>CM076577.1:575904023-576562533 GCA_034641835.2 Pinus albicaulis
TCATTAATAATCAATCAAAGGAAAAGTACAACCATAGTTCTGACGCTGAATTCTCCTTCGGAGGGGGTCGCCAGCAGAACACGTCTCGAAAATCCTGTCAAGTGTGGGACAAACTTCTCTCTTCGGACCTTGACGATAGTCTCCTTGCTTGAAATTGGCCCTAAGGGAATTATGGAGGCTGTTGCAGCATAGGGCTCTTGGAAATTTGGGAACTTGAAGACTAGCTTGCCATGGAGATGGGCAAGCTTTTATAGATGGAGGAAGAGGAGTTGGGATCCTTATAATCATGGCATTGGACCTATCATCAAGGAAGCTTCCATCAGAAGTGGAAAACCACTTCCTCTCTATGGAAATCCGTAGCCAAACCTCCCAACTCAAGATAGATATCAGTTCCTGGATCAGTTAGGACGAAACTTCCGCCATTTATTTTTTAAAAACACCTCTCAAATTGGCTGGCGCGAGTGCGACTCTGGGACAGAGCGCCAACTGGCGCAACCTCTTTGAAGTATTTTCCCCATTAGCGTGGGTACTAAACTTCTTACTCGCGCAAATGCTGAAAGGGCCATTTTCAGCGTTTTTCACAAGGAGGTGTCTTCAGGGCAATGAAAGCTCTTGTTCAGAGGGATGTCATGAAAGTGGTTTCAAGGCATGTCACTGCTCACAGGTCACAAAATGAGCCCTCCAATGTGCAGGACGAGAATTGCAGGGACAGTGACAAATTACTGTGTAACAGATGCCCCCTAAAGCATGAGGCCCGAGAGAGAGAGAGGGGTGAAATGATATATGAGAACGTGTCCAACTGGAAACTCAACCGTCGGAAAACCTGCGCGAAGAAATACAACTGATATCTCAGATACATGATATATATGGTGTATGGGCGCAGCCATCCATAACAGAGTATACAATAATCCAGATCCAAGGTATGGACGCGGCCATTCAGTGAGGATCGATAAATAGACTCAGGTATGGTCGCAGCCATCCAGTAAGTGAGTCATGTAATCAATCATAATAATCCACAGAATCGTAGCCTGGATTACAACAGACACAATCCAGGGTCTTGCGCTCCATCTCGACCCGAACAAAGTACAAGTTCAAGCATGCAAATATGTGAGCTGAAGTCGAACATGCAAGAACATCGTCTGATTACCAGCCGATGATGAAAGCTGTTAACAGATGCGAGAGGTACCACCAATAATGACGATGGCCCTCAAGGTATTACAGGTACAATCTACGGCATGTGAATCAGTGAGTTGGCGTCGAACACCCGTAGAATCACTCGATCGGACGCCAATGATGAAAACCTTGCATCGAATGCGAAGAAACTGCCATTGAGGCATGCAGGCTCCAAGGTACCAGAAGGGAGTCTCTAGATCAGCTTCCTAGATAATGAGCTGGAGTCGACAGGAAGTGACCTTGATCGAAGGTGGGCCATAATTTTTCCCACATCATCGACACGAGACAGAGGAACATAATGTCTTTGTGAGATCGTATAAGAATCAGAGGGAGGTTGATATTTGCAGAGGTCAACTTCTCTTGAACATATGAACGACACGACAGTGGACTTGGTAGTATTTGACATCAAAAGATCAGAGGTCATACTGACGAGGCAAAGAGAAGATGAGAGGTCAAAAGGGATTACCAAAACCCATGGAGGCAAGTGAAAAACGAGATGAGATGTCCCCAACCCGACACAAATGCAGACAAGTGCCATGTTCAAGAGCGACATACTGCTGACACGACAATGATACAGGTTCCATTTTTCCCCCGCCATTACTGGCGAGTACCCCAATTATTTTTGATGACAAGCTTGAACGGGATAGCATATGCTTGTGATATAAGCCCATCCTAGTACATTTAACGAGCCCTAGGAAGGAGCAACTCGAATAACATCATTTCGACTAAATCCGATGTCATCAGGGTTTAACGAGTCTGACAAGGGAAGAAATTAGCGTATTTTCATGTTTAGAGAGTTTGAAAAGACAGCGGAAAATTAAACTCTAGAGGTCCCTTTCGTAAATAGTTCCTCAGATCCGGAAAGGAAAACTATGTCTAAGAAAACCTCCTAGTCGTGATAGGCTAGGGTATTCCTTTTTCTTAAATAATCTATCCCAGCCCGAAAAAGGGGTAAATGTATACTGGGTAGATGTCGTTTCGTGTCCACTTTAACGGGATCGAAACAACAAGGGCCTCGGCAATCTTTTCATGCTTAGAGAGTCAAAAAAGAGCTGAAAGATGAATCCAAAGTGACTTTTTTGTGTTTTTACCGAGTCCGAAAAAGCATAAAATACAACTCGTTTCACCATTCAAGTCGCGTACAAACCTGTTGCTGCACACAGAGGCAAGCGTAAAATCCATTTTCGACAAAATATATTAAAATATTGATAAAAAATGACTTTTTAAAGCTAATTAGAGTTCAAAAGTTATAAATAAGTCTCAAATGGTAAAAACAAAATTAATTTTACTATTTACCTCATTGGAGAACAACAGTGATCTGTTTGGTGTGCAAACTTTTGATGGTGATTGCAACTGATCCGGGCCACTATTCAGATTCCCATTCGTTCCAGGTAAGAGGTGCCTCCCTGTACTCCATTTTGATCCATTTTTTAATAGTTTTCCATCGCTCATTAGATTTCTGTGGAAGGATTTTAAAATTTTAGGGCTCCGCCCATTGGCGCGGGTATCGTGCATAGACCCGCGCCAATGGGCTTTTATATACACAGGGCCCGTGCCAATGGCGAAACTGAATTTTTCGCCCAAAATTTCTGAATTATGAGTAACTTAAGTGAATTATTTAAGCATGACAGAGATCTAATCAAGGGTTCTGATCATGTTGATGTAGGAAACCGAGCAAAATGGTGATTGAATGGAGAGAGTGGGAGCATGGGGAAGAGGATGAATTAGCCATGGAGAATGAAACTTGCATGAATGTCCTTAGAAATTGCAGGCTAAAGAAATTCTTCCTGACACCTTGCTTACAAGCTCAACCTGAGCTTCTACAGTACCTGATCAGTATCTGGGATGTAGATGAACAAGTGTTCAAGCTACGGGATCAAGTATTGGAACTGGAGGTTTCTGACGTATACTTCATAACCAGACTGTCGCGCAGAGGTCCGGTGCCCATTTTGACAGGGAGCAGACCATCTGGTGAAAACATGGAGCAGGTAATGGCAAGGGTGTGCCCAGGGGCACAAACCGGATCTGGAAGCGGAAAGGTAGACATTCACACCATCGAGGATCTAGCACTCAAAGTGGTGCTACACACCATTACGCGAGCTTCATGAGCGCAGGCTCCACATGAAGCCACCAAAGCCCAACTCATACTCGCCTCTGAGTGTATGAGTCCCACACTGTTTGATTGGGCCACAGCAGTGACAGTCAACATAAAGAGACAATTGACAAAATGCAAACAAGCCAAACTGAAATAGTTTGGCTATGGTTCTATCCTGGTATCGTTCATTCTGGAATGACTACCAATCTTCCAAGGCCAAGGGGCCATAGTAGCTAAGCCAATACCACGAGAGCCGAGAATGGTTCACTGGGCAGCACTGATGTCCAGAGCGGGAGGAGGCGAACAGATGTCCTGGAGGCCGGATTTTTTTGGGTGGCTATGGCGTCAGTTGATCGTAGTCGAAGACTGGCCATATGCAGGAACCGATTTCACCGGTGATCCAGATCTTCCACTCCTAGAGGGAGATGATTGGGACGAGGAGCTGGGTAAGATCATCCTTTTGATTTTATGCATTTATGAATTTTTTGTAATACATGTTCATTCTAGAAATAGTTGTTATGTGTATGCAGATGTTGGCCCAGAGTGACCTGCCGGCATGTCTCCTATCTCACGGAGAACTCAGCCCGCAGCTGACCCTCAGGCGGAGGGTGCCGAGGGGGAAGAGTTAATTTAGAACCTCGAGGGGATTTCTCGGGGGATTCCAGACTACGCCCGGCTGGCAGATGTCCCACTAGCATACCAGAGACATACGGTGGGAGTGCCTAGTCGCCTCCACTGCATCCTGAGACGGCTAGTGCGTGCGGTGACTTGTTATCATGAGCACCATGCAGATTAGACACCTAGGGTTTATTTCATGCATATTTTTTGAGACACATGTTGTCTCTGGGTGTATTAAGACGAACATGTATATTTTTTGATTTTATGCGACGCACACTATGTAAAAATTTCGATATCTATATATATACATATCTATTTTTGGATGGATCTTTCTTTTTACATGTGATGTTGTTTTACAAATTGTGCAAATGTCTATCTAAAACCAAATTAGCTACTACATCTGTTAGTGTATTCATATGCCTGGGTATATGCTGATATGTAATATAGTCAAAATTTATTTCCAGTAAACGAATACGCAGATACAGACGTAAAATGGATGGGTTTCTGACTGAATAATGACCGTAAGCTGTAATACTACAAGTTGTGAGTCTAGATACACAAGTAATTCACGGATACCAAGGTTGATAGCCTCAGTTAATAATTCTAATACAGCACTATATTCCGCGATGTTATTTGTAGCATGTCCCAGACACACACCTTGTAGGTTGTCCAACTCACCAGCAGGATCGTAAATTACCCAGGCTGCCGAAGACAGATTCCTGGTACTGCAGGAGGCACCATCCACGAAACCAACAAACGGATTGATGGACATCTACACAATCAGGAAGACCCGATCAGCAGAAAGATGTTTACATCGCACACCACACCACACATGCACACAAATGAAATAACACACTTATGTACACACACCACACCAAAAATGACTTCAAGCGTAGTATTTTTTCAGGTACAGCCCATTTCTGGGCTGCGCCAGTGGTACTCCTTCATAATCTATAAGCTCATAAGCCCCATTTTTCAAAACGTGTTTTACTATGTAGGGCCCATGCCACATAGGTTGGAACTTACCGGCCCCAAGCTTGTCATGCGCTTGATCGTATAGGAGGACGAGGTCCCCTTCGATAAAGGAATGTGGAGAAACTGATTGATCAAAGTGAGCTTTGACCCGCTTCTTTTGTGCTTCAATGACTAAAGCAGCTAAACGGCGGGATTCATCTAACCGTTCTAGATACAAAAGACCCTCTTCCTTAGCAGAAGTATCGGGTAGAAGCTCCACATCTAATTTCAAAGAAGGAATCTCGCATTCAACCGGAAGAGTTGCTTCCAGACCATACACCAATTGAAATGGTGTGAATCCAGTTGCACTCTTTGCAGACGTCCGGTATGCCCATAGAGCTGAGAACAGTTGGAGGTGCCAATTGGATTTGTGGATACCAACTGTTCATTGAAGCATAGTGACCAGAACCTTGTTCACTGCTTCAACCCGGCCATTTTCCTGAGGGTAATATGGCGTTGAGCTATCGTGGCGTAAGCCCAATCTTGAAGTCATCTCGGCCATCATATAATCTCGGAAATGAGTGCCATGGTCAGTAACGATGGCCTGAGGGACCCCGAAATGTACAATGATGTGGTTGAAGATGAATTGGGTAGCTGTCTTACCATCGGCAGCTAGTGTAGGCATTGCTTCGGCCCACTTGGTGAAGTAGTCGACAGCGATGATTATATATGCATGCCCCCCGGCCGAATGAGGGTTACACATCATAAAATATACGCCCCATTTCACAAAAGGGCCGACGGTAATAACAGGATGCAAAGGGAGAGGTGGTGCACGCATCTTGCGCTGAAACACCTGGCACGCATGGAATTTACGGACTGCAACGATACAGTATTTGAATATGGATGGCCAGAAGTAACCTGCTCGTAGAATTTTCTGGGCAGTGGCATATCCGGACATATGTCCACCACAGGTGCCACTGTGGCCGTCATTTAGGACCCTTTCAGCCTCTTCCAAGGTTAGGCACTGACGGAGCACCGAATCTACTCCAACGCGGTATAAGTTATCTCCTACGATGCGGTAGGGTTGAGACTGATGCCGAATCCGACGTCGGGCATATTTAGTCAACTCAGACCGAAATGTGGAGGTCTGAAGATACAAAATTATGTCACCATACCAAGGGTCGCGAGTACTGATAAGGAAAATATTTTCGTCCGGGATATGATCTTCGGAGTGTGAAGGAGTGGAGTCTGTTGGGAGTGAGCATATAAGATCCGCGAAAACCAGCGATTTGGTTGACTTAGAAGTAGTGACCTCTAAGTCAAAATCTTGTAGGATAACAATCCATTTGGATTATTTTCCCCCCAGTAATTTTCGAGAAAGAATATATGTCATGGGGTTGCAATCCGAAACCACTATTATCGTACGCAATAGGATGTAGTGGCGAAAGCGCTGCACAACGTGTACCGCAGCTAACGCCAACTTCTCGACATGAGCATAGCACATTTTTATATCGAGAAGGTTTCGTGATAGATAATAAACAACATGTTCATTACCATCATCATCATCCTGCACCAGAACCATAGCTATGGTGCTAAAAGCGGCGGCGAGATACAAAGTGAAATTGCGGTGATAATCAGGAGGACGAAGAAAAGGAGCATTAACCAGTAATGTATTGATATTCTCAAAGGATTTTTGAGCAATTTCGTCCCAATGGAAGGGAACGTTCTGCTTTAATAGGTGTGTGAATCCTTTGGCTACCTCCGCATAGTTTGGGATAAAGCATCGAAGGAAGTTTTCTTTTCCTTGCAGACTCTGTAACTGATATAACGAGGAGGGTGATGGGAGATTGATGATAGCCTTGCATTTTAAAGGTTCAAGGCGAATTCCGTCTTTGGAGACTATGAATCCCAAAAGATGGCCAGAATCTACGCAAAAGACGCATTTATGAGGATTGAGCCTAATATTGTAGCGCCTGCAGCGAAGGAAAATCTGGCGGAGGTGTTCAGGGTGGTCCTCTCGCCTAGCTGAATGAGCTGGCAAGTCATCCAGATAAGGCTGAACGATATGGCGAATGTCATGGAAAGTGTAAGACATCGCACGCTGAAAAGTGGCTCCAGCGTTCTTCAAGCCGAACGGGAGCTTTTTATACGCGAAAGTACCCCATGGACAGATGAATGCAGTCTTGTGTTGATCCTCAGGTAAAATATTGATCTGATTATACCCCGAGAAGCCATCCATCAAGGAATAAATCTCACTTCCGGAACATTCGTCGATAATTTGGTCTATGAATGGAGTGGGATAGTTATCCTTCGGACAGGCATGATTAATATCGCGATAATAAACACAGACTCTAATAGTACCCTGCTTTTTATCGACAGGGACAATGTTGGAAACCCATTCTGTAAGGGGGATGGGATAAATAAAGCCCGCGTTTAGAAGTTTTTCAACTTCTGCCTTAATTTCAGCAGCTTTGCGAGGATGCACTGGGCGTAAGCGTTGGCGCAAGGGCTTCACACCAGGGTAGGTTGGAATTTCATGCACTACGATACTGGGATCGATCCCAGGCATTTCCTCGTAAGACCAGGCGAACACATCTCTGAATTATTTAAAAAGATCAGTATAGACTTGTATCTCATCAGGGGAACAAGTCACTCCCACGTGTATATTCTCAACAATCCTTGGTTTAACGGAGATGTTGATCGGGATAGTTTGAGTGATATTACTCAGGTTTCCTTCCGAAAGAACCTCATGCGTCAAAATGGGCGTTTAGAGAGGAGGAGTAGGAACCTGAGATGCATAATGCTCTAGACAATCCGACATTGCCCCCAGGCAGGGCATAAAGGACGAACGATGATGTCCATCGCTCCAAGGCAGCTCCTCAAGAGACATTGTTTCAATAATGGCTTGATCAGAAGGAAAAGTCTCTTTGAGAGGATCAGGCGAATCGGCCTGACCAAGCCAGGGGGATTGAGAGTAGACATCTAGAGCCATGCTCAAAGGAGCATGCTGAGGAGGTGGAGGATCAGATGCAGCAACAATTTCACAGTAGCTAATCTCTACTGGAGTCAAGGACATTGATTCTCCAAACTCAAACACCTGCTCAGGCGTAGGGATGAGCCAGGGGTCATCAGACCTAGAAATCATGTTAACTTGAGCGGTTTGCGGTGGTGGTGCGGGAAAAATACCCATGAGGACGGGGTCCTTGAAGAGACCGGGTCCTACACTGTCAGGGGGATTTGGGATCTGATCCACGTATGGAACGTTGTTCTCGGAGGTGGAGGTGAAGAAGGACAATTGATCCACCGTAACGATTTTTCCCTCATGAGGGAACTTAAGAAGTCGAAACACGGTGGATGGCATGCATAGCATGGCATGAGTCCAGCTGCAGCCAAGAAGTATATTGTAGTTAAGCTTGGCATCAACCACTTCTACTTCTACGTTGACTGTCTTCCCCTGTAAAGTGATCGCTAAACTCTCGAGAACACCCAGGGGTTTGGATTCTCGACCATCGAATGCCTCTAGGGCATTGGGAGATGATGAAAGGGCTGAAGAGTCGATGGCCTTCCAGCAAGCGGACGACATAACATAGGTAGAGGCACCTTCATCCACAATGGCCCTATGGATGTTAAGAACGTTGATCCCGACTTGAATAACAAGAGCGATCTGATGCGGCAGTCGGGGGGTGAAATTCTCTAAGTCGAAGGTGAGAAGACTTGAATCGGCGGGATCAATGCCACCGATTGCAGACAACAAAGCCTTTCGTTGCGAAGGAAAACTTTGAAGAACTTCTAGTGTAGACATAGCAGAAGGCACCTATGCCAAATCCTCAACAATACTGTAGTGTTGAGTGGCACAGGCATTCGGATTGTATGAAGATCTTTGAAGAACACCTTTAGAAGGTGGCTTCACAACAGGTTCAGGGGTAGGCTTCTCAATTTCCAATGAACCGGAGATAGGTGGGGGGGGTGGGCCATCCGCCACTGCCTTCCCAAGTGCCTGGCGCAATTCTTTGTAATCCTTCGAACACGTGGTGATAGAGATAGGTGCAGTACCATTCATCATAAAAACTTGGGACCCAAATGGTACAAATGGCGAAGGCTGTTCAACCATCTGGGTCTGCTGAGATGAGAATGGTTCTTTAAGAACTGTCGGAGTCCATTTAGAGCCTTTGAGAAGTTGAATAACTTCAAATCATCATGGAAAATCCTTGGTATAATGGTCTTCTTCACAAATGAGGCAAGGGTACTTCGATTTACATTGAGAACCATCCTCAGTACACGGTTTGGATTCTGGCTTTTGGGGCGTCGGATTTGGATTTACCTTTGCCCTACTTTTTCCCTTTGGAGGCTTTCTCCATAGGATTGGCCTGAACGACGTTAACCTCTATAGTTTTTCCAGAATCGGTAGGGGCGGGAGGAGCAGAATTATTGGATGAGTTAGACTTCTGCTTCCCATTCAAATATTTCTTCGAATTCTGAGATACGGAACCAATAACACCATCTACCGCAGGGGTAGGTGGAGCTTTAGAGGTTCCAGACCGTGGAGCATCAGGCAAGATATCATACAGTGTGCCGAATTGTGAGTATACTAGATCCAGATATTGAGCACGCGCGATGGCTTGTTCTTCAGTCACACACGCTCCCATAGCAATATCTTGGGCGATTTTGTTAACAAAGGAGGTGGTGAACCAATGAGTTAGTATCTGATTAGGTATATGAAACTTGATCAGCCTACGACGACGTCGCCACTCATGAATGCGATCAGAAATGTGGGTGGCTTTGTCCTACTTCAACGAAGTTAGGAGGTGCGTCCCGGCTTCGTAACAAACCGGTAACTGAAAATGAGTCAAAAAATCCATGGCTAAGGTATTGAAATCTTGAAAGATGCCACGGGGTAATTCAATATACCACTTAGCTGCAGCGCCAGTCAAAGTGTGCTGGAAGAGGCGAAGAAAAACTGAATCATCCACCCAAGAATTGGATGAACACCAAAGATGGTAGGTCATCACATGAGCTTGGGGGTCCTCCCCAGCTTTACCCTCAAACTTGGGGCAATCGCCAGGCACCTTGGTAGGAACCGAAGGCCAATAAGGATTATGCAGTATTGGATCATTCGTTAATTTTGAAACATCTGGCAACTCCAAGGTAGCCAGGAACGGCAATGGCGGATTAGACGGCATACCTAGCCCTGGGTAAGGACCAGTACCTGTAATCCACGCCGGTTGGGAATATCCTTGCCCCCATGGGTTCTGTCCAGTAGGATTCTGACCGTAGGGGGTGTAGGTATTATAACCAACTTGATTCGGCTGCTGGTAACCAGCGTACGGGGGTTGATAACCAGAGTATGGACCCTGATTAGGAGTCGGCCCCGTATAAGCAGCACTTGGATTTGGTTGCTAAGTATAGGTATAACTGGGTTGTTGAGGACGATAGTTAGACCCTTGGGGCTGGCTATAATTCGGTCGATATTGAACATGAGAATAGTAGCCGCCCTGAGGTTGAGTTGGCTGCTGGTAGGTGGGACCCTGCTGAGCCTGATAATTAGGGTGCAGCGATTGATTTGGCTGCGGCATCGAATAAGTTGGTTGCTATGCAGGGTTAATAGGATGGATAGGCTGGCCTAGTTGAGCAGGCTGACTTGGGTGAGGGGGCTGACTTGGATTAACAGGTTGACCTAGATGAACAGGTTGAGTCGGGTGCGCAGGTTGACCTGGCTGTTGAGAAGCACTAGGTTTCACCGGATGGACCGGTTGGCCTAGAGGCGGAACACTAGGTTGTGCCGGATAGACCGGTTGGCCTGGTGGAGGAATGGAGCCAGGTGGTGGCTGGTAACCGGGTTGACCTGCAGCAGGACCATAAGATGGTCCTGGCTGGTGTGCAACGTTTGGATTAACACGATATTGAGGTTGCATGGGTTGAGAAGGCTGGATTTACCCCCCAGGACCATATACCGGCCCTGGTTGGTACCCCGGCTGAGGCTGCACAGGTTGACCGGAAGGGTTGTAATACTGTCCTTGTGGACCGTATGATGGCCCTTGCTGGCCTGCAGGATAGCCTTGAATGGGCTGCCCCTGTGGGTCATAAGGATAGCCAGGTTGTCCTGAAGGTTGGCCTTGGAAAGGTTGCCCTTGCGGGTTATAAGCCTGGTTATAAGGTAAACCTTGAGCATGGAGGTTAGCCTCAGGAGCGGGTAGACGTAAAATATCTCCGTGCTCATCATACTGACCTGGAAAAGCATACACGAGTGTACCATCCTGTGCATAGTGCGAAAAATAAGAGTGGTTGGGATCTTGGGAGGATGGTCTAACCTCGGGGTTCGATTGTTGTAGGGACAACCGAAACTCCTCCGGAGAGATGTTCTCCGGCATAGCAGTCGCTATATAAATGTCTTCAGGAGGCGGCATAGCCCTCGTGGAGGGTGCCGTGACAGCGGGTGCAGATGCGGCCACACAGATAGTGGGCCGAGCAGGTATAGAAGTGACGGGTGTCTAAGGAGACATTCCCAATGAAGGAGCAACCAGCCTCGTAGAAGGAGCTGACACCCCCATAGAGGCTGCGGCGGCAATAATATGACCCAAGGATCTATACCTTGCTGGCAATGAGAAACTGGATGATGACATAACAGTTGGTTCAGGGCTATCTCCTGGGAATAATCTCCGAGGAAAGAGTTGATAGTATTCACCAGACGTTGGGATTTCCTCACTGGAATCACTCATGTTTGAGCCTGCCACTAGATCTCGTAATAGACGGCGAGGACTAGGAGGAAACACAGCAGCTACAAAAGGCGAACCCAACGTAAGAGAAAGGAACTCTGCCCCTACTCTTAATTCAGACCAAGGGTCGGAAAAGGGCCAATTGAACTCAATTGGTCCCCCAAAGGGTTGCTCAGAAACAATGGGCTGCTGAAGTTCAGCAGAGGATTGAGAAACCTCTAATGAATCGTCCGTATATGGACTACCAGTAGACGAAACTGAAGGCTCTGCCACTGTGGTAATAACGACAAGAGAAAAAGATCAAACACACACACGGGCTGAAAAAGAGTCAAGACACACAATCAAACGGCCAACAAGCAGAATCTAATAGGGCATGTGATCGCGGGTGATTAATTTTTTACCACATTGAAAAATAATAAAGCTCACCGTTTCATGTTTTAAGAATCGAGAAACGATTGAAAAGGTGACTCTATCTCTTTCAAATTTGACACAAGCGTGAAAGGAAAAGCGCTTGGTGATCCTTTCAAATTTAGGGAGTCAGATAGGATCAAAATGACTACTCAGGAATACTAGGCAAAGGGTGTAAAAAATAACCGTGAACTGCAATATACACCTTGGTTTCAAAATGAAAGAGAAACCAACCAAGGACTTTCCGTACGTGCAGGCAATCTCCCTGAATGCTGTGTCCGGTGTATCACGGGTATAGGGCGATAGACTCGACTTCCTATGGATAAATAATTGAAACCTAGTGGGGTCTCCCTCTATATACGCAACGGTACGGGGAACACAAGTCTGTACTAGAACTGTCTAAAGCCAAGAGGCGAACGACAGCTACTAGGTTTAAAGACGCTAGAACACGTCTCTAGCCTAGACCTCTAAATGTGTTTCGTTAGATTTCAATGCTTCCTTAGTGTAAATTGAGTAAATTTTAAATTTTATCTTCAATTACGTTTCAGTTTTCAGGCCCTAGCGAATGTAATGTCTCAAAATATCTTAAATTCAATCTATATGCCACAGTATATCATTTCATTCGATGAAAGCTACTTACGAGAGAGTTGAGAGATTTTCACACAACGACAAAATGAACAGGAAACAACTAATGATGTCTCTAATGCAGCTAATGAAAACTAAAAAGCTTTTTGTTCAAAGTTACCAATCACTACTAACACCGAAAAGATCTAATTCTCATTAACTAATGGAAAGCAAAAGAGATATTTTTTTTGTATTTTCAATATTTCAGAGAAAAGTGCACTAAGAAAAATGAAAACTAATGCAAAGGAAATTCGAGAAATGATGACAAGAGAGCAAAACCAAGCAAATTCCACTCAATGGCAATCACAATCAGACCTCAAATTGACCAAAAGTCCCTCAATGTGAAAGAATCCCAAAGACTCAAAATGAGCCGTGTAATCTAGGCCCAAGACGAGACGAAGCGAAATTCGAATGAAGAAGGAAAAAATCACTCAAACAACACAATGAGACAATAGAAAACCACCAAATAAATGCAAAGAAGCAATCATAAGGTTGGGTGAACCAAAAGAGACCAAAAACTCCTAAGGAAGGCTCGACACACAACAGCACCTAGATGACCTAGGGCTGAAATGCAAAATCGATGGAAATGGGAAAACATCTAAAGGATGAAGGTAACAGCCAGTCAATCCAGGCTCCAAAGCATTCAAACAGTGGAAAAATCAAGACCAAACACACAGATCAGGCTCAGGAAGCTCAGAACTGAGCAAACCCTGGTAGCTCACAGGATTGGTGCGACTGTGAGGCTGAAACTAGCGCCAAAGATGAATTGGTGCGGGTAATACACAAGAAACATGTGCCAATGGGCGTGACTTTCAGGCTTAAAAGCGTGCCAGTCGAGTTTCCCAGTCAAAAATAAAAAAGAAGCAATCCAACAAGCAGACCAGTGAATGATCAAGCTATCAAAGACCCAAATTCTCAAAAAGAACCAGCCCAGAAGAGCTAATCAAGCAAGGAGAATCAAGAATCAACCAAAAAGGCAAGACAATGCTCCAAGGGTTCAGTTTACAAACTAAACCGGAGATTGAATGGAGCGGCTTTGATCTACTTAGCAATTGCAGAGTAAAAGCGTTTCGAAGGCTATCTGGCCAACTTCAGGCTCCGTCTATAGCTTATAAAATGAACGACAACAAGCCAAGGAATCCCCAGCGGAGTCGCCAATTTGTTGTGGAGGTAAATCCCCTCTGTGGACAGAGACGATCCCTACTAGCCCATACCGGGTCTAGCAACAATCAAACACGCTATAGTTCAGGTTCCTAATTGCAAATAAACCAACTAGCGACGAAGGCTTACCTGGAATCCAATGCAGTCGTTGTAGAAGAGGTGGCGCTCCCGTTCCTCAGCTCTGGTAGATCACGATCCCCACGATCTCCGTGATGGGACATCTGCACATGCGAGAAACAAAACAAACGCAAGCGTAAAATCCAGTAGATGCAACTATATGTCAGTCAAAAAAGACATAACTCATCATCATAAATAACAACAAGAGTGGAACCATAACCAATAGTCGTTCATTAATAATCAATCAAAGGAAAATTACAACCATAGTTCTGATGCTGAATTCTCCTTCGGAGGGGTTGCCAGCAGAACACATCTCGAAAAGCCTATCAAGGATGGGACAAACTTCTCTCTTCGGACCTTGATGATAGTCTCCTTGCTTGAAATTGGCCTTAAGGGAATTATGGAGGCTCTTGCAGCATAAGGCTCTTGGAAATTTGGAAACTTGAAGACTAGCTTGCCATGGAGATGGGCAAGCTTTTATAGATGGAGGAAGAGGAGTTGGGATCCCTATAATCATGGGATTGGCCCTATCATCAAGGAAGCTTCCATGAGAGGTGGAAAACCACTTCCTCTCTATGGAAATCTGTAGCCAAACCTCCCAACTCAAGATAGATATCAGTTCCTGGATCAGTTAGGACAAAACTTCCACCATTTATTTTTAAAAAACACCTCTCAAATTGGCTGGCGTGAGTGCGACTCTGGGACAGAGCGCCAACTGGCGCGGCCTCTTTGAAGTATTTTCCCCATTGGCGCGGGTTCTGAACTACCTACTCGCGCCAATGCTAAAAGGGCCATTTTCAGGGTTTTCCACAAGGAGATGTCTTCAGGGCAATGAAAGCTCTTCTTCAAAGGGATGTCATGAAAGTGGTTTCAAGCCATGTCACTGCTCACAGGTCACAAAATGAGCCCTCCAATGTGCGGGACGGGGATTGCAAGGACAGTGAAAAATTACTGTGTAACAGTTTGTAATGACACTGTCAAATATTTTCCATGGAATCTGCATAGGAGGCACAATGGGTAAACCCTCATTCCTGTAGGCACATGTCGTAGAAAGTTAGCCCTTATCAGATCCATATATCTTGTTTCTGTGGTGCCAACTATTGCATACTTACTTCCAGTAGGGAGGACTCTAGTCGTTGTGACTGTTTGGCAGCATAGAAGGCATGAATAGTAATTGTATTACTTTGGGACACTCAACTCTTTATAGGCAAGATTTTGTAGCAGAAAAAAATGCATTTTCTATGAAGATTAGACCTGTAGCACGATTGGAAGACATACAATGACAACAATTTAGTGAGATAGCATTAAAATTAAGCATGCAAGAGACTATAGGGATATGATGATGTGGCTACAATTTGTAGATCAATTTGTGGGAAGATCCTATAGATTGTCTTCATCATCAAAAAAATAATTGAAGTTCTTTTTCCATCTTGGAGAATGCCTTGCCCAGAATAAGGTTTGTTTAAAAAAAATAAAAAAAATCAAGAAAACATTCCACATTGAAAGATCTAGGGACCCCTTAACTCACCCATCACACAAATCCCTAGGATGAACTCTCTTACTAAGCAAGTTATTTCAGGAAATATGACACAATCAATGAAAATTTTTAAGGTGGAAAAAGAGTGCCTAGCACTAAAGGACTCCATTGGTTTTTCTAAGGTTGATTTTTAGAAATAAGGAATCATTTAAAAGATGTTTGACTTTTCAGAAATAAGAAAATTGTCAACAAGTGCATTTTTTTTTCACAGTGGTTCACAAATCCATGTGCCTGCACACATGTACCCGTTACATCCACGGGTGAAAAATCTTGTTAGACCCTCCCGAGAGGATCTACCGTCATCCATACACACAAGGCCTAACCCTAATGGTGTCAAGGAGATTCGATCATGTGACCTCCCATTTGGAAAAGTACTTAGTAGCGAGGACTCAACCAATTGAGCTAACCCTTGGGGCTGGTAAACAAGTGCATTATTAAGGTAGGTTCTATAAAAGCTTTGTGTGGTTTAAAGATTTTGGAAGATAATCCCATGCTTTGAGGAAACTCCCTACCAAAAAATGGAATTGTCTAACAAACATTGATATTTCTTGCACATATCTACATGAGTTGTGTATCTATTACAATTTTGATGGAGTTTGATAGCCTTATTTAGAGTGCTCCACTATGAAGACAAGTAGTGTGTGGAGCCCTTCGGCATTGTCAACATGTGCATTTTTTATGATTTTTAAGGAGATGAGAATCCATGGGAGAAAATGACACATTGACACATTCTCTAATGCCAAAGAGAACCCCAGATTGAGGGACATCCTTCTTTTTAAGAGAATTGTTTTATAACTTAATACTAATATGCCTACACTGTGGTTCTACTTTTAGTTCTCAAGACTTCAGAAGCCTAGTATTTGTGGTTTATCCTTACAAAAATCATGCCCAACTTCTCTGAATTATTATAACATTCCTAATCTACTGAATTTAGCCTTTAGGTTCTCCATGTACATGGGGCATCACTAGAGATAATTACCAAAAGAAATGATTTGAGTAGAAGTTCCTTTTCCATTGGAGATGTGGCAGCCTGGTAGGAATATTTGTGTGCAAATGCCCATATTGCTCCAGAATTTATATTGTTGATTTCCTTTTCTCTCAGATTATAACATATATTATCCTTCAGTGTTAAATTATTCTTTTTTGGTACAAATGAGTTGGACTACTGGAAGGGTTGAAGTTACTCCAGTGGCTTTCAAAATCATATGCAGTTGATTCTTAGCCAAAGACACAAATCACACCATGTTGCAATTCAAGTGTTTTTTCTCCTTAACAGTCCAATCATACTCTCATACTAGTATTGGTTCTATGATCCTTTGCCAAATTTCTCCCAATCATCATTTCTTCTAACATGAAAACTGATGAATACCATTAAAGAGATGTAGGTGCTCCATGCTAAAGGTCTTGATACTTATTTATGTTCCATACTAATGAATATAACAAAGGGAATATCTTGACAAATAGCTTCATTTATAGGATGTCCTCTACCGCCAAGAAAAGTGCCTAGACTAGACCTTTTCACATCCAAGATGTCGTCTACTACTAAGAATAGTGCCCAGAATGAACCCTTTTCTAATGTAGCAAACCTCTATGCTAATTGTCACGCACTTCTTAGGGACGAATTGCTCAAAAAAAGTTAGAAACATCTAAAAAAGAGTGGATCCCCATGAAATATGTGCTAGAAATTTAAAGATTGTCTATTGTTGGAAATACTGAGGGGGGGGAGGGGAATCAATATTTCTTTTGAATCGCTATTTTTACTAGTTATATCAATTATATTTGGAACACAAATTGAACAGTGATGGAATAAATATTTTTATTAATTTCTTCTTTACAATCAATAAAGTACAATAGTAGTATAGAGCTCCAGCCCTAGATGAAGACTCCAATCTTCCAAGATCCAACCTATATTGTTCCAAGCACCGACTTGGACTTTCCAAGGCTTCAAACTTGTCAAATTGAGGCACCAACCCTATCTCTTGTACAACCTTCGACCTGGTTTCTTGAGGACTCCAATCCTCTAGGGATTCAACCCTATCTTCCAAGGCACCAACCTTGTCTCAATAAGGCTCCAAGCTCTTGGGCTCCAACCCTTTACGTCGTTAAGATATGCTTAGTTGTACTTCATGACTCCCAATGTCTTCTTCAACGAGCCTTGTCAGTCTTCAGCTATGCCTTCACTTAGTCTCCACGTCACTTCATAAATGACAACCTTGTTCTTCACATGAATGTGTCTCCACTATTCTTCATGGTACCCAAAACAAATATCTCTAAGGATACTTCATGATGACTAATGCATCATGGTCTTCAACATTATCTCCAAGACCTTCAAGGTGTCTTCAATTGGCATCCCAAGTTCTACACTTGCTCTAAGCCTCTTCAAAGGCTTCTTCAAGAACTCTCCAAGGAAGTCTTCACAAGGTTCTTCAAGAATCTCTTCACATGGTGCTCCAAATACTTCAATATTTGGAAAAAAATCTGCTCTAATATGCCCACTTTCAAGAGATTCTTCACTTGTACACCCTTTCAAGTTCACTGTTCATTAATGCTCATTCATTATTCTTCATAGGACTGAAATCCAAGCATGTGGTTACTATTTTGAGTCCCTCATAGGTCACATGTCTGAGCCTAAAGTGGACTTGAGCCTTCAAACCTTGATGTAAATATGGTTCAACGATATACAGTTGTATCACAAGTATATCTAACATGTGAATTATCTCAAGTCTTCCACCAATGTACGAAGTCTGAGATTGTTGTTTATGTTAGGACATGAAGAGCCTGCACTATCATAGTTAGCACAGTCACAGTAGTAAGTCCAAGCTTTTTAAGATTCCAAGAGATATGAGTAGTATTGTTTCCAAGGTGTATATCTTTGTTTCTAGCCTTTGCAATGGTACAAGAGACTGCCCCTTTTCAAGTCTGAGGTCTTACAAGTATGAAATAACACACTGTCACTAGTCTTAAGCTTAGCCTCTGCAAGTGACTAACGCAGGTCCAAGCTATTGTAAGAAGTAGCTACAGGGTTGTGGTCTAAGCCTCTAAGATGCAATTTTTGTTCTTTTGACACACAGGTCAAGGTATCAAGACAACTAATCAAAGATTATTGTTCACAATTTATCACAAGTCCGAGCTGAAGACACCAACTAATCTGAATTGCTTTATCTTCAAGACACTTCACTACCTTCAACACCAAGTCCAAGATAGTTCACACAGTTCTGTTCCTTTTTAATAATTATTTGAGGATTATTACAATTGAAAATAAATTATGTTTCTACCTGCAGTGGTGTCCTACAATAGCCTGCTTCAATTGACAAATAATCTTGTCCTTAACCCAATCAAAAGATTCATGTCCTCTCTATGCTATCCCTTGACCAAAATTTGGTGAGAGAAATGAAAAGTGGTGCTTGCATTTATATGAATTCGACATTGGAATGAAGGGACATGTCCTTTGGAATTGAGGCCGACATGAGAGGCCTAGCACAGGTCAGCTTAAGGACCGGATAAATACCCTTAACCTGTAAAATCTATATCTCCCAAACTACTTGGAGTTTCGGGCCAAGTAAGAGCTCATTGGAAAGAGGAAAAAATCCTCTTTAAGATGGTCTAGGTCCCATTGAGAAAAGATGCCTCTAAGGTGGCAAATTTTTTTTTTTTGTGATTGTCCTTAAATTTTATGCATAAAATTTTTGGGACAACATGAGGAATGTTTGGGATAGTATGGCTTCTCCATTGTGTGGCTTCTTCATCATCATAGTATAATGTAGGATATCCATGTCATCAAATAATAGTGTAGGGATATGTCACCAACCATAGTGCAACATTTATTAATTTTCCATTAGGATATTTCAAAGTCCTTCATGTCATGTCTCCAATCAGTGTCCATGTCATTAAGACCTTCATCAAGTGCCATCAACTACGATGTCATCAAGTCTGGTCATTCATGTATATTCCTTCAATGTCCTTCATGTATAGGAAATCATCCAAGATCTAGGCTTCTTCAACAAGAGTAAGACAATCATCATCATTTCTAGTTCATGGTTAGTTCAAGAATATAGGACACGACATCTTCATAGTGGCTTGACATCATAATGGCATCATTAATAACTTGTCATATTCATTAATGAAATCCTTATCAAACAAGAGGGACTTTTCACTATGAGCAAGGGCATCATCATATTATGCATCACAAGAATATTTACCATCCCAATAATTCCATATTTCCATCAATGACAACCTTTATTAACATCTATAACAAACTATTACATAATCGGTCTAGAGTGAGGCCAAGTGGCATTGGCAAGGTATCTCTCTCCTGACCTTCCTTACCAACTAGCTGTAGATGATGTCCACTTAACTTGTGGTTGTATACAAGCCATGGACTCCCTACAAACAAATGGAGTTGTCTTAACAACCCTTGATCTACCTTGCACATATCTACACGAGTATCTTTTAGAAGTACTCCCACTTTGAGTTATGTATCTATTGCAAGTTTGATGGATTTTGTTAGCCTTATTTAGAGTGCTCCACTATGAAGACAATTAGTGTGTGGAGCCCTTCGGCATGGTCAACATGTGCATTTTTTAGGATTTCTAAGGAGATGAGAACCCATGGAAGCAAATGAAACATTGGCACATTCTCCAATGCCAAAGAGAACCCCAAATTGAGGGACATCCTTATTTTTAGGACAATGGTTTTATAGATTAAAAAATAATATAGCTACATTGTGGTTCTAATTGTAGTTCTCAAGAATTCAGAAGCCTGGTATCTGCAGTTTATCCTTACAAAAATCATGCCCAACTTCTCTAAATTATTATTGCATTCCTAATTCTCCATGTACAGGGGCATCACTAGAGATAATTACCAAAAGAAATGATTTGAGTAGAAGTTCCTTTTCCATTGGAGATGTGGCAGTCTGGAAGGTATATCTTTGTGTGCAAATGCCCAGATTGCTCCAGAATTTATATTGTTGGTTTTATTTTCTCTCATATTATATTATCCTTCAGTGTTTAGTTATTCTTATTTGGTATAAATGAGTTGGACTAGTGTAAGTGTTGAAGTTTCTCCAGTGGGCTTCAAAAGCACATGCAGTTTATTCTTAGCCAAAGACACGAATCACACCATGTTGCAATTCAAGTTTTTTTGCTCCTAAACATTCCATTCATACTCTCAAAGCGGTATTGTTTCTATGATCCTTTGCTCCCAATTATCATTTCTTCTAACATGAAAACTAATGAATACACTTAAAGAGAAGTAGGTGCTCCATACTCAAGGTCTTGATACTTCTTTATGTTCATACTCATGAATATAACAAATGGAATATCTTGAAAAATAGCTTCATTTCCAGAATGTCCTTTTCTGCCAAGAAAAGCTCCCAGAATGGACCCTTTCATGTTCAGGATGTCCTCTACTAGTAAGAAAAGTGCCAAGAATGGACCCTTTTCTAATGTAGAAAACCTCTATGCTAACTGTCACACACTTCTTAGGGAATATTTGCTCAAAAAAAGTTAGCAACATCCACAAAGAGTGGATCCACATGAAATATGTGCAATAAATTTAAATATTTTCTATAATAGACTATTACAAAATGGGTCTAGAGTGAGGAAAAGTGGGATTGGCAAGGTACCTCTCTCTTGACATTCCTTACCAGCTAGCTGTAGATGATCTCCACTTAAGCTACGGTTGTATATAAGCCATGGATGTAACTATTGTAGTCTAAGGATGTAAAGATGCAAACATTTTTTTTCCAAGACCAAGGTATCCACTTTATGAGGCATTGTTGGCATAAAATTTCATTGAAGCTAGGAAATATAATTTTAAGTATAGAAAGGTATTGGGAAGTTAATATAGAACACCTTGAAATAGTAGCTAAGAAGAAAACAATAGTAATTGTTCTTTTCAATCCCAATAATACTTGGGGTGTCATTTTCAATCATGAGAATTTGTCAAAGATTACAGAGATGGCAAACAAGTTAGGCTTGTCAATAATTTCTGAGGGAGTATATGCACTTAAAATATGCCCAGTGGTTGGTACCTATATGGTAACCTAAAATCAAGATGAAAACATGATTTAAGTCGGCCTCAAAGTCTGATTTTTCTTTCAACAATAATTTCCCATAATATAGATAAGAAACTAGGATGATAATGGGGGTATTCCAAGAAGTTCAGATTTAAGTTCCATTCCTGATTTTTTTCCTACCTTTTATCTTTCATGTGTGGATTTATATGGATGCTGGGATTAGTTTGTTACATTGATGCTTGTATGAAAAGTTATACAATTTTAACTTGTCTAAATTAATAATGGCCCATATTAGCTGTGGCTGAAAAAAATCTCATTGAAGGATTCAAGCTGGTGAGAACCTCCATAGTAGCAATTTTGAACCACAACACATTGAATTTAATCTGAACCTCATTACTAAATTATTAATTGGGCTATCCATAACTTGTCTTCAAAAGCATTGATAGCCTGAGAGAGGCTATTTCTGAAAAGGAACTCCTTTGGAAATGAAAGGTTAAGACCTTGAATGCATTTATTTGGCAAGGTGCCATGCTTAATACTACTTGCAATGTTTTGGCCCACTTAAAGTGGGACTGTTTCATCAAATAAAGCATCCTTTCTATTCTCCCAAATTCTGTAGGTAGTGGTCTTGTGGGAAAATTCTTTTAGGCTCCTAGATTGATTGAGCCTTCTCAACCTCTCTTTCAAATTATAACAGATTTGGGAACATAAAAAATCTCTAAAATATAGATTTTCTTGGAATGTTTTCATTTTTAGGTCTTCTATATTAGAATATTAAAACCATCTGTCCCATAGAATTTGGGTCCAAATGCATCCCCAAAAGACTATATCAACTAGATGGAGTGCTCCTCAAGAAAGGCTTGGTAAAGCCTTGAACGTTTTCAAATTAGAAATATTTGTCATGGACTCTTTCTCCAATGTGCAACAGTGCAACTGCCTCAATAAATAAATAACTAATATTTGAGGTAGTTACAACTCCTCAAGACTTTTCCAAGGAAAGAGTTAACAAATATTAATTAATTAATCTTCCACCAACCTCACATGAGTAAATCCCAAGAAACCAAATCCATGGTTGAATGTGAAAAATGTAGTCAAATCCCAAAATAGTAAGTGGGCAACCTCAAACAAAACAAATCCAGGGAGAAAAGGGTGAAATATGGGTTTGACAATGCCAAAAATCCATGGAATAATTAAGTATTTACCTTCAAGAATAGTAAGAACTGACTCCACAAGTTTACCCTACAGGGATATGTTCCAAATTTAGTAAGATGACTAAGTAATGTGCCACCTTCCCTTTGCAAGTGTGAAAACTTTTACAGGGTCATTAGACCAAAAATATTATGTATTTTTTCTGAGTGTGTGCTTGCATTTATTGCTCATATCAGCTAAAAATAAATGTTAGAGGTAACTCAAATGTGTTTCAAATAAATTGCATTCAAAATTTTTACATCAGACTTACTAGTTTAGGACTGTGGGAATCAAATTTATGCAAAACATTGAAACTGCGGTGAGTTTCCAACTAGCAAACAATTCTACATGTGTCTACCTAAATATTATAAGAACCCACTCTGAATTGGCCCAAGGAAATGTGAAGAGCATACACCCAATGACAAGTAGCACCAACATCCTCTGTAGTGCCAATAAACTCCGCAATGGTATCATACGATCAACTCTAGATAACAATGAATCTACAAATGTAGCTCCAAAACTAAGGCCAACATTTGATATAAGTTTTTTCTTGAGCAGGATGCTCAAGAACAATGGAGAGAAAAAGAATGAACTTTAGTTTTGAAGTGAAGTCCTATTTTTTCCTCTATTCTATTTTATCGCTTAATGTTGTTTCTCTTATTAGCACTATTATGAAAGCACATATAGTCAAAGGAGTTATTTGTTAAAAAATCATAGCTTGCTTCTTAAGTAGTATAAGGGGTCATAAAGTTATGTTGAAAGCTCATGATTAGGAAGTCATGTTTATAAAGTCATCATTGTAGTGATCTGGGACAATTTTCCCAACCTTCATCTCACCAAGGCCTTAATTAGTACAAGAGACCTCCCTTTTTGTCAAACTAAGTTAGCATTACAAGTGGAGGCATCATTTCTGGCATTTTGCTTCAATATCCATTCTATTAATCACCTATACATCTAAATATAATTTTTTTTTTGATAAATTGATTTCATCCTTTGTCAAACTGCGTTAGCATTACGAGTAGAGGCATCATTTTTGGCCATTTTCTTCTACCTCTATTCTATTCATTACTTATACATATAAATGTAAAATTGTGCTTGATAAATATGATTTCACCCTTTGTACTCTCTTCTCTTGTATTTTGTTTTATGTGTTTTCCTTTTCATTTGAGTCAAGTTCACATTGTTGAGGCATTTCATTGTCATCACTCTAAACTAATAGCCACAGAGAAAATCATTCTCAACACCCTTTCAAAGGAATTCTCGTAAGGCGACAGTTGTGTCATTCAAGACTCTAACAAGTTAAAGTTATTGATCTACTGACTAAGATACCCATCCATAAAAAAAAAATCCTTATGAATGTATCCATGCATAACAACTTATAATTAACAAGAAATGGATTCTCATAACACATAGTGATGTTATAGACCTTAACTTGTACAACATTAACATTAAATTTTAAACAATGCAACCACATGGAAGGAAATGAAATCCACATTCCAAAGCAAGAACATAAAAAAACAATCAATCAAGATACCTTGTTCTCATAATTGCCATGAACTGGTGGAATTTGTCTCGGTGTCCTCTACCTAGCTTATGCTGCAGGGTAAAAAATAAAAGTGAGAAAACCCAATGGAGAATATCGTCAATTAAGAACTGCAGAATTTCACTTTTAACAGAAAGAAAAATTCAGCTAAAGTATACCTTACTACCTTTATATTGTTGCATCAGCTTTTAGCCCATCATAAAATGTGAATTTTTCTAATTAGACAAACAACCTTACTAATAATATTTTTGTCCTAAGTGTATAGATTAAGTGATCAAAGTTGGTTTAGTCTTGAATCTAAAAAATGAGTTAGTTTTCTTGGAGAGTAAAATGACGAATGTGGGAATTTAATGTATAGTCCAATATAATGGGCAGGCCAGGATTTTAAATAGAGTTTGAGTCCCATATAAAGGGTTGCACTAATATTGGAGGTATTGAGTGTTGGTGGTTATCAATTAGATACAAAGCAACAGACAACTTCAAGATATTGATATCATGCCTGCAGATGATCATTTGAAGGAGATATTCCAGCTGTTCAAAGTCATTTATTTTATTCTTTTTTTTGGAGAATTGAATCAAGAATTAGATCAAGTTTCAAAAGAGGCTCAATGTTTGTCAATGGGTATTTATCTCCTTCGATGAAATGAAGGACAATGTTTCTTCATTGTATGTTTCAGCACTCTACAACTACTTATCTTGCTTGTTTTGTGCTTATATAGTTTGGGACCACTGCAGGCCCAATAGCTTGAGTTGTAGCATTGTTTTTGGACTTTGTAGGCCATTAAAAGCCTCATTACAACATTTTTTTTTACTCTAGAAGGCATTTAGAGTCTTATTGGTTATGTATTTTGTCGATGATATCATTGATATGTATTTCACTTGGTTCCATTTTGATATATGAACCCTTACATGGTATATAGATGAGAATTATTTCCATATTTTGTCTCTAATGGTTTGGAATCATGGTTTATAATCTTAAAACTAATTTGTTTCATTAAAAACTAATTATTTTATGTATTTTTTCCAATTCTAGTTAAATAAACCCAGTTCGATGTTAGTTTGATCCAGTTTTGGTTGGAATCATGGTTATATATGTGGCCAGTTATGATTTTTAAGACTATGCTCATAGTAGATAAGATATAGAAAGATAAAGTACTACTTGGTATTTACCTCTCCAAAATGTAACAGAACCATTTAAGGAGGAGCAAAGCAAGCTTTGAATCAAATCTTCAATGAAGAAAAGTAAACAAACATGCTTGATGTTTCAGTCCTTAACAAAGATTTCTGAAGAAAATTTTCATTCTCTAAGATTATTCCATACACCAATTATTTTCTAAGGAACACCTCTTAGGGAAGCCCAAATTATTCTTCCCCATATTCGTAGATGCCATCTCTAGTAAACCTGTTGGTGTAGACTAGTGCAACTCACCTAGGTGGATTTGAACTAGACACCTTTTAGTACTAAACTATTATAATGGTCAACAACTTTGGTGATAGCTAGTTGAGCTAACCTCTTAGACTGATTTTGTGCACCATTTGTAGAACAGATAAAAATTTTCACTCTTAGTGCAGAAAATGTCCTAAAAAATAATAATTTCTTGGGATGATATCTTCTCAATAAGTCAAATTTTCTTACAATATTTTTATTTGGGAAAACATGTGCTTCTTTTCTCAACATTATTTCATATTATGTTTTATTTCATAGAATTGTGCTTGAATGTGGAATTGTGTATCCTGTAATTGTCAATGTAAAGGAACAATATTAACATGTTGGGTGTTTGACTTTTGTTTTGCAGCTTGAGAAGAACATTCGGCTCATTGCACTAGCAACAAGTTGGACTAAACATGTAGATGATTGGTTCCCTCAAGTTTTTGCTAGTCATATAGGCACAAGTTATGTTATCTCAGCTACAAAACAAAGAGGTAATTTAAAGAAACCTTAGAAAATCAATGCTCCATAGCGATGGCTACTCCAAAGGATGCTAGAGCTTTGAAGATTGTTTATTGGTGTAAAGGTGGAATGTTCTCCACCCAAGTACTTCAGTTACCGTGTGCAATGACAAAGCAAGTTGGATGATGAGGTGTTTGATTTTCTATACATTGATTAATATTAAATACATTCTAATTGACATTAATAATATTATATCATCTTATCTCACTCTAATGTTACCACAATTTGTTTCATTCCAAAAGGATTAAGGAGAATACCTGGAATTTTTATGTATAAGGTTGTGAAATCCCTAGAAGAAGTAGACACTATACTTGGAGGAAATCTATTGAAAGTTCTAGGACTGTGTCACTACTTACACTTCAGGTTTGTCTACATTTATTTGTATTTAGTTTCTCTAAATAATTTTACATATACATGCAAACACTTAAGGAATTTAAGATCTGAAACTATTTCATTTATAACTTGTTGAACACATTTATAGGTTAGGTATCTTGATGCTTATATCAAATGGAAAGATATTGTATACCCATAAGATTATTGTCCTGATTGTAAGGCTGTGGAAAAAGAGGTCGTTCTTTTAGGAATTCTACCTTTTGTGGGAAAATATATGAAGGTGGTGATGCTAAGAATTTATTGGACATTGGAAACCTATAAGACATTCCTATCTCTATTGTCAAGCATGGTAGAAAAATTGAAGAGACTGAAGGTAGTGTATTCCATGTTTTCTTCGATATGTTTAGATATCTTTGTTCCCTTTCATTATAATGTGGTGGTTGTGTGATGTGCTGAATTTTTCTATTAATTTTTTTATTAATAAATAATGTTTGGCTTGAAGCAGGTTTTTGTTAGAAACAATTTTGGTTTGAAGAAAGTTTATGTTAGCAATGGGTATGTGAAGAAGGAAGTGACCAGGTGCAATCATGTGTTATTGAATACAACAACAATATAGATGTTGGCCTACTTGTTATCCCGAGTATGTCCTAAAAAGAGTTTGATTCCCATCAGTCACGGGTATTATTCCTCCTTAAAGTGATTTAGGAAGTTAATCAATGTATAGGACACCATCATAAAATCCATGAGTAGCTGCAAGTATAATTGTTATGATCCTCCTTATGGTTTACTCTAAACTTGCAGTTATTTCTCACCTCTGTATTTTAATCATTAATCTGTTGCATCTTGTGCTTTGGGATTCTTCATTGGTAGTCACATGGACACATTGTATGAACCCATCACAACTACACTAAATATAAATGTTATTAGAAGCAGAGTATGGAGTATGACTCACTACTATTGTGCACCATAGTCCCATGACTATTATCACCAACAATACCAATTCTAACTACTAACAAAGATAGAGGATGGCCTATTAGCTTATGTAGCAGACCACCACTTAATGCTCTTTTTAACTTTTCAAATATTTTATGACAAAAATTGGATTGAGAGTATCTATTCAACCAAATTTTCCCAACTTTGGCACACCCCCAGGTGAGACATCCCACAATCCCCTAGGGGGTGATTAAGAGTATATATTCAGCCAAATTTTCCCCAAACTCTCACTTACCGAAGTGAGATAGTGTGCCAAGGACAATTAAGAGTATCTATTGAGCCAAATTTACCTTAAGACTCGCACCTACCTAGGTGAGAAAGCCCACTAAGGATCGATTAAGTAAGAGTATCTATTCAACCAAATTTTCCCAGTGAATTTCACCTGACCAGGTGAGACAATCCATTAGGAGCAATTAAGAATATCTGCTAAACTAAATTTTCCAAATACTTTCACCTAACTAGGTGAGCTAGCCCACTAGGGGCAGTCAAGAACATCTACTCAGCTAAATTTTCCCAAGACTTGCACATACCCATGGGACTCTGGCTAAGGAACATAAAAACCCTTGTTTCACCACTCATCCAAGCCCAGGTTGACTTGTTTTTGTATCTCAGTATTCAATTGATTCATTTTAACTAAATATTCCTCTGTTTTTCCTATATTCGGTGAAATTTGGTATAGGATTTGGAAGACGGAGGATAATCTGATAAAAGTAAATAGAACCTTCCCATGGGACATCCTACTAGAGTGATTAAGACTATCTATTCATAATAATTTTCCCAATACTTGCAGCTACCCAATTGAGAAGGCCTACTGGGGACGAACCTAATAAGGAAATTGAGAATATCTATTAAGAAAAATTTGTCCAGGACTTGCAACTACCCAGGTGAAATAGCTCACTGGAGACAAACATGTTTAGGGGAATATGAACCTTGGTCAGGGAATAACAGCACCCCTGTTTTACCAACCAACCAAATCCAATTCAACTTTTCTTTGAATTTGTGTTTGATGTGTTTTCCTTTTCAACTCTTTTCTCTCTTTCTGTTTCTTGTGTGTCCTCTTGGAAAAGTTGACACAACTTCAAACCCAGTGGAACCATCCACACAAATTTTTTATATGTTGGGTGTGGAGCTTGATTATCTTGTTTACTTTGTATCACAGCATTGGACCCCTGTACCTTAAAAGGGGCGGCAACGCCGCCCGTAATTAATCGTTGTCGTGGGGGGTCCAGGGGGGGCGGCAGCGCTTTTCAGAGCCCCCCCTTGGCGGGGGGTTTCGGGCGTAGTGCCCCTGAAGCTAAAAATAGACGTAAAATTGCCTTGTAAAAGTATAGTAATTTCTAGTCAATCTGGGCCATTCATAGGCAGATGATCTGACGGTAGAAGTTATGTTTAGTTTGGGGTTTTTTTCCCTAGAAGGCAACCCTCTTGTATATATGAGGGTATTGTATTGTGGCTGTGTATTATGTGTGTATTCTCAGAGTGAAAAACAGATAGGGAGAATGTGAGAGAGAACAGAGGATATTATAGTGGATCTGCTGTAGGTTTTGTCTCTTCAATTTTTTCTGGATAATAGAAAGGAAGGAATGGCTATTCGGGGTGGAAGTGGCCCAAACTGGGTGAACCACGTATATCTGTGTCTCTATGGTTTTATGTGTTTTGTGTGCTTGTATTTTTCGCATATTTTATGTGGTGCATTGCTCCAAAATATATAATTTTCTAACAACTGGTATCAGAGCCGAAGGTCTATTTGGCTTATAAACTCGCAGGAAAGAAGGGTTCTTGGTTCGAGTGGGAGCAATGGCAGAAGATGGTAAATTTAGGGTCGAGAAATTTAACGGCCAAAACTTCCCGTTGTGGAAGATGCAGATGGAAGATTATCTTTATCAGAAAGATTTGTACCTACCATTGAGCAGAAAAACAAAGAAGCTGGCGGCCATGACAGACGCGGAATGGAACATTCTCGACAGAAAGGCACTTGGAACAGTACAGTTGTGCCTTGCAGCGTTAGTCGCCTTCAATATTTTGAAGGAAACAACAACAGAAGGTTTGATGCAGACATTGGCGAAACTATATGAAAATCCCTCAGCCTCAAACAAGGTATTTCTTATGAAACGATTATTTAATATGAAGATGTCGGAAGGTGGATCTGTTGCAGACCATTTAAATGATTTTAATACAGTTACCAGTCAGTTAAGTTCTGTAGGGGTAAACTTTGATGATGAAGTTAGGGCTCTTTTATTTATGTGCTCATTGCCAGAAAGCTGGAATGGTTTAGTTATGGCCATTAGTAACTCTGTCTCTGGATCTAGTACTTTAAAGTTTGATGATGTTGTCGGTGCTATCCTTAGCGAGGAAATGCGACGGAAAAGCTCTGGTGAGACATTGGGTAATGCTTTGAGTGCAGAGTCTAGGGGAAGAAGAATGGAAAGAGGAAAGAGCTTGGGTTATCGCAGTAAATCAAGGAAAGGCAGATCCAAGTCCAGATCGGGGATAGTGTGCTGGAAATGCGGAAAGAGAGGACACCTAAAGAAATATTGTAGATCTTGGAAGGGAAAAGAAGGAGATGCACAGCAAGAAAACAATCATGAAGCAAATGTGACAGGTGATGTGTTACAAGATGCTTTGATTCTTTCTTTCGAAAATGTTACTGATTCTTGGGTTGTAGATTCGGGGGCTTCATTCCATGCCACACCTGATAAGAAATATTTTCATGACTATGTTCAAGGAGATTTTGGACAAGTTCGTTTGGGTGATGATAAACCCTGTAAAATTGTTGGAATGGGTAAAGTTCTTGTAAAACAACAGAATGGAAACCAATGGCTACTAAAGGAGGTAAGGCATGTTTCAGATCTGAAGAAAAATCTGATTTCAACAGGGCAGTTAGGCAGTGAAGGTTGTGTGACAACTTTCACAGATAAAACTTGGAAGGTCACCAAAGGAGCGCTAGTAATAGCAAAAGGTGAAAAGGTTGGTACATTGTATTTATGCAATGGTATTTCTAACTATGTTAATGATTTAACTTCCAAAGGAGCAGATGCAGCATTATGGCATCATAGGCTCGGACACATGAGTGAGAAGGGGATGAAGATTCTTCACTCAAGAAATTTGTTGCCGGGTTTGAAGAATGTTGATTTGGATTTATGTGAGAATTGCATTTATGGAAAACAAAAGAGAGTCATATTTCTCAGAGTTGGGAAAGAAAAGAAGAGCGAAAAATTAGAGCTTGTGCATACAGATGTATGGGGACCTGCTCAGGTATCATCTCTCGATGGCTCTCATTATTATGTTACTTTTATTGATGATGCAACTAGAAAAACATGGATTTATTTTATTCAGAATAAATTTGATGTATTTGATACTTTCAAGAAATGGAAAGCTTTGGTTGAGATTGAGACAAGAAAGAAGTTGAAGTGTCTCAGATTAGACAATGGAGGTGAATATTGCAGCAAAGAGTTTGATAGGTACTGTTCAAAGCATGGAATTCATAGAGAGAAGATAGTTCCAAGAACACCACAAGAAAATGGTGTGTCAGAAAGAATGAACAGAACCATCATGGAGTGTGCAAGGTGCATGATATTGCATGCAGAATTGCCCTTACAATTTTGGGTAGATGTTGTAGATACTTCTGTTTATCTAATAAACAGAGGGCCTTCAAGTTCCTTGGATGGTGGTATTCCAGAGGAAGCATGGACAGGTAAAAAGGTAAACTACTCTTTTTTAAAGCCTTTTGGCTATGAGGCCTTTGTCCATATTAATAAAGAAAATAGAACAAAGCTTGAGGAAAAATCAAAGAAATGTACCTTTATTGGATATGGTGTTAATGATTTTGGATATCGCTTATATGATTATGAAAATCACAAAATCATTAGGAGCAGAGATGTAATATTCAATGAAAAGGTCTTGTATAAGAATCGGTTGCAGGAAAAGAAACAGGAAAAAGAAAGCAAGGAATACGCGGTTCTTGATGAGATATCTGAAAAAGTAAAGGTGCCTGAAAATAATAATAATCAACAACCACCACAACAGCAACAGGCACCTCAAACACCTGAAAGTGGTGTTAGAAGATCTACCAGGATAAGTAGACCCCCTGAACGATACTCTCCTTCATTATATTATTTATTGTTGACTGATTCTAGTGAATCCGAATGTTATGAAGAAGCAATGCGGGTTGAAAGCAGGAAGAAGTGGGAGCTAGCCATGGAAGAAGAGATGGAATCCTTAATGCATAAATAGACTTGGGACTTAGTCAGGTTTCCTACAGGTTAAACTACATTACAGAATAAATGGGTTTACAGGCTGAAGGAAGAAGATGGAGGAAAACAGAGGCACAAAGCTAGACTTGTGGTGAAGGGGTTTGCACAGAAGAAAGGTATTGATTTTGATGAAATATTTTCTCCTGTTGTTAAAATGACTTCAATCATAACTATTTTAAGTCTTGTAGTAGCAGAAGATTTACATCTTGAACAGTTAGATGTAAAGACAACATTTCTCCATGGAGATCTAGAGGAAGAGATCTATATGGAGCAACCAGAAGGATATGAGGTCAAAGGGAAAGAAAAATTAGTGTGCAAGCTAAAGAAGAGCTTGTATGGCTTAAAACAGGCTCCAAGGCAATGGTATCTAAAATTTGACAAGTTTATGTCTGAACAAGGTTATACTAGATGTCACTCTGATCATTGTGTTTATCTAAAAAGGAAAAATGATGGCAGCTATATTATATTGTTATTGTATGTAGATGACATGCTTGTTGCGGGGTCTAACATGCAGGAAATAAATGTGCTCAAAAGAAAATTGGCAAATTCATTTGCAATGAAGGATTTGGGAGCTGCAAAACAAATCCTTGGTATGAGGATAGCTAGAGACAGGAAAAATTGCAAATTAACACTGTCTCAGAATGAGTACATAGAAAAGGTGTTGAAAATATTTAATATGCAAAATGCAAAACCAGTTAGTACACCTTTTGCTAGCCATTTCAAACTTAGCAAGGAGATGTGCCCCAAGACCCAAGAAGACATGGATTATATGTCTAAATTTCCATATGCATCAGCAGTTGGAAGCTTAATGTATGCAATGGTCTACACAAGGCCTGATATTGCACATGGAGTGGGAGTTGTAAGCAAGTACATGAATAATCCAGGAAAAGAAAATTAGATGGCAGTAAAATGGATTCTTAGATATTTGAGAGGTACCAAAAATCAAGCATTATGCTTTGGTGGTTCAAACATTTCTCTACAGGGATATGTTGATGCAGATATGGCAGGTGACAGAGATAACAAGAGGAGCACTACAGGATATGTATTTACTGTAGGTGGTGTTAGAGTTGGTCTTTACAGCCCTCCGTTAGAGATCATTTCTCTTATTGCATTTCATTGTTTAGGTGTCTCATTCTGCTCATTCATCTGCATTCCGTTAGGGGCATGCCATTGTCTGACGGAAGGGTTTTTTTCTTTCATTCTCCCTCATGCTTGTACCTGCTGGGTTGGTCAAAATTTCTCAAAATTCATCAAAGTTCAGTTCATGTCATTTACAATCATAGATGTTGTTTTGGTCAAAAGAGTTATTTTAGTTTCTAGGTCTAGGGTGTGGTCTTCCAAAATGTTAAATAATGCTCGCAGGCCATGAGGATGTTTTCAACAAGTTTTCAGTTCAAAATTTTCATCGTCAATATGCTCGAGGATGTTTCTTCTTCAAAACTCTGTTTTGAAGAAGAAATTGTCAAAATTTGTTTTTTGTAATAAAATGTATCTTTCCACCATGTTGTACTTCACCATGCAAACTCTGGTCATCCTTTTCCAAGTTTTGATGCCACCATCCCTGTAAAATCAACCAATTTCATCATTCAAGCTCCAGAAAGTCAGTGAGGAAACAAAAAGACAAAAGTTGTATTAAATGAAAAAGCGCCAAAGTCAAAAACATTACAAAATGGGTTTTGAAGAAGGAAAAATTAAAACCATGTCTATATGAGATATTTCTCAAAGCCATTCATTCATTTTCATCAAGATTTATTGAGAAAATCCAAGAAAAAGTCGAGTTTGAAGTTTGGAGGGACGAAACTACGTTTTAAAGGGCCAACTGTGTGTTTGAAGACAGCGCGGTGCATCCATAGAGCACGGCGCGTAGAGCAAAAAGACACAGTGTATTTTCCTAAGGGCACGACGCACCCACTCAGCGCGGCGAACAGGGTTGATGGGTTTAAAAATCATCATCATTGCTCCAAATTCAAACGATTTCAAACTTATTTGCTCCAAGTAAGTGTGTGATGCTTGCCCCTGCTGTTAGATCTTATTTGATGATGTTTGGATGGAAGATTTGAAAGTTTAAAGTTTGAAAATATAAACCCTATATTTAGATCAAAATCTGCTCCATTGGGTTTTGGAAATTGGTGTTTTGAAATTGAAATTTGGATGCCAAATGTCCTTTCTCATCACTGATCCTTTCCCTTTTATATTTCTACCATTATAGTTAATCCCTTATGCCTTAACCTCCCCAACTACTCATATCCCTTGTTCCCATTTACTAAACCCTACCACTCCTATCTCTTTCCCTTTCCCATATTATTTGCAAAGAGTTTCCAAATCCTTAATCCCCATACAGTCAAGTGATTATTTTCACATGATAAATTTCATTTGACAATCCTCTTTCCCACTATTTATACTTACCACAGTCCCTCATTATCTCTTCAGTACACATTTGGCATTGAAACAAAGACACCAATTGCTCATTTTCAAACCAACCAAACATACAGCTGACAAACTTTTCAACATCATGTCAGAAACAAATTCATCATATGAGTAGGGATATGAGCAGGACAATGATTCAACCGCAGAGCTAAATGTACCAAGGAGGTCTCATAAAAGTGGCAGGCACGTCAAAGAGGAGCCCACTTCTTTGGCTCAATTGCAGGCCTACCCGCTTGCAATGACATGCTTTCAGCAACATTCATGTTTTCGGTATTGCGAGATGATATCTTAGATTCAGCACCATCCAGAGTTGGTTCACTTATTTGTCCTCCATTTGCGTGATGGTCATGTAAATCTTGCTGGAGTGAACTTCACTTTGACAGCAGAGACCATTTCTGAGGCGACTGGGATACCGAACATTGGTGAGGAGTGGAATAAGAGACAACAGCTAGATAGAGCATATTATGAACCTTAAATCAGGCCTGGATATTTGAGGCAATTGAGCAGAGTATTCCCATTCCGGTTTCTGAAGGAGTCCTATGCGCCATTAATGAAACTCATCATTAGATACTTCAGCTGTGAGGGTAGATTCTCGCGCCTTTATGCATACCATGTCAGACTCTTGATGCATTTCACGAGGGTGCAACTGATGGATATTCCATACTTCATGTGCCGAAACATAGAGCAGATGACTTCCCTTGTGCAGAAGAAGACTCCGGAGCAGCAGCATAACAGCATTTATCATTATGCGCTCATTAAAATCATTGTAGTAAATCAGCTTGGATTGCAGGGCATCACATGGGATGATTTCATTTCCCGTGACTTCTTTGTAGCCCCCTAGCCCCCTCCCGAGATTTTTCATGATGAGGCAGAGCCTTCACATCAGTTTGAGGTTCCTGAGACTGAGCCTATCAGTGTTCCAGTGTGTGTGACATATCAGAGAGGCCACAGAGCCTTATTTGCAGAAACACGACGAGTACTATCTTTACCAGGGGTGGAAGGGGTATCGTTATCTTCATCAGCAGCGCAAGTACTATCTCCACTTGACGTGGAAGGGGTCTCGCCTTCTACATCAGCACAGGTACATGATAGAAGCAAGAATCCTATGCATGATGAGGGCCCTTCAGGAGGCCAAGACACTGAGTTTACACCCATAGATGTTGATTTGAGCTCTCCTAGCTCAAGGATGAGAGAGACCATCCAGGAACAAAAAGCTGAGATTGACACTCTGATCGTGAAGTTGCAGAGATCTCAGTGGGTTATAAATTACTTGGAGTAGCGGAATAAACAACTAGAGGATCAGCAGACACTCATAGAGTTGCGGCAAATCCGTGAAGACCGAGAATTGGCCCGAAAGAGACCAGGTGACATGACACCTTTTGAGCGAGAAACTTGCCTTATGAGAGTCAACATTCATCTGGAGAAGATGTTGGCAAAGGCAAATAGGGACAAAGACATGCTCAGACACATGAAGAATCACTATTGGGCCCGCACACACGTTTGCAGAGAAAAAATGAAGATCCTGAAGGCGAGGTTGAGAAAAGCACGGAAACGTCGAAAAAGGTCAGATCCACTCCGAATCTTGGCCGAAGCTTCCCTGGCTGAGCATGAGACATGATGGGAGAAATTCACTCCAAATTTCAGCAAATTTGGAGAAGATTTTGTCATTTTTGGAAATTTTGGTTGCAAAACAGGTTTTTCCACCCGACGCGTCGCACTGCCCGACGCGCGCTTATGATTGGGAAATATTCTGGAGGAAAACTTTGAATTTTTGGGTTTTTCATGATATATTATGTATTTTCAGGAATGGCCGAATCATTTCATCAAATTCTGGGCTGCCTAAAGGGCCAAAAACACCTTGAAAATGGTCTTTCTGCCACCTTTTGCACCAGCAGGAACTAGTCTTGGGAGATTGCAGTTTTGGAGGGGCAAATGACATCCAAATTGAAAATTTCCACTTGGGTTGGATAGCAAACATCTAGGGATTTCCAACGAGCTATTATGAGCTCAATTTGGACTTAGGGAAGTGCCTCAAAAATAGGCTCAAAATGGCGCGACACATTGAGTTTTTTAGCGCGGCGCATAGAGAAATTTTGCCTCATTTTCACTCTTCAGCTCAGAAATTCGCCCAGCTTTGACTAGTTTTACTTTTTCATGAGATGATTGACCTACCATGATGTAATTTGATGAATATGATGTAAATTTGGTATGTTTTTACTTGTTCTAGAGGATTCATTCACTAAAAAGTGAAAATTAAGTGAATGGATCAGTTTCCTAGCATATAGAGGCAAGTTGTTTGGCTGCCTAGATTTTAGCTCCATGTTTAGAATTGGTTGAAACAGCTCTTAGAAGGATGAGCCCGACCCCTAGAGGCATGGGATGGGGTTAGGATGGTCTATATATTGTATTTTCTGAGACATTTTCAGGGTTGGATACTTGGGAAAAGTTTGGCACCTCATTGTACATTCATTTCAGATTTTTGGCAAAGGAAAGACCAGAGTTTTTGCAGCACTTGTTGGGATCCTTGTGGCTTCTGAGTTTTGATGATGTTATTCTCATGTTATTTTAAGTTTCATTAATTTTATATGTATTCCATTTCCCTTCTCTATGCTTCTGAATTAAACAAATGAGTAATTGAGGTAGAATTCATTGATTTGTTGGTGCTCTGCCTTAAACTTTTGTTTAGTTTTACGTGTTTTTCGTCAGTTTGAAGAGGATCCTTGCACTCTCTTGCCCTCTTCAGCTCCTCAGCAGTATTTTATATCCATCCATTGAATCTAATACATCAAATTCATTGCCTACCCTGCCCCAACTTGAACTTTGCAAGAATTTGGCCTCATCCCCAAGTCCAAAATTGTTTTTCCCTTTTTCCAACAAAAAACCCCTAAAAATCAAAATCAAAACCTCCTATTTGTTTATCTAGCCTAAGATAAGTTGTTTTTATCGTCGTCTCAAGCCCTTCTGAATATTTTCATTGAGATTGACCCGGAGAGAGCCCTCTCCTGTCCTTGTAGGGCTAGCTACAAGGCTGAGCGTGGTTTGGTGTTGTCATTTTTCTACCTTATTTCAGCCTGAGGTGGATTTGGGATCTAACAGGTGGAACAGCTGTCAGTTGGGTTTCAAAAATCCAAAGTGTTGTAATATCCTGAAAAGGAAGGACTGGTTGTTCCGGGTGGACGTAGCCCAAACTGGGTGAACCACGTATATCTGTGTCTCTTTGGTTTTATGTGTTTTGTGTGCCTGTATTTTTTGCATATTTTATGTGTTGCATTGCTCCATAATATATAATTTTCTAACAGTACAATCCCCATAGCCAAGAACATATTGTACTAGAGTCAGATAACTAGGAGATATATCTTCTCCATGTCTATCTTTGATGTGCACATATGGTCATCGATTCAATTTCTTGCTAGTTATCACATTCAATTATACAATATAAAGTCAAGTGTTGAAAGAGTCTGGTTATGGAAACTAGATCATTTATCACCTAAGCAGCTCAACTTGTTTTTTTTGGTTTCCTAGACTATTTGTGGTGTCTAAAAGGCTCAAGACAACAATGAGTGGTATTATTGCATTTAAAGGCTATATAGAACCCCCTAAAGGCATGGATTGAGTATGGGAATAAAATAGTTAATCACCTAAAGAACTTAATTCACTAAGATGCTATGTTTTTTTAATCTCCTACAAAATGCGTGATGGTATTTTGCATTAGGGAAATAGTGTGTTGTCATTTTTTGTTTTAAATCACCATGGAAATGGTCATTAAATTTATGAAAGGATTCAAAGTTGTGCCACTTTGTAATATCAATTTTCTAAATGAAAACCATATTCTTGCAAAATATGTTCCCTAAAGTTTTTTTATAATGGAAAATAGAGGCAATATTATCAATGGAAAATAAATAATAAATTTTCAAGCCCCTTGAAGTGTTTTAAGGTCTACTCCCATTTTCCCTCACTGGTCATTGTTTTAGTCAAGGCTAAACATCTTCATAAAATTATAAATTTTCTAAGGATAAATGGGTTCTTTTAGTGGTCATCATCATTGTAAACTACAGATCTATCACTCAGAATACTTACAAATGATAGGGCATCTTCTCTACCTATGGAAGAGAAGCTCTGCATTAAATAGAGAAGTATTCTTTTGGTCCTATAATATGCTAGAGATTTAAACATAGTAATATATTTACACAAGGGACATTCAAAGATAGGTAGTGTAGCATTTGTGCCCCAAAAATCATAGAAATAACTTCCTCTTGTTGATTTTGTCTTTGACATGTACATTAATTTGCAATTGGCTAACACTACCTACTCCATATTGGTGTGGGATACAAAACCTCATAGCACAAATATACATTTATCCATCTTGATTTATTCATTGGAGCATATGCATATTTTACATAGAATATTTAACTTAGTTCATAGAGATTACAATCTCAAACTTGTTCTAAGACTTCTTATAGAATGGAATAAATGTATTTTACTTGTATGTTTGGTACTTCCCAGCATTTCATTTACATCTCCACCCGATTTTCATAACTTCCATAACCATTCGATAAGTAATTGCAACTTCGATGTTATTTTGATTTTTTAGTAAAATATTTTCCAGAACTTTACAAAGTTTTATAATTTCTCGAAATTTGTATTATTTAGAATTTATAAAGTTTCAAGGTTTATTTTTTTAAAGACTAGTTCTCTAAAGGGTGCTAGCTCAATGGAAGAGCACATGCTTTACAATCAGGAGGTTGGTGGTTTGATTCCATCGTGCCCTAATATTCATATGGAATGGTGACTAAGGTTCTTTTGACCATCACCAATGAGCTTATGGTGACATGTTTTGACCCTCACCAATGAGTTTATGGTGAAATGTTTTGACCCTCACCAAAATATGAAATGGTGAGGGTCAATGACCGCCACTGTATATATGCATCAATAAAGACGACCATGAAAGGTCCATCACCACAAATCTTTGTTGTTTAAATGAAATGGTGATGGTCAATATCTGTCATTATAATCATTATTCGTGACGAACCTTAAATGTCACCACAACAACTATACTTTTGGTGACACCACCTTTGGTGACATTCAGTTTTTTGGTGACGAAGACTAAGGTTCGTCACCACTTCTCCTATAAAATTATGGCAGTCACTATCTGTCATTATAAATCATTATTGGTGACAAACTTTGAATGTCACCACATCACCTATACTTTTGGCGACGCCGCCTTTGGTGACGTTCAGTTTTTGGTGACAAAGGCTCTTTTGATCGTCACCAATGAGCTTATGGTGGCATTTTCGACCCTCACCAATGTCTTTTTTTCTTGTATTGAAAAAATCAAAATCTACCAGAAATGACTCTTCCTGAGCTCATTTTGGTCAAAAATTACCTCAGTTATGGTAGAAACAAGTTTTCCTAATTTTTCTCCTCTAAAACAGGGATTTCGCCAGTTAAATTTCTAAATTTGGCCATGCCACCGCATTTTGCGTGCTCCGCCAGTTTAACCGCCGGATTAAACTGCACTTAACACTAAGATAATCACGTATTAACATTAAGATAAGTGCTTGTTACATATAAGCACATTTAGCGCTAATGAAAAATTAATGTGGCTTAAGTGCGATTTAGTGGCTAATTAAATGTCATTAATATTCCACCGAATTTCTAGTGCTAGTCGTCAGTCTTCAGGTGTTGATCACATGGGAGGGGGATGGCCCCCGCCAAACCCCCATATGTTGACGCATGAAACATTAAGAAGTAACAGATAACTTATGGGTTAAGACCCATAGTATAGAGGGAGTGGTAAGGCGCTACGGTGGCGCGAGTGAGGTCGTGGGTTTGACCCCGACCCTGCCACATAAATTTTGTTCAAATGTTTAACATGAACATCTGCCAACTTGGAGCCTGTCCGCCATACTTATCTTTCCGCTAAGAACTCCACCATAATTATTTATCCTCCACTGAGTTATAAGGTTTGATAGTATAGGTTTATATATATATATATATATATATATATATATATATATATATATATATATATATATATATATATATATATGCGCCCATTTCCATAGTTTCAACCTTAATATAAAAAACATGCTATGCGCCCAATGTATAATGAATCCCATCGTGCCATGCCATGGGGGAGGGGGGGGGTACATGGCTTGACACGTGGCCCTTCCCCATTGGCCCATACTGCACCATATAAAAAAATATAATATCATTGCACCAAATAATAATGAAAATTCACCCTTAGACTTAGGATAGAAAATTTCCCTTCCTAGTCAACATTGGTGAATCCAGTGGTACCACTTGGGATAGGATCATTGGTTGTTTCTAGAGAATAGTACTTTTGAAGCTGACTAGACTTGCCACATCATCCCTATACCTGTTCTGCTCATTTTTTGTTTATTTGGGAAAACGAACAGTAGGATATAATTCCCTCATACGAACTTGGAATTTGATAAAACAAGTTGTGTTGAAATCCTGGAGACGATATCTATCCAGGAATTCAGGTTTGAAGAATTTCTGAGCACTTTTTATTTTTGAGCTAAATATTGAGCCTTAGATCATTAGCAAAAGAAATTTCTTTAGCCTCTACCCATTTAGTGACATAATCAGTGCAGACCATAATGTACCTCTTTTTTTTTTATGGTTGATTGATTGGTCCAACAAAATCCAAGGCCAATTTTTCAAAGGGTTCGATGAGTACCTGAGGTTTTAAGGCCATTTCATATGTAGGAATGAGTTTCCCCATTCTGTGACAACTGTCACACCTTTTGACATACTCCTTGTCATATTTAAAGATGGATGGCCAATAATATCCTAAATGAAGGATTTGATAAGCAGTCCTCTTATCAGCAAAGTGTCCACCACAAGGTTCATCGTGGCATGCCTTCAAAATTTCAGGTATTTCATCTTCTCATACACATCTCCTAATGATGAGATTTGGACCTATTTTATACAATTCATCATTTACCCATGAGTACAATGCACTTATTTGAATTATTTTTCTCTTTTCTCTAGGAAACAAGTATGCTGGTAATTTTCTTGTAGCTAAGTAGTTAGCAATGTCTACAAACCATGGAGATTTAGTAGATATTGCAAAGAGATATTCATCAGGAAAATTTTCCTCTACTAGAGTATCATTATTGTCATTTTGAATTCTAGACAAGAAATCAGCAACTGTGTTTTGTTTTCTAGGTTGGTCTAGAATGGTGATGTTAAATTCTTGCAGGAGTAATAACCATCTTGTGATTCTACCATTAGTGATTGATTTATTCATTAAATACCTAATTGCAGAGCGATTTGTGTGAATAAAGGTTTCATAGTCAGTAATCTAATGTCTAAACTTGTTAATAGCATGAAAAACAACTAGAAACTCTTTTTCGGTAGCAGTGTAATTTAACTCAGCAGGAGTCAAATTTTTACTTGTGTAGTAGATGGCATAGGGGGTCAAATATTTTTTTCCTAATATAGCTCCCATAGCTGTGTCTGAAGCATCTGTTGAAATATTAAAAGGTATTTTCCAATTTGGTCCTCTTAAGATGGGTGCCTCAAATATTTTTGTTTTTAAAGTTTCAAATTGCAATTGGCTATCAAGATTCCAACTAAATTCACAATCTTTGGTAATCAATTTGAAGAGTGGAGATGCAATTTTCATGAAGTTTTCTATAAATATTCTATAGTACCCTGTAAAACCTAGAAAACTTCTAACATCCTTTTGAAAACTTGGAATTGATAATTTGGAGATGACTTCAACTTTGGATGAGTCTACTATAATTCCATCCCCTGAAATGTGGTGTCCTAAAAAATTTCCTTCAGTAAACATCATAAAGCATTTTTCATTCCTTAGTGAAAGATTTTCCTCTTTACATCTTTTAAGAACTTTTTCACAAATTTCAAGAGCCTCTTCAAAATAATTTCCATAAACTGTAAAATCATCCATATACACTTCCACACAATCATGTATTAGATCAGAGAAAATTCCTAATACTGATCTTTGGAATGTTGTAGGTGCATTGCACAATCCAAAAGGAAGTACTCGGTAAGCATAGGTTCCCCATGGACAAGTGAATGCGGTTTTTTCTTGGTCTTCAGGTGCTACTTGAATTTGATTGTAACCACTAAAATCATCCAGGAATGAGAAATATTTCTTCCTTGCTAATGTATCCAATACTTGATATATGAAAGTAAATGGGAAATGATATTTTAGAGTAGACTTATTCAATTCTCGATAATTAATTCATACCCTCCATTTACCATTATTTTTAGGGACAATCACCAAGGGAGAAACCCACTGGCTATCTGAAATTGGATAAATGAAGTTTACATTCAACAATTTTTGTGATTCTTCTTTCACAATTTCCCTAAGATTTGGATTCATCCTTCTTTGAGGTTGTCTGATAGGCCTAGAGTTTTCCTCAATATAGATATGATGTATGCAACTCTTAGGATTAATTCTCTTCATGGCAGTGTACTCCCATGCATATGCAAAATAATGTTTTTGTAATGTTTTGATTAAATATTCTTGTTGGAATTTATCCAAGTTTTTGTTTATGTTTAAATATTTTCCTGGAAAGATTTCAACTACAGAGTTACCAAATCATTCCATAGTATATAAAGACATATATTTGGATGAGAAGTGTTCAATATTACATTGTTCTTGAAAATTATGATCATCTTAATATTGTGAAGATGTTTCAAAATTTTCTATTGAATTTAAAATTTGACTTTCTTCACTAATATGAGAAATAGTAAAGAGAGATTGTATATCATTGTCATCATCCATCCATTCTTCATTTTCTATTTTTGTAATTGTTTTTTCTGGAGGATATAGAGTGAACTTCTTTGTTGAATTACCATAAGAAATAAACATATAACCAAATATAAAACTATTGAAATCATTAGCTATAGCTAACCAAGGTCTTCCTAATATCAATGGATGTCCCCCTAGGCTGTTCTTGGGAGTTAAGATCATAAAATCAATAGGATATTCCCAAGAGTCTAAGGACACATAAATGTCTTCTAATGCACCATCAAGCTTGATTACTGATCTGTCTACTAATTGCAGTAATGTTGGTGTATACTGAAGGTTTGTAAGCCTAATTTGTTCCATGTTTTGTTTGCACATGATTTTGATGCCTGCTCCTATGTCATTCAATGTATTTGGAATCTCAATACCATTGATGTGTGTTTTTAGAACAGGACTTCATGTGTCCAAATATTTTTGTATGGCTATTTTTCTCATCATAATGTCTGCAATTTTTCCTACTAACTGAATCCTTTTTACTTCTTTTGTTTTTCTTCCTGATTTTTTATGCTCAACTCTCTTGTTTTTTTAGCTAGGATAGTAATCTATTTAATGGCTTCTAACAAATGGATTTTTATACAGACATTTTTCAATTCATCTAGAAAATCATAGTTAGGAAACAAAATTTGTTTTTCTACCCCTCTATCGATTTGTAATCTCAGAGAAAGGAGGGTTATAAACTGATACTGAAGGTTTCTCTATGATAGGAGTTGAGTTTATTGGATTTTCTTATTTTTAATTTTGAGAATTTTGATTCTGTTGAAGGGATGTCCCTTCTCCAGAATTTTTTTTTTTGCTGTAGATAAATTTCTTCATCAATACCATATTTTTCTTGAATAACAACAGAGGGATTTTTTCATTCTAATATCCTACCAGATCTAAGTTGGACATTGTTAAGATCTAGTGGAGTAACCATATATGTTGGAAAATTTTGTCCTTCTATGTTATAATTATTTTGAGCATTTTTATTGTTTGGGTTTGGTAATGGCTGGGTAGGTAGTTGATATGGCCTTTGTGGAAATGGTAATGAAATTTGTGGATTATGATTTTGGAATTGAGGTTGTTGATTATGTTGTGGAAAATTTTGGGGAGGATATTTTGGATATGATTGTGGATATTGGTGATAATGAGAGTATCTGTCATAAGGATTTTCATTCCTTGTGTCCAAGGTTGAGGCTGGGACCAAGGTTTCTGCCATGGCATTGATGAATTCAAATTGTTTGGTGGGGGCTGATTATACATTTGATTGTTAAAACTTTGAGTTTTTGGCCCTTTCCATGGTATTCTAGAGACAAAAAAAAAAATTCTACTAGATGTGGAGCTACTTCTTCTTGGAAAACAACCTTAAGACCTGGTATAGAGGGACATATTTTTGTTTCATGGTTTTCGCACAAATAACACTGTCTCTATGACTTTTAAATCAAGAGGAAATTCTCTTAAGGCATGTTTCTTTCTACATTTAGGACCAAAAATAGTTAAGGCATCGATTTTATATTTCTGCTTTTTTTGTAATTTCAGGGTGTCTATTTGTTCATTAAGACTCCCTAAGATATCTATTTTAAATTCATCAAGCATATTCCACTTTCTGCGCTACTTATTGTTCTAGTTGCAGATTTATTCACTCTAGAGAGAATAGGATCTGTTGCATTTTTCCACTTTTTTTGTTTTCCTCTCGAAATATTAATACATAATTCAAAAATTTTAGGTAATGATAGTTGAGAGATTTCTCCCTTTCCCATCATGTTAAGCATATCTATCCATTCATCTTTGACGAATTTCAACAAAAGAGATTTTAAAGTATCCTGATCTAAGTTTTCCATTTTTGCTCTTTTTATATTATAATTGAATCTCTTGATTAAGTCTTCCAAGTTTTCATCCTCTCTTTGCATCATTTTAAATACTTCATCCTTCTGACTAATAGGTGTGCTATAATCCAAATATATTTGTAAAAATGTAGTTTTCATCTCATCCCATGTCCTAATATATTGCGTTATCAAACCCATGAACCATTTTAATGCTGTACCCTTAAGTGTTGCAGGAAATAGCTTCAATTTTTGAGAGTATTGTAAGTAGTCATATTATCTACATAAACCTCAAATTCAAATAACAATGTTTTAGGATCTTCATTCCTTAATCCATGGAAATTTGGAAGGATGGAAGGTGAAATATTTTTCATTGTGGCATTTGTATCCTCATCAACTATAGGAAATCCAATAGAGTTATGGTCCTTCCTATTTTCTCCTCTTCCTCTACCTATTCCTCCACCTCTTCTTCCTCCTCCTATTCTTAAGGCTTCTCCATTCAGAACTTCTCCTTCTCCTTCTCCTTCTCTTGCCATTGTATATTCCTCAGAACTAATGTAGGGTTCTAACGGTAGATTTATTCATTCTTACTCTGGTTCTTCTATCAATGGAATAGTGAAGAAAGTTACTTCTTCTTCCTCACTAGGGATTTCTAACTCTTGAGCTAGAACATGATCTCCTGTAGAGGTGAAAAAGGTTACTCCTTCTGTTGGAGATCTAGGATCTTCCTCTTCTAAGAATGCCTTAGTAGATGAAGTTGGAGAGTCTCCTGGTTGGATTTCTGACCTTAAGACTTCAGCGAGTCTATGTCTTGTTGTGAAAAATGGAATATGATTTTGAGATGGTGGTGTGGCACTTTGTGGTCTTGGTGGAGTGAGTGGTGTTTTTGGAATCAAAATTCTACATCAATTTATGAATCTACCCCTAGAGTCTCTTTCTCTACGCACATCATTTTTTCTAAATGTAAGAAATAAGGCTTCCTAATTACACTTCCCCGAAAATGGCTAAAAATGTTTAGTCAATTTAATGTCTTAAATTGTTATCATAAATTATCAACCGAGGTTAGTAATCGAATGAAGTGTTGTGCACTATATATGCTTAGATGCCCTTCGTTATTACTTCGTTGTGTATTTTTATATATTGTTTTGGGGGTTTATATTTTATGCCTAATGTTAAGAACTAAAGTTGATCTAAGGAATGAAATATAAGCTTTTAAATGAAATCTTTAAATGCTAAGAAACAACTAAATCTAAAAGAAATTGATTTACAAAACTTAATATTTAAGAAGGAAGAAAAGGAAATATTATTTTTACTCTAATAAAATAAATTGATTTAAAAATTACTCTTAATGAAATGAATGAAATAAAATCTAAAATAAGGAAGAAAATGGAATGTTATTTAAAAAATCTATTTTTCATAAAAATAAATCAATCTTTGGATGGTTAAATTCTGAGCTATGTTAGACTATTCTATGTCGGAAAAACAACTATGGAAAACATCTAATTAAACTAATTCTGCAATTAAACAAATCATTGTTCTAAACCTTATTGAATTCTACTGATCTCTAAATGATGTTCTATCTATCAACATAATGAAAACAAAACCATATCCTACTTTATCAATTGAAAACATTAATTTTATGAAAACAGAGCATCTAATCTAATGTGAAATTATCAAAATGTAATTCTAATCTAACTCTTTCCTAGTTTTAAATCTATCCAAAAATGGTCAACATATAAATCTAATCTAATTCTATTCTACATTCCATGGAACGGAAGCATAAAATCTATTGCTCATTAATTGAAGTGACTGTGCTAATTGAATTCAAATTTAACTAAGGCAAGAAAAGAATGACAAAGTATCTATTGCGCAAAATAAGATGTTTAATCTAAATCCTATGGTTTCTATGTAATCAAATGCAAGAATCTATTTCAATTGGAAGATGACAGAGTCATGTTCATGAAATAATTTAGGCGAGCATAACATACAAAAAACTGTCCGTAAATGTAAACAACTGATTCAGAAAACATTTAGAAACTAATTGACATGAAATTAAACTATGAAACAACGAGGAATTAAACTTAAAATTGACAATAAATTAACTATGAAATGACGAGGTATTAGCTACAAATCAATGAGAAATTAACTAGGAAATGATGAGGAATTAACTATGAATCAACAAGAAATTAAGCTATGAAAATGACAGTAAATTAAACTACGAAATAACTATAAAAACATCATTTCTGTGTAGGGTCCCTCTGCAGTAGAATGAGTTTAAAATCTACTTAGTATATCCGCACATCAATGATCTGGAACTGGTCTTGTTCATTAATAAAACAGAGTTTAAAAACGTATCACGGTATTATCACAAAATTAAGCTTATTCCTAGTTTCAACAGACCGATATTTATACAAGTTTTTAAATTAATTGTCTGAGACAATTTCACCTATTGAAAGCAAAGTAAAGTGAATACTAGAAGTCTATTCAGAAGAAAATTCTTCATGGTTCTTTCTTGATTTTCTATGTAAGATAAAATCGAGAATCTTCGTCTGTTGATTTCATTCCTTCTCGTGACTGATCTTTGACCACAAGTGTAGGCACTATCCTTCTCAAAATTGAATAGGTAAGTAGGATACGATCCATGTGTGGACCATTTCAAAGCTACCCATATGACTCGCTTCTTCATTTACTTCTCGAAACCTGTCAAACAATAACAGTGGCTACAAAAACAAAGGTTAGCTATAGAATTGCACGAATTCTGTAGCTAACTACAGAATTTCATATAAATAATAAGAAACATTATAATATAAAGTAGAGACCATATAAATTCCTTCTCAAATGTAAAATATGTCAATTATCATTGATTGAGTTTATGGATTTATGAAAAACGAAGAAAAAATTGTGGAAAAAGATGTCAAAATAGGAAAAACTTTGAGGTTCAACACTTCCAGAGGCCAAACCACCTCAAACCTCAACCAATGATTCCACCTCATGGTTGGACATCACAACCATCATGGATTGGTATTTATCCAAGCTAATTCAGGGCTCCAAAGCATTTTTTCCAACCAAGGCTCCAGGACTAGTAACTCAACCCCATTTATTTCTAAGCTCCAGAGCATTTGTCCAACCAAGGATCCATGACTAGTAACTCAACCCACCTAGGGATCCAGAGTGTTTTTCCAACAAAGGCTCTAAGGATAGTAACTCAACCCAACAGCTATCCTCTAGGCTCTAGAGAATTTGTCCAACCAAGGCTCCAAGAACTAATAACTCAACCCAACAACTAAAGGAATCATGAGAACCAACCAGAAAACAATCAATGGAATAAACCCACAACACCATGGTTATCCAGGAAATGGAAAGACTAGGAAAATACAAATGCATACACTATGCATGCCAAAAATAGTGAGGAAAACATACTTGCAACTTTGTAACTGCACTCAGAACCCATTGTAGATGATGATCTCGATGTCCTCTTGTGCTTTCATGCTCTTCCTTTTCCTTCTTGCTCCAAATCACCAAGTATGCCACTCTCCAAGAGTGCTCCAGGAAAACTCTAAGTATCTAAGAGTATGAGAGAGAGAGAGAGAGAGAGAGAGCTCCAAAAATTCGCTGAACAAAAGCCCACCAATTGATCCTTGTAAGCCTTATTATTAATGATGCCTCTAATTTCTTCAATTTTCCAGTATTTTCCTTCATTTTCCTCCTCACATGCATCTTGTGACCTTTTACCTTTATTTTCTCTTATTTTCCATTATTTTCATAAATAAAATTCCAATTAATGCCTCATGCCTTTCCAATTCCTTTGTTATTTACTTTTCCAATGTCCTTTAGCCATAATACACTGAATGAACACCTGCTAGGATGTTCTTCCCAACATTCATTTTGAAATATGTGTCTCATCAACCGTGATTATTATTTATAAATTTATTACATGAAATTTTTACCAGGGATGCTACATAACCCTTCCCCTTAGCAGAACACTGTCCTCAGTTTTCAATGACACCTACAAACTAGCAAACTGCTGAAAATAAAACACACTACCTGTGGAGATTTATAACACAACTCGTTGCAGTATTTATAATGAATAACCTGCTCAAAATAAAAAACCATCATGAAAATCATAGCGTGTATCGGAGCTTTATAACACATCTCATTATGGTATTTACAATAAGAACCACATATATACTCATACACATATACACTTATACACATTTTCTCATTCAATAAATAAAAGGATACGATGCCCGTATCAAAAATAAGGGAATCCAGAGGCTCATACATCCACCCTCAAAGTAGTACTAGGATTCACTTCCTTCCCAGGAAGTCCAGAATCCACTGCCAAAGTCAAAGCTGCATCCAATTTCCAGTGCTACAATCTTGCGCCACTTTTACTATGAGTGAACGCTTACCAAATCATTGTTCCAGGGAACACTCCCAATGTGCATTTGATTCCATATGGAAATTCTAATGACCAAAAAAAATCCACCCCGGCCTTCCCTTCTTTGCTACATAATCCCTCAGGAAATCTGGTCACCCCTTCTATGCAGTCACTCACCTTCCAAGTTCTGATGGCACCCCCATCCCAAGAAGTCCATCCATTGGCAAGGTTTACTCGCATCGGAAGCTCAAACAACCAAGGCATATACTTGCATTAAAATCATCATATCTGTCATAGCATGCTCATGGAAATAAATGGAAACTATTAGGTACAAGTGTCCCACAATGACCTTGCTCCTGAAGTGCTTTACCAAAATAATGTATCATGTTCCAATTCCTTTTGCTAACACTGCTAGTTCTTGTATTTGATTTCAACCACCCAACCAGGAATTTATGTGCTTCTTGTAACAAGCACATAATTTCCATTATATTCAAAATAAATTGAAATAAATTCACATCATACCTCATTGATAGATCTTCAATAAGGTACACTTGCAATTATGTTCACTTCCTGTCACAACAAGTAAAACTAGTTGTTTGATCATATCTTCATGTATAAACATATCAAATATGCTTAGCTTAAAACACAAACATCATAAATTAAAATCATGAATCACATGAAATCACCATAAACCATAATCATAATCACATGTAACCATCATAAGTCATAATCATAGATCACATGGATAACAATACTGAAATAAAATATTGATACTTATCCTTCATCGGTCCTTACTTCTACCTTTTTTATTTTGTACACAAACTGGATTAGTTTCCACACCCAGCAAGAACCCAGTGCTTATTTTCAACCACGTACACATACACATAGTGTACATAACATCAATTACATCTTCATACGACATACAACAAATACACATGTCACAATACCACATCTACACCATGCACATATCTAGCATTGCATTCCCGCGACACATCATGTACGACATGCACACAATACCACATGTATACCAATACCATATGCACAACATGTACACAATACAACCTATACAAACACTACCTGCACAACATCACATTTACACGACACCACTTGCAAAACGTGTACACAATGCCAAATGTACATTGCACCACTTGTACAATGTGTACACAGTACCACATGTACACAACACAACATCAACAACATCTACACGAGACCACATGTACACAACTCCACATGAAAGACATGTACATGACACCACCTGCACACAACACCACTTGTACAACATGTACACAACACCACATGCACAATCACACACACAACACAATATGTACATAGCACCATATGTACAACACGCACACAACACCATATTTAGAGAGCGCAACATATAGAAAATTTACATATAACCATACGTACACAACACCGCATATCCAACATGCACACATCACATATCCGACATGTGCACAGTACGGTAGGTACACAACACCGCATATCCAACATGTACAAAACACCATCAATACCTAGCACTTCATATGCAATATACACACAAAAACATATATAAAACAGACATACAACATCATAGGTACACAATACTGCATATTTTACATGTAAACATCACCATAGGTACAATCACTGAATATAAAACATGCGCGACATATACACAACAATAGTACTACACATACATAGACCACACATTAACCCCACAAGAAACCTTGATGCTAGTGTCTTTCCACTATCCATGCTTATCCTAGCATGCCACAGATCACACAACTTTCACTTCATTGATGTAACCCTCAACATTACCTGTCCATAACATAAACATATAACATTAAATCATATCCACATGATACTAACCTCATATATTTTTCAGATTTATTCTTCCCACTTGATTCCTTATAAGACCAAGAACCTCTTCATGCCATTCACCTGCATAATAAATCATTCCTCCATGAGAATGATCCTTGAAAACTTTGTGATACAGTGAGATAGATAAATAGATACATACATATATATAATCATTAGCATAAAACAATCATGATTCTATCACACAACAACATACAAACATACATACATGTATACATATAAACATTTAGCATCAAACAACCATGATCCATGAGGAACCTGTCAGACATGAAATACATACATACATACAGGTATACATATATAAACACCAGCATAATCATGATCACATCATAATTACCAGATAGTTATAAGGTCAAGGTTAAGAGAACTTCATTTATTCGTGCACAACATGCACAACGTTTAGAACAACAATTCCCAACATAACCAAGGAATCTAACACCTCAGATACATTCATTTTAGCTTTCATGTGACCTTTCCCATGACTGTTCTACCACCGTCCATTTACCACAATGCACCCAACCAATCCAACCGACTGTCATATTATTACCTTCTGATGTGCTTACTCATGCTATGAGCTCCATTAGCTTTCCTCTTTCCCAAACAAATTCCCAAGACTCTAAAATAAAAGGCAAGAACAAGAAGAAAACCATGAAAGCCAAAATCAATACGACATCACAACAAAGTGGAAAATCCTTGCACCATACTTAAACAAAACCACAAATCAATCTTAACAAATCACAGAATACCAAAAGCACAAGATCACTAGAAACAAACACCTTGAATCAATCCCCATGGTTCCCAATACTTCCAAAGGAAATCTCAACCCAAGCCTTCTTCAAGATTTCATGGCGGTCTCTTGCCATGTAATCCCTTGCATCATACTTCCATAAACACATACTTGTCAGTGCATAAATAAACATAGAAACAAGATATTTATCTTACCTTGTTGTGCCAATCACGATGTCTATAACTGAACACACAAGTCAGCCATATGTACCAAACATCAAGACAACATCTTTATCAATTCGAAATTAACGTTTTCCAAGACTAACAACTATGTCATATTCAAACAATAGTCAAAATCATAATACTACAACTAGCACACGGTTACATCCAAGTACATATCAATTGTCTCAACACATAATTCATTATTACAATCATCCTAAAACAATACCATTGCCTCATGCAATATTATAGACACATTCTCATATCATACAATTAATCAAATATTCAACAAACTATAAATGTATGATGTTAGATAAATCAACTAGACGACATAATATACACCAAACACTCAACACTATATAAATGACATAATCAAACAATTAAGCATCAAGTACACAACATAAGCAACTCATACCTTAATGTATCTCAGGGGAGGCTATCTTTTCTGCACAATCAATCCAGATTAGCATGACAAAACTTCACAACATATCACTAAAACATAAATAAAATCATGATATCCATAACAATAACTAGATAACATGCTAACATCATAAACTCATAAAAAATTTCCATTCATGCATAACACTCACATAAGCACAGTTGGTCTAGATTAATACAACACAATGTCACAAATAAGGAAAATCATACCTGGATTTCATAACCCTAACCATATGCCTAGGCTAATACAAAGCAATATGATTCATATAACAACAAGATCTTAATGAAATGACCCTAATCATCAAGTTACTGGCATATAAGAACAATAGGCTATATATCATGCTCATCAACAACATGTAACCTAATAATAAAGCTAACTATCATAAAAAAACAACAATTTAACCTATATCATACTCATCAGCAACATATAACATAACTAACATAAACAACAATAGCAATGCATACCACCATAGGTTGCTATCATTCATGACTATCTGACACATGTACATATAACTACACTAATCAAATAGCATCTATAATGTATGTAACCATAACATCAATAGAATGAAAGGAATATGCATATCCATAATTCATATAAAAATCCTTAACCTACACATCTACATGCCCAACATCTAAACCTGTATGACAACATCCTCCTTCCTCGAGGTCCAATGTTGCAACTTCACTTTGATGGTCTGAATTTCCTGCTCTATCTTAGCCAATACATTAGCATCATAACATACAATATCATCATGATGACCTAATTGCATACAATGACCTTATGCATAACAACATTCACCAAAACAATGCAAAATTGACTATATGAACCCAATTGACATGTATAACCAATCATGAATGACCAATGCATGTCCCACATATAGCATCACATAAGCAAGCATACATGAACAACACACAAGCATGACCAATACATGGCATAGCATAAACAAGCAATCCATACACAACATATAGAAACATGTAAGAAAGCACGCACGAACAATACATAAGCAAGAACAACACATAACCAATCATACACTCATGAAACATGTTGACAACAACACCATCAACCCTTCCATGGCGACACCACTGCCACCATCGCCAAAAAAACATGGATGCAACAAGAACCTATACACCACAAGCATATTAAGCACATATGCAACCAACATAAATGCATGATCAACACACCACGCATTGGTCCAAGAGTTGAACCATGTTCTGATACCACTCTGTAACACCCTCTTCCCACATCTACCCAAGTAACCGACCAACCATGGTAAACATGTGACAAGAAGCTACTAATATGAGATTCAAACTCCTATATGACCTTAAGGAAGTCGAACCGATAGAAACAAGATAAACACACCTTACACAACATCAAAAACATCCTTAGGAGGTAACCCAACCTTCCAAACCCCTGAAATCTGATGAAGACTGACGTTTTAACCAATTTGAGCCTTTTCCATGGGCATGCCAAGGCAAGGTAGCAGCTAAAAGCCTATAGTAGGCATGCCAAGGCAAGGTAGCGATCAGGGCCCATTTTGGTTAATTTTGTGCCCGTGACTCCAGGATTTGTGCCACCTTTTTAGCCCTAGAGCACAGGTCACTGCCCTGAACTTCATGAAACTCTAGGAGATGATAAATGAAATTAAAAAAAATGTATGGAAGCAATCACATCATCAGGAACTCATCCAGACCCCTCCTATCCATGACAAGAATTTCGTCAAACATGTCACAAACATTGCATCTACAGGTATAAAAAAATAGATTTAAACATAGGGGTTTCATACTTATCTGAGAATCGCTAAGAAGCATTTATCCCTTAAATCATAAGCTGAAATACGATATATTTGACCAAAGATACATGGTTTATTCATTTATAGGTAAAAAAATGGATAGATCCATACATCATCACTGATCAAATACATGCTTATAACTAGCATAATAACAACATAAATACAATGGATACAATCACTAGTACAAAATGGCTAATTAGTTACTAAAAAAACGACTAAAATTTGCATATAAATGACTAATTTTCAGTCGGTGACCAATAGTAGCTAATTTACAGTATCTTATAACGTGACCAACTTTTGGTCGTTTTTAGCTTAGTCATTAATTGGTTATCTCAATTTTGTTGTCTAGTTGTATATTTTTTACTAGTGAATAGTAATAAAATCCATACATAAACTAGTACATTTGCATACATAATACCAAAGGAATGATCTCTTCATTACTAATGTAAAAACCAACTGGAGATGGGACTTCCACATTCCACCTTACCATAGATTGGCTGAGCCAAGTCTCACTTCATCATATCACCCCCATGCCATATTCCAAGCATGAATGTGGGATCTCATCAAACACATCAATCAAAATCAATCTAGGGATTCCAGAGGAAAAACCACCTCAAACCTCAACTAGTGAATCCATCTCATGGTCGGACATCACAACCATCATGTATTGGTCTCTATCCAAGCTACTCCAGGGCTCTAGAGTGTTTGTTCCAACCAAGGCTCTAGGACTAGTAACTCAAACCCAGTTGTTTCCGGGCTCCAAAGCGTTTGTCTGACCAAGGCTCTAGGACTAATAACTCAACCCACCTAGGGCTCAAAATAATTTTTCCAACCAAGGCTCCAGGACTAATAACTCAACCCACCTACTGTAGAAATTTGAATAATAGATGAGTTATTCACCGAGATTATCCTGATTACACACTATTTGAGCTTCATGCATAATACATAACCTCTTCTACATTTGATCATCAATTTGCGGAAATAGAAGCAGTCGCATGTGCACATTAAAACATAATCAAGCACACATATAACACAGTATGTAATGGGGAAAGCTTACAGCTGAAAACCCCCAACTATCTGTATATTATAATGATAGAGAACATGTAACAATACATAGCACAAAGCTCCTCACAAGCTCTCAGCACTATCTCATATGCTACACACTACACAAGCTTAGATATGAACAAGTCACAAGTTCAAATCTCCTCCACCTGTTAGCCTGCCTCTACTGCGCAATCCAAGATGAATAATGATGAGATCCAAGTTCGAATCCCACTGGCTTGTACTGTGCAAAATCCTCATTGGCAATCTCCATCAATGTGTGTGCAAAATCTCATGCACAGCCAATAGTCACAACTGATAGTAGACTCACCCTTTCACCCACCTCTAACACTGGTCTCCACTGAACTGTCCATGCATTGCAGTTAACTGATGTGTTATTTAGTTGATTTATGAGTTAATAATTAGTGAATTAATTATTAATTAATTTACACCACTCATCACTAGTGTATTTTTCAGTTAGACTAAATACAACTAGTTCAACTAAGTTAAACAGAACACAACTCCATCAACTGATCCATCAACTCCACCAAACTCTGCCACATGAGTTCTAACTGAAGTCAACCATGCAATAGCTCAACTAAACCCTAGGAATAGCGTAATTCCTTCTGTCAGCTGCATGTGCCACATCCGTAGCTCGAACTGAAGTGCTGCAAGAGGATAAGATAATGTTTATAGTCCAAATATTATTAAGAGCTAATAATATTCGATTGATATATTTTTAGACTGGCAGTCTAAAAATAGACTCTGCCCAGTATGTCTAAAAATAGAGGTCCATATATTTTTACCAACTTGACCAACAATCCACAAATAGTATCCTGCAACTCATAGACCATGATCCATATGTCTAAAAATAGACATAGTCTAAAAATAGACTTTGCACCAAAAATAGCCCGCGGGCCCACTTAGTGAAGGTGACTTCTTTTCACTAAGCTCCATCATCTTGTTGCATTCTCAACACCTACGGCTCCAAATATTTTTTCCAACCAAGGCTCCAGGACTAGTAACTCAACCCAACAATTGTTTGTTGGGCTCCAGAGCGTTTTTCCAACCAAGGCTACGAGAACTAATAACTCAACACCAAAACTAAAGGAATCATGATAAACAACCATAAAATAATCAATGGAATAAAACCACAACATGGTGGCTATCCAAGAAATGGAAAGGCTAGGAAAATCCACATGCATACACCATGCATGCCAAAACTAGTGAGGAAAACATACATGCAACTCGATACTTGCATTCAGAGCTCGATGTAGATGTTGATACCGATGTCCTCTTTTTATTTTCCTGCTCTTCCTTTGCCTTCTTTCTACAAATCACCAAGTATTCCACTCTCTAAGAGTGCTCCAAGAAAACTATAAGTATCCAAGAGTATGAAAGAGAGAGAGAGAGAGAGAGAGAGAGAATAATGAGAGAGCTCCAAAAATGCATTGACCAAAAGCATACCAACTGATCCTCATAAGACTTTTTATTAATGAGGCCTCTAATTTCTTCAATTTTCCATTATTTTCCTTCATTTTCCTCCTTATTTGCAACCTGTGACCTTTTACCTTCCTTTTCTACTATTTTCCATTATTTTCATAAATAAAATGCCAATTAATTCCTCATGCCTTTCTAATGCATTTTTAATTTCATTTTCCAATTTCCTTTAGCCATAATAAACTAAATTAACACCCACTAGGATGTTTTTCTCAAAATTCAACTTCGAATACATGTCCCATCAACCATAATTATTATTTTTAACTTTATTACATGGAATTTTCACCAGGGTTGTTACAGCCTATTTATACCCTTCAATTCCTCTTTTTAAATTTTTTGAGGATCTCTTTTGATATTCTATCTTTGAAATGATATTTTACAAGAACACACTAACATAAGGAACTCATCTTGATCCCTTAACTCCACAACCCTCTTAGGATATCTTGCACTTATTTTCTCCAACACCTATATACATACATCTTATGCTTAGCTTGGCTACACATTTATATGATTGTTTTTTTCATCTTAGGTGATGTTTATTGGCATAATTCCATCATGGCTAAGTAAAAGAAGGTATCTTCCCCAACAAGGACCCTAGAGTATGTCTACTTAGTTTTTTCATTGATATATTTTTATAGTAGTAAATCTACTATTTTTTTCTAGTGTATGTGTGCATGTGTGTATTAGAGATTTGAATAAGTCTTGTCTTGTAGGACACTAAAGCTAAATATATATGATATTCAAAGTGGATGAACCTAGGAGGCCTATAAAAATTCTCTTATGCATCCCAACCATATTTATCACATACAATAATGAATTCCAAGTGCGTTCCTTCTAAAGTTCTTTTTTTATTTCTATAGTTAGGGTTTCTAAATCATTAAAGGAATCATTCATAAATTCACCCTAATTTATAATATAATTTTATTATCTAGTAGAACCTAATCTAAATTCTAAATGAAGTACCTAATAATTTATAGTCCTCCCTTCCACACCCTTGTACTATCTTAGGCTGTGGGAGGTGTTACTTACTGTTTAAACCGACCTCCAAGGTCTATTATGAAGGTGGGGTTACAAAATCCCCTTATTATGAAGTCCTCAAATATCAAAACAGATTCCACCATTTCTCAACATGCTAACTATGTGGTGTTCATGTAACCTCCATGAAGTCATAATCGATAAATTTGGTAGGTCCTATCTTCAGGCCCACGACATGCCCCTACGACCATCAATAATCATGGTGATAAATGTTAAACAAGCAATGGTATTGATGGGAAGTGAGTGGTAAGGAAGTAGCAAGGTTCCATGAGAGATTTGTGTTTGTTTCAATCATCCTCTACCATCACACTCACACCCGTTATATATTTTAATGAATTCGGTGACAAGCGGTGATGGTTGGTGAAAAAGCAAGTTTCACTTGGTTCCACGTAATGGTTAAATGGTGCTAAAATTTTGTATAGACCTATGACTCATTGTGAGTACTAACCATAGTGGTTGATGCCTAATTTTTGTTCACACATGGCATAGTTCCACTAGTTCATGCTCGGTGTTGTCCCGCCAACATCCATACGAGTTTATACTTTGCCACCATTAGTACAAGTAACACATATTTCATTATAGAAAATAGTAATATTGGGGTAATGTGTGTGAAGGGAAGGATTACTGCCTTTCCCAAGCCCAAAATTTTATATTCTATAACGTAATCCTACCTTTCGGAGTAGTGATTCAAGGCCTAAGATATCAAAATCTAAATTAAAAAAGGGTAATGAAAATTGAACATCCAGAGAGCTATGCGTTCATTTACATACTGTCAAAGTGCATCAACCTAATTGTAAATGAATAACTACATATTCTTCATAATCATGAAAGAAAAAACGCAATGCATGCATCCAAAAAACCATGAATTTGTAGAAAACATTCCATCATGGTCATATCAGTGAGATTCATAGCTCGGGTAATCATTCGTACACATACCACATGAGATATTTTCTTATTAGAAAAATTATAGAATTTATCACAATCCATAATACATTCACATGAGAAATTTACAACTATTTACGTGTTTAAATATTTTTGGCAACTAAAGGAGGGACTTCAACTCACCACCCAATTGTAGGCTAGCCACACTACAATTATTTCTTGTAGCTGATCACTCTTAAGCTAGATTAAAATTCCGAGGGGATCTATATCCAGGTACATTCACACCCAAGGCTTGATTGCACAAAAAGGAGGATTTTACTATCCATATGGCTTCATATCCCCAAGGAAAGCACCATAATCAATCACATTTCCTTTAGTTAAAGCATAGGGCTTCACCCAAGAAAAAATGAGTTCTATCTTAGTTCCAGGAGATGGAATCATTGCTTTCACTAGTGGTTTAAAATTTTTGGAGTAATCACTGCACCTCTATGGAATCCGTAATTCTCACCCTGGTGATCCTAGTTACCAGTTTGGAAGTTTACCAATATCTGCGGATTTTGGTGTAACGAAAAACCTCTACATGGTATCAGAGCCTCCACCCAGGTTCGATTCCCCCAAGTTGCGTTTGAGGGGGGCTATTGATTCCCCTGAGTTGTGTTTGAGGGGAGGTGTTGGAGTAATCACTGCACCTCTATGGAATCCATAATTCCCACCCTAGTGATCCTAGTTATCAGTTTGGAAGTTTACCAATATCTACAGATTTTGGTGTAATGGCAAACCTCTACAAACATCTACCTCTCATGGAAGCACTTAAGGGACGTGTAGTCCATTGTCTGGGTGGTTTCATAGCCCCAAGGCAATAACCATAGTGACCTATATTTTCATGTCCCAGAGATATAACAGTCAAGAAATAAGCACCAGGTGGTTTCAAAGCCCCAAGGAAAGCACCCCAATAATCCAATTCTCCACTGATCTCCTCATTGATAAATTAGGCTTAAACACACCATCCAGTGGCCTCAACATAGTCATAGGGAACACATTACCAATTCATAGAACATTGATTCAATTCATGCCCATCTTCGCTACGTTTAGGTTCTACACAAATATTTTTGAATAGTTCCCATCTCTAGTGTCTTCACCTAAAACTCCCTTATTCCTAGAATTTTGGCACTCTTTGTGCTCTCTGCATTACAACTTTTGTGCCAATCACTTTTATTTCTTTGTAAATTTTAGAATACTAAAGGATGAAGTATTATTTTTTGTGATATTCCCTCACCACTAGCACATTTTGGTTCATAGTTTATTTCTCTCTCCCCACGTTTCATAAGGAGAGGGGATGGTATGGTGCCATCCTCCTCTTAGGATTCCCATTCCGTGAATTCAATGCTAATCTACATAGGCCAATCCATGGTGAGGTGGGTAGCTATGGAAATTAATGGTGGCTGGTATGGAATACTCTCAACATGCCATTGGAAAGCCAAACCACATGCAAAATGAACACAATAACGCTCCTGGAATGCAACAAGTACTCAAAAAACCTCCCCTTAGAGATTTGGATCTTTATGTCCCTCCAATCAGGCCAACCAATTCAATTTCACATTTAATTTATTTGATGTTTACACATAATGTCTTAGGCATCCATGGCCTGCATGTTGGAATTAAAAAATCACAATTTTAACATTACAACAATAGGGGTAACATGAGGGATGTTACAAACCCCACCCCCTTAAAGGAACATCATCCTCAGTGTTCTAAAAACTAGAGAACATAAGTAAAATATTAGCTTTATAATTAAATCTTTTACAAAAATGACATATTCCATGTTAATCCATGCCATTCATTATCCTCAAGGTTTCCTTATGGAACAAATTAATCTCATTACTTTTGGGGACACACCCAATGTGTTTCTGAACCTAATGAGTATGCTCATGATTCTTTGAAATCCGATGCACTAAAGTTTCCTCTTTTGTGCAGTAACACACCTTCCAAGTTCTGGCATCCCCTTCTCTACCTCCCCATTCCCATGGGAGATCCATTCCTTCACAAGGCTTACTCACATAGGAATATTCTCAATGTAAATTAACATCCAAGGAGTCCCTTTGGATTTATCTAACAACATAACACATTTTTCACAACATATCTCATGGAAATCAATGCATTTCATAGGGTTCCAATGCCACCACAATGGCCTAGTCCCTGAATTCTTCAGCTTCACTAGGCTTTTGCTGCCCCACATTGACATTGCTTGTAATCAACCTCATATATATTTGTTAGGTAGTTCAAATTTTCATTTATATCAAAATTACCCAGTTATTATGAGATTAATCATAATATTCTAAATCAACTTAAACCACAACTTCAACAAAAAATATTTAATCAATTACTTATCATCACAATTATTTTATGTTTCCTTTTCCTTCTTAGGTAATAATTCTAGCTCCATATTTATCGAAAAAATCTAGATACATCCTTAAAAAACAAGTCCAACTCCAATCCAACTTCATCATTACCAAATAATTCCAACCCCATCCTTACTGAACAAATCTAGCTCATGTCGAGCTCCATCTTTACCTAACAAGCCCCTTCGTGGTCACATCTTAGTGAGTGTGGGAATATTTATTCTCCCACTAGTTACGCACTCCTCCAAGCCCAAGAAACACAAATTTGGTGTAGTCTACCTATCCAATGGTTTTATTGCATGTGATCCCATTAGCTACTCACCTTTACAAGCTCATGAAACCCCCATTTCATATAGTCTACCTATACAAAGGTTTACTTGCATGGGATCCCATCATCTACTCACCTTTACATGCCTTATAAACCCCCATTTTGGGTAGTCTACATGTTCAAATGTTTTCATGCATGGGGTAATAATTGGAGTATTATATTCAAGTACCAGTTTGACATACCCTAATGGTATTCAGATGGATTTTTATTGTCAAGTAATAGTTTGACATGCTCCATTTCACTACTCATGGAATCTTATAGTCAATGTACTAGTTATGACTTGCTCAAATGAAATAATAAAGTGCCACAAGGCCATCATTCCATCACAAAAATATTCTTCCTAAGTTCCATGCTCCATCATTTCACCTGTTTCATAACATTTATTTTTCCATGAGTATACTTAAAAATTTCAAATCACAAATTTTAAATTCCCAACTTTGATTCATTTAGAAATCAGATCTCATAGGCATGACACTTTTAGTATTTTCGTCGGGCTCCTTTGCAAGTGGGGTTATTATGCCATGGTGGATTCTACATCACACCCCATACCAGCACTCTACCTATAATACGATTTTCCAATTAGCCAAACAATTGTTAGTATTCATATATACATTCTTTTCATTTCCAATCTTCACAACATCCTGAAGTGATCTCAGAATTATTACACATATAATCATTCTATCAGTCTATCTAATTTCAACTAAATTGAAATGAACTTCCACAACATCATATGTGTGCATCACATTTATTCCAAGCATTTCATATTGTAATCACATATATATTCTAGTAGACCAATTTCTCAAGAATAAGAAATGCATATCCCTAAATTCATGAGTAATTAGTTTCCACGTTGGTTTTACATGCATTGAAAAATTCATTGGAATATTTTTGTAGTGACAGCTTCCTGCCTTAGCCATACCCCTTCCCGTTAATCCATACAATACACACATAAATTTTGAAACAATAGATATCAAATTTAGTTGAAAATAATTCTTACCCAATTCATTTATTTTACCTTTTTACCTTGGATTAGTGCTTTCCTTACTTAATTGTGTAATATTCCAAAAATTTAGCCTTAAGCTAAATGGAATATTATAGTTTGTTTTATCACTAGGTAGGTGAATAAATGGGTAGGAAGGCCCATAAGTCTCCTAAGAAGAAATAAAAACACTTCAAGTGTCAAAGGAGGCCTTTTTAGCAGCTAAATAAATCACCTCCAAGTGTGAACAGGGGTTGGACCATGTTGATTCAGTCAACTTTGACCAAGTCAACAACGTTGTCATGGAGGAGTGGAGATTAATTGAGGAATAACGTAGTTTTGGAGGGAGATGGATCTCATGAAGGAAATGACCTAACTGACTGGGGCCAAGGGAAAGCAAGCTCATATTCTATTTAAGGAAGAGGATGGCAGCCATATGAGCTCATGTTTTATATTATTATTTTGATATTGGTCTGCTTATACTTTTGCTTCCTGTTTCTGTTTAGTAGGGTAGCTGTGTTGTTTAGCACCGGGTGTTCCCGAGCCGGAATCCCACCTCTTTCCTTGAGAGGCCTCTTGGAATATTATTGTATTCCTTTCCACATTCAATTTTTCAAGCCAAGCTACATCTTTCTTCATCAACGCAATTTCTGCAGGTTATTGTGCTGTGTTGCAGGGTGCGGCAGTGGAGGATTAGATCGGGTGTCTTCGGAGCTAGTTTTTCAATGGAGGAAGGTTTCCATCCATTGGGAGGCTTGTAAAGAAGCCCCTTGGGCTTATTTCACACATTTGGCACCAGGCCAAGCAGTATTCATCCCCTACAGCACAGTTTCAGTCTTGATCTGCGTTATTTTAGGGAGGAGTTGTAGGGGTAGTTGCAGGGATTGTTTTGGGAGGATATTTCTTTAGTGGAGGAGCCACTCTTTCATCCAGAAGATCTGTTGGAGGAGGGTTGTATATTTCTACATTAGCTTCAGCCATATCTTCTCATTTCTATTGTTGCAGCATATCTTCAGTCCTAGGGCTGCAGCTTACATTGGCACATTGTATGCATTTTCCAGAAACCCTCTTGGGTTGTCTTGGAAAGATAATATAGTGCTCGGATCTGTATGTTTAGATTATATTGGGGCCTATATCGGTATTTTTACATCATTGTATCATCTCCAGTTGTATTTATTCATAATATAACTGCATTGTAGCAGCTCTTCGGCATTTTGTGTTGCAGCAACATCTCACTTTTGAGAGTGTTTATGTATTGGAGGCTTGTGTTATCATGTTCTATGCTTAGTGCCTCATTGTTTTGTACTTATTTTCTGCATATATGATGAATAATATGGCATTATATTGGTCTCATGATTTCATGTGTTAAATACTTGCTGCTACTTTCATTTTATGAGCTATATTGCTGCTATTTCCAATTTGGAATATTACAACTTGGTTGTCATTACCAACACTTTCAGTTGAACCAATTTGAAGGGGTCCAACTGGTTTGTAGCATAAAATTTGTTGTGATATTTAGAAATTCTTAAATTTATCTCAACTTCATCTATTTTTTACAATATCAATTTAGTTGCATACAATTTTCAATGAAACTTCCATAAAGGAATTTTCATTATGTAACAGTTCAAGCATGTCTTTATCCATGCACCCAAATATGCGCATATTCATTTTGACAAGCATGTGTTGTAAATGTGCATGTTCCATGCTATTCATATGCTATTATTTTCAGATTCAACTCTAAGCCTATATATTTTCAAATATTCATTTACATGACCAGGCTCATAATCTCAAGCATATTATATGCATACTAACGATGGTAGTTAAAAAGTGATCATTCTTGCACACTTTCTTGATGGATATTCCACATGACATGGAATCCATTAGATAACTTATTTGTGTTACTCAAAATATAGCAAGTAGTATACCATTCACATAGTCATAATATTTTAAAAATTAAATCACTTATCTTCCTACTACGATTGTTCACAACAAACTACCTTTCCATCAGAAATGACATCATTATACCATTTTCTTATTTTTCCCATTATATATATATATCAACCAAACACTAAGAAAACTTCCTTATTATGTCATTTCCACATTTATAACATCACTGTCCAACTCTTCTAAGTTAATTAGAATCTCATCACATGAATAAACATAAAAATTTATTAAATCAAGAAATGATTTTTCTTAAAATTTCTATCAAGTTTATGACCTAGTTTTCTTTCTTTCATAAACTACGGGGTCCCTTCCCCTCACATTCCTATGCATATTATTTGTCTATACACTCATAATTCATTAGTCAATTAATCTAAGCATGAGTTATAACATCTCAATTTCACAACCAATCAAACATTATTGATTCCTTGTGTTCAACAGATCAACTCATATTTGACATTTGTAACAAGAAAAATATTCTATATTTACTTCAACAAGAACATTTACCATGCTAGCATATACACAAAATTTTAATTAGAGTCATTCCCAAATTATATATCAACTCCAAGATCCCAAAATTATTTCTAAATAGTTCAAAAGGAACTTTTCAGTACTTCAAAAAGCTTATGGGGATGCTCCCCCATCTCTTTTTCTTTTCAAGTTACTTCCTTCAGTATTGTTGGTTGTTGGTTCATGTGCATAGATTTTAGATGAACTATTATTATTTTATTGGTTTTTAGGGAACTCACATATTAGGTGTTATTCTACATCCAAAACATGTAAACGGTTTTATGACCATCCAATTAACTGATCAATCCACCCAAAATAGCTAGTGCGTGCAGAGAATTTGAGTTCCTCGGCTATGGTAGAGATTCCAAGGCAATGTAACATTAGTTGCAGAATATTTTGAGTGTACAAGTGTTGCATGCAGTCAGATGATCAACCTTGGGAATTGCACAAGAATTATGGAGGAATTTTCTAAATAATGAGGGGCCTAACTTCTTAGGTTTTTTGCAAGGAGATAGGGGTTCGAGCAGAGGCATAAATTGACTAAGTCTGGTTCAGAGCTTCTTAGTGAGATTAGAGATAGGTTATTCACTTGCAGGTAGATCTCAGATTGAACTAGAAATTGTAATACATCTCTATGTCATTATATTAATGCAAGCATGCAAAGGGTTTTTTAGCAGATAGCTTTCCCCTCGAAAAATATTTTGTGCGTGTGTGTTATTTCTCATTGCATGTTTGTGATTGATGTTGTAAATTATGAATTGATTTTCGCAGAGCAGTAGACTAGGTTTGTGTCTTGTGATTTTGATTAAAATTTCATAAGCATTTGAAAATCTACATCATAATTTATACATTAATTTAGTCCTTTGTTTTTCATTATCTTTTATTGTTAATCTTCTGTTTATATGTCACAATAACCATTTTCCACTAGATCTATCTCATGAAACTAAGAGGAAAATTGTTATCTTGGGCCACTCAAGCTCAAATCCCACTTGTGACATGTTTGTTCTTTAGGAACCAATTATTAAATGACATTGGAAAGGTACCAACAATCTCATTTTCACTTAAGTGGTTAAGAGTGAGACAAGATGTTACTATAAACAAATAACATGGAAACAATTTGATAAATCATGAGAAGAAAAGTTATGTTGAGTATGGGAAATGGAGATTTATAAATTAAAAAACATATTCTTCTACACTATGCCACATACTCCCAAATAAGAGGGGTTGAAATTGTGTCAATAAACAAAGAATCAAGATCTAATAAGGTACAACAAGTTTATAGGCTAAGAAAATAAGATAAACAAGAAAAAAATTATTGAGAGAAAGGTAAGTAACACAATCAGCTCTTGATATAAAATAAAGATATTAAACTTAAATAAGCAAATCAAATCCATCTTTTGAAACTTACCATTACACCATTAATTTTATTATCATATATTTTTTCCTTTATTTATATGAAAATCAAAACATCAATCATAAACTTCAATATTTACTTGATGATTAATTAAAACATCAATTATAAACTTTATTATTTACTTGACGATTAATTAAAACATGAATCATAAACTTTATTATTTACTTGACCCTTCAATCACATAAATGATTTTAAAAAATCAATATCAAATAATATTATTATCTTTATTATTGATTAAAAAAATAAAATATTAATTAATATTTTCATCTTCATCATAGTTGCCGAAGAAAGAGTAGTAATACTCAATTTGAGCCAAAATGCTTTGAATTTTAATTAATTTGCAAATTTTTAGAAACTATTTTCAAAGTTTATTAAAGTTTTGATAAAATTAAATATTAAACTTAATGTTTTAGAAATTGAAAATTATTTTTTTAATTTTAAATTTCTAATTTTTGATTGGTGGATGACTAATTTTATGTGGTTCAAAATCAAAATTTCGGAATTAAAAATTGTTTAAAAAATAAAAAATAAAAACCTATAATATATCATAAATTAATTATCAATTTTATTTTTACTAATTTATAGATTTTTTCCTAATTAATATTTTCTTAAAAAAGAAAACCATTGCAATAACATTTTGGGATTTTACTAACCATGGAAACTCGCTGATTTAAAAAACAAAAGGAACAACAATGCATTTTACACTCATTTTCTTCATATTTTTCCCTTGTTGATTTTTATTATTGAAATGACTTGATTCAATAATTTTCAATAAATCTTACCTATATTATATATTTTCATAATTAAATTTCAAATCATGGTGTAATATAAAAAATAAAATTTAATCCAACACTGCAATAAATAAGGTTTTGTATTTTGTCTTCATAATTTTAATCATAATTTAAAAAATAAAAATAAAAATAATTTTTAGGAATATTATGCACTGATACTTGAGCCTTTGTGTAACTACATTTTTTTTATTTTAATATACTAGACATTGTAATTTTTTATATTAGATATTTTATTACATATACATTCTTTTCCACGCAATTAAGAGAACGGCTGATATTTCATATTAATTTGATTTTTTTGCTATAAAAATTCTACTATAGATTATTTATTTGTCGCTGAATTAAGATGAGTATAAATTTAAAATTAAATAAATAGTTAGTTACAATAATTAGCTTATTAAAAAATTATATATATAGATATAGATATAGATATAGATATAGATAGAGATATAGATATAGATATAGATATAGATATAGATATAGATATAGATATAGATATAGATATAGATATAGATATAGATATAGATATAGATATAGATATAGATATATCCTCTTTATTTGGTCCATAAGCTAAAGATGTAGTAAATGTGCATAAACTCATTTCAAAGAAACTCTTAACTTTTGTAACAAACTAAGATGTTCTGGTTAATGTTTCATCCAAAATTATCTAGGTACCTATTTCTATTTTTCCCAAAGTTATCTTGTGTATTAATTACTTCTTTTACTTCCTTTTGTCTTATTCAAATGTGTTTTATTATTAGATTTATGAATGTGTCCAAGCATTTAATAATTTCTATCAATTACTTTTTGTATAAAACACAGGGACTAAACGATAACACTGTATATTACACTTATTATTATTTTGTTAATTTTTTTTACTTAATAAAAATATCATTTAAAAAAAAGTAAAATACTTACATTACTATAATATAATATTATTATTTTTATATAATTAAATTTAAGATTAAAATACATATAAAAGAAAAAAAAAAGCAATTGATATAACTTAAAAATATAGAAATACTTATATTTAAATTTAGTTTATGGATTTGAAGAAAAATAGATTCATCAATGTATTTATAAAAAAATGAATAGGAAATTTATATTATTTTACTATTTAATATTAAGAGAAATGGGTTAACATACATAATTATTATAGAAAAAATATAATCTACATATTTTAAATAATATTTAATATTTATAAAATTTATATGTTTTTCGCAATCTATTTGGAAAATGAGAATACAAATCTAAGAATATCTCATGGTTCAAATATATATAATATAGTATAACATGCGTAAAATTTAATATATCTGGGTCTTTTTAATACTAAATTAAATTAACATTTTACTATTTATAATTTTCTTTAATATTATTTCATAGGTATGTTTTTTTATGAATTTAATTCATGATTTTTTTTTAAATGGATGTATATTTTAAAGTTAAGAATTTATGGTAAATTTTATTAATTTTTTAATGATATTTTTGTAAAACTATTTTAATTTTTAATGATTTTACATTAATTTATATAAAATTTTGGTGATTTTTAAAGTTAAATAATTTCATACTATAAAATTTGGGCAAATAATTTTTATAAAATGGAAATTGGTGAATTTTTTTTTAGAAAAATCATAGAAAATTAACCCACTTGCGAATATTAGCCCCTAAAATTTTCCATAGTTTAAATATAAATCTTCTTCAAAGTAATCCAAAATTTTCAGAGACTAACCTCACACTATTGATAAAGAATATTATATACGGATATGCACTCAACTTACAAGATATACAAACTTTCATCTCCAACCCAACAACTCCACTTCCATGAGATGAAACATTAAACACTTTCATACAACAATGCTAAAAGTAAAAAACACTTGGAAATGGATTAAATTGTATAATTACTATTTTCTATGTATTTATTTATTTTAATTAAGCGTTGAAATTGGAAACATGAAGAGAATTCTAATTTAATTTACCCTTAATTAAATTAGAAGTAAATTGTAATTCCACATCACATGACAACTTGTATGAGTTAACTGAGTTGGGAAGACTTAGTTACTTCAGTTAATTCGAGTTGAGAGTCAAATTGGAGGTATGTAGAGTTATCTCCAAGTTTTAGGGGGTTCGATTAAAATTTATTTTGAGTTGTAATTATTTACCTTAATTAATTGAGTTAAAATCAATTTAGCTACTTCTAACTGATGGAGGAAATAGTGAGAGGTCCAATGAATTAAATCTGATTTAATTCACATGCAGTGATCAATTAGATAATTGATAATTCACTCATAAATAACTCATGCATGCTAGTTATGAGGAAGCCCCGGTTGAGATTGGAGTTAAAGGGAAGTGTCATATCAGTTGTATAATAAAAAAATTGTACAGGTGGTGCATGTAGTCAAAAGAAGGCCTAAAATAAATCATTGCTTAGTTAGAGAACTCAATAATTGCAACTATTCGAATTTATTTTAAAAGGAGGAATGAAGACACAAGTTTAATCATTGTTTTGGTGAGCACAAATTGGTGAGACCAAGAAATAGGAAGCACAAGTTTGTGCATGGAACTTGTGAGAGAAAGGCGAGCCAAGAGAAACTTGTGCACAGGTTGGTAGTGAAACAAACAGAGATAGTGCAGAGAGCTCTCAAGCCTGAGAGAAGCATTGTATTGTTCTCATATTCTTGACTTAATGAAAAATACAGAGAACGGTGTTTTTAGCTGAGACTTTCCCCAGATAAATCTTTTTGTTGTGTGATTGAAATTCTTTCTCTTTCTTATTCATGTGATTTTGAGATCGTAATTGGTTTCCATAATTTTTAGAATAGATTCAAGTATTTTGTTTCTGAATATTAAAAGATCAGTTGAATATATGCGGATTTTATACATGGTATGAGAGCATGAATCACTATAGAAGAGAATAATATGATTTTGTTTTGAACAGGTGAATCGAATTTGCAGATCTACTCCTCAGGACCAACAACAGAATTAGGATGTCTTTCTGTGGATTGAGACTCGAATATTCCCTTGAGGGTAGCTCAAATTACATAGCTTGAAAGGATGGGATGGAAGTAGTGTTGGAGAAAAACAGGTTGAAGGAGTTCATAGGCAGTGATATTCCCAGGCCCGCAACACCAGATGCTCAAAATATTTATGCATGGAAGAAGAATGTAGAAAAGGCAAGAAGGATTATGTTAGAAGGAGTTCACGATCATATTGTTTCGAACCTCCATGGAGAGGAATATCCATATGCTATGTGGAAGGCCTTAACATATTTGTTTGAGAACATCAACGACCATAGGAAGCTGGTGCTGAATGAAAACCTATGAAAAATCAAGATGGAGAAGGGTGACACAATAACAAAATACTTGAAGAAGTTCACTCAATGTCGAGATGAGATTGAAATTATTGGTGTTACAGTTTCTGAGGATGATCTGGTGAGCCTAACACTTCTAGGACTTCCCAAGTGCTGGCGCAACTACCAATATTCGATGAATGGGAGGGAGAAGCTACCAAAGTGGGAGCGATTTTTATCTGACTTGGTACAAGAAGAGATTCATCAGAATTACTTGAGACAGATCCTCATCAAAGACTGATGATGAGGAGAAATTTCCTTTGGATGGAAAGGGGAAGAAAGGGAAATGGAAGGCGCCCCATTCCAAATTAGATTCTGGTCAGGTAGACAAGAACAAAGACTTTTCGAAGATAAAATGTTTTTACTGTCATGATCCTGGACATTATGACACAAAGTGTTTGCACAAGAAGATCAGAAAGAAACCCTCAGGAGGAGAGGAAGTTGAAGCTCTTTCTTCACAATTCGAGTTGGATTTCACTCTCATTGCATGCATGGGGTCATCATTGATGGGTTCTGTGTTATACCTAGATAATGGAGCTTCATTCCATCTTACCAACAACAAATAATTCTTTAGAAACTTGGAGGAGAAGGATCTCCATATGCACATCGATATGGGAGATGATGGGAGGTATAACGTGACTAGCATAGGTATTGTTTCCTTTCAGAGGGATTTTGGTGCTCCTCTCACATTAAAACATGTCATGTATGTTCTTGGTTTAAAGAATAATTTAATTTTACTTGCTATGTTGGAATACCATGGCTATGATGTGATATTTAGCAAAGGAAAGGCATTCCTTCATCACAAATCCATGGGACAAGTGAATAAGTTTGAGGTTCGGGTGAAGAACCTCTACAAATTGGATATTGAAGGTTGTGCTGCCTTGGATGGTTTCAATAAATCTGGTTTCTTTATTAGCCTCAGATAGTATTAGGAGCTTGGCCTGATGTGCCCTTTCTGCAACAACCCTTGGATCTACCTCTTGATTTCATCATTCTCTAGAACATAACGTCGATAGATTGACCCATTAGGCAACGATAGGTCTAGGGTCAGATAAATGAAGTGCTTGACTTGACAATGTAGAGGAAACCCTGTGGGTGAGGAGAAAATGTCCTTGTATTCCTCCACGACTTTTTCCATCTGTTGCTGGTGTGCGGGGGAGCCCTGTTTGGAGGCTGCGACCACAATCTTCTTCTTGCCCTGTGGGCGAATCATAATGAAAACAAAAATCCTGGTTGGGAAATAATATTACTACATTGCTTTGAAGTACTCAAAGAGATGGCAGAAGGAGGTATTACCTCCGATATCCTGTAAAACTTATTTCCCAAAGTAATAATAACATAACAAAGCCTACAACCATACACAACATGTCACTTCCACAATTATGGTTGGCCTAATAATACGTCAGACACATCAAGGGGAGAAAAATCACATAGTACCTCATCTGTGAAGGGCTTTATGTTGTACGAAAGGCATCACTACTAGCTGATGTGGAGATATCTTCCTTGGTGAAGCCACCCAATGGGGGTAGCTTTGAGGAGTGGAAAAGTAATATTTTCCCAGTCAAAGGAATCATGGACCGAGAAATACCCTTCCAGAAAATTCAACCATTTATCTATGACGTCTTCCTTCAAATACATGAATGTCGAAGTTGACTTGTACCTTTAAAGGAGTGGCACCTCCATAGTGGCTGATGGATGCATATGCGTCGTCAATGGGCAGTCATTGAAGGATCTGGGCAAAGTTATCCATCATCGCATTCCTTTTTTTCTCGAGGGCATCCTCGAGCAATATTTTGATAAGATCTCCTGCCCCCTCGTATTTATTTTCTCCCCCCATGGGCAGTCGTCGAGGTTTGCAAGGCTAATCTTGCAAAGGTTCAACCAGATCGAGCCTTAACTCCTTATACCCTGACCTCGTTGGGGACATGCAAAGAAGGATCGAGAAAGAGAATACCACTCTGATACCATTGATATAGATTTATGCAGGAATGAAATAAAATAAAATACTAAACATAAACACATATATGCAACAACAATAAAACTTCATTTCATTAATATCAAATAATTAAAATATGCTTACAGACAGAATGTACATAAACTAGCTAGCGCGATGGTAGCTTATCTCTGAGAAGAGATGTGGCGACTTCCTGCCTTTGAACTGTGTTAAAATGAGTCTCAAAGGCTTATTTATTATTTAGATACAATGAAAAACCCTAAACATCCAAAAACCTAACCTTAGGGGATAAAACGCCAAACTATGGGCCTCGTTTGGGTAAATTGGTACATCAATTTCCTGGGGTCATAACTTTGGCATACGATCTTCGTTTGACGAACATGATACCTCGTTAGAAATATATATCTAAGGAATACAAATGTTGGTAATGAATGTTAAATTGAAGACCCACATTTTCTGCCAGTGATTTTCCAGAAAAAACATCGTTCAAGAACTCAAAATGGCTCCGGAAGTTCCAGACCCAAAAAACTCCCAAAAATAGTAAATTGTGCTACAATTAAGGAAACTTAAAAACTGAAAGAAACAATGGTGGGGGTACAAGTGGAATAGGTGGGTGGCCACCAATATCCACCTAGATCTTGGTTAATCCAATTTTTCATTACAGGTCCAAGCATATTGATATCCAATATCACCATCTTAGAGATTGTGTGTAGAGGAGGATTATGTCGTTAGAGTACATTCCTACAGAGGAGCGGGATGCAAACATCTTGATGAAGGCACTTGATCTGAATGGAGTATACTAGGTTTTTTGTGATAATTACTCATTCTAATTATAAATTCAATGTCTTATGTGTGCTTAAGGGTTCAAGTCTTCTTGCAAATTATCAAGTCTCATGAGTGTTTTTCATGACAATTTAATGAACAATTTAACATAAAAACGAGAGTTGAACAACAACAAATAAAGTACAGAACATCACCATACAATACATCAACACAGGTATTTGATGAAGGAGTTCACCCCTCCCGGGCTACATCTCCTTGGACCAGCTTCTATGACTTGGGCCTCTATATTATGCTCAAATTGTCAAATTGACCTATTTACAAATGCTCTTTTCCTCCTGTAACCTGCTCCAATGAGTCCAGAATGGCTCAAAATGGTCATCTAGCCTCTTTATGAGCCTGAATTGGTAGAAAAATGCAAAATTTATGGTCTTTTCAATTTCTCCCACTATTTTAGGCCCTAAACTAGCTAATTGCAGCTAAAACTGACAGTTTCCCTGAATCTGGAGGTCCACCAATTAAATTCACAGCTAATGTTAAGTGGATTCTTACTGCTAATTAAGCGCAGTTAAGCGCTAATTATGCACTTAAGTTAATATACATTTAACTTTCAAATTAGGCACTAATACATGTTTAAAGGTTAAAAAAATCATGGTTTAGATCTTAACTCTGCATTAACAGTGGAGCTCTACTGACGGTTACGTTTTGAGGTTCTATGGACTGGGGGCTGGCCCCCACCTTACCCCGTTGTGAAAATTGGTTAAGTTAAAATATAAGAAGACTCCTTTGATAGTTAAGATCCATCTGATAGGCGGGTTGGTAAGCCATTGTGTTGTGTGGTGAGAGGTCGTGCAGTCGAACCTGGATGCCTCCACCCAGACCTTGACCAAAATTTTTACACAGCATTTCAAACTTGGGGGGAGGGGTGGGGGGGGCATGTGGTGGCCCCAGGCTGCACCACGTTTCCTCACCTGGTTGGCTCACAAATTAAACCAATGAAACTCTTCCCCATCACCCCAAATATGGACCAATGCCATGTTGCCACTTGGTAGCTTACTATTTGCCTGAAAATTTTCCAAACTAATGACAATACATAGTCAACATGCCACGTCAGTAGTACGAACTGCTGACTAGGCATCTAACTGTCATTTTTTTTTTTTTTTGCCTCTTTATCAAAGCGAACATGTCGTGTTTCCAGGAGCATACGACGACCATTTTTAGTGAAATGAAATGCGTTGGATTCAGAACGATGAGCACTATGTGGTCGTTTAGGTTCCAAGCCAATATAAGAACTTTGATTTTTGAACATAAAATTGAGCACCTGATCATTCCTCCCCAAAATATCTTTCATTACTGAACATGTGGATGAGGGTACAATTACCTCAGAATTCCAGTCTTACTCCACTGGAATTTTCTCAATTTAATCAATTTGAGCTTTTTACAAAAACTAATCTTTTTCCTTGATTCTAGAGACCCTGTCTTACTGTTGTAGACACCATCATGCTGTAATTTGCATGAATTTGCAGAGAAGCAAGCTGTACTTGAAGAAAAAATATTGTTCCCACCTCGGTTGTCAATCAAAGGTAACTTAAAAACTATCTCAGCTCAAACATTGTCGACATGGCGATTTTTAGCTTGTCTTGCCTTGTACTTGCGTCGACTTTTGACCAAGTGTTTTCACCATTTCCATGTACCCTTTTGAAACCAAAAACATGTACTTTTGGAACCTATGCCTTCTTTGTAAAATTTCTTTGGAACTTTCTATTTGAACTTTGCACTCTCTTGCACCAACATCTTGTTTCTATCACTGCTCAACACTAATGTTGACTGTTGCAAATCTTTCACATATTTTTTAACTCCTTTCAAAGGTAGTCTGTTAGATTCCAGAACATCTTATTACAAGCATTAGCAACTTCAATGAAATCAACGTGTTCATTCACTACATCTTTTTAAATGTCTCATTCAAAACATCTCTATGCTTTATCATTAACAAAGTCAAATTTTGACTTGCATTCACTATTCTCTTCATTTCTCCTGCATGTATGAGAGGCAAAATTATCTTCTTCTTATGAGCTCTAACTATGTACTCAATTCCATCCTTGATCAAGTGATACTTATTCTCATGGCGATGAAAAACTGTTTTCCTATCATAAAGGTAAGGACTTCCCAAAACAATACCTGAAATCTCAAGCGGCACTACATCAAGTTCAACTTCGTCAAGAAAGTTTGAATTCATTGCAAACCTCAGGATGCACTTCCTTTTTATCTGCAAGTTTTAATTCTTGCATATCCACCCTAAAGGATAAGTTCTTGGATGTGTAACAGTTTCAAGATTTAACTTCTTAACTAAGTCTTTGAAAATAAAATTAGCTTGAGAACCACTATCAAATAGTGTGTCTATTTTGGTATGCACTCTAATATGAAAGATTTCAATTCTTGTATCTTCATCTTGAGTTACAATAGAACAACTTGAAGAACTAGTGCTTGTTATGTTCTCAAATTTCAAACCCATTTCTTTAATCTTGGTTTCATCTCCTGAATCTGAAACTAAGTCATGTTCAATGATTGCAGCTATTTTCCCCTTCTCTTTGGCTTTAAGTTTGTTTGGCCTCAACTTTGGATGGAGTTGCCAACAATGGTCTCCATCATGGCCATTCTTTGAACAATGTTTACATGTGAGTTTCTATTTTTCTATTTTTATATAACCATTTTTATTTCCTCTTCCATTAAACTCACCCTTTCCTTTACCCTCATACTCAAGGAAACTATCACTTTTCTCTTCTACACTATGTTTCCCTCTTGCTTCTAGATGTATGGCTTGAACGCAAACCTCATCTAAGTTTGTGGGATTGAACATGAGAATAATATGTCTAAGATAACTGTGAAAAACCCAAATATACTTTAACAAAGTTTCTTGAGAATATAATTTGACACCCAAAATAAGAGCTGTTCTCCTAAATTCATGAGTATAATCTTTCACACTTTGCCCTTTCAATTGTCTAAAATTTTTCCAGTCCATAATGGCTTTTTACATGTAAGCTAGAGGATAGAATTTCCTTTTAATGACAGCAATAAAATTTGACCAAGACATTGAGATATTACTATGGTTTATAATCTCTTATTGAGTCCTTGCTTCCCACCATACAAGTGTTGAATCCTCCATTCTCAAGGAAGCCAATTGAATCTTTATGTCATCTTCTTGAAGGTTCTAAATTCTACAATAAACCTCCAATTGACGAATCCAATTATCCAACTTCTCTTCATTCACTTCGCCATTACACATTGATAGCTCAAACTTAACATCAAGTTTAAGTAACGGTGATTTACCAACTCCTTCTAAAGTATGTGGACGAACAGATTGTAGGGTTGTAGTAGTGGAAGATAATGATGAGGAAGGTGAAGATGGTGGTGAGGACGATGGTGGAGTGGGTGGTGGATTCTTACCATATCCATGGCCTCCTCCACCTAGAGAACCCTCTCCTCTTGGAGGCCTTGAACTCTCTCCTTGCATCCTTACATTCCTTTCCTCATAGAGGACTTTAACCATCTCAGTCATATCAAAGAATTCCTTCCTGAATTCTCTCTCATATTTTGTCATGATAGATTCTCCTTCACGAGACATGCTCACTGAAGACTCAACTTCAACTTGAGGATGTGCTGGTGTTGAGGAATTTGGAAACCTTTCCCTTCTTCCTCTTGACCCAACTGTAAGGCTTTGAACCAGCTTCCCTTCTCCCGTTTTGAATTTTAACCTTGTAAGCATGACACAAACTTGCAAACAATTAGATCCCTTATTACACAACAAAACATAAATAAATTTTTCTATAATACCAATATCTAAATGGAGTATGTTATTGTTGATGTGCTAATTAATCATTCAAATTATAAATTCAATGTCTTATGTGTGCTTAAGGGTTCAAGTATTATTACGAATTATCAAGTCTCGTGAGTGTTTTTCATGTCAATTTAATGAACAATTTAACATAAAAACAAGAGTTTAACAACAACAAATAATGTACAGAACATCACCATACATAAAATTAACACATGTATTTGATGAAGGAGTTCACCCCTCAAGGGCTACATCTCCTTGGTCTAGCTTCCATGGCTTGGGCCTCTATATTATTCTCAAATTTTCAAATTTAACTATTTACAATTATCTTTTGCTCCTATAACCTACTCCAATGAGTCCAGAATGGCTCAAAACGGTCAGCTAGCCTCTTTTTGAGCCTGAATTGGTCGAAAAATTGCAAATGTTATGGCCTTTTCAATTTCTCCCACTATTTTAGGCCCTAAACTAGCTATATGCAACTAAAATTAGCAGATTCCCTGAATCTAGAGGTCCGCCAATTAAATCCGCAGTTAATGTTAAGTGGAGTATTGGCGCTAATTAAGTGAAATTAAGCGCTAATTACGCCCTGAAGTTAATCCAAATTTAACTTTGGGATTAGGTGCTAATACGTGTTTAAAGGTTAAAAAAATTGTGGCTTAGATATTAACTCTGCATTAACAGTGGATCTCTACCCACGGTTACGTGTTGAGGTTCTATGGAGTGGGGGATGTCCCTTCGGGGCTGGACCCCACCTTACCCTGCCATGAACATTGGTTAAGTTCAAATATAAGAAGACTCCTTTGATATTTAAGATCCATCTAATAGGCGGGACGGACCTTGACCAAAAATTTTACACGACATTACAAACATTGGGGGGGGGGGAGGGGGGGGAGGGGGGGCGCACGTGGCAGACCCAGGCTACAGCACATGTCCTTATCTGGTTGGCTCACAAATTAAACCAATGAAACTCTGTCGCATCACCCCGAATACGGACGAGTGCCATGCTACCCTTGGTAGCTTACCATTCACCTAAGAATTTTCCAAACCAATGACCCTACACAGTCAACATGCCACATAAGCAGCATGGACCACTGACTGGGCATCTTACTATCATTTTTTTTAATTTTACCTATTTAGAAAAATGAACAGATCGTGTTTCCGGGAGCATACAACCACCATTTTTCGTGAAACGAAGTGTGCGAGATTCAGAATGACGAGCACTACACAATCATTCAGTTTCAGATCCAATTAGATAACTTTTGTTTTTGAGCATAAAACTGAGCACCTAATTAGCACTCTCAAGAGGTAAATTTGAGTTCCATAGAGGCAGGATCGGGGTAACAAACAATCCCTTTCTTGTTGAGAGGGAGTGTTGAAATTAGAAATAAGAAGAGGCTTCTAATTTAATTTTCCCTTAATTAAATTAGAAGGAAATTGTAATTCCACATCACATGAAAACTTGTACGAGTTAACTGAGTTGGGAAGACTTAGTTTGTTCAGTTCATTTGAGTTGAGGGCCAAACTAGAGGCAGACAGAGTTCTCTCTAATTTTTAGGGTGTCTATTTATATTTTATTTTGAGTTGTAATTATTTAACTTAATTATTTTAGTTAAAATCAGTTTAACTAGTTATAATTGATGGAGGAACTAGTGGGAGGTCTAGTGAATAAAATCTTATTTAATTCATATGTAGTGAACAATAAGATAATTGATAATTGACTCATAAATAACTCATGTGTGTCAATTCCGAGGAAGACCTAGTTGAGATTGGAGTTAAAGGGAAGTGTACTATTAGTTTCATAATCATAAAATTGTACAGGTGGTGCATGCAGTTAGAAGAAGGCCTAAAATAAATCATTCCTTAACTAGATAACTCACTAATTTTAACCATTCGAATTGATTTTAAAAGCAGGATTTAAGGCACAAGCTTAATCATTGTTTTGGTAAGCACGATTTTGTGACACCAAGAAATAGGAAGCACAATTTTGGGTGTGGAGATTGTGAGAGAAAGGTGTTTCAAGAGAAGTTTGTGCATAGTAGGTTGGTATACTAACAATCATAGAGGTGCAGGAATCACCAAGCTCAGAGAGCATTGTATTATTTTCATATTCTTGAGTTCATGAAAATACAATAGTATTTTTGAAGCTAGTTGAGGCTTCTAAAGAATTTTTGGGGAAAACAGTATCTAAATTTTTCTTGTGATTTTGCGATCGTAATTGGTTTCCACAATTTGTAGAATATATTAAAGTATTTTTTTTAGCATATTACAAGAGCAATTGAATCTATGTGGATTTTCTACAGTAAGGATAACTTGAAAGAAAATTTAATGATTGTTTCTTCATATTCATGGATGTTATTTATAATAAATATATTAATGTAGTACCTCTCATCTAGGGAAATTCAAACAAATATTCGTTGAGACAAATTAGCAAAATTCCCAATAACATTAGACATGATAGGTTGATCTAACCTTTTAAGCTTATATTATATAATACACTTAGTTATCTTTTTTCTTTAGTTACTTTGTGGTTTTAAAAGAACCCTAGTAAATACAAACTATACAATTTTTTTTATTTTTTTATTTTTATTTTTATGTTCCTGAATAAGTCTAATTATATTTATATAACATAAAATTACAATACTACCACATCTTCAGCTGAGTGAGCCTGAAATCTAGGTTTCATAGTTAAAAAATGCATGGTTCTAGATTGCCCTCGAAGGGGAAACCAGTCCCTTAGAAGCTTGTCTTGCCGCCCTCACAGGGGAAACCGACGTTGAGTTTAGATAATCTAACCATATAAACAAAAATTGACCTATGAAGATAACATTCTTCTCTTTCAACAAAGGAGATCTAAATAGAAATACAAAAAACAACCCATTAAACCTGGGCTTTAGAACCGTGTTCCAACAGAGGTTGTCGTGGTTACTTGTCATTAGCAGGAGAGGGAGGTTCCTCCACAATGCGGAATCTATATTCATCGCCGCTGCCATCTTCGTCTTCAGTGGTTGCACAAGTGGCTTTACCAGCAGCCTCCTTCACCTATTACTGATGCTTATCAGCTTGTTCCATCTCCAGTAGCTCCCATGTATCCTTAGCAGCATCTTTGTCCGGAGGGGACTGAGGAGAGGGAGAAGCAGGGGGGTTGAAGCCAGCAGCTTCCTCCCGAAGGGTGATAGTGATATAAGTTGTTATTACAGGCCTATCCATAGTGCATTCAAATCAGAATTCAGCTCTTTGGGAGGTTTGGAGGAGGGGAATTTGAGCAGATGGAGTGGAGATAGGGGAAACAAAGGGTTGGGAGACCAGTTGCGAAGGAGACGCAGCATGGTGAGGCTGGGAGCCCTGGGTAGAATGTGCTTTCCCAGCAAGGCTAGGTCTTCCTCTTTGGCACCTAGTTTCCAGATAATGGCCGCAAGAGAAATCCTCAAAGGAAGAATCAGTGTTGGAGGAAGATCGGGAGCGAATAGCTCGGCCCCTGCTACTGCCTCGACGACTTCTCATCCTATGTCTGAGTCGAGGCATTTTGGCAGTGGAGCATAGGCAATGGGGACTAAAATGCGGACGGGAATGACACTGAGCAGATAAGAAAGGCGTGGTAAGCTGAGCACAGGGCCAAGACTTCGTGCAGCAAAGCGCACTCTAAGTGAAATGAAAATCCGGCAGAGTTTCAATGCAACATATTAGCGAACAGCATCTCCCTGTGTGAGTTCGATCACTTGGCTCGGCACAAGCAGGAGGACAGGAGCTACTCTGTGGAGCAAGAGACCTGCAAATGGGGTGGGCATGAATCTAATTGCTGTGTTTCGACGCCATTAAAAACCAGAGGGGCGGCTCGAATTGGTGGTGGAGCGAATTGAAAACGCAAATGCTGAGCAGGTTGGCCACATTTAATGAAGAGTAAATGCACCTGTGGGTGGCCATATGGCCACCCCACGCGGTCGATATTGGGATCCTCCCAGTGAAGAATGTCCCATCCATTTCAATAAACATCCGCATCCGGAAACAAACTATACAATTTATTAATGATGATGAAGAAGAGTATTATTTATCAAGACAAACTTTCGTTTATTAGACATATAATTTAAATATAATTACTTTGATCTATCAAGTTTTTTATACGATCAAATAACTTGGAACTTAATTTTTAAGATCTCTTTGATTCCCATGAGTTAACCAGCTATCAATATTAGTGTGATACAAATGCTATGAAAGTTCAATCTAATTTCTATGTGGGCTAGATATTCTAAGAGAAAGCGATGTTCATCCTCTATTGATGTCCATCACCTTCTTTCACCATAAAGTTCATGACAATTAGTCCTTACCTTGGCAATATTTATTTTCTTCTTTGAACCAACAATGCTAGAGAGATAGTTTTGATATTTTAACTTGGTACTACAAAGTTCCATGTAATGAATTAACTTTTTGTTATTTTTAATGTCTATATGATTACATAGTTTTTCCTTAAAATTATTTACAATAAACTTTTTAAGAATATTGATATCTTGGAAGACGACCTCTTATACTATCTTCTAATGATTTAATTAAGAAACTACATCCCTAGTCCAACACATTTTAACCTTGAATGATTTATGATAATATTTAAAGCAATGAAAAAACAAAATTCACTCTTTATGTTAATAATATTATTCTAATACATTAAATACCTTATCATAATCATATTCTTACTAGGAGAGGCTCATTTTCAAAAAAAAAAAAAAATGAAATGTATTGTGTTTAATCATAAAAATTATCTAATTTTATAACAAAAAAACTCCCATCCAATAATTTAACTATAAATATTTTTTAAAAAATCAAAATTACCATCCAAAAACAATCAACAGAATTGTGAAAACATTATTACACCCTACACAAAACTTGAAACATGGTTAAAATTTCCTCATCCATAAGGATTGCTCCACAAACCTTAATGCATGATTGTGAATTTTTTAATCATTATAGATTTGGTGTCACTCGTATCCCTCCTAAAAGTACTTAATGATTTGTCCCACCCATCAGATGATGGTAGAGATAGGGTCGAATGATTCCTTGTGGGTATGTGTTTTAAAGATATGAATATTAGTCTCAATTATCCCATTGGACGAATTAGGTACGAGTGGGTGAGAAATATTACACGTCATATGAAGAGTGAGTGATCCCATTGGACCAACTAAGTATGGGTAGGTGAGAAATAGTACACGCTATATCGAGAGATGCAAATAAGTCACCAAATCATCATCCCCAACGGTGAGTTTGTTTGGTACAAATAAGTGACACGTGTGAATGTAGTGTTAGGTACCAATAATTGACACATGTGAATGTAGTGTTTGGTACAAACAAGTGACATGTGTGAAGGCGGAACAAGGATGAGACAAACTCCAGTTTTCAATGAGTAGAATTGTAACACATATGGTTTGAAAAAAACTTAAACAAGAAGGTAAAGAGCTCTCATGAGCAATAGTAGTGATAGTTTGAACAAGACAAAAAAAAATATGCAAATAAAGCTCTAGAGATGAAACCTCAACCACATAAAACTGAGATGATTAAGAAAATAATTCCTCTTCTAGCTGAACTAGGACTCACTCTTGGCTTAACTAATTTCTGCCATTTTTGAAGAAGGGCTAGCAAAACAATCCTATTTGGAGAGTCCTCATTGGATTCTTGGCATAATTCTACAGGGAAGTTTCTGGGAAAAACCATTCTTCTCCCTTGGTCCCACACTGGCCTTTATGCTGTGTATCTTCAATAATCAAGAAGAAACGACCAACAACATATTTGGGGTATTTTGGGATTGCTTAAACTCTTAAAACCTCTGTGTGCCTTTATTAAAAGTCCAGGTTTTGCAAGGATGCAAATTTCAGTGAGAAGCATCGATGTAGTCTTCTCTTGAGGAGCTGGATCCCACAGAGAAAGTGCAAGTCAGGGAGAAATTTCCCAGAGTTCTTTCGGAAAAACTAAAGTGAGAGTGGAAGATAAGAGCATCCACTCAAGTGGAACATCTAGAAGAGTGAAAAACTGGGTAGACTTGTGGGATGTGAGAAGATAAATATCTGTTGGTTGCTAAGAAAAAGAAGATAAATGGGTACACTAGCTACAATATGTTGATGTGTGAAAGTGGTGTCCTCTTTTGAAGAAACGATGAAAACATGTATGGGTTTATGCAATGGGCTGAAGGTACGAATCCATGCAAAACAGATGTTGGAAGTGGTCCCAGATAGCAGGATAAATGGTTATTGATTGAATATGGATATTGAAGGTAAATGTTGTCAGAAGCATAGAGAATTATAAGGCCATATTTGTGGCCAAGGAATTCTCTCAACTTGAAATTGCCATGACATACTATCTTGCTGTGAATATTCATTGTGAGAATATTAGATCTACTAAACTAGCTATCTATCTAAGAAACCAACAACATATCAACATATAAATAAGAACAAAAAGAGAAAAAGGAAAACGAATACAATAGATATGTGTGGTTCACCCAATTGGGCTACGTCCATGGGAAGGTTGTCTTCTATTATATCCAGAAATCTCCCGCAATCTTACAAAGAGAGAAACTACAAATAACCTGATACAAATAATAGTATGAGTGCAAGATGAGATGTGATTGGATTTAAAAAGGCTCCCTTGACCCTATTATATACCCAGAGATGTGGGGGAATTACTCTCACATATTGAATGTGGGATAATATAATTCTCCCAAATAACACCTCTTTATATAATAAAGAGGTACAAGAGTATACTATGCCATAATGAATATGGGATATAATGTGTTACTCTTTTACGTAAGATTTTATTCAACTTCCAACATAATACAAAGACATTATTACCTTCCAAGGAATATAATATATTCCAACACTCCCCCTTAATAATGGTTGGGAGAAGGGCCCATCCTAACACTAAGGAAGGAAGGAGTCATTACTAGTCCCCCTTGATGACAACTTCCCTCATCCCAAGTAAAGAATGAAGATACACATACTTCCCTTCAAGACCTCGATTTGATGAAGTTATCGGTTGCCTGCTGCTCAGTAGGAAAATACTCCATAGAAATAATACCATCGGCGACAAGACCTCGAATATAATGAGCATCAAGGTCGAGATGCTTCGTTTTGGAGTGATATATTGGATTGTAAGCAAGCTGAATTTCACCCTGATTGTCACATTTCAACATGGTGGATGATTTTAGAACCAAACCAAGCTTGGTAATAACATGTCGTAAACAAACAACTTCTTTAGCCGCTTCTTTGGCTGCTCTATACTCTGCTTCACATGAAGATAAAGAAATATTCTTCAACTTATTGCTAGACCAATAGATTAGACATGAACCAAGTTTAAATATGTAACCAGCAGTTGACTGTTGATTATAACTGTCACCTGCCCAATCAGAATCTGTATAAACAAAGAGTAAAATTGTAGCACTGCTCGAATAAAATACACCATAATGCAATGTCCCCTGTAAATATCACATAATTCTCCTGGATGCCTGCTAATGACTTTCACGAGGTTTCTGCATGAACCGGGAAATCATACTGACGAAAAAAGAGAGATCCGACCTACTGTGAGTTAAATGTATTAAACTTCCAACGAGTTGACGATAAAGAGTAGCATCAACCAATGGAGTGGTACACTCAATAGCTAACTTTACACTGGATTGAAATGGTGTAGGAGCAGGTTTACAATTACTCATATGGAAACAAGCAAATAGATTTGTTTCATACTTAGGAGGAGAGATAAAAATACCATCGGCCATATGCAAGATTAGAAGGCCCAAGAAATAGTGCAATGTACTGAGATTTGTCATCTCAAACTACTTCTGAAGAGAAATTTTCATATCTTGAATTAATAAAAGTTGGCTGCTAGTGATAATTAGATCATCCACATAAAAAAATAATGAGGACATTATCACCAAAGTTCTTAACATACGTCTTTAGATCAGATATGCAATGCCTAAAACCATTATTCAAGAAATATGCATCAATTTTATCATACCAAGTCCTAGAGGCTTGTTTGATACCATATAAGGATTTGTGTAATTTGCATACTAAACTTGAGGATTCAGCAGAAAATAAAACCAGGATGTTGTTGCACATAAATTTCTTCATTAATATCACCATTTAAAAATGCACTTTTAACATCCATTTGATGAATTTCCCACTTAAAAGATGCAGCAAGTGATAAAATGGTTCTTATTGTGTTCATTTTAGCAACATGAGAAAAAGTTTCATTATAATCAATACCTTCAAGTTGATTAAAGCCTTTGGCAACTAATCTAGCTTTATAATTTTCAATCTGTCCTTCTGTAGTGAACTTAATTTTATAAACCCATTTACAACCAACTAAATTCTTTCCTAAAGGAAGAGGAACAAGAGACCAATTATTTTTTCTCAAAAGAGATTAATATTCAGCAAACATAGCTTGTTCCCAATTAGGATTACCCTTAGCTTAAGCATAAGTAGAAAGATCATCTCTAGCCAAAAATCTGGTCATAAGAGCAAAGTTAGATCTAGTTCAATGAGTGTCGAAAGGATTGCCGACCTAACTACCTGCAGATTCAAGGGTTTTAAGAGCCCAAATAGGAATAATAGAAGGAACACGAGTCACTTCAGGAGCTTCATGAGTTTTAGGTGGAATAATTGAGGGAGAGAAAGAATCAAGATCAATAAGAGGCACAGAACTAGAATAAGGAGTAAGAGGAATAGGAGTAACAGGTGGTATTGGTAAATTCAGGGTAACATGAGTTTCTATAGACTCAGGCGGGGAAGAGAATTCATGAAATTGAACATCCCTTTTGATTATGACACTTTGATTAGAAGGATCAGACAACCTGTAAGCCTTGTAATTCTCATCATAACCAATGAAGATACACTTGTGAGATTTGGGTTCTAAATTTTTCCATTTTTCATTAGGAATATGAGCCCAACATTCACAACAAAACACCTTAAAACTACTAATATCCGGTTTACGTCCATTCAATTTTTCCTCAGGGTAACATTCTTAAAACCTTTAGTAGGAACTCTATTTAAAATAAAATTAGCACAACAGATGGCTTCAGCCCAAAATTTCTTATGCAGTCCTTTAGAATAAAGCATACATCTAGCCACTTTAACTAAAGTTCTGTTTTTCCTTTCAGCAATACCATTTTTTTGAGGTGTGTAAGGAACAGTCTTTTGATGTTGAATACCATGTTTAGATAAATATGCATCAAATTATTTCTTAACAAATCCCCCCCCCATTATCAGATTTCAAAGTTTTAATACTCTTACTAGATGCATTTTCAACCATGGATTTAAATTCTTGAAATTTTACAAATGTTTCACTTTTATTTTAAAAAAAATAAACCCAATATTTTCTACTAAAGTCATCAATTAAGGTAAGAAAATAAACTGCATGGGATATTGAAGGAACTTCAAGAGACCACAGATATCACTATGAATTAATTGCAAAGGTTCTTTAACACACCAATATTTACCTTTGTCAAACATTTCTCTATGATGTTTACCAAGACCACATCCTTCAAAAACACGAGTAGTAGAAGAAATATTAGGCAAACCATGAACCATTTTAGTTAGTATTTGCATTTTACCATAATTCAAGTGACCTAATCTTTCATGCCATAATTTACTTAGTTCATTAGCCTGAGCAACATAGGAATACAAGGGTTTTCTCTTAGTTGAATTAAAACCTGCAAATTTATATAAACGAGTTGTATGATCAACAAAGCCAGAAGAAACTACTTTTTAATTTTGGTTGATATCTTTAAGAACATATTTATCGAGCCAAGCTTAAAATTTAAAACCTTTTTAACATGCACGATAAATAGAAAGTAAGTTGATGGGCATGTTTTGAACATGAAAAACATCTTCCAATTGACCATTAGCAACATTAATATTACCAGAACCAATTATGGAAAGTTGTTTACCATCACCAATAGTACTTTCTGAGATGAGTTCTTATTAGTTTCATAAGATGTAAATAAAGAAGCATTGCCAATAATATGTTTAGAAGCACCAGAATCCATTATCCATTCCACATTAGAAGAAGAATTATTAGATGAAATAATAGATGCACATAAAGCTACTTGAGATTCATTAGAATTTTTCTTGTTTAAATGTTTCTCTTTAAATCAATTCTTTTCAGGATGGTTAGTTTTACCACAATGCTTACAAGGATCATACACTTTTTTCTTCTTACTAGTTTCAAGATGTGCATGAGAAGCATGACCATTATTATTATTATGATTAGAAGTGTGTGAACAAGAGCCTTTGGCATTATTAAAAAATTTCTTAGGATTTTTATTATGTTCCATAAGAGCTTTATTAGGTGAGACTTGTCTTGAAGCAATCAACCTTTATTGTTCACTTTGAGACAATTCAAGAGCCCTATTCCTAGTTTGGATGAACATGTCAAAACAAGATGGAAAATTTTTTTCTACAAGAATGATAAGATAAGTGTCTACCTTCTTGTAATATTTACCACAATTATTTAACTTTTCATTTAAGGTTTTCAATTCAGCAAGATATAATTCTACTCTATCAAAATTAGTAGGATCTAGCTCATGAATCTTCTTTTCAAGTTAATAAGCAGAAACATCATCAGATTTATCAAATAAAGAAGCAATAATTTCCCATACCTCAACCGGGTTGTCTTTTGCCTTAATACTTACTTGAAGACTATCTGAAAATATTTGACCAATGAGCCCTCTTTCTTGATCAAACTTTTATTCGCATTTAATCAAGGCTTGAGAATCTATAGGTTTCTTATGTTCACCATCAACCAACCTCCATAGATTCTTACTCCTGATAACATCAATCATTTTCATTTTCCATGCAAGATAGTTGGAGTCGATAAGTTTAGGAACAAAAGCTACTTTTGAAGTCATAATGATAGAAATTTTGACAAAAATAAACTCAAATGCAAGAAATGACAAGAGAAAAAGTGGATAGAAAACTATAAATTTATGCAGTTCCTTTGTCATCACCAAAAAACCTGAAAAAACAACCAATCTTAAATCAATGATAACTTTGCTTCCGGGACTCCGTTTGAGCTGATTTTTTTTTTTAGTTGGGTAGCTCAGTGAGAGGAACCCAAATATTTACTATTTTCTGGGAAATTCACACAAAAGGTAACATATATGACAAAAACGTCAGGTAGAAAAACAAAAAAACACTCAATAATGCTCCAAATGCTTATTATAACCAGTTTTTGGAAATGGCATAGCCACTCTGTATCCACCCATGTAGCCAAAATTCTGATCTAAACCCTCAGTCCTCCAATTGTCTACCCTGTAAAATAAAACAAAAACTGTTGTAACTTTCGTAACTGAATATTACAACCGGAAGATAGATCTCCTTGAGGAGGATTCAAAAAACATATAGATCTTACAGAAAAACAATCAGGAACCCCTTGAAAATCAAAAAAACACATAGATCTTATAGAAAAACAATCAATAGCCTCTTGAAAAAAAATATGCAAAAAAACTACACAACAAAGTTAGGGTTATGAGAAAAAAAATCTCAAATATGTAGAATCATGCCTAGATCTGAAGATAATCCTGATGGCTACCAGATAGAAAGAAAATATACAGAACAATGAGTGCCCAGATAATAAAAAATGAAGATACACGTTGATGGTTAAATTCAAAGAAGATGTCAGATCATAGTAACCATGGCTCTGATACCATGTGAGAGTATTAGATCTACTAAAACAGCTATCTATCTAAGAAACCAACAACATAACAACATATAAATAAGAAAAAAAAAGAGGAATGAAAAATAATGCAATAGATATATGTGGTTCACCCAATTAGGCTACGTCCACGGGAATGTTGTCTTCTAATATCTCCAGAAATATCCTACAATCTTACAAAGAGAGCAACTAGAAATAACCCAATACAAATAACAGTATGAGCACAATATGAGATGTAATTGGCTTTAAAAAGGCTCCCTTGACCCTATTATATACCTAGAGATGTGGAGGAATTACTCTCACATATTGAATGTGGGATAATATAATTCTCCAAAATAACACCTCTTTATATAATAAATGGGTACAAGAGTATACTATGCCATAATGAATATGGGATATAATGTGTTACTCTTTTACATAAGATTGTATTCAACTTCCGAATTAATACAAAGACATTATTACCTTCCAAGGAATATAATATATTCCAACATTCATCGTTTAGAGAAATTATTTCTCTAGTTGTGTAGATGGGGTGGAAGATCCACTAGTTGGATGTAAAAAACAAAGCTCTCAATGGGGTTATTAAGGAGGAGGTGTACATCGAGCAACCAAAAGGATTTGATACATTTGATCAAGAGTCTCATGTGTGCATACTCAAGTGAGTGTTTTATGTTCTCAAACAAGCACCATGTGCTTGGTATACGAGTATCGATAGCTATCTCACTATTTTGGGATTCACCAAAATTGAAGTGGATAAAAACCTCTATCATATCTTGGTAGAAGGTAAATTGCTTATTATTGTCTTATATGTTTATGATTTTATTTTAACTGGTGATGAGAAAGTGATGAGATATTGCAAGGAGGACCTTGCAAGGGAATTTGAAATGAAGGAAATGGGTCTCATGAACTACTTCATCGAGTTGGAAGTATGGCAAGACGATGGAGAACTGTTTTTCTATCAATGCAAGTATGAAAATGAGATACTACAGAGATTCCACATGGATATTTTCAAACCCATGGAGAAACCTTTTGCGACTAACTAGAGGAAGGAGGATGCCACTTCAGGTGAAGAAGTGGATGCTACTATTTATCGGAAACTAGTGCATTCATTGATGTATCTTGTGAACACACTATTAGATATTTGCTATGAAGTCAACCAGTTGAGCCAATATATTGATATGTCATCCAAATTATTTTTTAAGGAAGCTAAGTATGTTTGATGGTACCTTATAGGCACTACCTGGTTTGGACTATGGTACAAACAGACAAAGGGAGTGAAGTTGTGTGGCTTCACAGATGCAGATTGGGAAAGGGATCCATTAGATCAAAAGAGTGCATCAAGTGGAATTTTCAATGTTGGGCACGCAAGTTTTTCCTTGTACAACAAGAAGAAAAGATATGTGACACTCATCTCGGTAGAAGCATAACGCATGCTTGCAAGTCAAGTAGCATGTAAAGAGATTTGGATAAGAAATATACTTGTGGGATTGTTTGGTCAGATGATGGATCCAACTGTGGTCTATTGTGATAATCAATATTGCATAAATCTCTATGAGAATCATGTATTTCACGATCGATCTAAACATATATATATATATATATATATATATATATATTTGGTATCACCACTTACGGGATTGTGTGAAGAGGCGGATAATGTTTCTATAATACATTCTAACAAAGGAACGAGATGTTGACATTTTGACAACGCCTTTGTCAAGAGGGAAGTTCGAGTTCCACAAGAACGAGATAAGGGTGGTTGATAATCCATTTCTTGCTAAGAGGGAGTGTTGAAAAAATGCAAAAATAAATTCTCAATTTTATTTTTCCTTGATTAAATTGAGAAAATTTGAATTTCCACATCAACAGACAACTTGGATGCAATTAACTGAGTTGACATGGATCTTGTTAGTCAGTTAGCTCAGTAAATTCGAGTTAGAGGAGTTAGAGTTCAATTAATCATGTGTGATTTCTAATTTATAGCAATCAAGGTCATTTATTTCAAGTTCTTTTTAGTTAAACTAGTTCTAACTATTATAGAAACTAGTGGAAGGTCAGTTGTGTAGTGGGACTTCAGTCAAACTCAGTGATCATATAGTTAACTGATATCATTAATCAACCCAAAATAACTAGTGCATGCAGAGAATTTAAGTTCCCTAGCTGTGGTGGAGATTCCAAGGTAGTGTAACATTAGTTTTAGACTAGTATTGAGTGTACAGGTGTTGCATGAAGTCAGATGATCAATATTGGGAATTGCGCAAGTATTTTGGAGGAATTTCCTAAATAATAAGGGGCCTAATTTCTCATGGTTTGTGCAAGGAAATAGGGGATCAAGAAGAGGTATAAATTGACTGAGACTGGGTTAGAGCATATTTCTGAGCAGTGAGATAAGTTATTCACTTGCAGGTTGAGCTCAGATTGAACTAGCAATTGTAATACATATCTATTTCATTATATTAATGCAAGCATGCAAAGGGGTTTTTAGCAGATAACTTTCCCCAAGATAAATACTGTGTGCATGTGTGTTATTTCTTGTTTCATGCTTTTGATTGATATTCTAAATTGTGAATTGAATTCTGTAGAGTAGTAGAGTAGGTTTGTGCCTTGTGATTTTGATTAAAATTTCATAAGCAATTGCAAATCTACATCATAATTTCTAAATTAATTTAGTCCTTTGTTTTTCATTATCCTTTATTGTTAAAATTCTATTTATATGTCACAATAACCATTTTCCTTTAGATCTAGCTCATGCAGCTAAGAGGAAAATTGTTATCTTGGGCCACCCTCTTGCGACATGTTTGTCCTTCACGAGCCAATTTTTAAATGGCATTGGAAAGGTACCAACAATCTCATTTTCAGTTAAGTAGTTAAGAGTGAGACAAGATGTTACATATAAACAAATGTCATGGAAACGATTAGATAAATCATGAGAAGAAAGGTTATGTTGAGCATGGGAAATGGAGATTTAGAAATTAAAAACATGTTCTTCTGCATTGTGCAACATACTCCCAAATAAGAGAGAGGCTGAAATTTCTCAATGATCAAAGAATCAAGATCTAATAAGTTACAACAAGTTTATAGTCTAAGAAAATAAGATAAACAAGAAAGAGTTATTGAGAATAAGGTAAGTAACACAATTAGCTCTTGATATAAAACAAAGAGATTAAACTTAAATAAACATATCAATTCCATCTTTTGAAACTTACCATTACACCATTAATTTTATTATCATAATTTTTTCCTTTGTTTAATTACAAATTAAAAGATCAATCATAAACTTCATTATTTACTTGTTGATTAATTAAAACCTCAATCATAAAATTTATTATTTACTTGATGATTAATTAAAACATGAATCATAAACTATATTATTTACTTGACCATTCAATCACATAAATGATTTAAAAAAATAAATATCAAATAATATTCTCATCTTTATTACTGATTAAAAAAATCAAATATCAATTAATATTTTCATCTTTAGTTTGAGCCAAAATGCTTTGAATTTTAATTAATTTACAAATTTTTCAAAACTATTTCTAAAGTTTATTAAAGTTTTTGTAAAATTAAATATTAAACTTAATTTTTTAAATTTGAATTTCTAATTTTTGATTGATGGATGACTAATTTAATGTGGTTTAAAATCAAATTTTCAGAGTTTAAAATTGTTTAAAAAAATAAAAATAAAATTCCTCTAATTACCAAGTGTCTTATTAAATTAATTATTGACTTTATTTTTCCAAATTTATGGATTTTTCCATAATTAATATTTTCTTTTCAAAAAAAAAACTCAATTGCCATAACATTTTAAGTTTTTACTAACCATGGAAAAAATAAACAAAAGCAACAACTTTCTCCATATTTTTCCTTGTTGATTTTTATTATTGAAATGACTTGGTTCAATCATTTTCAATAAACCTTACCTATATTATATATTTTCACAATTCAATTTTAAATTATGGTGTAATATAAAAAATAAAATTTAACCCAACACTACAATAAATTTGATTTTGTATTTTGTATTTTGTCTTCACAATTTTAATCATAATTAAAAAAAAAATTAATAATAAAATTTAGTAATATTTTTCACTCACACTTAATTTGTGTAACTAATTTTTTTTTTTTAATATACTAGGCATTGTAATTTTTTATATTAAATATTTTATTACATATGAATTATTTTCCACATTGATATTTCATATTAATTTGATTTTTTCATCATAGAAATTCCACCATAGATTATTTATCTGCCATTGAATTAGGATGAGTATAGATTTAAAGTTAAATAAATAGTTTGTTACAATAATTAGCTTATTAAAAAATTAATATATATATATAAAGATACTAGATATTGCAATTTCTCTTCCTTATTTGGTCTATAAGATAAAAATGGAATAAAATGTGCACAAGCACATTACAAAGAAACTCTTAACTTTTGTAACAAACCATGATGTTGGGGCTAATGTTTTATCCAACATTATCTAGGTACCTATTTCTATTGTGCTCCAAGACTATCTCGTTCAATAATTACTTGTGTTACTTTTGTTTCATTATTAGATTTATGAATTTGTTAAGCATTTAATAATTGCTTCTTCTTTTTTTCAGAAGAAAAAAAAACAACTAAATTATATAGAAATATAAAACAGTACATCACAGTATATTCAAAAGACCAAATTGCCATCCCAAGGATGCTGGCAAAAGATATATCACCTCCTTGTTTCAAATACAGAGCCTAGATAGTCAATATGGCATATTAGAAAACCTGACGAGCTCTTGATATAAAACAAAGAGATTAAACTTAAATACACATTATTAGATTTATGAATTTGTTCAAGCAATTGATAATTGCTATCAATTACTTTTTGTATAAGAGGAAGGTACTAAGCAACACCACTGCATATTACACTTGTTATTGTTTTTTTATATTTTTGTTTACTTAATAAAAAAATTCTTTTTAGAAAAGTAAAACACTTACCTTACTAATAATATAATATTATTATTTATATATAATTAAATTTAAGATTAAAAAATGTATAAAAAGAAAAAACCATTCATGTAACTTAAAAATAAAATATATGAATACATATATTTAAATTTAATTTAGGTTAACAATGATAATTATTATATTAAAAAATATAGTATACATATTTTAAATAATATTCTTCTCAAATATTTATAAAATTTATATAGTTTTTGCAATCTATTTCGAAAATAGAGTACAATTCTAAGAATATCTCATGGTTCAAATATATATAATATAATATAATAAAACATGAGTGAAGTTTTATATATCTGTGTTTTTTAATATTATATTGAATTAACATTTTATCATTTATTTATGAGTTTAATTCAAGAATATTTTTTAAGATAGAAATATATTTTAAAGTTTAGAAATTTTGGTGAATTTTATTATTTTTTTTTCTAAGTAAAACTATTCTATTAACAGAGAAAAATATTTACAACATGCCAAAGCCTGTACATTGCCCTATGCAGTGGCATTTGAACAAAAAATTCCTGAGGAACACTGCCCTGCAGTAGGGAAACCAGTGTGGAGCAGTATTCAAGAAAAAATCCCTCGCAGGGGAGATATGAACTTCAGTTTTAGGATCACAAAGCTGATAACAAACTGAAAGATAGGCAAAACATTGACATAACAAGTTGATAACATAGTCATTAAGACAAACAAGGATAGGCCCAGTAGTGAGGGCCGAGACAGTGTACAAAAAGCAGTAGGAGAGGGTGGAACTACTCATCAGGAGCTTCTTCAACGACCCTGCACCAGAATTCATCTGGGTTCCCATCAACATCGTACAGGTCCGCAATTGAATGAATCACCTTCCCGGATGAAGAAGGAACCATCCCCCCACTCTCGTGACCAGCAGTGTTTCGCTCTGAGCTCATTAGACCACCAACAGTCTGCACCTCGCTCTCTTGACCTCCAGCATTCAGCATCTCGCTCGCTTGACCATCATGCTTAGTATTAACCATCGTCTGCCCCTGCTGGGCAAAGCTGCGAAATCCCTGCAAGTTCAAATTATCATTGTGCAACGACCCTTCCCGCATGCTAGAGGACGACACCAGGCCAGAATTAGGATCTGCACTATGAGGTTCTTCATGGAAGGCCACCGTGATGGAGGCGGTGACTCGTGGTCAGCTGAGAGAACAAATGAAGGAGAAATGCGGAGTGTGAGTCTGTGCAGGGGGAGGAGAAGGAATGGGGGAGCCTAGGCAGCGACCTGAGCGAAGCCTACGACCACGAAGAGCTCTTGACTGACTGTCCTCATGAGAAGAAGGTGAAGAGGAGGTGCTAGGAGCGGAGGAAGGACACCGAAGTCGACCACGAAAGGAACCTCTGCGACATCACATTTGATGCCGAAGGCGCGGCATGCGATCAGACGTAATGGGGAGATCAGAATGTAGAGGAATAGCCTGCCTAGGAGAGGATACCAACGCTTGAGGATGCAACAAGAAAGACGCGAGCATACAATTACCAGCGAGAGAGAGGTGAAAATTTTTATCGAGATCAAGACAGCAGTTCAAACTGCTTCTCTTACCAGTGGAAGTGCGATGGCAAGAGATGCAGGCATCCGGAGAAAAACTCTGTGCAACAGGCATGGGAACATCCTCCATATCAAAGAAATTCTCCATAATATCTCCTGTGTACCGAAGAATCCAGAGCCAAGGACCTGCAATAAATTGACCAGAGGGTTGAATCATAGCGCAGTGCATAGAATCGTTTCGAGAAGCGAACATGGGATTGTTACCAGTGCCAGGCATAAATGCCATAACACACCAAATAGCCAGAATTAAAGAGCCTGGGTCCTCTAACTCGCGGGATGGCAGGTGTCGCACCAACTTACTCCGCCCCCATCCCATCAACTTAAACGCTTGCCTCGCTACCTGCATCCGGGGTGGTGAATCTTACTATTGCTAATATGTAAATTTCAAAATGTTTAATGATATATTTGTAAAACTATTTCAATGTATAATGATTTTATATTAGTTTATATAAAATTTTGGCGATTTTTAAGGTAAAATAATTTTATATTATAAAATTTGGGCAAATATTTTTTTTATAAAAATGGAAATCGGTAAAAAAAAAATTTTAAATAACATGAAAAATTAACCCACTTTTAAATATTAGCCCTTAAAATTTTCCATATTTTAAATATAAATCCTCTTCAAAACAATCCAAACTTTTCACAGACTAACCTCATACTATTGATAAAGCATATTATATACCGAAATGCAATCAACTTATAAGATATACAAACTTTCATCTCCAACCCAACAACTCCATTTTCATAAGATGAAACATTAAACCATTTCATACAACAATGCTAAAAGTAAAAAACACTTGAAAATGGATTAAATTATATATTTATTATTTTCTATGTATTTATTTATTTTAATTAAGGATTACTGGCAAGAAAATTTAATGAATGTTTTTTCATATTTATGGATGTTATTTATAATAAATATATTAATGTAGTACCTCTCATCTGGGGAAATTCAAACAAATATTTGTGCAGACAAATTAGCTAAATGCTCAGTAACATTAGACATGACAGGTTGATCTAACATTTTAAGCTTATATTATATAATACACTTAGTCATTTTTTTTCTTTAGTTACTTTGTGGTTTTAAAAGAATCCTTGTAAATACAAACTATAGAATTTATTAATGATGATGAAGAAGAGTATTATTTATTTTATTAGACATATAATTTAAAACTAATTACTTTGATTTATCGAATTGCTTCTGCAATCAAATAACTTTGGAACTTAATTTTTAAGATCTCTTTGATTCTCATAAGTTAACAAGCTATGAATATTAGTGTGATACAATTACTATTAAAGTTCAATCTGATGTCTATGTGGGCTAGACATTCTAAGAGAAAGGGATGTTCATCCTTTATTGATGTCCATCACTTTCTTTCACAATAAAATTCATGAAAGTTAGTCTTTAACTTGGCAACATTTGTTTTCTTCTTTGAACCAACAACGCTAGAGAGATAGTTTTGATCTTTTAACTTGGTACTAATCAGTTCCATGTAATATATTAACTTTTTTTTAATGTTTATATTATTACAATTTTCCTTAAAATTTTTTACGATAAATTTTTTAATAATATTGATGTCTTAGAAAACGACCTCTTATACTATTTTCTAATAACTTAATTAAGAAACTCCATTCCTAAAAACTTAAATGAGATGTATTGTGTTTAATCATAAAAATTATCTAATTTTATAGCAAACAAACTCCCATCCAGTCATTTGACTATGAAGATAAGATTTAAAAAAAAAAAAAAAATTGCCATTCAAAATAACAATCAACCTAATGTGAAAACAATATTACACCCTACACAAAACTTGAAACATGGTTAAACTTTCCTCATCCATAACGATTGCTCCAAAAACCTGATTGCGAATTTTTTAATCATTATAGATTTGGTGTCAGTGATGTCCCTTCTAAAAGTCATTAATGATGTGTCCCACCCATGAGATGATGGTAGAGACGGGGTTGAATGATGGCTTGTCAATATGCGTTTTAAAGATATGAAGATTAGTCTCAATTATCACATTGGACGAATTAGGTATGGGTGGACGAGAAATAGTCCACGTCATATGGAGAGTGAGTGATTCCATTGGACGAACTAAGTAGGGGTAGGCGAGAAATAGTACACGTGATATCGAGAGATGAAAATAAGTCACAACATCATCATCCCAACGGTGAGCTTGTTTGGTACAAATAAGTGACACGTGTGAATGTAGTGTTAGGTGGTTGAATGTGGGGTGCGCTCTCAAATATTATTTTATTTTATGAATATCACCCACGTCATTTCTACTGGAGATCACTAAAAAACAATACTAATATAATTGTAGACATGATTGAATTAGAATCAAATATTAATAACAATAAAGAATTATAAATAGAAAAACTGCAGTGAATGGTTGATTTAAATATACTCATAAATCCAAGCAAATAGACAAAAGGTGGTTATTGTTAAAATACTTGTGATGCCCGGTTTGTTTATATCAACATTTCAACATGATGACATGTCATTTTCCAAACTTATATGTGAGAGATTTGTGAAAGTTGTGCATGGACGCATAAATACTATATTTATAAAAAACTTATACATTAATTCAAATGTTTATACATTATAATAAACCATACATTTTCACTTTATTTTTTAAAAGGAAAAATGTGTTCGGTGAGGAATATTATGAAGCATAATTTTGATGGGAAAGCATTGCAAATGTTTGATTAGCATGGTTCCATAGCTTTCGGTGGTTATTTTTCATAGTGAGGATCAGCATAACTTTCACTGGTTATTTTTATTTTTTTAATAACAAAAGGACAAAGAAAAAACGGTGTAACTTGTAATATTTGACCCTAGAAAAGACTTCATAGTTTTCGGTGGTTATTTTTCATAGTGAGGATTAGCACAGCTTTTAGTGGTTATTTTTTTTCCTTTTATATTAAAAGGACAAAGAAAAAATGGTGTAATAACTTCCACTAAAGTTGTAATATTTGACCCTAGAAAAGACTTCATGTGCATCCAATTGGGATCCAAAAATACGATTTTTCGGGAGTTCAATGATGGGAATCATAAATGGAACATCCCATTTTAATTTTATTGGAGTGAATTGTCATCATGCGATCATTGCCCATGTCATAAAAAATTATAGCATAGTGTTTTAGGGTTAACCATGAATATTGATGACGTGTATTTATGTTATGTAAATGGTTTTTATTAAAGATAAATTTATAACTGAGATTATATCTTTCTTTATATGAAAAAGAAGATGATATATATTTGGTGGTTTTTTTTAGTGATAAGAAGTTGATTTTTATTTTTATTTTATTTTTTATGGAAATTAGTAACTTTTCTAGATATATGCAACAACTTAGAAGCCATATATATCAGGAATTCATAGTTCAGCCTAAGACCAAGACATTTGGAGACCACCATAATTAGAGTCCGGATCTCGGACTCCAACTTGACACCTATCCTTCAAGCCTTACTATGACAGGCCATGTTTTCATGCACTAATTTGGTATTTGGATTAACCGTGACATTAAAATTGTATTATTGTTATTAATATTATTATTATTATTTAAAATGTATCAAAATTTTTGTAAGTAAATTTTATGATTAAAGTTTATATTAATTAGGAGGAACTAAGTCTTCCATTAAAATTTCTATTGAATTTGGGGAAAATTTATGTTTGATGTAGTATATGAGATTTGAACTTGGGTACTCATTCACTTACCTATTTGAAGTCCATTATGTGGTTCAGTCTTGTACTACATTCATATATGTGTTAGCTAATGATGTTATAATAACTTTCCAAATTAATTTTGTAATGGGCTACCTTTCTTTAGTTTCCCTCACTTCATCTTACATGTGCAACCTCTTAGAAATGTCTGACACTTTGGTGGGATCCCTAGATGTCTTCTTTCCCTTAGATTTAAGCCTCTAGTTGCTAGTTTGATTCACGTTGACCTTGGGGCACCTACTTTCAATTTATCATAAATTTAGAGGTTTAGTTTGTGATTGAAAACCCCAAGTAGATCCATAATCACTTAATATTCCTTTTTTGAGGTCAGTCGCATCCCAAATTCATTTCAACTTGTTATTTATGGTGTCAAAGTGAGTCAAATTTTGTTAATCCTACCAAGTCTCTTTGTAAAAATAGTACTACAAGTCCTGGGTATTTCCTTAACTTGTATTCACCAACACACATAACAATGATGTTGGAGGTTCCCATATTTATTTAAAAAAAAAACATGAATGATATTTAATCTCACGTCATCATTTACATAGTGCCAAATCACTAAGTTTGTACAATCTAATTAATAGAGTCATGACTCTTTTGATATGGAGCCAAGTATTTAAGAGTTTAATTAATTAGTAACTTACCAAATACAATTTATTTGGGGATATGACCAGCATAGATCCATCTTAAGTACAAATCTAACATGAGTCGAGAGGGATGAAATTTCTTCACCTGCAAACTTTTTTAGAGTGCAAAGTACAATGTGTTATTTTTCATTGTTTAAATTGTATTTTTGAATGCCAAATAGAGTATATATATGACCAAATAAAAACTTAATGTTTTTCTATATATAGATATATATAAAGTTGATATCGACCTAAATTAGTTAACATAGATCTTCAAATAGTTTATTTAAATCTCTTGTTGAAATATTTTTGAAAAGTATAATATTTAAACATCTAATTCACACATTTTTTACCTCTAATTACTTTACAACATATTCATTTTTTTCATTATAGCCGACATTATTTTTCTATATAGAACACACTTTTTAATTTTATTTTAAAAAACACATACGGACAGACAAAATTACACATCCCCTTATATTGGATTGTAGAATTAGCCTCTTGGATCAACAAGCCATCCCCTCTTAAAACAATTCACTCTTGAAGAATTAGTAAAGACAAGTTCCACGATCTAACTTCTTCATTCTCCCAGGTAGCTTATTCTTCTAGTAGGTTCCTCCACTTGATAAGGTACTTATAGACACTTATTGAAATATGGACTTTGGTTTTTACTTCTAAAGTGCCCTTAGGGTCCACTACTAGCTTCGCTTGTTCATCCAAAATGGGTAGTTATATCTTTATAGGACTTATAGAACCTAACTTTTTCTTCAAACATGAAAATATGGAAAACATCATGTAACTTGCCTCCATTGGGAATACCAAAGGCATATGCCACTTTCCAACTCTCCTTCGCTTTGGTAAGGACAATAAACTAGGGGGGAACTTTATGATTTATGTAATTTACAAGTGACATTTTCTTGTATGGTTGAAGTTATATGAACACCCAGTCTCTACTTCAAATTCATGATATGCTGCTGCCAACTCTCCTTCGCTTTGGTAAGGACAATAAACTAGGGGGGAACTTTATGATTTATGTAATTTACAAGTGACATTTTCTTGTATGGTTGAAGTTATATGAACACCCAGTCTCTACTTCAAATTCATGATTAATTCTCTTCAAATTAGTGTGTCGTTTGATTTAGTTCTTTTCTTTCTGAAGATTATTTTTTAGGATATGAAGGATTCCATCATAATTCGTTGGGTATCTTTTCATGGTGGCTAATTTGAAATTATTAACAATGTATACTTTTATTGATGATGGTGGATATCCATATAAAGCTTCAAATGAGGTAATTTCATAGGGGCTTCAGCGAATGGACCTTTAACATATCACATGTGTTCCTGGCATACAAAACAATACCCTTATTTTTACCACATATTGGATTAAATACCTCTAAAAATCACATTATTTAACCCCTATAAATACGAACCCAATACACGTTCCCAATTTAAAAAACCCCTACTTTCACTAGATATTGTAGGTATCCATTTTTTCATTAACTGTTTTTGTACCCCTTTATATTTTTTCATAACTTTAAGCTCCATTTTGTATACCTACCAATATAAAAACCCTTTACCCCCTATTATATGCTCAATATATTATGTCATTTTTTCCTAAATATATATTCCCCAATACAAATACATGTGGTATGGTATTTTCTCCGCCAAGTGAAGCCTCCATGTAGATCCCAAGTTAAACTAGCACCCTAATGTTCTCCTTTTATCAACAACGTATCCAACCTATTCAACATCAATGCATCCATGCAATCATACATCTCCTGTATTATATATTAGACCAAGATTGATCATCTCGTGCATATTATTTTAAAATTTCCTTGGAAACAACCCAATTTATATGAAGTGGCTCTTACATGAATTGATTCAGGTTGTTCTCTACAAAACATATATCCAAATGGGTGTTCACATGGAATATTAATGCCTCAATTAGCTGTCAGTACTCAAATGAGTTTTCCAATTCAGGTTCAACAACACCTTTGAATAATCTCTTGAAATTCAATTCCATTGTCCAAGGATTTTCATTTTGTATTTCTAAATCTCTCCAATAACTTCATGATATAAATTCCTTTTTCGAAACTTCTAATCCCAAAAATTAGTGAATTATGCCAGGATCCTGCATCTCAAACTTAGAGGAAAAATCCCTCTTAGTTTTATTATCAGAGGGTCATTACCTGTCAATAATATATCGTCAACATATAAAATCAAAACCAAAAGCATACCTTGGCCCACTTTGAAGTACAGGAATGGATCAACACTTCTTGCATACTAGGATCGGGGAGCTTTCTTCAAATCATACACTGATTCTGCAAACATAACACTGACCAAACCAATATACCAAGCTTCAAACAAATCAATAATATGCGATCAAATCAACCAAGTCTTCTTATCAAGCCTTAAATGTCAAACCCAAACTAATATCAAAGCCATTAAAGTTTTTGTCAAACTTTTTGATAGGTAGAGCTCACACTCTTATCTATTTCCAAATTAACAACTATCATTTATAAATTCAAACTTCATCAAACCATACACATTATCATAATATGAATCATTTCTGCCACTAAACATTAATGCATACACCAAGGACAAGTCATATAAGTTTTTTCCATTCATTCAGTATGAAATCTCTATAACAACCAGAATAGAAATTACTACACATTGAGGAGCAATACTTTATTGTCACACTAGCTCCAACGATCAAATCAAGACAACTAACATGCTGATATGCATACTATAGGCCCCCGTAAACACAAGATGAGTTAATACATTCTCATTCTTTGCAACATAAATATCTCTATATAAGATAGTAATCGTGTCCATTATGAAATTCTCCTTAAGATTCTATTAACAATGGTTCTCTATATTTCAGCCATGCAACACAAGTAAGAGTATATTCTAGAAGGTAGGTTGCTTCACATTTTCTAGGGAGGTTAGCCTTCATTTTTATCCATGCAAAAAGTTAAACATAATGTATATCTCACTGTTTGCTTTTTGTCAATATAACTTTCTATCATGTGCTTCATGATTGTAGGTTAGTCATACTCCTGGGGCGTTCCTAGTTTCATGAAAAATATTTTTAGTTTTTGTATCCCACAATCTCAACCGCACCCATATGTCTTCTTCCATGCGGCTGGGAGGCCTTTAGCCGCACCCTTAATCCTTTTTCCTAGTGGTTGGGGCTTGCACTAGGAGAAACCCTTTCTGCTCAAATCAGAATATTCCAAATATTATTCCTTCATCAAGATCATCTATTCATGCCCATACACCTTTCTTGAAAAATCAACAGTATTTTATGAATTTGCTGCAAATAATAGTAGGTGTTGGGATCTTATGGAGAGTTTCTCCCCCTAAATGGAAATCCTCTTCAATGATCATTCACAGCATCAACCCATCTATCATAATATTTTTATGTATCAAAAAAATTGTTAGATCACAGTGTCAAACTATATTAGGTTCTCATACATATGTACATCATAGTCACAACAAATCGAAATCAGCCGCTTTATTATCACAATTGAACATATCATAAAATATTCATCAAAGGTTGGTGTCACAATCACAACATAACTTATTTACATTGATTCAACCATCAAGTTAGGGCATCCAATTTTACCACTTGTAATATTTACTAAGCTTAAAAAAACCTAACCAAGATCAACAAGAATATCAATCGTATTGTTACACTATTATCATTAGAGTTGTGATTCTTATCACAATCATTAATAATAATATCAAGTTATCGAAATAAATTTTTTTAGCCGACTTCATAAAATTAGGAAATCATCCATATCTTTCCAAATATCAAGTGCACTGATAGATCACATGTACTAGAAATCAAACTTACTTTCATATGCATGCATGAGTCATTTTTGACATACCTTATAGCTTAACTTGTCATCAATGTTGTAGCTAAATCATAACACCGAGACAATATATTACACTTACATTGTGGTACTCAGATACCTTTGAAACTTGTAGTACTCATTTTTCATATGAAATTGTAGCACTTGAAATTTCCATATTTTTATTCTACTTTGTCAACTTTTCTAAAGAAATTTCCTAATGTACTGCTTTCATTTTCCAACACTGGCTCTTCTCTTCCTACACTAGTTCTCTTTTCCTGCACCTTAGATGATCCTCAAGAAGGGCCTATTTTTCACATCTCATATAGAGGTTATAAGTATTCACATACTCAAATACTTATGAAAGAAGTATAAGAAATAATCAAAACAATAAGTCTAGTATCACAAAGAAGTAACATAAATCTAAAAGGTACTTATATTTAACGAAAAGTGATCATATCCCTCTTGAAACGTCCTCCAAGAGAATTGAGGAGAATTGACCCCATGACTTCACATTAGCAAGGTGTTTTTAATGATAGGAACCAACCAATTAAGCTAACCCATTTAGCATTACACTAAAAATTTCACATGTGTTAGAACAACTTCTTACATGATAGGGTTTCAAGATTGCAAAACTCAAGCCTTTATCATATTCAAGGATTGAAACACTAACCTCATGTAGTCCATCAAACCATAATAACCATATTTCCTAGGGTTTCCTTCAAACCCTAATACTTTTTTATGTATCCTCCATCTTCTCTTGCTTCCATCAAAGGTGTTTTCACAAGGGTGATCTCAATGAATTTTCTTTAGCCCAACTCTAATACCATGTTAATTTTTCTAAGGGCTACATTTCTCTTTGATTTGATAATTTAATTTCACTATTTACATATTGAATTCACCCCACAACATCATAACTTTATTAGCAAAATATGAAATTATATAGAAATAAAAATACCATCATCATTGTAGCGAAACATACAGGAATAGTAGAAGAAAATAATTCACAAATAGAGACACCAAGATTGGTCAGAAACCAGGTAAAAACCACACAAGGGGGAAAACCCTTTCAAATTATTCTTCTTATGAGATCATAATAAAATATTCCACAAAGAGAGAGTACAATAATCCACTTCTTCATTCACAATACTATTCAACAAAATTAACCAAATCACATCTCGAAGATGAACCCAACAATAACACTAGTCAAAATAGTGATTCAAAAGCCTGTAGTCAACTACTAACATCTGTGTTCAACTGTCAAAATGAAAATCTAGATTTCATTTTCACGAAGAGAGAGATATTTGTGCAGTTGGAACTTTTCAACCACATACAGAGGCTTTCATGTGTGCGGATGTAACAAAAATTTTCCTATGTCAACCCTACGTCTGCAAACCAAAAACCCTTATCACACATGTGAGCTTCAAACCCTATAATTTCCTACCTGTATGAATGAATTCTCTGCGAACCAATTTCAGACCTGTGCGAGCCAAAACCAAGGAAGAGAAAATAAGAATGCTTGATGATTTATTCTCCAAATGAGGGTTACTTGACTTGTATTTGTATCCATCCAATGGCGTCAAATTTCTCTTTTGGGTCGACCTCTCCTTTTTTTCACATGTGGGTTTCCATATTAATAATATATTTTTTGTTAACCAAATTAAGTTCTTCAAAGGGATAGAAGGGGTCTTCCTTGATGAGGAATATTGTCCAATGAAGAGAATTTTTCCCTAAGCTTTCTGATTAACAAAAGGAGTACTAGTTTTTATTCTTTTATTTCCTTCATGTTTCAAATTTAGTTATGTTTACCCATTTTTTGGTCAATTTAGTGTTCCTAAATTTCTTTCATTAATTATCAACCAGGGCTAGTAAATTGATGAAGTGTAGTGCACCATATGTGCTTAAGCAACCTATTCCTTACTTCGTTGTGTTTTGTTTTATGTTGTTTTTAAGGGGAGTTTTTGTTATTTGAGTTCTAGAGATGGTTAATCTAGAATTATGAAAATATTTAAGTAAATCTAATTTAATTTTAGAAGGAAGAAAAGGAAGTGTACTAAAACTAATCTAATTTTCATAAAATCAAACCTGAAACTAAGGGTTAGTTTAAGACCTAGTTTGGAAATCAAGGTATCTATCTATTTTGTTTGTTAATCCTAATCCATGGATCTATTTCTAAAGTCTAATATTGAGAATTACAATACCTATGAAAACTGAAAATGAATCAACTATTGTACCTTCAGTTATCTCACATTCAATTGTTAGGTGTGACCTATTGAGATGGATTTTAGTAACTTCTTGTACTTTAGCCTGCTAAGGTCCTAGAACATAAAACAAGGAATGAAAATGAAAATATCTAAGATGTGTTTTAGCTACTCCAATTATTCAATTGTAAAGAGTGACCTTCTTTGAAGTAATGTTTGAGTAAGCTAATTACACCTGTTTGAACTAAAGAACTAGGAAAGCTTTGTAAATGAATAACTCAAAAATTTCATTGCATTTAATCATTCAACCATCCCTTCTTAACATGTTTAGATTAGTTCCTTGTAGAGTAGTTTTTAGGAAGATTGTCGTTTGCAATCAAGTGAGGGTCTTGAAAGTGAAAGCATGCAAGGTCCAACTAAGATCAACCAAGTGTATAATTGACTTATCAGTCACACTCAAATGTGAAGTTTTTAACCTGTTGAAATTTCTTCATAGAAATCAATTATGCCTTTGGTTATTAGCAAGCAAATGACAAGAAGAAAGATAAATTCAAATACTGCACATGTGAGACATTTAACCATTTAATATAAATTTAGCATATTGAAAATGGCTTTCATAAATATCAATGTGACACAGCAATTGGAAACTCTACTTAATGAAGATGAAAAGACAAGAACAGTAAAGCTAAACAACCATGGTTTCTAGCACTTCAATCCTTATTCCAATATTTAAAACATAATTTCTATCTTCATGAAACGTTTTAGAAGAGAAAGTCTGCACAGTTACAATTTATCATTAAACTATTTGAGAAAATTGGAAATGAAGCATAACAGAAATTGCTAAACAGAATGAAAGAAAACTAACTATAAAACATAGTAAAAACCTCCTTTAGAAGCAGGGGCCCTCTTCTACTAATTTGGTTGACTCCTAGCTCGTCAAAAGTGCAATCAAACAAGCATTTGGTAGCTGAAATTCTTTATTAAAACAGAGTCTGGAAAATAGAGTATTCACTTGCAAATCCAAACTATACTGAACTGCCTCTCGGTTCTATGGAACCACTATTTAAAGAAGAATTACATAACTAATTGCGAGCTAAGTTAGCTACATGTGTCTAAATTTAATTACAATCAAAATAGGACTATTGGACTCATGATTTTCTTCGAAGAAAAAATCAGGAGTCCTATTGTTGTAGGTAACGTTCTTTGACTTGTAACTTTGACCAAAGGTTTAGGCACCACTTTATGTCGATCTGGATCAAATGAGTAGGATAAAATCCATGTAGGAAGGATTCTAGAAACACCCATGTAGCTTGATTCCTCAACTGACACCTGGAACCTGGTAAACCATAAGAGTGGCTACATAACACATAGTTAGTTGCAGATCAAGTTGCATTCTATAGCTAATTTGAAAAAACTTATCAAAATAGAAAAATCATGAAAATATAAGATGACAATCATTTAAATGTATCCTTGAGACAAAACCTTAGAATTCTTCACTGATTAGGGTTTATGAACTTATGGAAGAGTGGTGGAATGAAATGAGAAAAATGTAAAGGAGAGGATAATTATGAGATTCAACATACCCCCACTGCAAAATCGTTGCATGTCCTCATGCAATTTGCCAAAATTATGATTTCTTCCCCCTTACTGCATGTGCTCAGATACTTCAGCTAGGACATCTAACCTTATTCTTCTATTCCTCTTTGAAGTTAATGTCATCCTTGGCCTTTTGATGAGAAGTTTGAATCTGAGGTTTATGATTGCTCTGTTCAACCTCTTGTTATTTTTCTTCAATTTCTTATTTTTCTTGTGCAATAGCCCTAGCTGCAGAGTAGTATTATCATACATTGCCTTGTTCAACTTGATTTTTTCTTTCAAAATCTCATTATCATTCTTGATATGCTTGTTCAATGTCTCTAATTCATCTAATTCATAATTATCTTGCTTAAGAGAATCAATCAGAGGTTCTTGTGGATTAATAGGCGTTTCTTGGCTCATTGAGGTACTTCTTCTTTCTAATGACTCTACATAATCATATATCTATTGTTGAACTGGATCTATACCAGGAGATCTTCTACTAAGGCTTTCTTCAAAATGATAAACAAGAGAGTTTTGAGGACTGTACTCAGGAGAATTATTAGCAGGTGATGGAACTAGGGTTTCCTCTTCTATAATAATAATAATCCAAATTTAAGGTCACAGCTAAGCCAGACAACAAATTGGTGTATGAGACCCCCTTTTTTTTGGTACAAGGGACCCACCTCCGTGCAGCGATTTGACTGCTAATTCTATGAAGGCATACATACTCTACCCCCCTCTGGTTTTGAACCTGTGACCTTTTAGGAGGAAACACATGCTCTTAACCATTAAGCCCACTCAAGTTGTATATTTATGGGCTCTGTTTCTTTAGACAATGTCTTATTCATAGTTTTGGAGGACTTTCATTCCCTTTACTTATAACCTCAGTTTCTTTCTTTTCCCTTCCTCTAGCCTTAATTTGTTTTCTAATTTCTGTCATCTCCTCATAAATTAATTTTTCTTTATCCTTCTGTGGTGAAGTTTCAAGTCTGTCTTCAACAATTACATCAGTTTTCTTTCTTTTACTTCTCCTGGCATTTTCTTCCTTGGGTGGTGATTCTGGTTGTTCTTGAAAATGATTCCTAACAAGGAAATCCTCCCAATTTTCCCCTATGCTTCTTCAGTAAAACTCAATCAATATTTTCACCAAGCCATGATGATGCATAGTGGTCTCTATAAATTGGATTCTCTTTTGTACATTTGAGGCCATTCTTCTTAGACTATTGAGAAAAAAGAAAAGAAGGTTGATTTCACCATTTTATAGAAAATTCATTAACAAACAGATATGATAAACATACATGGTTCCAAAGCTTCCTTCACAAGTTATGAATTTTTGCAAAATCAAAAGCATATTTCTCCATTTTCTTTTCAGACCAGTACTTGGGATTCCTTTTCTAAAGACTGAGACATCCATACCTGGGTTTTTAAGTATCACCTTCCATGATTCATTATGGAATTATTTGTTCTTGAACCATCTCTCTCCATGCCTCGAAAGTTCTGTAGCTTCAGCCAAGAATGACTCTATTATTGTGAATTTAATGTCCCCAATATCCACCTCGGTCCCATCAAAAGATCTGGAAAATGATTTGGTAATTTCCTTATGAAAACCATCAAACTTTTATATGAACCTCAACCATCCATCTTGTTGTAGTAGTTCTCTAATCTGTGGATATCCTTCCATGTATTTGACCCCCACTAGCTCTGTTCTGACAATCAAACCCATCCTTCTTCTTTGCAGAATGCTTTCAACCCTCAAAATTACCCCTCTGTGGTGTGGAAATAAATTGGCTGCAGAGTTGATGGAGATGAACGAGTTGTGGAATAGATGGAGATGAAATGAGCTATGGATCGATGGAGGGTTTATGGTGAGTTGTATGAAATAAGTAAGTGATGCGGTCTTGAAGAGACGTGGACAAGTAGGTCATGTCATGATCATGATCGTTAGTCATTAATCAAGGATTTTTAATGATGGACCGTTGTGCAACGTTATATGAGGGATATGGTCGAGATATATCATGATGAGGACTAATCAATTCGAATGATAGGTTATCAAGGAACATATGAATGTAGATATTATACACATTTTATGTTTTAATTTTTTATATTAAAATAAATTTCTACACTTTACCTCAGAACTTAACCTTGTTGTTTGTTATTGCTTGATGTTGTTCCTTAGCTTCCTTTGTAGCATGGTGACCTTCAAAACATAATCCTTTAGTCCCTTTTGAAATCATCATGTCAGTATTATTGAAGTGGTTGCATAATAAAATTAGCTATAGAGTAGAATTAATTGCAAAAATGTGCTCAATTGCAGAATATGATGAGCTGCGGAATGTAAAAAAAATATCTTTTAAGTATGAAACACGAATGAAAAATATGGAATGAGAGTGGAATGAGATGGTATGGATGTGAAAAATGAAATGAAAGTGGAATGAAATGGAATGACAGTGGAGTGAGATGGAATGAAACTGAGTTTGCAGATTATGGACTGCAAATATGAATGTAGTTTTCACTACTTTATTACAGAAAGGAAAACGGAAAATATAGGGTGTCAGAGAGATCTGATTTTCACCCTGTATTTTTTGCATAAGTATTCCAATCATTGATTGGTTTTCATACTTATACACTTTTATTATTTATTTATTTATTTTAATTTTTTTATCAAATGTAGGAAAATTAAAAGCTAAGTTACTGAAGAAGAAGAATTCTTCTTCACTAACTCCATATCAATATTATCTTGAAATTTCTTGAAAAACTCTTCTTTTGAAAGTGGTTTATGATATACTTTCAACCGATGACCATTCACAAGAAGAGATACATTTTCTTCATCTATTGTTCTGATCTTTACTGCTCCATTATCAAAGACTTTTTCAATCTCATATGGCCCAAGCCAATGATTCTAAAACTTTCCTTGAAAATCCTTGAATTTTGAGTCAAACAAAAGTGCCCAATCCCCTTCTTGAAAATTTTTCTCTTTGATGTACTTTTCATGTCATTTAGTCCTTTGCTACTAGACTATACTGGTTCTTTGGATTGCATCTTGTCTGATTTCATCTAATTTATTGAGTTGCCCCAGTTTATGCTTCTATGCTTCTGATAAATCAAGTCCCAATTGGACTGCCATCTTGAAGGTCTTGATCTGAAATTATATAGGAAATAGGACTTTCTTCCCATAAACAAGTTCATAGGGAGTATGTCCTGTTGTGTTCCTCCATGTAGTTCTGTAGGCCCATAAGGATTTAGGAAGCCTATCTGCCCATCTCTTCTGTGTAGACGAACAATCTTAGTGAGAATTCCTTCAATCACCTTATTGGTAGATTCAACTTGACCATTTGTTTGTGGATGGTAATGAGTAGACTTTCTGTGCTTGATCTTGTAGTCTTCTACCATCTTTTTCACCATCTTTGATGTAAATTAAACACCTTGATCTATTACAATTTCTCTTGGAACACCAAAACGAGTGAAGATATCCTCAAAAAGAAAATTAACTACAGTTCCTTCAATAGCAAAAGGTAATGCTTTAGCCTCTACCCATTTAGTGACATAATCAGTGCATACCAAAATATACTTCTTTTGTTTAGATGGAGGATTAATAAGTCCAACAAAATCCAAGGCCCATTTTTCAAAAGGTTCAATGAGTACCTGAGGTTGTAAATGCATTTCATTTGAAAGAGCAGGTTTCCCTACCCTTTGGCGATTGTCACACATTTTGACATATTCTTTGGTATCTTTGAAGATGGACGGCCAATAATATCCTAAATGAAGGATTTTATAGGTTGTCCTTTTGTCAACAAAATTTCCACCACAGGGTTCATCATGACATGCCTTAATAATTTCAGGCATTTCATCTTCTCGAACACATCTTCTGATAATGAGATCTGGACCTGTGTTATACAATTCATTAGTAATCCATGAGTATTTTGCACTTAATTTAATGATTCTTCTTTTTTCTGTAGAATGCATATGTGAAGGTAATTTCTCTGCAACTAAGTAATTGGAAATATCTGCAAACCAAGGGGCCCGATTAGTTATTGCAAAAATATATTCAACAGGAAATTTATCTTCAACTGGAGTATTATCTTTGATATTTTGAATTCTAGACAGGAAATCAACAACTATGTTTTGTTTTCCAGGCTTGTCTAGAATAGTAATGGTAAATTCTTGCAGGAGAAATATCCATCTTGTAACTCTACCTTTAGTAATAGATTTATTCATTAGATACCTAATTGCAAAGTGATCTGTGTGGACAAAGGTTTCATATCTTGTTATGTAATGTCTAAATTTTTTAATATCATGAACAACAACTAAGAATTTCTTTTCATTACAGTGTAATTCAACTATGGGGGAGTCAAATTCTTACTTGTGTAATAGATGGAATAGGGGATCAAATATTTTTTTCCTAACAAAACCCCTAGAGCTGTGTCTGAAGCATCTGTTGAAATGTGAAAAGGTAGTTTCTAGTTAGACCCTCTTAAGATGGGTGCTTTAGAAATTTTTTCTTTTAAGGTTTCAAATTCTAACTGGTAGTCAGGATTCCAATTGAATTCACAATCTTTGGTAAGTAGTTTGAAGAGTGGGGATGCTATTTTGGTGAAATTTTCTATAAATATTCTATAATAACCTGTGAATCCTAGAAATCTTCTAACATCCTTTTGTCAACTTGGAACTGATAACCTAGAGATGACCTCAACTTTAGATTTATCAACTTTAATTCCATCCCCTAAAATGTGATTTCCTAAAACAATCCCTTTAGAAAACATCATGAAACATTTCTCATGACTTAGTGAAAGGTTTTCTTCCTTACATCTTTTAAGAACCTTTTCCAAGTTTTCTAAAGCCTCCTCAAATGTATTACCATAAACTGTAAAGTCATCCATATATACTTCTACACAATCATGTATTAGATTAGAAAAAATTCCTAGTACTACCCTTTGGAATGTTGTAGGTGCATTTCACAATCCAAAAGGAAGCACTCGGTAGGCATAAGTTCCCCAAGGACAGGTGAATGTGGTTTTATCCTGATCTTCAGGTGCAACCTGAATTTGATTATAACCACTAAAACCATCCAAGAATGAGAAATACTTCTTGCCTGCTAATGTATCTAACACTTGATATATAAAAGGAAAAGGAAAATGATATTTAAGAGTGCCTTTATTCAATTCTCGATAATCAATGCATACCCTCCATTTACCATTTTTCTTGGGTACAATCACTAAAGGAGAAACCCATTGACTGTCTGAAATTGGATAGATGAAGTTTACATTTAACAACTTTTGCAACTCTTCTTTCACAATTTCCCTAAGATTTGGATTCATCCTTATTTGAGGTTGTCTGATAGATTTGCAATTTTCCTCAATGTCGATGTGATGTATAAAAGTCTTAGGACTAATTCCTTTCATGTTAGTGTATTCCCATGCATATGCAGATGAATGTTGTTGCAAGGTTCTGATTAGCCTCTCTTGTTGTAATTTTTCCAAGTTTTTGTTTATGTTCAAGGTTTTCCCTGGAAAGATTTCAACTGTAGAGCTACCAAATTATTCCAAAGAGTAACTAAACATCTCCCTAGATGACAAGTATTCAATATTAGATCTTTCTTGTAATTTATCATGTTCATATTCTGGAGATCATTCATAGTTTTCTATTGTATTTAAGATTTGAATATCTTCACTAATGTTTGAAATAGTGAAGATAGGTTGTATATCTTCTTCATCATCAATCTATTCCTTGTCATCTATTTCTGTGATTGTTCTTGCTGGAGGATATAGAGTGAATTTCTTAGTTGAATTACCATAATAAATATACATGTCACCAGATCTACAGCTAATGAAAGCATCAGTTGTAGCCAACCAAGGTCTTCCTAGAATGAGTGGGTGTCCTCCTAGATTGTTCTTAGGGGTTAATATCATAAAATCAACAAGATACTCCCAAGAATCTAGAGACATTGAAATATCTTCTAACACACCATCTGGTTTTATTACAGATCTATCTACTAATTGTAGTAATGTAGGTGTATAAAGAAGATTAGGAAGCTTGAGTTGTTCCATGGTTTGTTTACTCATGATGTTTATTGCTGCTCCTAAATCAATCAATGTATTTGGAATTTCAATCCCATTGATATGTGTTTTGACAACTGGACTTCTAGGATCTAAATAGTTTTGAATTTCAATTTTTCCCATCATTATGTCTGCTATTTTTCGTACAAGCTGGATTTTTTTTTATTTCTTGCATTTTTCTTCCTGGTTTCTTCATACTCAACTCTTTTATTGTTTTAGCTAAAATTGGAATTTCCTTGATGGCTTGTAACAAAGGGATTTTGATGCGAATATTTCTCAATTCATCTAGGAAATCATAATTAGGCAACATAATATGCTTTTCTACTCCTTTATCAATTTGTAATCTTTCAGGAAAAGGAGGTGTAGAAGTAGATATTGATGGTTGCTCTATAACAGGAGTTGAATTTATTTGTTGTTTTTTCTTTTTATCTTCAGAATTTTGGTTTCGAAGAGCTACTTCTTCCTCAAAAATTTTATTGGTTTGTACAGAATCTTCCTCAAAATTTTCTTTCTCTTGAATGATTACAGAAGGCTTCCTCTTTTCTAATATTCTACCAGATATTAGTTGGACATCATTAATATATAGAGGAGTAATCATATAGATTGGAAATTGTTGACCTTCTATCATATAGGTATTTTGAGGATTTTTATTATTGGGGTTTGGTAATGGTTGGGCAGGTAACTGATTTGGTATCTTAGGGAATGGTAGTGAAAGTTGTGGATTTGGGTTTTGGATTGAAGGTTGTTGATTTTTTTGAGGAATTTGCTAGGGAGGATAATTTGGATGTGTTGGAGGATATTGATAGTACTGAGAAAATCTTCCATATGGATTCTGCATACCTTGAGCCCAAGGTTGAGATTGAAATTGAGATTCGGGCCAAGGTTGCTGCCAGGAATTCCAATTTGGTGGGGGTTGAGTATTCATTTGGTTATTAAACCCTTTAACTTGTGGCCCCTACCATGGTCTTCTAGAGACAAAACAAAGAGATTTTGTAGGATTTTATGTTGTTTCTTATTGAAAAACAACCTTAAGACCAAGAATTGAAGGACAACTCTTAGTCTCATGACTTTCAGAACAAATCACACATGTTTCTACAGCTTTTGCATCAAGAGGAAATTCTCGCAAAGCATGTTTCTTTCTACATTTTGGATAGAAAATAGCCAAAGCAGCAGTCTTTTCTTTTTGCTTGTTTTGTAACTTAAGGGTTTCTATTTGTTCACTAAGACTCCCTAAGATTTATGTTTTGAATTCATCAAGCATGTTCCCAATTTTTTCCCTACTCACTGTTCCAGCTGCAGATTTGTTTACCCTAGCAAGAGTAGGATCTCTTGGTCCTTTCAAAATTTGTGATTTTCCTCTTGAGATATTAATACATAGTTCCCCAATATCAACTAATTGAAGTTGAGATATTTCTCCCTTCCCCATCGTGTTAAGGATATCTATCCATTCATCTCTAATTGTTTTCAAAAAAAGAGCTTTTAGAGTGTCTTGATCTAGATTTTCCATTTTTGCTCTCTTAATGTTATAGTTTAATCTTTCAAGTAAATCCTCCAAATTTTCATCCTCTTTTTGCATCATCTTAAAGACTTCCTCTTTGTGATTAACATGTAAACAATAGTCCAAATACCTTTCTACAAATTCTCTCTTCATATCATTCCATGTCCTAATAGACCTAGTGATTAGACTCATAAACCATTTTAGAGCTGCTCCTTTCAATGTTGAAGGAAACAATTTGAGTTTTTAAGCATCTTGTAGATAATCATAAGTTCTGCATAAGACTTCAAATTCAAATAAAAAGGTCTCACGGTCTTCACTTTTTAATCCATTAAAGTTTGGGAGAATAGAAGGTGAGATATTTTTCATGCTAGCATTTGTTTCTTCATCTATGATAGGGAATCCAAAAGAACTCTCAGTTCCCCTTCTACCTCTACCTCCTTCTGCATTTCCTCTATCTCTTCCTATATCTCCTCCTCTACCTCTACCTCCTCCAAATAATACATTTTCTCCATTAAAAATTTCTCCTTCTCCCTCTCCTCCTTCTTCTCTTCTTCCTGCCATGATAGATTCTTCATAGCTAATATAGGGTTCAGCCTAGAGGGTTAACTACTCCTCTGGTTCTTCTATCAATGGTATGTTGAAGAAAGGCTCTTCTTCTTCCTCTTCACTAGGGATTTCTAACTCTTCAGCTAGAATATGTTCCCCTGTAGAAGTAAAAAAGGTTACTCCTTCTATTGGAGTCCTAGGGTCTTCTTCCTCTAAGATTTCCTAAGTGGATGAAGTAGGAGATCCTCCTAAATGGATATATAATCTTAGAACCACTGGAAGTCTATGACCAGTGAAATAAAGGATATGAGTTTGAGATGGTGGTGTACTACTTCTTGGTCTTGGTGGAGTGAGTGATGTTGTAGGGATTAAGCTTCTGCCTCTTACAAATCTGCCCCTAGAGTCTCTTTCTCTATGCATATCATTGTTTTTGGGATGTAAGAAATAAGGCTACCTAGTTACACTTCCCCAGCAACGGTGCCAAAATGTTTGGTTAATTTAGTGTTCCTAAATTGCTTTCATTAATTATCAACCAGGGCTAGTAAACTGATGAAGTGTGGTGCACCATATGTGCTTAAGAAACCTATTCCTTACTTCGTTGTGTTGTGTTTTATGTTGTTTTTAAGGGGGTTTTGTTCTTTGAGTTCTAGAGATGGTTAATCTAGAATTATGAAAAGATTTATGTAAATCTAATTTAATTTTAGAAGGAAGAAAAGGAAGTGTACTAAAACTAATCTAATTTTCATAAAATCAAACCTAAAACTAAGGGTTAGTTTAATACCTAGTTTGGAATCAAAGTATCTATTTATTTTGTTTGTTAATCCTAATCCATGGATCTATTTATAAAAGTTTAAGATTGAGAATTACAATACCTATGAAAATAGAAAATGAATCAACTATTGTACCTTCAGTTATCTCACATTCAATTGTTAGGTGTGACCTATTTAGATGGAGTTTAGTAGCTTCTTGTACTTTAGCCTGCTAAGGTCCTAGAACAGAAAACAAGGAATGCAAATGAAAATATCTAAGATGTGTTTTAGCTACTCCAATTATTCAATTGTAAAGAGTGACCTTATTCGAATTAATGTTTGAGTAAGCTAATTACACCTGTTTGAACTAAAGAACTAGGAAAGCTCTGTAAATCAATAACTCATAAATTGCATTACATTTAATCATTCAACCATCCCTTCTTAACATGTTTATATTAGTTCCTTTTAGAGTGGTTTTTAGGAATATTTTTGTTTGCAATCAAGTGAGGGTCTTGAAAGTGAAAGCATGCAAGGTCCAACCAAGATCAACCAAGTGTATAATTGACTTAACAGTCACACTCAAATGTGAAGTTTTTAACCTCTTGAAATGTCTTCGGAGAAATCAATTATGCCTTTGGTTATTAGCAAGCAAATGATAAGAAGCAAGATAAATTCAACTACTGCACATGTGAGACATTTAACCATTTAATATAAATTTAGCATATTGAAAATGGCTTTCATAAATATCAATTTGACACAGCAAATGGCAACTCTACTTAATTAAGATGAAACTACAAGAACAGTAAAGCTAAATAACCATGGTTTCTAGCACTTCAATCCTTATTCCAATAAAAAAAACAAAATTTCTATCTTCATGAAACATTTTAGAAGAGCAAGTATGCACAGTTACAATTTATCATTAAACTATTTGAGAAAAATGGAAATGAAGCATAACAAAAATTGCTAAACATAATGAAAGAAATCTAACTAGAAAACATAGTAAAAAACTCCTTTAGAAGTAGGGGCCCTATGATACTAAGTTGGTTGAATCCTAGCTCGTCAAAAGTGCAATCAAACAAGCATTTTGTAACTGAACTTCGTTATTAAAATAGAGTCTGGAAAACAGAGTATTCACTTGCAAATCTAAACTGTACTGAACTGCCTCTCAGTTTTATGGAACCACTATTTAAAGAAGAATTACATAACTAATTGCGCGTTAAGTTAGCTACAGGTATCTGACTTGAATTACAATCAAAATAGGACTATTGGACTCATGATTTGCTTCAAAGAGAAAATCAGGAGTCCTATTGTTGCAGGTAACGTTCTTTGACATGTAACTTTTACCATATGTTTAGGCACCTCTTTATGTCGATTTGGATCAAATGAGTAGGATATAATCCATGTAGGAAGGATTCTAGAAACACCCATGTGGCTTGATTCCTCAAATGACACCTGTAACCTGATAAACCATAAGAGTGGCTACGGAACGCACAGTTAGCTGCAGATTAAGCTGCATTCTGTAGCTAATTTGCAAAAACTTATCAAAATAGAAAAATCATGAAAATATAAGATGACAATCATTTAAATGTATCCTTGAGACAAAGCCTTAGCATTCTTCATTGATTAGGGTTTATGAACTTATGGAAGACTGGTGGAATGAGATGAGAAAACTATAAAGGAGAGGGTAATTCTGAGGTTCAACACCCATTATATTTTTGTGATTTAAGTTAGATATTATATTTTCATACTCTAATTTCTCTTTTGATTCACAAATATTTCATTTATTGTAAGTTCCCTTCCCCCCTCAAGCTATACCATTTAATTTCTATCTTATCATCTATAATATGGTCATATCAAAATGTTTTCATAGAATATATAATCGTAGGGAATACCCCTTGAGGTTAACAAAGACCAACCCTTCACCCTAAAGTAGGAGGATAACTATCCTCATTGAATGTACTTTTAGATTATTCTCTATCGTGAGAAAACCCTGAGAGACAATAGGGTCATTCAACTCCATAGTGGAAAAATTCAATGCGATGATGTGATGGGTGTTGGGAGAAAAGGACATATAGGGCCCACATGGTATAAGGGGGTGACACATGGTAGAGAGAAGCCATCCATATTTAAAGATGAATAGTTTTCCTATGAGGGAAATGATTCATCGATTCATTCATTGATGGCTTGGAGTTAGACAACGATTCATGGTTACGAACTAGTTGGTGAGCCTTATGCTTGGGTTTTAATATTAACTAGAGTTTTTAGTTAGTGATTCCTGTGCTTGGAATCTAAAACTAACTGGAGTTTTGGTGAACTCAGTTTTTAGTGACAAGATGGTGAGCCCTATGCTTAGATTCATGAAATAGCTCAGATTTGTTTCAGTCTAGGTGACTAGATAGTGAGCCATGTGCTTGGATTATGTAAATGATTGGGAGTCGAGTTAGTTTATTGCCTAGAAGGGTACTTGGAATCCTAGAACTGAGACCTTTCTTGGCTGGACATAAGGAACCCTAGAAGGTGGGCACCGTAGAAGGTCTATGAGGTACAAATAAGAGGTGTGCCACTTGAGTGTGGGTTTCAGGGGGAGTGTGTGTCAACCACATTATTTTCCACCAATGTATACAATGTAAATATTTGATTAAAACAGCGAGCTTAGTTAAAGGGACACATATTCCAGAGTTGAGGGGGTTACTTTTTTGGGATATTTTAATGTCTCATTGCAGTAAGAAATATGAGTACTTGGTTCATGCCATCAAAAATTTGTGCAAAAAGGGACGATTTGTATTATCTTATAAATTTGACGTAGAGGAAAATGAATGTGCTTCTTTGGAGCAACATGCAAGGAATCAAGGAATAGAATGAAAAGGATAAAATGGGAAAATTTTTAGCTCATAAGGTGTGTTGGCCACCCACTGCAACAAACAAACCAACAACGAGAGAATATTGGGGACATATAGGTAGGTGGTGCCATTTTGATAGGTTGAAAATATTTTGGCAGATAAAAGTGACTATCTGAAGGTTGCACTGGGGATAGGAAAAAAATCTCATTCAGGTAGCCTAGGACCATGCAAGGGAGAGAGGAAAAATATCAATAGAACATTCTAGTACACTAGAGGGAGAGTGATGTTCTAGAGTTTGGTGTTGGATGGAAAAGGAGGGCGGGGGGGTTATTAGAAAGCATGAGCCTGTCATTGGTGCAGTGGCTGATGAGTTGGTACCTTGTTCAATGATATATTGATATTTTTTGGTTTATATAATTTCCTATGGAGTTGGAGCCCCGAATCGGGGGTGACCCATGGTTGATATTTATGAACCACATGGTCTATGTTTGGGTGTAACATGGAGATTCTGCAACCAGTTGGTTTTCGATTATATATATGTTCACTATGCATTTATTCTATTTATGTGTGATGTGTATAATTATATGTTGTTTTGTTGTAAACCTTGGGGTTTTTTATTGATTTTTATTTTACTCCAATGAGCATGAATTTAATATGTTGTATATAAGCCCTAACTATGTTGTGCATAAACCCTAGTTTCTGGGGTGCAAATTGGTGATGTGATTTTTGGGTTTTAATGATTAAGTGTTTCTGTGTTAAATATACTTTGATATGTATGACTCTGAATTATGGTGTGTAACCCTAATCTCTATGTGAATGTTAATGGCTATATCATTGTGCACATTTCTCGTTAAATATTCATGTCTAATGGATTCAATGCTAGGGTTAATACCCAGGTGACATAATTATAATGGAGATTGCACATAGTGATAGGGGCTTTGGAAGTAAGAAAGGGTTTAATATTTCAAACCATAATTGGGGAATATTGGGAATATTGGTAAATTAATTGGTTAATTTTGGGTTTTGGTTACATAGTGTTTCCTAGCTAGGGGTTGAGAACGTTACACTTGATTTATTATATAGTTTTATATAGTTTTTGGGTAATTCTAAAGCCAAATTGAACTCTAAAAAAGGGGAAATGACCATAACTCGCTTGTGATATTTCCATGGTTTATGAATAATCCTGAAGATGTATTCTTGATGTTATAAATCTATAACTTTCATTTTGTGGCTTATGAATAATTTTTAGGGTTTACGAGAAAGTGTTGTATGTATGACCAAAATGGGATCCGAGAGAGGTGTTATTGTACCAGATTAATGAACAAGTTTTTGTGGTGAATAGGTTTAATGATGAACAAGGTATGATATCATTAGTAGCATCTTGATGAAAAAATTATGGTAGCTTGATGAACAAGGTTGTGACAACAATGGTATGATTAATTTATGAAGACTTATATTATTTGTGATGCTTGTGGAACCAGTCAATATTGTGAAAAGTGGTCCACAACAAGCTAAAAAAGGAGGTGGGTGCCTCTACCAAGGTTGGTTCCTAAATGAGGTTGTTTCCTGCAACATTCATAGGTTTCTTCCTCAATTAGTTTGTTTCCATTAGCAAGTTGATGCTTGCATCATTTCGAGGTCGATGCCTCAATGAGGTTGTATTCTAAAGAAAATCGGTGCTTTTATTTTTCTTTGGATGGGTGTCTCCTTCTAGTTGGTGCTAATAAAAATTTTAAATTTAATATTCAAAAGAATAATATTTGTGTTTTTTTCCCATAAGTGTTTCCACGTAAAATTTGGTTTTATCATGTGTTGATGTGATTATTTTTACTTGATGCACAATTTTATTCATTGTTATATTGCATTATATTTACCGATGCTCTATTATTTATTCAATTTTTATTAATGAAATGGTTTTAAGATGTTTAAATTTCCATTACACTGATTCACCGCCCACCCCTAAGGGTAATCATTAGTCTAACAATTGGTATCAAAGAAGTTTCCTCCGAGAATAGTTAATAAAGGTTTATTTCAATGAATATGGCCTCTATTGAATCATTAAGAAAGCCTCATTAGTTTTATTTAACTAATTAATATTTTTAGAAGATAAGAATGGAAGCTCGCCTCATATCCTTGGGAATTGAGGCTTGGGAAGCTATAAAGAATAATTATCAAGTTCCTGATTCTCATCCCACTCATACAACTGATAAGGATATATATACATCTAATGCAATAGCTAAACATGAAATTTTGAGATGTTTATCAGATACCAAATTTTTCAAAGTAATGCATTGCATGTCAAATCATGATTTATGGAACAAGTTCAAAAAAATTTATGAATGGGACAAGAAGGTCAAGGAAGCTAAGCTACAATCTTACAAGGATTAATTCAAAAGTTTGAAAATGGAGGAGGATGAGAAAACTGCTTCATATTTTCTTTGAGTAGACAATGTTGAAAACTCTATCATAGGTATCGGTGAAAATGTCAAGGATGATGTTATCATTTGAAAAATATTGAAATCTGTTCCTTTAATATTCAATGCCAAGGTACCATCCCTTTACAAGCTATCATACATGGATAAGTTGAACATGGATATGATTAATAGAATACTCACTGCATAAGAGATGAGGAAAGAAAAGAAAAATTCAGGAATCAAAGAAGCATCATTTAAAGCAACCAAGGAAGGAAGTAAGCACAAGAATCAAGGAGGCTCAAGTCATGAATCTGATGAAGAATAAGCCAAGTTTTTCCAAACTATAAAAAAGGGAACTAGAAAATTTAAAGCTAAGATCCTTTTAAATGCTTTAAATTTGGAAGAATGGGACACTATGCTTACAAATTTCCTTATGAAAAATTGAATTATAGTGATGATGAAGTGAAATTCAAGTCTAAGGATGAACTAAAAATATGAAATGCCAAAAATAAAAAATTGTTATCAAAGGAAGAAAGCAGTTACAAGAGAAATGAAAGTGTGTTTGATGATGAAAGAGGTGAGAAATTGTTCTTATATGAAGCAGAAGAAATTGAAACAAAAGAAGACTATGTGTTGCACAGGAAAATCCCTTCTTAGGAAAGAAGCGATCTCTCTAGCCCAATGAGTGAGTCTAGTAACAATTGTGACACAGAATACAAGCTTCACTAGTTTAACAATGAAGTAATACGAGAGAGGGAGATGGCCTGCCTCACTCCTTATGCAGTCGTTTCCTTGATGGTGATATTGATCCTTTCACTTTCAAGTTCGTTCCTCATTATGTCTTCTACGTCTGAATACCTGTAAAGAAGATCACAGAACAAAGGATGAAAGATACATAACATATATATATTTCAAATAAAACCACATGATAGATCAAGGAGTATCATGCTAAACCAATTAATATTAACAAATTCATGGGAAGAAAAGCATACTTTTTATTATTAAATGAACAAAGGGAAGCTTAAAACTGGTGCCTTGATGTTGGAGGCCTCCTTGGGAGTGGTAATCCAAGTCCAATCCACACTCTTCAATCTCTTCTCCTTATTCATCAAATCGAAAACATCTAGGTGCAATCAAGCAGAAGAATGGAAACCAACAATGAACCACCAAGACTCGCTATAATGGCACTCCTTTATAGAAGATCTAGAGAGGTTATGCATCCACTAATGAGGGGGAAAGGCCTCATCTCAAAGGGGAAAATATTTGGAGGTAAGATCAAGGGTAAAAAATGGCAGTATTCGACCATATCCTCAACCAACAAGTACCAGAACTCTGTTCTCGAGAATTCTAGAGGTCGAAGCTTCTACTCCATTTTTGGAGAACCTTCCTGAAGAGGAGCAACATGAATTTATTATTGAAATACCACACTGGCAGCTTTGTTCACAGTTAGGAGCATGGTGAAAAGCACGAGGCTATTAAGGGAAGAACCATGCTGGGCTTGTAAAATCAATTTTTTTACAAAATTTTGCAGAAAATATTCAAGGAATTTCTCTTTTAGGTCTTTGGGGATATCGCAAGCATGTTATCTAGGATGAACAAGTTTATAAAAATTTTGTTTCTTTGTGACATTCGTCACATGGGTGACACAAAAGATGAAACTTAGGATAAGGATTGCTAAATGCGAAAAAATATTGTGTAATAGATGCCCCCTAAAGCATGAAAGTAGAACCAAAGTGATGGTTGAATCACTTTATCAGCCATGGAAAGGAATTTGAAAAACCACCATCAGGAGACCTTCCAATCAAACATGATACAATATATGAAATCTATGATATGAACATGCCTAATAACATATATCTGAATAGGAATAAAATAAAACATGAACCCACAGCATGGACGCAACCACACATTTGAAATATATCATGGAAATGGATCCACGTTATGGTCGCAACCATATGTATAGAAAGGATCATGTGTAAAATCATGAATAAGCAATAACTCCACATAGCGTGGATAATAATAGATGTGATACATGATCTTCATATCTATCTGTATCTATCCATTGTACAAATATAAACATGTGAATATATATGTTGATGTCGAACATGGTAGATACCACCTGCTTACTGGTCGATGATGTAAATTGTTAACAGGCACGAGAGAAGCCACCAATAACGACGATGGCCCTCAAGGTACGACAAAACAATCTACAAATGTGAATGAATTAGTTGAATACGAACACTTGTAGAATCATTCAATCGAAGGCCAATGATGTGAACATGTCATCGAACACGAAGAACTTGTCATTGAGGAAAGCAAGCTCCAAGGTACTGGAAATGAGTTTCTGAATCATCTTCCTGGATAATGAGTTGAAGTTGATAGGAAGTGATCTTTAGAAGGAGGGCAATAATGATTCCCACATCATTGACATGAAACAAAGGATTTATCAAGACAATATAAGTGATTGAGGATTGTTGCAGAGAGGGTCAAATAAGAAGAGGATGTTTGAATTTATAGATAGGACTTATCTTTAACATATCAACGACATGACTCCATAATTTGGCAGAATTTGACTCAAAATAGGATTGTTGTCAAGATAAATCCCCTCTACGGAAAGAGGTGATATCTCCAGCCCTAGAGTGGGTCTAGCAAGACGATATTATTTCTAATGAAGAGCTCTCTTAACTAACATTTACAATGCAGCAAGAAAAGAGATAGAAGTACCTTCTTCGCAACATTATGCTTGAGTCTATTGATGATGACCTTGATCCACGAACCTTTCATGCCTGCTCCCTACTACTGATGGCATGCGAATACATGTGGATGATCAAGAGGCAATAAAAAATGTAATAAAATACATAATAATAGTAAAATTTAGCTATCTAGCAGATCAAGGAGTACTAGAATATTTGCATAAACATTTAAACAAATATAGAAAGGAAACATCAAATTTTATTATTGATAAATACAAAAGGAGATCTTACAACCTAGGCCTTGATGTTGGAGGTGTCCTTTGGTGAAAATATGAGTCCTTCACCAAATCTCAAAATAATTCCTTCTCCTGAACACCTAGGCTTTATCACAATGCTAGGATGCAAGGGGATGAGCGTTTAGATGAGTCTAACAATGACCAACCAAGATCTAAAGTTGTGGGAATGAGGTACATGAATTTATAGGAAGCGAGAAGACGTTGGGAGCCCATGAAAGGAAGAGGAAGGCCCACTTTCTAAGGGAAGAACCCCCATGGATGAGATCAAAGCTCTAAAATCAGAGAGCTTGACCTTATCACCATTGTTTAACATCCAAATCACCGCCCTTAAGATTATAGAGGTCAAATCTTCTCCTCCATGTGAGGAAACATTGCCAGAAATGGGATCAATGCAGTTTTTCAAGAAATAATGGCATTGGCAATGCTAAGCTAGAACTTTGAATATGAAATCAATGCGAGCATGGCACTAGGAAAAGCGCTGACCCATGAAACTAGGAATTTGACCAATTTTCTTCAGTAATCTTCCAAGGCAGATTTCTTTGGATCTTTAGGGAATGTGTTAACATATTTCTTGATGGTGGAAACATTGCACAGGATCTGTCATGGGGCATTTTAGGATCAGGGACGGTAAAATGAGCATGGTGAAAAATTATTGTGTAACATATGCCTCCTAAAGCATGAAGCCAGAAGGAGTGGTGGCTGAAATGATTTATGAACCAAGGCAAATAACGCAGAACATCTTCGGAAAACCTACCAAATCAAACATTTTACAATATATGACATCTCTGGTATAAATATGCCTAACCACATGACTCTGCACTAGGCATCAAATAACACATGAACCCACAGCATGGTCGTAACCATTTGTCTAAAGAGATCATAGAAATGGATCTACAATATGGACACAGCCATCCGTATAGATAGGATCACGTATACAATCATGAATACTCAATAACTCCCCGCAACCTGGATCAAAACTTGGATATGACCCAGGGTCTTCATCGTGATCTCAATCAACCCAATGTAAAAATCTAGCCATGAGAATAAATGTGTTGGTGTCAAACATGGTGGAAACCACCTGATTACCAGTCAATTATGAAAATCGTTAACAAGCATGAGAGAGATCACTAATAATGACAATGGAAATCAAGGTATAAAAACAAAATCTATAAGTGTGAATGAATGTGTTGAAGTCGAACACTTGCAGAATCATTCAATCGAAGGAAAATCATGTGAACCTGTCTTTGAAGACAAAGAAATTTCCATTAAGGCATGCAAGCTCCAAGGTACTGAAAGAAGTTTCTAAATCACCTTCTCGGATAATGAGATGAAGTCGACAAAAAGTTATCCGTCGAAGGAGGGCCATAATGATTCCTACATCATCGACATGAAACAAAATATATATTAATATGATAGGAATGATTTGGGATTGTAACAAAGGAGGTCAGATAAGCAGAAGGATGTTTAACAAAAAGGACTTCTCTTAAACATATTGGCGACATGACTCTGGAGTGTGGCAACATTTGACTCAAATAGGATTAGAGTTCATGTTGACAAAATTGGATAATCAAATGGAGGAAAACAGATTTCCCAATCCCTTGGAGGTAAAGTGATGAATGTAGGATGTCCCCAACCCAACACGAAATATAGATGAGTGTCATGTTCAACAATGACAAGCTGCCCAAAATACACATTGGATGTTCACTTTCAATTTTCCCTCATTATTTCTAATGAGTACCTATTTATTTTTAATAGTGAGCGTGAAGAGGATTTCATATGCTGAGCATGTAAGTTCATTCTTCGAATGAATCCATCCTAGTAAGTTTAACGAGCCCTAGGAAGGAGGAACTCAGTCTTGTCATGGTGATAAGTCTTTCATCGTTTAATACTTAAAGAATCCAACGAAAGGGTAACTCAGTGATTTTTCATATTTAATGAGTTTGAAAAGAAAAAAAAAAATGAAACTCCAACATGTCCCTTTTCATAAATCGTCTCTCGAATCTGAAAAGATAGAAAACAATATCCGAGAGAACATCTTGACCATGTTCGATCAAGGTATTACCTTTTCGTAAATAGTAAATCTCAGCCCGAAAATGGGGTAAACGTATACTGATATCACGTCAATTAATTTACTTTAACGATTTCAAAATTAAAATTACTCGACAATATTTTAATTTTTCGAGAGTCAGAAAAGAGCTGAAAGTTGACTCCAGGTTGGTTCCTTTTTCATAAACATTTAACGAGCCTGAAAAAGAGATAAAATAAAACTTGTTTGCATCAGAAATAATCATCAACAACGTGGAAGTTCTGTACTTCACAAAAACAACAAACATCACGGATATTAAGGAAAAATGATAAAATATTGGCGAAGTTTTTTCAAAAATATATAAATAGATCAAAAATCAAAATCATTTTCACCTTTCTATTTTGAGAAGACAATTTTGTCCATTTTCCCTCCGAATTTCAAATCAATGGTGTAGCCGATCCAGGACACCATTCGTCGATTCATCAGCATCAAGTAAGAGCTCTAAGCCTCATTTCATTTTGGTTCCTTTCATTTTTCATTTTGTTTCAGAAATAGGGAGATTGGGAGGAGGATTTCGAGTTTTAAAATCGCTTGCGACCAGCGCAGTTTTGAGCTATCGAGGTCGCGTTGGTCACGTTTAGCCCGATAGGGCAGCGCGCCACCAATGCCAAATTAATTCGAATAATCGTTCTGGCTGCGAGAAAGATTTTAAAACAAGAAATCCACCCATCTCTATGGTTAATTTCCAAAATTACTCCGATGAAATCTCCTAAAATGTCATTTAAACATGTTTTGCAGGTGCTTTCCTTAGAGATGCCAATCGAATGGAAAGAACAAGGCAATGAGGTGGAAGACCACCAAGATTTTCATGATCAAAATTGCATCAATGCATTTCACAATTGTAGGTTGTTGAAATTCTTTCAAACATCTAGGCTGAGAGCTCAGCTGGAGCTACTCCAATACTTGATTAACACATGGGATGTGGACCAATCGTTATTTTTCAATGGGGACCAAGAATTAGAACTAGATGTGATGGAAATATATTTCATCACTGGACTATCTAGGAGAGGGGAGAGGATCCAAATCCCTGGAGCTCACACAGGGGGTGAGAGTACCAACATGCTGATCCAGAGATACTATCCTAGGGCTCGAAAACAAAGAGTGAGAAGGTAGAAATTTATTCCATCAGAGTGCTTTCCCTGTGAATTATTCTACATTGAATTACTAGAGTGGCAGGAGCCCAGGCATTGCATGAGGCAACGAAATCTCAATTCCCATACGCGCGAGGGGTTACAGGCCAACATGAAGAGCCAGTTAACCAAGTGCAAGACAGGGAGACTGTAACAATTCGAGTATGGATCCATTCTGGTGACCTTATTATTTCTAGAGAGAGTACCCCTGTTTCAGTACCAGTGGCTAGAGATCCATGATCTAGCCCCAATGGACCTGAGGCTGATGAGATGGTGCAACATTATGCCCCAACAGTATGGGGGACAATAGATTCATTTCTACACAAAATTTTTCAGTTGGTTGCCGCATCAACTTATCATAGTTGAGGACTACAAATATGTTGGTATCGACTTCAGAGGAGATATGGATATTCCTATTCCACTAGGCACACAGTGGACCAATGCAGGTAAAAATTAAATTTTTTAACATTTTTTACTTTCTGGATGTTTTTTGTTATGTATTCCGAAATGTGAACTTATGATGTTTTTATAGATATGGGTCCTCAGAGACCACCTGGTATGTCACCAATTGCACGGAGGGTAGCCCGCCTAGCATAGGATGCTCCTTATGAGGAGGGAGCAGATACACTAGCCGAGTTGGAGTGGAACTAGGTTGGCCTTACAAGAGGCATTCTAGAGTATGTTACATTCGATGAGATTCATCTACGCCTTCAGAGACATATGGTCGGAGTTACAGGAAGACTGCGTCGCCTACTCTGGCGAGTGATTCAAGAAGTTACCTGCTGCCATGAGCACCATGTGGGTGGATAAAAACCTTGTTTTTACATTTTTGAACTAATGTAGGCTCGGAGAGCAATTTTTGTAATAGAACACATATTTTTTGAGATTTTGGATGTAACACACTTGACAGACCGATATATATATATCTGTGTGTGTGTGTGTGTGTGTGTGTGTGTGCATGTTTCTACGGCTACTTGTGTATCATGATGATTTCTTGATTTTACATATTGCACAAATGTATATCTAATATGTGGTTCATTGATGTATCTGTTAATGTATTTAAACATCTTAGAATATGTTGATATGTGATAAAATCAAAGTGTATTTCCAATAATATAACATGCAAATACATACACAAAATTTTAGGATTTCGCACAGAATAATGACCATTTAATTGTAACACAACAAGTTGTGAATCTAACTTAATAACCAAATCTATGATACTGAGATCAATGGCATCCAATAATAGTTCGATTGTCACACTCTATTTGGAAATATTGTTAGTTGTTCGACCCAAAGAAATACCTTGTAAATTAATCAACTCGCCATCAGAGGAAAAGGGTGCCTGTCTGTTCAATTTAGTGTTCCTAAATTGATATCATGAATTGTCAACCAGGGCTAGTAAATTGTTGAAGTGAAGTGCACCATATGTGCCTAAGTATCCTCTTCCTACTTCATTATGTTTAGTTTTTTCCTAGTGTTTTTGGTTTTATGTTTTTATGCTAGGGGGGAAAACTAAATTAATAACAAAGAAAAATTATTCAATGCACTAAAACGGAATAAAATCTACTCTAAACTAGGAATGATAATAAAAACAGAGAATGCTAATCCACATATTATAAAGCTGCTAAGAAAGTGACTCATAACATTAAACTTAGTCCAATTCGTTTCATTAGAGGTATATTGGAACAAACTGAGAAAAGGATTAGTTCTGATGTAATGAGGTTCTCTTAGAAAACAACAACATAAAACATGACAGAGAAATCTTATTCATTGTTAGAGATCTGTTGGAACAACTTGAGAAAAAGATCATTTGTAACATAATAAGGAACCCTATGCTAAAATAACTTATGACACTAGAATTAGCTCATTCTGCAACTCACAATATTACTATTAAGTCTTATTCAGAAATTATAGATTTCTTGGAACAACTTTGAGAAAAAGACTGTTTGTAAAATCATGAGAATCTCTTACCTAATTGTAGAACAGAAAATATCAATAACTTAAAATAATATAACTAATTCTCGTTCGTATAATAGTGATGTGTTAGCAGAATTTGCGAACAAGAGTAGCTTATAGAATAATGAGGATATTCTAAATCTAACTAACAGGACTGAAATGCAATTAACAGAACTAAAATGCAATTAACCCAAAGTACTACAGCTAGATCTCATTCACATATTAGAGATATATTGGAACAGCTTATGAGAACAAGATTGACTGTAATATTATGAGATTCTTCAACATAAGTAAGTGACATAAAACATGATGCAAGAGGATAAACTCAGAAAACTACCTAAGTTAAGAACAAAACAGAATTAAAGGTTACTTATCTAGAAAGTATGCAAAAGCCTCTTCAGATAGCAGGGGCCCTCTACTATCAGATTGGCACACGAATCTTTAACTCCTTAAAGTTGCTTTTAGATCATGCATCAAAGTTATACTCCTTTAATTAAAAGAAACGCTTAGAAACAGAGTGTCACAATATTTGAAAACTAAGAACATCAACTCCTTTTCTCGATTCACCGAGTTATTTTTATAAGCAACTACATAACTGCTATTGAGTAAAAATAAGCATAGGTGTCTTTTATAATCAAAATCAAACTAAAACTCCTGTTAAGGACTCATGTTTTGTTGAAGGTAATCCAAGAGTCCTTATCCTTATAGAAGTCTGCTTCTTGGTTTTTATCTTTGTCCACGTGCATAACCACTTCCAGAATTTTACTCATTCCTCGTGGATGAAAAGGAATGATGCAGGAGCATTTTGGAGTCTAACCATATACTTTTTTCGCTCAGATGACACCTGTAACCTGTTTGAACACCAAGATGGCTACGGAACATATGACTAGCTACAGAATGATTACATTCTGTAGCTAAGTCTGCTCAGAAATCACTAAGACAACAAAACCACAAAAGTATAATAATTCAGTCATTGCATGTATTCTTAAAGTGATTTTAATCATTCTTATTGATCTTTTAGGCATATAAATGATAAAGGATTAATGGAATGAAGTGGATTTTGGTGAAAAGAAAAGACATTTTTAGGGCCCAACAGTGCCCATGCTACGGAAGATAGGTTTAGTGTGCTACGACAAGCGCCATCAGAAAAACCAACGTAATGATTGGAAGACATCTGAAAACCAAGTGGAACACAAGTTGATCAGCGGAAACATGTCTACAAGGAAATTAATCACACCAAAAATAAACTCAAAGCACACTAATGTAAAAAGTATCATAGTTATGATTAAGCGTAATATTTTTTAAGATAGAGCCCATTTTAGGGCTCAGCCAATGGATTTCCTTCGTAATCTTCTAGCTCATAGGATCCTCGTTCCAAAATTCATTGATTGATATAGGGCCCATGCCACATTGGCTCGAGCTTTCTTACTCCCAATTTACCATGGGCTTGGTCATAAAGTAGGACCAAGTCACCTTTGGAGAGAACACGAGGGTTGACAGACTTGTCATATTGAACCTTAACTCATCATTTATGTGCTTCAATAACTAAATTAGCAAGCCTATGGGTCTCATAAATATGCTCGAGGTACAACGAACTTTCCTCTTCGGACGAAGTACTAGGATGTAGTTCGACAACTAGCTTCAGAGAAGGAATCTCACACTCGATCGAGAGTGTGGCCTCTAGACCATACACCAATTGGAATGGTGTGAATCCAGTGTCAGTCTTAGTGGAGGTTTGGTATGCCCATAGAGCCGAGAAGAGCATGAGGCTCCAATATCATTTGTGCTTCCCATTGGTGCACTGAAGCATAGTCATAAAGACTTTGTTAACAACCTCAACCTAGTCGTTGTACTATGAATAATAAGGGGTGGAGCTATCATGACGTAACCCCAACTGAGAAGTGAGATCTGTCATCATATGATTACAAAAATGAGAGCCATGATCAGTGCCAAATCGCTTCTGGGACACAAAACCGAGCTATGACATGATTGAACAAGAATTGCACCGCAATTAGACCTTCATTATCATATGTAGGCATCCCTTCAGCCCATTTAGTGAAATAATTGATGGCAACAATGATATAATCATGCCCCCCAGCTGAGAGAGGGTTACAATTCATGAAATCTATGACCCAATTCACAAAAGGTCCGATGGTCACAACTGGGTGCAAGGGTGAGGGTGGGGTGCGCTCTTTCCAAGAGTAGATCTGGAAGTCATGGCATTTTCGTATTGCAATAATGCAGTCTTTAAAAACAGATAGAGAAAAATACCATGTGCGAAGGATATTTTGAGCGGTAGCGTAACTGGACATATGACCACCACAAGCCCTTGAGTGGTATTCATTCAGAGCTTTCTCATCTTCCTCAAGAGTCAAACATCAACGAATAGAGTCGATACCAGTGTGATATAGGGTTTCTCCAACAATATGCTAAGGTTGGGATTGGTAGCGAATCTATCGTCGCTCAGAGTGTAATAATTATGGCTGAAAATTTTGGGTCTGGAGATAAACAATGATGTCTCCATACCATGGATCAAGAGTACTAATGAGAAAGAGAGTATCATTGGGGATGGACTCATCTAGAGAAGTGGGATCATCCGCGGTGGGAAGATCACAAATCAACTCAACAAAGATTAGAGATTTCTTATACTTAGCAGCAGTGAAATCTAAGTCAAACTCTTAAAGGATGACGATCCATTTCGATTAATTTCCCCCAAGCAACTGATGTGAGAAAATGTAATTCATGGGGTTTCAATCAGAAATCACCAAAGTTTTTTGCAGGAGAATGTAGTGATGAAAACGTTGAACAGCATGGACAATAGCCAGTGCGTGTTTCTCTACATGAGCATAATGGGTCTCAGCATTGAAGAGATTGTGGCTCAAGTAGTACACTACATTCTCTTGACCATCATCATTGTCCTGAACCAAAACCATACCAATAGTGTTGTCGGTGGAAGAAAAATATAGGTAGTAATCATGGTGATAATTGGGAGGATAGAGTAGTGGAGCATTGATGAGGGATCGTTTCAACGCATCGAAAGAGCTTTGGTAAATTTCGTCCCATAAGAACGATATTCCATTTTTCAATAAACGAGTAAAGCCTTTGGCAAGCTCGGCATAATTTAGTACAAAGCGGCGAAGGAAATTGTCTTTCCCCTGCGAACTCTGCAGTTGATGAATAGAAGAGGGAGGAGGCAAATTGATGATTTCCTCGACTTTAAGAGGATCAATGTGGATGCATTCTTTGGACACCAAGAAACCCAGGAGCCAACCACATTCCATGCAGAAGACACACTTATGAGGATTCAACCTCATATTATAGTGTTGACAGTGAAGGAAGATAACTCTAATGTTTTCCGAGTGATCTCGACGTTTTACAGAGTGAGCAGGAAGGTCGTCGATATATGCCTAAACTATGTGCTCTATGTCATGAAAATCATATGACATATCTCACTGGAAGGTAGCCCCAGCATTCTTCAAGCCAAAAGGAAGCTTTTTATAGGAAAATGTCCACAATGGACAGATAAAATCAGTTTTATGTTGATTAGCTAGAGCAATGCAAATCTGGTTATAGCTAGAGAAACCATCCATAAAGGAAAAAATCTCACTCCTAGAACATTCCTAAATGATCTGGTTTAAAAATGGAGTGAGGTAATTGTCCTTAGGACAAGCTCGATTGATATCGTGGTAATCAATGCAAACCCGAATGGTCCCTTTTTTCTTATTAATGGGAACATTATTCGAGACCCAATCTGTCAATGGTATAGGATAAATAAAACTAGGTTTGGGAATTTTTTCAACTTCACCCTTTATGGCAACAACCTTTCTTGGCTGCACAGGATGAAGTTGTTGACGAACGGGCTTTGAATCTAGATAGGTGGGAATTTTGTGCACAACGATACTCATATCAATGCTAGACATCTCTTCATATGACCACGTGAAGAAATCGTGGAACTCCTAAAAAAGCTCAGTATAAATATTGATCTCATTAGGAGAACAAGATGCACCAATATGAACATTCTCGACAATCCCTCATTTGACAGAGATGTCGATTGGAATGGTTGGAGTGATATTTCCCATGATCCCTTCGGACAACACTTCATCAATCAAGGACATATTCTGAAGTGGGTCAGTCGGTACAGATGAAGCATGGGATCCCAGATAGGCGGAGAGGTCACTTGGGATTGGGATAAATGAGGAACGATGTGTCCATCATCCCATGGAGTTTATTTGAGAGACATTACCTCCACTATACTTTCGTCAGTGGGGAAAGTCTCATTCAAGGGATTATTAGATTCCAAAGAACTAAACCAGGGGGATTGCGCATAATTTTCCAAAGAGGAAACCAAATGATCATTGGTTTCGGATGTAGCCTCAGAAGCCATGAGAATACTTTGATGCATTTTCTCAGCTGGGCTTAGAAGCATAACGTCACCAAATTTCTCAATCTGGTCGAGATTAGGAATAATACATGGATCGTGACCAGACAAAATCATATTGATAAAGGCAACATTTGAAGGTGGGAGTGGAAAAAATCCCATAAGGGAAAAGTCTTTTAATAAACCTAGCTCGATGTTCTCATAAGGAGTAGCGGCCTTACCAACATACAAAATATTTCCTGCTGAAGAATCAGAGGGGAAGAAATCCAACTGATCGACAATCACTATCTTCCCTTGATGAGGGAAAAGGAGGAAACAAAAAAAGGTGGAGACCATGCACACCATAGCTTCCATCCAACTACGTCCAAGAAGGAGATTATCTTTCAAGTTGGAATCTACCACTTCAACTTCTATGGTTACCATTTTCTCCTACAACAGGATGGACAATTCCTTGAGAATACCGTACAGTCGAGAACCTTTACCGTCAAAAGCTTCTAAGGTATTTATGGACTGAATCAATGGGGGAGAGCCAATGGCTTTCTGACATGTGACATACATGATGAAGGTTGAAGCACCTTCATCAATGACAGTCCAACAAATATTCTTTCCCATAATGGTAACTTGAATCAGAAAAGCTACCTGAGATGGGAGGTGGGCAACAAAATTCTCGAGATCGAAAGTAATAATATTAGAATCTATGGGATCAATCCCTCCAATAGTGGAGAGTAGTACCTTCCATTTTGATGGGCACAACTGAAGGACCTCCAAAGCCTACATCGCCGAAGACGCTTGAGCTAGATCTTCTACAATATTGTAGTGTTGTGCAACTCTCGAATTCAAATTATAAGACTTTTTCTGAATATCACCTTTTGGGGGTGGTCAGATGATGGATTCACTACTCGATCTCTCAATATGGATAGGACCAGAGGTAGGGGATGCGAAAGGGGAAGGGTGATCTGTAAATTCTGATTTCACAGGAGCCTTGGACGGATCGGGGTAATCCTTTGTTCTTGTGGTAATGGAAAAAATTTATGTTCCAGCCATTAAAACCGGAGAGTTTCCATATGATTTAGCTTGATCTACCACTTGCATCTGCTGAGAAGGGAAAGGTTCTTTCAAAATAGTCGTATTTTTAGGTGCACCCTTCAGAATATGCGAAACTTCGACACGCCGAGGAAAATCATTGGTGTAATGATCGTCATCACATATCAGACAAGCATATTTAGGCTTACTTTTTGAAGAATCGTAAGTAGATGAATTCTTCGAACCTTGTTTAGGGTTTTCATATTTAGACTTTCCTTTACCCTTTTTCTTACCTTTTGAGGATTTATCTATTGCGGTAGATTGAACAAAATTTACCTCTGAGTTTTTACCAGGATTATTCTGGTTACTAGAAGGAGTGGAGGGTGCAACGACAATAGTGTATTTAGACTTCGAAGAAGTTTTAGGAACACTACTATTAGTATGAGCCACTATCCCAATAACACCATCCACCGGAGGCGTAATAGGAGACTGAGATGATGCGAGATCAGTCGAAGGTCACGGTGTGTCAGGCAATAATCATATAGAGTCTCAGATAGAGAATAAACCAAATCAAGGTATTGAGCTCTGGAAATGATCTCCTCTTCTATGAAACACCCACCCATGGAAATATATTTAGAAATCCTGGGAATGAATGATTTCGTAAACCATTCAGTCAATGGATGATCATGGATCTCAAATTTGATTAGGTAAAGGTGATGCCTCCATTCATGAATGTGATCCAAAATATGCGCAGCAAATGACTTCTTCAGCGAAGTGAGAAGAGGGATGTCATTATCATACAGGACAGGTAGGTGGAAGTGAGTTAGGAAAGGCATAGTCAAGGAATTTAAATCAAATAAAATTCCTCGAGGGATCTCAATATATTACTTGGTCATGGTACTGGTCAAAGTACACTAGAAAATACGAAGACGAATAGAATTTTTGACCCAAGAATTAACAGAGCACCACAAGTTGTATGTCATAACATGGGTTTGGGGGTCTTCCCCAGATTTTCCTTCGAACTTTGGAACATCTCCTGGAATTTTAGTTGTAATTAGAAGCTTTGACACATCCGAAAATTCCAACGTAGCTAGGAATGGCAAGGGCGGATGATGAGGCGAAAAAGGTCGGGGGTTCCAACCTGATTGATACGTATTTTGCCCCCCAATAGGACGAATATGTCCGGGATATGTATACTACCCCCATGGTTGGTAAGGAACTTATTTCAGATATTGCTAGTAGTGACCTTGTTGGGGTTATTTATAAGACCCCTATGGGAAATGAGGTTGCGTACCTTGTTGAACATAAAATCCAGGATAAGGTCCCTGCTAAACATGAGGTCTAGTTTGCGGTCCCTGCTGAACGTAGGGTCCAAGCTATGGTCCCTGCTGAACATAGGGTGCAACCTATGGTCTCGATTAGGCCTACTAGTACTGAGGAATATGTTGATATTGAGCACCAGGCTAAGGCCCAAACTTGGGTTGCTGATACTGACCTTGAGGAAATGGTTGGTATTGAGTACCGGGTTGATTGGGGAGAGGACTAGATTGACCCAAAAGGAGATTCAGACCAGCTTGGGAATAAGAACCAACCTAATTATTAGTCACAATAGAACTCACTGAAGTTTGGGACTGTTGGACGCATTGCTGAGACATCTTAGGTCGAGGAAGATCTTGATATTGTACGTTTGAATATTGAACATAAGGGATGTTAGGTTGTTGAGCATACAAATACGATACATTCGGTTGCTAAACTTGGGAATATTGAACATGAGGTTGTCCTGCCCCATGACTAGATCCATAACTTGGTGGCCCCCACCTAAAAGGGGAGTTACATAAAGAGGGTTGATTTCCCCCTAGGTAAGGACGAAATAGTGGATTGTCCACTAAGTGGTGGAACTGCAGTAATCGTAGATGGTGAGTAGGAGACAGAGGATCTGATTGACACAATAATTTGACCAATAGTGACCGTAGGTCGAATGACATGTTGAGACACGCCAATCACATTCAAAAAGAATGGGCTGGAAGAAATAGGAATACCCATTGACTAAATAGGATCCGGGAATAAAGGTGTACCACTAGAAGCTCTAGAAATAAGTTTCCCCAAAGAGGTATAATCATGCAGGAGCATGAACACAACATGACTAGAAGGTATATCGATCCCACTGCCTAAATCATGCAGTGTGGAACCAAGAAACTCACTTTCAGAGGGAAACACAGATGAAGCAACTTCCGAGATATAAGAGTTAGTAGTTTCCTGAAGAGTGCCTTGAGGAGCGCTCATGAATGGAATATCATCAGCATTGGATGCATTTCATCAGGAAATAACTCACAGGTAGTAGAGTGAGATGCTACTGGAGAAGCAGAAAAGGGGATTTTGAGTTGAGAAAAAGCCTTATAAGGTTGTTGAGGCGATACCAAAATCATATAAAAGAGCATATTTTTAAGAAAGGTTGAGAACTGTGCAGATGGTTCGGGGCTTTCCAGCTAAGAGTCTTCTGATGTCGTCCAAGGAGAATTTTCAGGTGGTGCTCTAGATGATATGGGTTGAACACTAATGATAATCTTGAGTTCAACACCTTGCGCTTTAAGGGGTCCAACCAGAAACTGAGGGACCTCAAGAGGAGTTTCTTGAGATTCGTCAGAGGAGGGAAGACGTGAATTCAACGATTCAACCACGATGACCTTTCAAATCAAGTTCAAAGAAGGAATAGGAGAAAAAATTCATAATTTACCAAGCAATAATAAGGCTTGAGAAATTTATGGATAAGATGTTTTCATGGGTAGTTACTTTTAGAATTAACAAAAAATAAATAAAAAATGGTGTGCTAGGCATAAAGGTTTACCAAGTATCTATGAACTGCAATATACACCTTGGTGATAAATGATAGAAAAAATTACCAATGACTTAATGTACGACATCCAATCTTCCTAAATTTTGTGTTAAGTGTATCACGTTTACAAGACGACCGACTCGGTTAACTATGGTAGGCTTGCAACCTAGTGGTGTCTCCCCAAATATACACGATGATACGTGGGAGTCCAGTCTGTAGTAGTGTTGTCTAATGTGTTAAATATACTTATCATACATCAATATACTTCCATACGTCGGACGGGATATCACCCCCAGGTTGTAATGCAAACCATTAGCAACAACTCGTACGTTTAACGACATCGAAACACGTCTCTAGCCTATACCACTAAATTTTCTGATTAGTTCCAATGCTCCTTAAGGTAAATTGGGTTCATTTTAAGTTGATCTTGATTAAAGTTTCAATTTCAAGGCTCAAAACGATGTCACGTGAATCCTTATAGTGAAGAATAAATGAAAAAATAAATCATTCCGTTTCGATGAAGCATAAAATATTTAGGGAAGAGATGCAAGCAGAAGTGCAATTGATGCAACAACAATAAAGCCCCCAAAACTAGTTCAAAGCTACGAAATGAAATACTTTCAATTGAATTCACTTTTCCCAAACAAATGCAAATTATTGAAAAATGAAAAAACTTTTCTTTCCCACTAATATGCATGATTTTTTCTTTTTCGCTTTGAAATGCAATCGAAAGAAAAACAAATGAACAAAGGAAAAATGAAAATCCTTTCACTTTTCTTTCAATCGAACAAAACAAAATCTCTTTAAAGAATGCATGAATGAAATTATTTTCACTCTTCTTAAAACTATAAATATAATATAAATCAAAACTAAAATGAAAATCACTTTCAATTTATTTTGAATTTAGACAAAAATTATACTCTTCTAGACTTGTGAATCAAACAATTTATGATCCTATGTTTGACACTAAACCAAAGGTAAGATCATAGATGTAGTGATGACCAGGGCATACAAAAAATCACTCTGAATCAAGTCAAGAAAAATGTGGAAAAAATGTGTTTGAATTGGTGAAAAATCTCCCAAAATTACAAACAAATCAAACAAATGAAAAGACTTGCTCAAAGAGAACATGTAAGTCAAACACACAGCAAGGAGGTCACTGAGATCCTACAAACTTCCTTCATTGGCCAAGACACACTAGAAAATCAAGGGGAAACTCTAAATTTTCCTAGGTATGATATTAATGCTTCTATGATGAGAAGAAGGGTGCTGAAAGGAAAATCAATGTGGTTGTACTATATAGATCAGCATTTCCAGTGCTACTATGCAAACAAAAATCGCGTTGGTCACTAAAAACAAGGGAAAAAAAATCTCACATAAATACCACACCTGACACAGTGAAGTGAATATCAATCCTTACACAAGCTAACAGAGGCCTAAGCAAGTTTAGATTTTAGAAATTGGTGAAACTGATCCAAGATCATTTCAAGGAAGGAAGACTAAGAGGCTAAGCTCCCTAATGGAGTCGCCAGTTTTTTTGTCAAGATAAATCCCCTCTGCGGATAGAAGAAATCTCTCTAGCCTTGGAGTGGGTCTAGCAAAACGATATCCTTTCTAATGCAAATATCTCTGAACTAACATTTACAATACGAGAAGAAAAGAGATAGAAGTACCTTTTTCCCAACGCTACGCTTGAGTTCATTGATGATGACCTTGATCCACAATCCTTGTAGGCCCACTCCCTGCTACTGATGGCACACGAATACTTGCAGATCATCAAGAGGAAACATCAAACATAATACAATACATAATAATCATAAACATTAGCTATCTAGCATATCAACAAGTACCAGAATATTTGCATAAACATTTAGACAAATATAGGAAGAAAACATTAGATGTTATTATTGATAAATACAAAAGGCGAGCTTACAACCCAAGCCTTGATTTTGGAGGCGTCCTTTGGTGAAAATATGAGTCCTTCACCGAAGCTCAAAATCATGCCTTATCCCGAACACTTAGGCTTTATCACAATGCTAGGATGCAAGGGGATAAGAGTTCAAACAAGTCTGACAATGACAAACCAAGCTCTAAAGTTGTGGGAATGAGGGTCGTGAATTTATAGGAAGGGAGAAGAGATTGGGAGCCCATGAAAGGAGGAGGAAGGCCCACTTTCTAAGGGATGAACCCCCATGTATGAGATCAAAGCTCTAAAATCAGATAGCTCGACCTTATCACCACCGTTTAACATCCAACTCATCGCCCTTAAGCTTCTAGAGATCGAATATTCTCCTCCATTTGAGGAAATACTTCTAGAAAGGGGGTAAATGCAATTTTCCAAGAAATAAGGGCGTTAGCAGCACTAAGCTAGAACTGTGAATATAACATCAGCGTGAGCATAGCACAAGGAAAAGCGTTGACCCAGGAAACTAGGAACTTGACCAAGTTTCTTCAGTAATATTCCAAGGCAGTTTTCTTTGGATCTTCAGGGGACGTGTTAACATATTTCTTGATGGTGGAAACATTGCACAGGATCTGTCACGAGGCATTTCAGGATCAAGGATGGGAAAATGAGCATTGCGACAAATTATAGTATAACAAGGATCAAAGGCCATGGTGATAGCAGATGATGATCAAATGAGAGGAAAATGGATTTCCAAAACCTAGGAAATAAAATGACAAATGAAGGATATCCCCAACCTGACACGAAATGCAGATGAGTTTCATGTTCATGAGTGATATGTTACCTTTGGTATAGAACACAAAACATGCTTTACTTCCATTTCCCCCTACTAATTTATAGCAAGTACCTCTTTATTTTTTATAGAAAGCTGAAGAGGATAACATATAATTATTAGTGTATAAGTTAAACCTTCAGATGAATCCATCCTAGTAAGTTTAACGAGCCCTAGGAAGGATTAGCTTGGTCCTGTCTTTGTGACAAGTCCTTTGTCGTTTAAATTTTAGGGGTCCTTGTTAGCACTCCACGAGATCTCTTAGGCCGAAGAAGAGATCCCAACAAAGGTAACCACAGACCAACCTTTTAACTTGGTAGTTAGCCCTGCCAAGTCAGAGATGGTTCTATCCATAGGGTCACAACCAAGAGGGCTGCAGAAATTAGGGTTTTTAGGATAGATATTGAGTGCATGGTTTGTTTTGATTTGATTTGGTTGGGTTTCACTAGATGAAGAAATTAGGTCAAGGGAGCCAGGTCAGGGAAAATGAGATAGGGTTGCAGGGATTTAATTGGGCAAGGTAGGAATTAGGATTATCACTTAAAGATGATTGTGACGAGATGGTTTTGAGACTAAGGATAATCCAGGAAGAGCATGGGATATGTATTATTCCTAAACAGAGGAAAATGGACAAACTATGATCAATTTTAAAAAACAGAGCTTGAGCAAGCATGTGTTCTGCCTATCTAACTTGAAAGAGATCATACCATAGTTATGTAATGAACATGGATACAATACATTCTAACATATGAAAATGAAGAAAAAAAAATGATAAACATCATACCACAAGTATCCCAAAAAATAGCTGCAACTCTTCTTTATTAACTAGCCAAAACTGAGTACAATAGTTCCTTGATCAACAAGCTATCATCCAAACTGATTCCAACCCTTTCTTAGTGTGAAGAAAGGGGCTAAATAGACATCAAAAAAGCTTCACTAATCCTCAGGGGTCAAATCCATGAGGTGAGGAAGAGATCCACTAATTTTTTAACTTAAAGTTGAAGTGTAGGTTGGTCCAAGTGACTCACTCCTCATTTCATTCAAACTGATTCATTTTGACTAAAGGATAAATTTACCTAATGAATATACCCCTAGGTAACTTATCCTTGACATTATTACATTTAACATGATGAATTACATTAATAGAAAGATGATTTTCTGAGATAAAATCAAAATTTAGAGTGAAAAAAACAAAAAGATCAACAAACTTTCATATGCGCGCTGCCTTAAGGCTGTGCGCCCTCCATGTTCAAGGCAACTTTTGACTAACCTATAGGTGTCCAAATCAGACCCAAGATGGCTTGTTGGAAAGCTTGTTAAGTCCTTTTTTTGCATATTCCTCCATCTCTAAACATAATGTTGATTTGGCCCTTCAAAATTGAAATCTCACAAGACTGCTCTGTGTGCAATGCCTAGGGAAAAATATGGGCAAAAACATGATTTTTTGGAGGTTTTTTTCCCTTTTCACTGACTAGTTTGCCTCAAAAAAATTAGAAAATGTACAGGGTGAATTTCTTCATCATTTTGAACCCAATGGTGGTGATATTTTTCCCAAAAAATGTCCCTATCATTTATGCATGACAATTTTTCTTCTATTTCCTTGTTTAGAAAAACACAGTCAAACTCAAAATTTGCAATTTTTTTTTTAAATGCCTCAAAATTTGTAGAATAGTTTGATAATGATGTGTATAGGCTTGGAGGGAAGCCTCAACAATAATTTCCAATTTCTTCTTCTCCTCCATGGTCAAATCTTGAATTTTTTCATTGGCACTTTTGAGCTTGGCCAATGCAATTTTCTCCTTTAGTGCATGGTGTTTGAATTTCTTCATCAATAGTTCATTATCTTTGTTTTCCTTTGCTAGCAGCTTCTACAAGTGTTGATTGGCTTTATCAAGCCATGGCTCCCTATTTTCACTGATTACTATAGCAACCTACTCATTTTCTTGCTCAAGGAAGTGTATGACGTATATGGCCTTGTCAAGATTAGTTTGAAGCTCCTTAATCATGTCATCCTTACCTTTGATGGTTGCATTAGTGATTTTTTCATTTTCATCCTCATCTAGGTCAAAAAGGTCAAATTCCTGCTCTGTTTCATGAGTGTCCTCCTCATCATGAATGACTACCTTAATGACCTTCTCTTTGCCTTTTTCCACCTAATTTTTTTATGTAGAAGGCATGTCCCCTTCCACTATGTGTGGAGTAAACACATGCATGTGACCTCTCTGGTAGGTTTTTGGCAATGGCTCAACCTCAACCAAACTAGCCCACTTAGGCTCATTGACCTCAATCCTGCTGAGTGATCCCATTTCATGATCAGATGGAGATGAAGGATGTGAAGGGGACTGATCTGATGATGATGAGTGTGCTATGGGCTGAGATGGAGGGATAGAAGTAGATGGATGGGATGATGAAGGCACATTTTGTGCATGCTGAGTAGGAGGGTGTCTAAATATATCATGGGCTATGAAGGTATCCGATGCAATGTTTAGTTGATTGAGATGGTGAAGGACTATGACCTTAATGAGGGAATGATGGAATATAATTTTCATTTGATGTTCATATTCCATTTTCTAGATAATGAATTCCATATTATCTATGCTTCAGAAAAGGTAGTATGTTCAACATCTTTACCCTAGTGAAATGCATCAAGAGGCAAATGTGATAAGTAAAAAGCCTTGAAAATATACCCTCACGTGAAAAGTATTTCATGATTATCTTCATCATCGGTGCATATATTTCCTAGAGGTGGAAACAAGGAAAGAACCTCTTTTTATTGTTCTTATACCTTGGTTTTTAGGAAGGGCTCAAAATAGTTTTCCTCCAAATCACTCTTTTTAAACCACTTCTCCCCAACATTCAGGATCCCAGTGGCAACTGAAATGATGGCAGTTGAGACAGTAAAGGTTAATCCAGCTAAAGTGACTTGGTTGTTATGGAGGTTGGATATGAAGAGCCTGGTAAACATGTCATGGTGCTAAACCCTTTGAATTTGTTCACAAAAATCATAACAACCAACATATTTGAAACATGTTACTGTCATTGGAGAAGCCAAAAGTTCCCTTGTGTTGCTAGGTTCAATTCTGATTAACCCACCCTCTTTATGTGGCCCCCTAGCCTATGTTTCCTCTTCCTCACTGTATGGTCTATTATGCTCTTCTTCTGCTCCCATGATGTTTTTATGTCCAAAACCCTAGGGAAGTATAGGATAATGTGGAAGCTGATTTTTGGGGATGGGGAATGGTGAAAGGGAAATTTGTGGGAGATAGTGTTAGGGATATGAGAAATGGGGGGAAAGGAAAAGGAGTGATAGAGTGATGGGAATTGGGATAGGGCATTTGGAATTGGAAGCCTAGGTAAAAGGAGCACCTAGGGCTTAGGGTTTTCGGATTAGAAACTTAGGGAAGGGGATTTGTAATAACAAGGATTTCAGAATGAGTATTTGCAATGTGAGAAGGGTATGAGAGTGTAAGGGAAATCTGATTAGGAGTTGTGAGTGTTAGGGGGAAATGCTAGGGTTTTGAATCGTTAAAATATTAAATTCTCAAGAAAATTACACAACACCAAACAAATAAACTTGAAGGAGGTAAATGATGATGGAAGACACCTTTACTCACTTGTTGGAGGCTCAAACAACTGTTGTAGAAGTTCTGGAGGTGATTTGGGCAATTTGGATGATTTTCTAACTTTCTGGACATATGTGCAACGCCTTAAGAATATGTGCAGTGCCTTAAGGTTGTGCGCAGTGCCTTAAGGATATGCGTAATGCCTTTAGCCTATGCACCCTCTGCTCATTTTTTCTCCAATTTTTCCCAGAAAATCGAAAAATTCACTCTCCTCAAGTGTTTTCTTGATAGAATAGGAGGCAAATGAATTTCAAATTGATGCCTAAGAGTCTTTAATACTTGAGTGAATTTTGATTTAAATCAAAAACCCACTTTTCCTATGTTTCTTTTCACTTTTTAAAACCAAGTTGAATATCCTTTTTTCTTTGACTTTTCTTATTTGTAGGATGAAGTTGTTGGAGTTTGGCACTTTTCAATTTGATTATGTGTTCTTCAGTTTGGCACATGATGTTGGAGTTGGCAACTTTTGGAGAGTAACTTATTACATGTAGGAAGCATAAAATTACAAAAAAAATGAAATAAATTAAAACTCTATTTTTGAATTAAACTACATCTTAGTATGAAAATCATACTCTACAACCAAAATTAAAACTTTAGAAATATCATATTTACATGTTGATAATATTTTGCAGATGATAATGAAATGTTTATTGAGTCACTCTCACACCTTCTGTTGACCTTATTGACATGAAATGGTGCATTTTGGACCTTGAACAGTGAAACCTAATGACCTAATGGGACCTTGAATGACATGCCTCCCTGGTTGACTTTGAATGACATAAGACATAGTGAAAAGAGTTTTTCAAAAGTGTTTTAATGCTCAGCAAGACATGAAGGTGGGCCAGCAAATGTGAAATTTTGAGGGAGAGTGAGGTTTTATGACTAGGGCTACCATCATTGAATCAATTTTTTGCATGACCTAATGGAATGATAAAACAAATTTGAGTGGGACTCCTAAAATGAATATAAAAAGAGTAATTTTGATCACTAACGGTAGAATGCATATTCTGACACTAACAAGTCCGACGGAGGGGTAACTCGGTATCTTTTTCATATTTAGGGAATTTGAAAAGGAGACAGAAAAGAAAAATCCAAAAGGTCCCTTTTCGTAGATAGTCCCTCAAATTTGAAAATGTAGAAAACAATGTCCAAGAGAACCTCCTCATCATGTTTGACCAAGGTATTCATTTTTTGTAATTATTCAATCTCGGCCCGAAAAAGGGGTAAACGTATATTGAGACGACGTCAGTTCATTTTAATTTAATGAGCTTGAAAGGACAAGTTCTTGACAATATTTTCATGTTTCGAGAGTCAAAAAAGAGCTTAAAGTAGACTCCAAAGGGGATTCCTTTTTTTTATTTTTTATTTTTTCATGAGTCCGAAAAAGTGATAAAAGGAAACTCGTCATTCACCATTGATCTAATTTGATTCATAATAACTTGCTTCTGCACATGAAATCAAACGTCACATTGACAAATAAAAATATATATAAATACGAGTAAAAGTACTCATGAAACGATAAAAAATCAATTTTTAATAAAAAATAGTTGGTAATATATTTTTAATAGCAAAAAGTAAAAATTAAAAATTAGTTTTACCATTTGGAGTTTGACAGAGAACTTTTCCTTGCATTTTGATTCGAACTTCTGGTGCACCATTCTACCAATCTAGGCCACCATTTGCAGTTTTGTTTGTTGCAGGTAAAATATCTATCCTTAGCTTGCATTTTCCTTTCATTTTTTAAGCATTTTTAGCAATTTTTAACTTGGAAAGGAACACTTGAAAAACTAGGGCACATGGGATACTAGTGCGGCTTTGACCCATCGGGTCTGTGCTGATTTCCTAGACCCTTAACGCACCAGTGTGATGCCAGCATGGGAAAATTGCTAGACAATCATGTTGGCATCGGGAGAAAACTTAAATTGATAAATGCTCAATTTTAACTAAGATTTTTGATAAATTTCCTCCATGTAAGATTTTTAATCCTTTTTAATTGATGTTTTGTAGGAAAATTATGGAAATTGAGTGGAAAGAAAGGGGTCATGAGGTTGAGGAGTGAGAAGCAGCACATGATCCAAATTTCATAAGGGTACTTCGCAATTGCGGGTTGCTCAAATTCTTCTAGAAACTTGGGATGAGGTCCCAAGTAGACTTAATTAGAGAACTTTTGAGGTCTAAAATGGCCCCCCTAAGAAAAATGTGCAACAAAAATAAACTTTATGAGAACCAATAGGATTCAAGATGATGATGCCAACAATGGGGGATGATTTTCCATTTTTGGGGTAAAAAGGTAAAAAGCTTAAAAAGTAATAAAATAATAAAACTACTTTTTCAACTTATATTTTCAACTTATCTCCCTAAGTTTTTACTCAAATTTCAAGTGGGAGTACTCGTGGGATGCAAAATTTAATTCCTCATCTAAGGAGTACCCATGTTGAATAATTTCGATCGACCCTACTACACGAAAAATGATAAATACATGAAAATACGTGATTGCAATAACATTTTCCATGTATTTCTCATTTATCATGTAGAAGGGTCCATCAAAAGTATGCAACATGGGTATTTCTTGGATGCGTAATTAAATTTTGCATCCAACAAGTGTTCCCGCTCGAAATTTGAGTAAACCCATAACGAGATAAGTTGAAAATACGAGTTGAAAAAGTAATTTTTTATTTTTTCCTTCTAAAATTTGATGATGTAATCTAATCTTATTTTATTATTTCCACTACTGTTTTATAATTTCCTTCGGAGGCCCATTTTAGACCTCAAAATTCCCCTAATGATTGCAGTACTTGGTGAGGTAGTGGGATGTAGACCACCAAGTTTTTGTCATTGGTAATCATGACTTGGATATTGATATATCTGATATCTATTTCATCACTAGTCTCTCCAAGAGGGGACTGTCGATATAGCTAGCAAGGTCTAGACCAGGAGGCGAGAGTACATATATGATTATCACTAGAAAATGAAGTGGTGGGTCTTCAAAGACCAAGAGCAATAAAATTGATATCAATACCATCAATGAACCAGCTCATCGGATAATCCTTTACACCATTGATCGAGTGGTAGGGGTACAAGCCCTTCATGAGACAAGCAAGTCTCAATTTTAGTATGTCATGGAGTGCATGAGTCCAATAGTCTTCAAATGGTACAAGGGGTTGCTTTTCAACCTAAAGGATCAACTCAACAAGTGAAAAATGGTGAAGTTGAAGAAGTTTGGATACAGATCGATCTTAGTGACTCTCTTCCTAGAGAGGGTGCCATTGTTTCGATGTAAGAGGATAGAGGTGGGACCTACTACGCCGAGCGATCCATGACTTTAGATATGGAGTGAGTTGATGCCACACCTTTGTGGTGTGCAGAAAATGTCATTCCTTCCTGCATTCTTTGGGTGGATCTGCAATCAACTCATCATGATTGATGGTTGACTGTATACAGGGACAAATTTCAAGGGAGACCCAGATATTCCTCTTCCACTGGGAGGAAAGTGGGATGACCTCGGTAAGAATTTATTTTTTGAAGTTTTTCAATAATTGATTTTTTTTGTATATGTGCCAAGAGTTAAATTTATGATTATTTTTTTTCATATTTTGGAGCGGTGTTGGAGCGGGGTCCCCTTGGGTGCATTTTTTGGTTAAGTTTTGTTTAATTTTTGTTATACGCATTGCGCGCAAAGATTCAAAGGGGATTTGGGGTGGGTCAAAGTCCCTTAGTCATTGTAATGGGTTTAAAGGGAACCATGAGTCTCAAACCATGATTTGAGACCATGGTATGTGCACGTCTAGATAGTATAAATATGTAAGGATTGAGTAAAGAAAGGATATCTTATGATGCGATGTTTTGGTTAATATTTTGATCTAATTCTGGGTTTGTTTGGGTATAAAGGGTCCTGCTGACTGTGTGCACGAAGACCTAAGTCCTAGTTGTGGGCAGACTTTGTTGGTTATGTGCGCAAAAGGATTGAATATACTGGAAGTGATACATATTTTAGTAAAGAAGACAATTTTTGCAAACCTGGACCTTTATATGACTTGCTATATTGATTATCTGTTATTTTCTTTGAGATATGAATCTGTTATGTGTTGTATATTTACTTCTGTTAATGGTTAATTTCATCTACGTGAATATTAGTTAACGAGTAGATCAGAACGAAGTACATTGTTTATGAATATCAGTTGGTGTTAGATGTGTTAGGGTCCTATAATGTATAGGATCTCAAGGTGATTGAGTATTTTATCTCAGAAATTTCATATTGTAAATAATTTTCAATCTGCAAATGATTTCCAAAAAAAAAACATACAAAAGAAAATGAAAAGGGTGTATTTTAAAAAAAATGAATAAAGAGAAAAAGAAGAAGAGAAAGAAACATTGAAAAAAGAATAAAAATGAAATCAAAACCCCACAAAATAAAAACAAAATAAAATAACACTGAAAGTGCTCCAAATTTAAACGCCACTACTGATAGATAGTTTCATTCTTTCAAATAAATTAAGCTTGTGTGCAGCTTATTTAAAATGCCACAATGACTAGTAATTTGTTTAATCATACCACTTAATCATGGTTAAACAAGCTTAAATTTATGTAAATTAGATTAGAGAATACAAATTTTTCAAACAGTTTAATTTTGGTAAATCAAAAGTTAGGTAGAAAATGACATTGGCTCAACTGTTTAATCGAAATCAATAGGAGAAATAAGTGATAAGATTGAATAGATATTATTTTTTTCATAAAAAAGAGAAATATGGGTTTGCTAGTCTAAATGAAACCCTTGAAGGAGAAATAAAAAATGTTAGCTTAGAAAAAGAATTTGAGTTAAAAAGGGCAGGTAGAAGTAGTTTGTTTGGAAAAATGTCTAAATATCCACTTATCTTAAGTTTCAGACAACATTGCATAAATCAACCACAAAGGGGATATGTATGTTTTATAAATACTTTATCCTAACTTTTTCATCAAAATGAAAGTACACATCCCGACAAAATTGTTCCATCGCATATGGTTAAAAGGTTCGCAGGTACCCACCCTATGATCATCCCACTCTTTGAATCAATGGCACACAAAGACTTTCGGCCCCCCCCTATCCCTACTCTCTTTACCACCTGGGGGTCCAAAAAAGTGGTTTTTCCTGCCGTGCCCCACGAAAACATGGCCTCCCCTCCATGTTTTGCACCCCCTGTCTAAACTGCTAACCACTTCCTACCCCCTCGGAAAACCGCTCCCCCCTCGCTCCATTACCATTGTCCCTACCCAATCCCTCCGCCACTACCCTTCCACCACATCACGTAAATATTTACAATAAAATCCTTTCTCGGGGATTAACCATTGAACATTTAATTCGCTTAGATAACCAATGATAAAACAGACTCGCGCCAAATTGCAATGGAAACCATGAAATTGTTTTAAAAACCCTGAAACTAATCCCTTTTCAACCTTTTCTGACTCAAATTCTATGCTAATTTCTTTGATTTACAGGTTTTATACTGCCCCATAGTTTAAACAGTTGATTGACCTGCAATCTAGTGTCATTGTTTTTTCTCCCTCCCTTAATCAGCTATAGACCTACAAATAAACTCCCAGTAAACCTTTCTTTCTAAATATGATTAATTGTTCAATAATAATCATGCCTCCAAAGAAGAAGAACCAGGGGGACCTTGTGAATCCTTTAGTTCATCCTCCAATAGATCTAGATTACATCCCATTAACTGATAGGGAATATAAAATCAATGAGATACAATGCGAGTTTGAATTGTTCGAACTCTATTGTTGCCTAAAGGATAAGTATGTTGATAAAACCGAAGAAATTGGACTCTTGGAGTCTAATATCCCACACTACATTTTACCTCAAACCTTCCATGCCCCCAAATTCACCACAAAATTTCAAGCATGCTATGTTCCCAATCAACGAGACATTATATACCCTACTAGTGAAATACTCTTCACCATTACTACCCAATCTATAAACTATATGATGCAAGCTCCCTCTATGGAAAATAACACACCATTTTCCTTAGAATCCCTCACAGAACTTTACCAAAAGATTGATTTTTTCAAGAGAGCTAGGATTTTTTACATATTATTACGAGAAAATACCCAATTTCCAAAGAAAAATCCTCCATACCCTTCCTCAATCTTCCTTGATCAAGCAAAACAAATCATAACTATAATTTCATATATTCCTGTTTATTATTCTGATCAGTGGGTAGATGAACCCATTCTAAGTTTCATCTCCATTTTTTCCATAAATAGAAAACCTCCTATTATCTTTTATTTCAGTCAATTCCTGGCTAATAACATCAATGAGCAGTTTCTTAAATTTGAAACTGAATAAGTGCTTAAATATACCTCAATTTTGGTGTATATTTTTTTTTTTATTATCAAGCAGACAGGTTCAAATTTTCCCTGAAGAAGCTAGATGAAGAGGGCAACCAACAGTCAGTTATATTTTGGACTTCTCTAGTGATGAAGGAGAAGCAATAATTCTCCTATAAGCAGTTCATTGAACAATTTGTTCACACAATCATGAGTGTGCCAAACAGTTCAATAGAACCCATGATCAATGAAGACATCAAGAAAATTCTGCACTTGATAGATGAGGAAAATACTGGAGACTAGTACTTGTACCAGAATTACACATAAATCAGAGTGTATGGATGCAATTTAGCACCATAAAAGCTTCCAAAATACCTCCCCACGAGGATTTTTTGTCTCGATTACATCAGAAAAATGTTGAATTCTGATGAAACACATTTTGTGTCAGCTAAAAAGTAATCACTGTTCATAATCAAAACACATATTGGGTCTTTCATTTGTAACAACATGTCAGCAGGAGAAGAGGTAGATAAGATTCTTAAGGAGATGAAATTTAGACAGAGTTTCACGTGGTCTTATGACCCTCTAGGTATCATTTCCAAGCTGAGAGTAGAAAATAAAACTGCTCCATACATTCATACCCAGAGGCCTTAAATAGAGAGATATGTGAACTAGCCACTATGGGAAGATAATACATTACAGGGAGCTGAGGGGCAATTTGTTTCTACATCTACATCACAGACTCCTATTCCATAGGAGAAAGCAGCTAAAATACAAAGGGAAGAACAGTGACCTTCAGTGACTGATAGTGTAGGAAAAGAGTTAAAAATCATGTATAGGAAAAAAAAGTTGATTCCAAAGGTAAACACAGAAAATAATTCAGAGCAGGAGGTTGCCATGATAATAAAAGAAACACCATATTCCTCTTAGGCAGGTTTCCATTTTATTGCATCTCCCACAACATCTTCAGTATCCCAGGATCAACAACAAATTGTCCAAACATCTAAAGTTTTCCAAGGAGAGAAAGAAAACACAATGTTTGACAGGTTCAGAGAAATAAAGCTTAAGAATGAGATTCTTAAGAACAATACTTATTCTCAATTATGGAAGCATACTTCCAGCTCCCAAAGTAGACTAGTGTTAGTTTTTTAATCACAAAAGGGAAAGATGTAGATTTCCTTCCTTGAGGCCCAAATTCTACATCCTAAATAACCATCAGATTAAAAGAAAACAACATTTGAGTTTTATACAGAGGATATTCATCCCATTGACCAAATGGAAATGCATAAATAGACAGGTGAAATCATTTTCTCCACTTTAACTAACACCATTATGATTGTTTCTAAACTACAGGTTTCATTTTATAATAATCAGTCATAGTTAAATATGGAGAATATTTACTCTCTTACAAATGACACAAGGATTAAATCCATAGAGGATTTGGTATTCAAGATGGAGTATGATCCTGCAAACATGAAAGTTGTAGAGGAATTAATCAAGAAGAAGAATGTTGACATAGTAGAATCAAGGAAGCAATTGAAGTTATCAGCTACTAGAGATCCCCTTACAAAGGACATTGAAGAGACATGGGCCTAGAAAATTGACATGATGAAACTGATAATGGAACAGAATTCCCAGATAACACAAATGGAAACTGAGCTGGAGAAAATGATAAAGGAAAAGGAGCAGAATGCTAAATTAGCCATGATTCCTTTGCATGTTGTAACTCTTACAACTATTCCCACAACAATAGCTACAAGCTCCACTGCACCTACTACCTAGTCTGGTGATGGTGCTGAACAATTGACCAAATCTGTGGAAAATTTTTCAATTCAGAAAGAAGAAATCAAAAATTTGCAGGACCAAGTTAAAGCATTACAAGACCAGAAGACCAGGAGTGAAGCTTCACACTCTGCTAAATCTTAGAGGGCTCAGAAGCTGTTTGAGGGATTGCAGAAATCTGAAAGGGAATCAGCAATTAGATAAACCTTGGCCCAAGCCAGGGAAATCATTTGGACAAATATCATGAATTCAATGGCTGAAATCTAGCCTTGTATTCAAATTATCTTTGAGTAGTAATATTTGATCAAGAGAGCAACAAAGGCCATAACAGAGATTAAAGAACAATTGGGAGAAATGCTTGCCATAGCAAAAATTATCATTAAATTCCTAAATTCTAAGAACAACTATGAATTAGATGATTTAGGAGTTGGTGATAGAACATAAACAATTTTGGAGTTAAAGAAGATTCTCACCAAAAAGAATCTGGTTGTTCAGTTAGAGGAGAAGTTTCATGGTTTGAAGATAGTAGTAAATCAATTTTTCATCGGGATTGAACCTCTAACTCAGAAGGGGCTACCTTGTTTATTTTTAATTAATGAAAAATTAATTACTTATGAAGAGTACGTTAGAAAATTGAAGGAGGTAGCCAGAGATAGCTCAAAATTTTCAAACATCAAAGGCAACATGACAGTCATAGCTTTCTTGGAAGCCACGAGTAATTATTTCTTCATCCAGCATGAAGTAAATCATATTTTTGTGGTAAGGCCCACATTTTCCAGATATACTGAGGTTGATGAAATTTACCGGAAGGTAATAAAGTTAACCATTCCAGATGAATATAGGTGGGACAAAATTTTTGAGTTACAATACTAAGTAGTAATTCAGATGCAGTATGAACACAGTCCGTCACATAAGACAACACATTAGCCAACACAGCAGAGGAATAGGCCTATTTAGCAACAAAATCCTCCAAAGCAGAGCCACCTCTCCATGCAGTTGTCCACCTTGCCTATTCCTCCAAAGCAGAGATTGATTTCATTGTTTAGGATAGTGCTAATTATACATTGTTGGTTGAGACAACAATTTTGTAAATGATCTTGTAAATTATTTTGTAACTTATTGTATAAATACTTCAAACTTTCAAGTATTCAGGGTTGATTGCTTAATATAATTTTCTCTAAGTTATTGCAATTTTTTTATTGTTGGATGCATCAATAATACACGAACATTCTTCAGAGGATTCATGTGGTGTACGAATTGGTGATGTTTTTATCTGTTTATATGTTTATTCACTATTTCCTTTCTCTGTCATTTCTTAAAAGCTTAATTACATAAAAAAAAATTGACGAATACGATATGTTATAAAGAGAACCCTATTCTGGATTTTTGTAATTTATTTGTTTTCTGTTGAAGTAAAATTAAGGAATAATTCATTTCTCCTTAGTTTCTACTGAACCTTACATTTCTTTTGTTTCATAATTCATTTAAAATTATGAAAGGTCCAACTAGCGCAACCTAGCTTTCCCTATGAAACTCCTTCAAAGTTTGATGCAGATCAAGTTAGTTTTTAGACTCCATAGCCCAATTGAATTATAATAATTCAATCAACCAAACAACCCAATCAAATCATAAACAAACAAACAATCAACATAGTAATAAGTAGCCTAAAATTCACATAAAACAAAGTTAAATTTAACAGAGAGATCCCTGTTTGAAGCTGGTAGGGCTAGATCCTAGCTTCCAAAGTGGTTTTGATGTTTTCCTTCGTGTTTACTCTCACAATATCATAAATTACAGAACGATAACATAGTGGTGACCATACCGGGGAAAAATTGAAAATATTGTAAATTTCTTCGAATTCATTACCCTGGTTAAGAAAAGTGTATGATAGGAATATTTTGAGAGATTTTTTCCTTTTCATTTTTGTAAATAAAAAGTGTGTGTGTGCCTTAGATTTCAATTATGGCTCCCAAAAGATATTACACTAGATCTCATCCTGATCCAAAACCTGCAGCTATTGTTGATGATCCTGAAAAATTACTAAGAGGAAAAAGTATAGCTGAGAGCCAAGGAAGTAGTAGTCCTCCCCATAGCGTAGGTTCTCTTTCGAAAGATTTTCTTACCCTACAAGATATTCAATTTGATTTTTCTTTGGAACGTAGTTTTTTTAGAACTAAGTCAGACAACTAGGTAGATCAGACTGTAGTAGATAAATCCACATTAAGACGTCATTCTATTGAAATACAATCTTCCCAACCTGATGTTGACCTTCAAATCCTTCAAGATTTTAATAAATTGCAAGGATTATTTTCAGTTCTTGACCTTTCTATTCATGCGGCATACATCCAACAATATTTTGAACTCTCCGCCTTAATTTATTTTGCAGTTTCATCTACCTTATCACAATATTTTCATCCAAGATCATCTAGTCCCACCCCTTCTGTAGTTTCCACTACTACCCTTGTAATTTATCATCAACTCAAGCTCCATCTTCTCCCCAATATTCACCTATAATATAACTTACATCATCACCACAACCTCAAACTTTAGCTCAACTTCCACCTTTGATTCATTCTCCACCTCTAATTCAGCTTCCACCTCTGATTCAACCCCCACCTTTCATCCAACAACCACCTTTAATCAATCCACATATTTTCCATCCTCATATACCCATAATGGAAGTCAGATATGCTCCACTTATTCTTCAAGGTCCTTTGGCAAACATGCCACAGGACTATCAAACTAATATTCCTTAGTTTGATGGAACTAGTCCTATCACTACTCAACAACATATAGATAGGATGAATGATAGTTTTGACCTTCAGGAAGTAGATGAAGGAAATGTCAAAAATCAGGTTGTTTTCACAAAGTCTTACTGGAGAAGTTATGAAATGGTTTAAAGCCTTGCCACCTGCTAGCATTAATTATCTCCCTGCATTCCATCAGTCATTACTTAATAGATCGGAAGTGAAAAATAACCCTCTTCATATTCTATCAGAATTTGAAAGCATTAGGAGGGCACCTAGGGAAAGTGTCCAGGATTATTGCACTAGATTCAATAGTTTCTACAATGCAATTCCTGCAAACATTAAACCACCACAAGGTATAGCCTTAATAAAACTCCCAGATGACTTTGAGTCAAACATGTCTTATCAGCTAAGAGAAATAAACTCTGAAACATTAGAATAAATGCAAAGAGATGTAGTGAATGTAGAAGCCAATTTGTTATAAAAAAAGAGCTAGGATAAGAACTGAAAGAAGAGTGACCATGAAAGAAGAAACCTCAACATCTTTTGCTGATGCAAAATTAGATTTTTTTGTCATAACAATAGAAATAATGATAGAAAGGATTAATCTAATAGATAGAGCCACTTCAATAGAAAACTAGCCTGCACCTCAAAACCATAATAAAAAAGTTAGAAGAAATCCTCCCCAAATCAAACAAAGGGAACAAAGGGGTCCATATCAACAAATTAGACCTCCATTCCAGGAGAATTATGCTGATAATGAAGGGGAAATTGTAGAATAGGTATAATATAATCAAATGAAATTGATGGGTATTAATGATGATGAAACATTTTTTGTCACTCAAGAAGAACAAGAGTTTTTTCAACTTTCCCAAACTGAGCTAGATTAAGAAGAATCAGATGATTACAAATAGGGATTTGAAAATTCTATTATGGAATTCCATAGGAAATATAACCTTAGGAGTAATAAGACTTCAGACACCCCCAACAAAAATAATTCTGATATACCTACTAATAAAACCTTTGATACTGTTGTTTGGAAAATAACAAACAATCCTGCCAAGAAAACTGCTCAAAATTTAGGAAAAAGAGAGTAGAAATTCCTGCCAAAAAGATAGTTGATAGTTCTTCTAAAACTACTCAAACTGATATCCTAACCACTAGTCAGCAGAAGGAAATTATATCAAAATAATTTGTTTACAAATCTGATTTCTTAAACTAGAATAATATTCAAAAATCATTCAACATTAAGAATGAGTTAGAAAAACTCAAAATTCCCATTCCTCTAACAAAGTTAATGAACAAAAATATATACATATCTTAAGTGACGAAAGCTCTAAACATAGGGGAAAACACATACACTGTTAATTTGAATGATGACCAACCAGAACTCTTATTCGTTCCAGAAGTTGATGGAAAACCTCAGGAAGGAGGTGTTCCTCCATTCTATGTTAGCCTACATGTTCATGATAATATTCTCCATAATGCTATGATAGATTCAGGTTCTTCACACAATTTAATGCTTAAAGCTGTTATGGAAAAAATAGGACTTGACATTACCAGACCTTATAAATATTTATATTCTTTTGATTCTAGAAAAGTAAGACGCCTAGGTCTTATCAAATATCTATGTGTTACTTTAGCTCAAATCCTAGCAAAAAGTTTACTAATGGATATAGTGGTTGCAGATATACCCCCTAAGTATGGCATGCTATTGTCATGCTCATGGGGAGCGAAGTTACAAGGGACCCCTACAAATGGATATGAATTTTTCCACCAAACCAATGTTTGGTCAACAACGAAGATTATATAAGGAAAATTTGATGAAATTCATGGTGAGTAGTCAAGATAAACCACACAACTATCCCCTTTATTCTGTGCACTCATATTTAGAATCTTTCATTCTTTATATTGATGGAGATATCAACACTCAGGTTACCAATGTAGAAATTGATATTTGTGAAAAAAATGAAAACCAAACACAAATAGTGGAACAAAACACTCATCTTGAACCTCTTTGGAACATGGAATTTGATGGGTCATGTAGCAAGGAGGGTTTTAGAGTAGGATTATGGGTTTTAAACACAGGAAACAATAATGTTGAAGTTCATTCATACAAGATCAATTTTCAATGTACTAATAATATTGCTGAGTATGAAACACTTATACTAGGATTACAATTGTTGAAAATTTTGGGTGCTAAAATAATTTCCATTCATGGATATTCTGAGCTAATCATAAAACAAATTAAAGGATAGTACTCTTCAAAACACCCTAGATTAAGAGCATACAGAAATTTTGTTCTTGATTTTCTAGAGAGTTTTGTGGAATATGATCTTTCTGCAATTCCTAGAAATCAAAATGTCCTTGCAAATAGTCTGGCTTTTTTAGCCAGCACCTATAAAATGCCTCACCCTAATCGACAATATACCGTGGAAGTGAAACATTGACCAACTATACCAGAAAATATGAGGTATTGGAAAGTGTTTGGAAATGATAAATTGAAAAATTTCTGCAATCTAAGGATGAGTATGAAGAAGATAATATAGATTTAAATTGTGAATTTGAAGATCAATTAGTTGACATTCTAATATATAAAAGCAATTAGATAACACAGATGTAAATATACATGTAGATAAAGTTGTAAATAAAGCAGAATTGCTTGAAATAGATCCAGAGAAGGAAGAGTCTGAAATACTTTAGTTAAAGGAAAATGTTTTACATAAAGTTTTGGTTCCAATAGAAGAATTATTTGATTTCAATGATGTAACTAAGAAGCCTAATATTGAGCCCACAGGGGAAGATGTAGAAGAATGCAACATAGGTAGTTAAAAACATCCTAAAATGATAAAATTATCCAAGTCGCTACCAACTGTTGAAAAATAGAAATACATTGCTTTATTCAAAGAATTCATTGATATCTTTTCCTGGAGCTATGAAGACCTCAAAACTTGTGATACTAGTATTATACAACATAAATTCCAATTAAAGAGGATCAGAAACCATTTAAGCAAAAAATTTGAAGAATAAATCTCTTACTGATGCCTCTAATTGAGAAAGAAATTAAGAAGATGTATGATGCTAATATCATAGTTCCTCTTAGGTACTCTAAATGGGTTTCCAATATAGTACCAACCAGGAAGAAAATAAGAGAAATCAGATTATGCATAGATTTTAGAAATCTTAATAAGGTCTTCGTAAAAGACAACTACCCTTTGCCAAAGATGGATCACATTTTAGAGAAGGTATTTGGATCTAGTAGGATTTCTTTATTAGATGGTTTCTCGGGCTACAACTAGGATTTATTTCACCCTGATGATCAGGATAAAACAAATTTCACTACTCCATGGGGTATGTTCATGTATGTGAAGATTCCCTTTGGGTTAATGAATGTTGAAGCCACCTTTCATAGAGCAATGGATATTGCCTTTGCTAACGAAATTGGTAGATTTATTGTGATCTATCTAGATGACATTGTTTTTTATTCCAAAACTAATGAAGAAAATATGTTCCATCTGAGAAGAGTTTTTGAGAAATACAGAAGGTTTAGAATTTCACTAAATCCTAAGAAAACACTTTTTGGCCTTGAAGAAGTAAAACATCTAGGTCACATCATCTCTAAAGAAGGTATTAGGATTGTTCCCAGTAGAATTGAAGCTATTTTGAAAATCAACCATCCTATAAACATTAAGTAAATTCAGTCATTTATTGGCAAGATAAATTTCCTAAGAAGATTCATCCCCAACCTTACATAACTTCTCAGAAAAATAACAAATATGTTGAAGATAGATTCAAAAATAATATGGAACATTGAAGCTAGGCAATCATTTGATCAATTTAAAAAAGCATGGACAAAAGCACCAATCCTGATTAGTCCAAATTTTACTAAATATTTTATAATATTTTCATTTGCATCTGAAACCCACTGTTGTAGTTGTTCTTTTACAGAAAAAAAATGAGGGATATGAAAAACCCATTGCATTCTTTAGCAAGGCTTTAAGGAATGTTGCATTGAAATATAACATAATGGAAAAACAAGTCTTTGCATTAATAAAATATATAAAATATTTCATAGTATATATTTTTTCATTCTCATACAAATTATTATGTGCCAAATTATGTGGTTAAGGAAATTTTAACTCAAAATGGACGAGATGTTAAAGGAGGCAAATGGATTGCCATCATCCTTGAGTATGAAATAGAAATCAAACCCACTAAGCTTATCAAATGACAGGGACTATCCAAATTGATGGTTGACTCTAACTTGCATGCATTGGATATCAACTTTGTAGCTGCATTACATGATCAAGAGGAATAGGCGACTCCACAAATTGATGGGGCTTGTATGACCTCACCCTGGTATGCAGACCTCATTTTTTTTTTATTAAATTTAAATGCTCCTCCTGCTTTAACTAAAAAAAAAGGCTAGATTTCTAAAGTTGAAAGCAGTAAAATTTTGCATCGTAGATAATGTTTTATATTGGAAAGATGTTGGTGGTATTTTACTGAAGTGTCTATTGAAGGATGATGTAGAAATAATCATGCAGGATTTCCATGAAGGGGAATGCGGTGGACATTTATACTGGAAAAACAATGCTAACAAGATCCTTAGAGCTGGTTTTTACCGGCCTATCCTTTTCCCTGATTCCCATAAGAAAGTAGCCTCTGTCAAGAAATTAAAAATATTTGAGGGAAAAAGAAAACTATTGCATCTGATTTTAAAACCCATAGCTATTGAAAGCCCTTTCCAGCTATGGTGATTGGATTTTATTGGAGAAATCCATCCACCGTCCTTTTCCCAACATAAATGGATCCTCATAGCCACTGACTACTTCACCAAATGGATTGAAGCCACACCTTCCAGATTAGCCATTGATGTTGTTATTATCAAATTTATGGAAACCAATATCCTTTTTAGATTCGGTTGTTCAAAAAATCTCCTTACAGATAATGCTGCAGCCTTTAAATCCAATAAAATGATATATTTATGCAATAAATATCATATTACTTTGAGACATTCAAATTTTTATTACCCTCAGGGAAATGGGTTAGCTGAATCCTCAAATAAATGTTTGGTCAAAATTATCAAAAATCTGCTAGAAGACAACAATATATCATGGCACAACAAGTTGATAAATGCACTTTGGGATGATATACTTACTACAAAGAAATCGATTGGCATGTCACCATACCAATTGGTTTATGGGATGGATGTTTTTTTTCCATCCTCTTTAGGAGTTCCAATTATGAAGACAATTCAAGAATTTCAGGTTGAGCCAAATGACACTCAGAAGAGGATTAATCAGACCAATCAATTGCATCAATCTTGGGAAGAAGTCTACAATAAAACACAGGTTATCCAGGAGAATGTTAAAAATATTTTTGACAAAAGAACTAAAGAAGATGATTTCAATTTGGGTGATAGTGTTTTAAAGTGGGATTCCAGAAGAGAGGACAAAGGTAAGCATGGAAAATTTGACAATCTATGGAAATGACCTTACATCATTTATGCTTTCAGAGGATACAATGCATTCTTTCTCAAATACCTAGATGAAATAGAAATGCGTGGTGGACCTGTGAATGGAAGAATGTTGAAGCATTACTACTCTTAGCAACAAAGGTTTTCTTACATGAAATCATTGTAAATATCATTATCTTTATTATTTTGATTGGGTAACTTATTGATAGAAGTTGAAGCCCACACAGAAGGACCTAAGATTTAGATTGATATGTTACCATAATTACTCCAACAACAAAAATAAATCAGGTGCAAACATTGTTTAAATCTAACACTCAAGGCTATTGATCAAATGTTCTTGGCACCTCACATGGATAGTGCCATCCCCAGTTGGAGCCACCGTTAGGGTCCTATAATCTATAGGATCTCAAGGTGATTGAGTATTTTATCTCAAAAATTTCATATTGTAAATAATTTTCAATCTGGACATGATTTCCAAAAACATATATATAAAATAAAATGAAAAGAGGGTATTTAAAAAAAATGAATAAAGAGAAAAATAAGAAAAGAAATAAACATTGAAAAAATAATAAAAATGAAATGAGTACCCCACAAAAGATAAACAAAAGAAAAAATATAAATGGCACTACTGATAGATAGTTTCTTTCTGTCAAATAAAGTAAGATTATGTGTAGCTTGTTTAAAATTCCACAATGACTAGTTATTTGTTTAATCGTACATCTTAATCATGGTTAAATAGGCTTAAATTTATGTAAATTAGATTAGAGAATAGAGATTTTCGAAACATTTTAATCTTGGTAAATCAATAGTTAGGTAGAAAATGACATTGGTTCAACTGTTTAATCTCAATCAATAGGAGAAATAAGTTATAGGATTGAATAGATTTTAATTTTTTCATAAAAAATGGAAAATATAGGTTTTCTATTATAAATGCACCCCTTGAAGAAGAAATAAAAAATGATAGCTTAGAAAAACAATTTGAATTAAAAACGGTAGGTAGAAGTAGTTTGTTTGGAAACATATATAAATATGCGCTTATCCTAAGTTTCAAATAGTATTGAATAAATCAAGTGCAAAGGGGATATGTATGTTTTATAAACTCTTTATCCTAAAATTTTCATCGAAATGAAAGTACACATCCCGAAAAAAAAAAAATTCGCATATGGTTAAAATGTTCAGAAGTACCCATCATATGAACATCCCACTCTTTGAATAAAAAACACAAAGAATTTCAACCCCCCCCCCTCCATACTCTCTTTATCATAGAGGGGGTGGGGAGGGTCTGAAAAAGTGGTTTTCCCCATTGGATCCCATGAATACGTGGCCTCCCCTCCGTGTTTCATGCCACCCCCTATCTAAACTGCTAACCACTCCCTACCCCCTTTGAAACCGCTCCCCCATCACTCCATTACCATTGTCCCTACCCGATCCCTCTACCATGTCACCTAAACGTTTCCATTCAAATCCTTCCTGGGGATTAGCCATTGAATATTTAGTTCACCTGGATAACCCTTAATCCAATAGACCCATGCCAAATTGTAATGGAAACCCTGAAATTGTTTTAAAAACCCTAAAAATAAACCCTTTTCGACCTTTTTTGTCTCAGATTCTCTACTAATTGCTTTGATTTACAGGTTTTCTATTGCCCCATAGTTTAAAAAATTGATCGGCCTACGATCGAGTGTCAATGTTTTGTCTCCCTTCCTTAATTAGCTACAGACCTGCAAATAAATCCCCGATAAACCTTTCTTTTTTAATCTGATTAATTTTTTAGTAATAATCATGCCTCCAAAGAAGAAGAACCAGGAGGACCCTATGAATCCTTTAGCTCATCCTCCAATAGATCTAAATAAAATCCCATTAGCTGATAGGGAATATAAAATTAGTGAGACATAGTGCGAGTTCGAATTGTTCGAACTCTACTTTTGGCTTGAGGCTAAGTATGTTGATAACCAATGAAATTGGACTCTAGGAGTCCAATCTCACGCACTAAATTTTCCCTCAGACCTTCCATGCCCCAAATTTACTAGAAATTGTCAAGCATGCTATGTTCCCAATCAATGAGCCATTATAGCCACTATTGGTGAAATCCTCTTCACAATTACTGCCCAATCTATATTCCAGATGATGCAAGCTACCTCTGTGGAAAACCACACACCATATTCCTTAGAAGCATGCACATAACTTTACCGAAAGATTTATTTTTTCAAGAGAGCTAGGATTTTTGACATATTATTACCAGAAAATACCCAATTGCCAAAGAAAAATCCTCCATACCCTTCCTCAATATTCCCTGATCAATCAAAACAAATCATAACTATAATTTCATATATTCTTGGTTATTATTCTGATTAGTGGGTAGATGAACCCATGCTAGGATTCCTCTCCATTTTTCCACAGATAGAAAACCTTCCATTATCTTTAATTTCAAACAATTCCTAGCTGATAGCATCCATGAGAAGTTTCGTAAATTTCAAACTGAATAAGTGTTTAAATACACTTCAATTTTGGTATATATATTTTTTGTATTATCAAGCAGACAAGTTCAAATTTTCCATGTAGAATCTAGATGAAGAGGTCAACTAGTAGTCAATTATATTTTTGACTTCTCTAGTGATGAAGGAGCAGCAAGAATTCTCTTATAACCAGTTCATTGAATAGTATTTTCACCCATTCATGAGTGTTCTAAAAAGTTTTGCATAACCCCATATCAGTGAAGACATCAAGAGAATTATGCACTTGACAGATCAAGCAAAGACTGGATATTGGTACTTGTACCAGAATTACACAGAAATCATAGTGTATGGATGCGAGTTAGCACCATACAGTATTCCAAAATACCTCCCCATGAGGATTTTTTCTCTCGAGTACATACGAAAAATGATGAATTCTGATGAAATACATTTTTTGATAGCTAAAAAGAAATCACAGTTAATAATCAAAATACAAATTGGGTCTTTCATTTGTAACAGTAGGTCAACAGGAGAAGAGGCAGATAATATTCTTAAGGAGATGAAATTCAGCCTGAGTTTCACATGGTCTTATGACCCTCTGGGTATCATTTCCAAGCTGAGAGTAGAAAATAAAACAACTCCATACATTCATATCCAAAGGCTTGAAATAGATATATATGTGAACCGACAAGTGTGGGCAAAGAATACATCAGAGGAAGCTGAGGAGCAGCTTGTTTCTACATCTACATCAGAAACTCCTCTTCCACAGGAGAAAGTAGCCAAAATACAAAGGGAAGAAGAGTCACCTTCAGTGACTAACAATGCAAGAAAAGAGTTCAAAATCATGTACAGGAAAAGAACAAAGTTGAATCCAAAGGTAGACACAAAAAAGAATTTAGAGTAAGAGGTTTCCATGATAATAAAAAAAACACCATCTTCCTCTCAGTAAGTGGCTAGTTTAATGCATCTCCCACAACATCTTTAGTATCCCAAGATCCACAATAAAATTTCCAAACAACTAAAGTTGTCCAAGGAGAGAAAGATAAGACAGTGTTTGACAGATTCAGAGAAATAAATATTAAGAATTAGATTCTTAAGAACAATACTTATGCTTAATTATTGAAGCAGAGTTCCAGCTCCCAAAGTATAAGATTATCTGTTTTTTACTCAGAGGAGGAAAATATGCACATAGCCTTCATTGAGGCCCAAATTCCACAGCCTAAATTAGCATAAGATTACAAGAAAACAACATTTGAGTTTGATACAAAGGATATTCATCCCATTGACCAAACGGAGATGCATAAACAGGTAGGTGAAATGATTTGCTCCACTTTAACTAACACCACTATGACTGTTTCTAAACTGCAGTTTTCATTGTCTAATACTTAGTCACAATTAAATATGGAGAATATTTCTTCTCTTGCAAAGGACACAGGGATTAAATCCTTAGAGGACTTAGTAGTCAAGATGGGGTATGATCCTGCAAACATGAAAGCTGCAGAGGAATTAATCAAGAAGAATAATTCTGACATATCAGCATTAAGGAAGCAATTGAAGTTACCAGCTACTGAAGATTCTCTTACAAAGGACATTGAAGAGATAGAGACCTAGAAAACTGACATGACGAAGTTGCTCATGGAACAAAATGCTCGGATAAGACAAATGGAAACTGAGATGGATAAAATGATAAAGGAAACGGATCAAAATGATATATTAGCCATGATTCCTTTGGATGTTGTACCTCTTATAGCTATTCTCACAACAACAACTACAAGATCTACTGCACCTACTACCTAGTCCGCTGATGGTACTAAAAATTTGACCAAAGCTGTGGAAAATATGTCAATTTAGGCATAAGAAATCAAAAAGTTGCAGGACCAAGTTAAATAATTACAGGAACAGAAGACCAGGAGTGAAGCTTAACACTCTGCTGAAGCTTAGAGGGATTATAATCTAATTGAGGGATTGTAGAAATATGAAAGGGAATCAACATTTGGACAAACATTGGCCCAAGCCAGGGAAATCATTTGGATAGATATCATGAATTCAATAGCTAAAATCTGGCCATGTATTCAAATTATCTTTGAGGAGACATATTTGATCAAGAGAGAAACAGAGTACATAACATAGATTAAAGCAAAATTGGGAGAAATGCCTGCCATAACAGAAAATATCATTAAATTCCTAAATTCTAAGAAAAACTATGAATTATATTATTTAGGAGTTGATGATAGAACATAAAAAATTTTGGAGGTAAAGAAGATTCTCACCAAAACTAATTTGGTTGTTCAGTTAGAGGATAAGTGTCATAGTTGGGAGATAGCAGTAAATAGATTTTTCACTAGGATTGAACCTCTAACTCAGAAGGGGCTACCTAGTTTATTTGTAATTAATGAAAAAATAATTACTTATGAATATTACATTAAAAAAATGAAGGAGGTAGCCAGAGATAGCTCAAATTTTACAAACATCAAAGGTAGCATGGCAGGCAGAGCTTTCTTGGAAGCCATGGGTAAAGATTTCTTCATCTAGCATGAAGTAAATCATATTTTTTGGTAAGGCCCACATTTTCCAGATATATTGATGTGGATGAAATTTACCTGAAGGTAATAAATTTAACCATTCCAGATGAATATAGGTGGGAAAAAACTTGTGAGTTATAAATACTGAGCAATAATTTGCATGCAGTAAGAACACAGGCCAACACATAAGACATCACATCAGCCATCGCAACACATCAAATGCTCCTCCTGTCTAACTAAAACAAAGGCCAGATTACTAAATTTGAAAGCAGTAAAATTTTGCATTGTAGATAATGATTTATATTGGAAAGATGTTGGTGGTATTTTACTGAAGTGTCTATTGAAGGATGATGTAGAAAGAATCATGCAGGAATTCCATGAAGGGGACTGTGGTGGACATTTATACTAGAAAACCACTACTAACAAGATCCTTAGAGCTGCTTTTTACTAGCCTACCCATTTCCCTGATGTCCATAATAAAGTAACCTTTGTCCACAAATGCAAAATATTTGAGAGAAAAAGAAAACTATTTCCTCTGCCTTTAAAACCCATATCCGTTGAAAGCCCTTTCCAACAATGGTGATTGGATTTTATTGGAGGAATCCATCCACCATCCTTTGCCCAACATAAATGGATCCTCATAGCCTTTGACTACTTCACCAAATGGATTGAAGCCACACCTTCCAAATTAGCCATTGATGTTGTTATTATCAAATTTCTGGAAACCAATATCCTGTTTAGATTCGGTTGTTCAAACAAGATCATTATAGATAATATTGCAACCTATAAATACAGTAAAATGATATATTTCTGCAGTAAATATCATATTACTTTGGGACATTCAACTTCTTATTACCCTCAGGGTAATGGGTTAGCTGAATCCTCAAATAAAATTTTGTTCAACATTATCAAAAAGCTTCTAGAAGATAACAAAAAATCATCGCACAACAAGTTGATAAATGCACTTTGGGATGATAGACTTACTACAAAGAAATTAATTGGAATCTCACCATACCAATTGGTTTATGGGATGGATGTTTTTTTTCCATCCTCTTTAGGAGTTCTAGATATGAATATAATTCAGGAATTTCAGGTTGAGCCAAATGACACTAAGAGGAGGACTAATCAGACTAATCAATTGCAGCAATCTCGAGAAGAAGTCTACAATAAAACATAGGTTATCTAGGAGAATGTCAAAAATATTTTTGATAGAAGAACTAAATAAGGTGATTTCAATTTGGGTGACAGTGTTTTAAAGTGGGATTCGAGAAGAGAAGACAAAGACAAGCATGGAAAATTTGATGATTTATGGAAAGGACCTTACATCATTTATTCTTTCATAGGACACAATGCAATCTTTCTCAAAGACCTAGATGGAATAGAAATGCATGGTGGACTTGTGAATGGCAGAATGTTGAAGCATTACTTCTCTTAGAAATAGAGGTTTTCTTACATGAAATCATTGTAAATATCATTGTCTTTATTATTTTGATTAGGTGACCTATTGATAGAAGTTGAAGCCCGCACAGAAGTACCTAAGATTTTGATTGATATGCTACCATAATTACTCCAACAACAAAAATGAATCAGGTGCAAACATTGCTGAAATGGAACACTCAAGGCTATTGGTCAAATGTTCTTGGCACCTCACAATGATAGTGCCATCCCCAGTTGGAGCCACTATTAGGGTCCTATAATCTATAGGATCTCAAAAATTTCATATTGTAAATAATTTTCAATCTAGAAATGATTTCCAAATATATATATATATATATATATATATATAATAAAATGAAAAAAAGGTATTTAAAAAAAATGAATAAAGAGAAAAATAAGAAAAGAAACAAACATTGAAAAAAGAATAAAAATTAAATGAGAACCCCACAAAAGAAAATAACACTGAAAGTGCTACAAATTTGAATGCAACTACTAAAAAATAGTTTCTTTCTATCAAATAAAGTAAGATTGTGTGCAACAAACTCCACAATGACTAGTTATTTTTTTAATCATACAGCTTAATATTGGTTAAACATGCTTAAATTTCTATAAATTAGATTAGAGAGTAAAGATTTTCCAAACAATTTAATATTGGAAAATCAATAGTTAGGTAGAAAATGACATTAGTTCAACTGTTTAATCTCAATCAATAGGAGAAGTAAGTGATAGGAATGAATAGATTTTAATTTTTTCATAAAAAGGGGAAATATGGGTTTTCTAGTCTAAATGCACCCCTTGAAGAAGAAATAAAAAATGTTAGCTTAGAAAAATAATTTGAGTTAAAAAGGGTAGATAGAAGTAGTTTGTTTGGAAAAATATCTAAATATGCACTTATCCTAAGTTTCAAACATCATTGCATAAATCAAGTGCAAAGGGGATATGTATGTTTTATAAATACTTTATCATAACGTTTTCATCGAAACGAAAGTACACATATCGAAAAAAAAATTCTGTCACATATGGTTAAAAGGTTCAAAAGTACCCATTTTATGAACATCCCGCTCTCTGAATCAACAATGCACAAATACTTTCAATCCCCCCTCTCCATACTCTCTTTATCGTCGAGGAGTAGGGTTCGAAAAAGTGGTTTTCCTTTTCGAATCCCACGACTATGTCACCTACCCTCTGTGTTTCACACCACCCCCTATCTAAACTGCTAACCAATCCCCACCCCCTTTGAAAACCACTCCCCCATCACTCCATTACCATTGTCTGTAACTGATCTCTCCACCACGTCGCCTAACCGTTGCCAATCAAATACTTTCCTGGGGATTAACCATTGAATATTTAATTCATCTGGATAACCGTTAATCCTACAGACTCGTGCCAAATTTCAATGGAAACCCTGAAATTGTTTTAAAAACCCTGAAAATAAACCCTTTTCAACCTTTTTTGTCTCAGATTATTTGCTAATTTATTTGATTTACAGGTTTTATACTACCCCATAGTTTAAACAGCTGATCGACCTGCGATCGAGTGTTAGTGCTTTGTCTCCCTCCCTTAATCAACTACAGACCTACAAATAAACCCCTGATAAACCTTTCTTTCTGACTCTGATTAATTGTTCAGTAATAATCATGCCTCCAAAGAAGAATAACCAAGAGGACCCTGTGAATCATTTAGTTCATCCTCCAATAGATCTAAATCACATCCCATTCACTGATAGGGAATATAAAATTAGTGAGACATAGTGCGAGTTCGAATTGTTCAAACTCTATTGTTTGATTAAGGATAAGTATGTTGATAAAACCAATGAAATTTGACTATAGGAGTCCAATCTCCCACACTAAATTTTCCCTTAGACCTTCCATGCCCCTGAATTACCTAGAAAATACCAAGCATTCTATGTTCTCAATCAACGAGCCATTATAGCCCCTACTGGTGAAATCCTCTTCACAATTACTGCCCAATCTATAATCCAGATGATGCAAGCTCCCACTATGAAAAACAACACACCATTTTCCTTAGAATCCCTCACATTACTTTACCAAAATATTGATTTTTTTCAAGAGAGCTACGATTTTTGATATATTCTTACCAGAAAATACCCAATTTCCAAAGAAAAATCCTCCATACCCTTCCTCAATATTCCATGATCAAGATAAACAAATCATAATTTTAATTTCATATATTCTTGGTTATTATTCTGATCAATGAGTAGATGAACCCATTCTAGGCTTCCTCTCCATTTTTTCCACAGATAGAAAACCTTCCATTATCTTTAATTTTAGATAATTATTTTCTGATAACATCCATGAGTAGTTTCTTAAACTTCAAACTAAATAAGTGTTTAAATACACTTCAATTTTGGTATATATGTTTTTGTATTATCAAGAAGACATGTTCAAATTTTCCATGCAGAAGCTAGATGAAGAGGGAAACTAGCAGACAGTTATATTTTTTACTTATCTAGTGATGAAGGAGCAGCAAGAATTATCCTATAAGAATTTCATTGAATAGTTTTTTCACCCATTCATGAGTGTTCTAAATAGTTCTGCAGAACCTCGGATCAGTGAAGACATCAAGCGAATTCTGCGCTTGAAAGATCAAGAAAACACTGGAGACTGGTACTTGTACTAGATTCACACAGAAATCATAGTGTATGGATGCGAGTTAGCATCATACAAGATTCCAAAATACCTCCCCATCAGGAAATCATAGTGTATGGATTACATGAGACAAATGATGAATTCTGATGAAATACATTTGGTGGCAGCTAAAAAGAAATCACAGTTCATAATCAAAACACAGATTGGGTCTTTCATTTGTAAGAGTAGGTCAGTAGGACAAGAGGCAGATAATATTCTTAAGGAGATGAAATTTAGCTTGAGTTTCACATGGTCTTATGACCCTCTAGGTATCATTTCCAAGCTAAGAGTATAAAATAAAACTACTCCATACATTCATACCTAGAGGCCTGAAATAGAGAGATATGTGAACCAGCCAGTATGGGAAGAGAGTACATTAGAGGAAGCTGAGGAGCAGCTTGTTTCTACATCTACATCACAAACTCCTCTTCCACAAGAGAATGTAGCCAAAAGACAAAGGGAAGAAGAGTCACCTTCAATGACTGACAATGTAAAAAAAGAGTTCAAAATCATGTACAGGAAAAGAACAAAGTTGAATCCAAAGTTAGACACATAAAATAATTCAGAGCAAGAGGTTGCCATGATAATAAACAAAACACCATCTTCCTCTCAGGCAAGTGGCCATTTTACTGCATCTCCCACAACATCTTCAGTATCCCAGGATCAACAAGAAAATTTCCAAACAACTAAAGTTCTCCAAGGAGAGAAAGATAAGACATTGTTTGACAGATTCATAGAAATAAATCTTAAGAATGAGATTCTTAATAACAATACTTATGCTCAATTATGGAAGCAGAGTTCTAGCTCCCAAAGTATAATACTATCAGTTTTTTACTCAGAGAAGGGAAATATGCACATGGCCTTCCTTGAGGCCCAAATTCCACAACCTAAATTAGCATAATATTACAAGAAAACAACATTTGAGTTTGATACAAATGATATTCATCCCATTGACCAAATGGTTATGCATAAACAGATAGGTGAAATGATTTCCTCCACTTTAACTAACACCAGTATGACTATTTCTAAATTGTAGTTTTCATTTTGTAATGCTTAGTCACAATTAAATATGGAGAAGATTTATTTTCTTGCAAAGGGCATAGGGATTAAATCCTTAGAGGATTTAGTAGTCAAGATGGGGTATGATCTTGTAAACATGAAAGCTTTAGAGGAATTAATAAAGAAAAATAATGCTGACATAGCAGCATTAAGGAAGCAATTGAAGTTACTAGCTACTGAAGATCCCCTTACAAAGGACTTGAAGAGACAAAGACCCAGAAAACTGACAAGATGAAGCTGATCATGGAAAAAAAATGCTCTAATAAGACAAATTGAAACTGAGATGGAGAAAATGATAAAGGAAATGGAGTAGAATGGTAGATTAGCCATGATTCCTTTGGATGTTGTACCTCTTATAGTTATTCGCACAACAGCAACTACAAGCTCTACTGCACCTACTACCTAGTCTATTGATGGTGCTGAACAATTGACCAAAGTTGTGGAAAATATATCAATTTAGACATAGGAAATCAAAAAGTTGCAGGACCAAGTTAAAGCATTATAGGAACAGAAGACCAGGGGTGAAGCTTCAAACTCCGCTGAAGCTCAGAGGGATCAAGATCTGATTGAGAGATTGTAGAAATTTGAAAGGGAATCAGCAATTGGACAAACATTGGTCCAAGCCAGGGAAATCATTTGGGTAGATATCATGAATTCAATGGCTAAAATCTGGCCCTGTATTCAAATTATCTTTGAGGAGAAATATTTGATCAAGAGAGAAACAAAGGACATAACATAGATTAAAGAACAGTTGGGAGAAATGCCTGCCACAACAACAAATATCATTAAATTCCTAAATTCTAAGAACAACTATGAATTATATGATTTAGGAGTTGATGATAGAACATAAACAATTTTGGAGGTAAAGAATATTCTCACCAAAAATAATCTGGTTGTTTAGTTAGAGGAGAAGTATCATAGTTTGGAGATAGCAGTAAATAAATTTTTCACCAGGATTGAACCTCTAACTCAGAAGGGGCTACCTAGTTTATTTGTAATTAATGAAAAATTAATTACTTATGAATATTACGTTAAAAAATTGGAGGTAGCCAGAGATAGCTCAAAATTTGCAAACATCAAAGGCAGCATGACAGGCAGAGCTTTCTTGGAAGCCATGGGTAATGATTTCTTCATCTAGCATGAAGTAAATCATATTTTTTGGTAAGGCCCACATTTTCTAGATTTACTAAGGTTGATGTAATTTACTGGAAGGTAATAAATTTAACCATTCCAAATGAATATAGGTGGGACAAATTTGTGAGTTACAAATACTAAGCAATCATTTGGATGCAGTAATGTCACAGGCCAGCACATAAGACATCACATCAACCAGCGCAACACAGGATTGTAGAAATTATATAACTTATGTGTTATATGTCCAAGATTCTCTTGATCTCACACTAGTTTAACTTCATGCAAAATACAGAATATATTCCACCATTGATCATTTGTGGAAATTAAATCAAGATTGCAATGCACACATGAAACAATAAAAATTCACACACATTAACATAGTTTTTTAATGGGAAAGCCTGAAGCTGAAAACCCCAACTATCTGTATCTAATATATGTCATAGAGGTCATGTAAAAATCCTCATACAAAGCTGATCATATCAAGATCTCAGTACAATACAATTGCTACACAATAATCAAGCCTGATCTTGCAAATCCATGCACCGATCTTTGCCACCTGCTAGCCTACCTCTACTGCGCAATCCTTGCTAAAGAATGGCTATGAATGAACTCAAATTACTCCATCCTTGCTCACGCAATCCTCATTGGCATCTCCACTGAGTGTTGGATGCAATCAATGCATCACTATAGTCACAACTGATAGTCACACTTGCTCTTTCACCTATCTCTCCACTGGTCTCCAATGAAACTACCATGCACTATAGTTAACTGATGTATTCTTCAGTTGATTAATGATTTATTATTTAGTGAATTAATTAAATAATTAATTCACACCACTCTCACTAGTGTATCAATCAGTTAGACTAGATACAACTAGCTCAACTGAGTCTAACTGAGTTAAACTAAATACAACTCCACCAAACTCTGTCGCATGATTTCTAACTAAATTCCTCCGTGAAATAGCTCCAGTAAACCCTCAGGAATAGCGTAATTCCTTCTATCAGCTGTTGTGCCACATTTTTTCACTTAACTGAAGTGCTCCAAGAGAATAATATAATCTTTAGAGTCCAAATATTATTAAGATCTAATTATATTCGACATATCTATTTTTAGATTGGCAATCTAAAAATAGACTCTGCCCAATATGTCTAAAAATTGAAGTCCATCTATTTTTCCAACTTTACTAACCATCCACAAATAGCATCCTGCAACAAATAGAATATGATCGACATGTCTAAAAATAGACTTTGCGCCAAAAATAGCCTGCAAGCCCACTTAGTGAAGGCGATTCTTTTCACTAAGCTCATCATCTTGTTGAATCTCAACACTCCCTCTCAACAAGATAGGGATTATCTGCCACTCCAATCCTGTCTCTATGGTATTCAAATTTGCTCCTGGTGAGTGCCTTTGTCAGAATATCTGCATCCTGATCCTCCGTGGGAATGTAAGAAAGCAACATGATCTTCCACTGCACACAATCTTTGATATGATGATACCAAATGTCAATATGTTTAGATCTATCATGAAATACTAGATTAACTGAGAGTTTAATGCAACTCTAATTATCACAACATATCATAGTAGGATCTAAGTGAGAACCGAACAAACCGACTAGGATCTTCCTCATTCATATAGCCTCGCATGCAGCCAAACTTGCTGCCATGTACTCGGCCTCCGCTGATTTGAGTGCCACGGATCTTTGTTTCCTGATGTACCAAGAAACTGTTGTAGATCCGATACTGAAAATCCCTCCAGATGTGCTCTTTCTATCAGTTGGGCTTCCTACCCAATCTGCATCCGTGAAGCCATGCAGCTTCACCTCATCTGACTGTTTGTACCACAATCCATACCCATATGTTCCCCTGAGATACCTCAGGACATGCTTGCCTGCCTTCCAAAAGAGCTTGGTAGGCTTCACCATCGCTTGTGAAATTTGGTTCACAACATAGCATATGTATGGTCGTGTATTGACTAAATACATAACCAACCAACTGTCGATAAACAGTGGCATCCATTACCTCTGCCGATGTAGCATCCTCTTTCCTAAAACCACCAGGAAGAGGAGTGTCAATAGGCTTGCAACCTTGCATGTGAAACTTCTATAGTATCTCCCGGGCATACTTGCCTTGAGACACAAAGAGTTCACCATTCCACTGCCAAATTTCCAATTCCATGAAATAATGAAGGAGGCCCAAGTCCTTCATCTCGAACTCCTTTACAAGATCTGCCTTGCATGAGTGTATCAACAGTTCATCACCTGTTAGTATTAAATCCTCTACGTAAAGCACAATGATAAAAAGCCTACCCTCCACCACAATCTGGTATAGGTTTGGATCCACCCCACTCTTGGCGAAACCAAGTCCAGTGAAATAACTGTCTATCCGTGTGTACCAATCACGAGGTGCTTGTTTCAGCACATACAGCGCTCTTTTGAGCCTGTACACATGCGACTCGCTGCTGAAGATTTCGAATCCTTCAGGCTGCTCAATGTAAACCTCCTCCTCAATGACTCCATTAAGGAACGCAGTCTTCACATCCATCTGATGAATGTGCCAACCCATATACACTGAGAGAGCAAGGATGGTTCGTATGGAAGAATACCTTGCGACATGTGCAAAGTTTTCTTCATAGTCGATCCCCTCGATCTGTGAGAAGCCCCGGGCAACAAATCTTGCCTTATACTTCTCGATGCTCCCGTCAGCAGCTTGCTTCACTTTGTAGATCCATCTCGAACCTACCACTGATTTCCCTTCCTGCCCTGGGAAAATCTCCCATGCACTATTTCTGACAATCGAATCATACTCTTCCACCATGGCATCTACCCATGTGGGATCCTCCATAGCTTCCTCGAAAGAGGATGGCTCCGTCACAATACACTTGCTCATCAGAGCCATGTATCTAGTAAATCGGTCAGGTGACTGTCTCTATCTGTGTTGTGATGTAAGAGCTCCTACATTCTGCGATGCATCAAGATTCAGTCGCTTAGCTTCTATAGTGCACTTCTGCCCTCTGATGTTTGGTGCTGCATGAGTGGTTTCTTCCACTCCATGAACCTCCTCTTGTGGCTGATCCACATCCTGAGGCTCATTTTTAGGAACAAGTAGCTCCTCCTTTGCATGCAAGTGTAGCTCCCTCTCAAGCGACAACTTCATGGCTTTATCCTCATGAAATTTGATATCCAGTCGCATGACAATCATCCAACTATCTAGCAAATACACGCGATAATTGTGGGGTGTTTCTGTGTACCCCACAAATATCCCAACGTCTGCAATCGGCTCCAGCTTCTTCTTAGCATCCTTTTTCACATGAATGTAAACAGGTGAGCCAAAAATCTTCAAATGATAAATATCAGGCTTCTTACTAGAAAACGCCTCTTCGGGTGTACTCATGCCAAGTACTCTATGAGGACAACAGTTCGCACATAAACCGTAGTGTTGCCTGCCTCAGCCCACAAGTGTATGGGAAGGCCCTGATCATGCAACATCGCCCGTGCAGCACCCACGATCGTTCTATTCTTTCTCTCTGTGGCCCCATTCTGTTGTGGGTTATGAGGCACTATGAGTTCTCTTCAAATTCCTTCTTTGCTACAGAAGTCTTTGAATTCACCAGAGATGTATTCACCACCATTATCGCTCCTTAGAGATTTCACCTGCTTCCCCAACTCTTTCTCAACCAGCACCTTGAACTCACAGAACTTTGAGTATGTCTCGCTCTTCTTCTGCATGAAGAAGATCTAGCACTTACAAGAAAAGTCATCAAAAAATATCACATAATACCTGTGCTTTGCTGTTGAAGAAATCGAGAAAGTTTGACACACGTCTGTGTGAATTCTCTCAAGGATCGTCGAGGCGTGACTATCCTTCTCATGAAAAGTGGTCTTCACAAATTTTCCCAAAGTACATCCCTTGCACTGATCTGACTGCGCAAGTGTACCCTTGGGAAGCCCAGTAGAAATCTACTGCAAAATTTTCAAAGCGCCATGGTGAAGATGGCCCAATCTCCTGTGCCATAATTCGCCCTCATCCCAGCTCACCACTCCTTCTACTTTGCCTGCCATTGCTACGCAGCCATCTACCTGCAATTGATAAATATTCTTAACTCGAATCCCTATCCTCCTAGTTTTACCAGTTGTTTTATGCCGAAGGAAATATTTTCTCTCGCTAAAAACATCATAACCCTTGTCTTCCAACATCGCCACAGAGATCAGATTCTTCTTCAATCCTGGAACATGCATGACATCCTTCAAGGTGAAAGATTTACTAGACTCCCTCGCAAATGAAATGGTCCCGATACCAGTCGCACTGTATCTACCATCATCGCCCATCTTGATGTGCACTCCAAGATCCTTTTCATCCAGATCACTAAACAAATATTTGTCTCTGGTCATATGGAAAGACACACCACTGTCAAGAAACCACACTGATCCCATCACACTTGAAACCAAGCATGCGATCAAAGAAAAATCCAGCTCAAACTGTGAGGCTAAGGCCTTTCCAGCTGCAGATCCAGCAACCTACTTATTCTTCTTCTTCTGTGGACAGTTGGTGGCGAAATGCCCATGCTGGTGACAGTGAAAACACTTCACCTTGGACAAATCCTGCTTCTTGCCTTTCGCACAGGATTGAGAAGGATTTTTCTTCCCCTTCCCTTTCCTTGCTTTGGCAGCCAAAGCGCAATTTTCTTCATCTCCATTCTTCGATGAATATCCATCCATGGTACCCCGCCTTATCTCCTCCTGCACAAGATCCGACCAAAGTCGCTCCCATCCTGGCAGTTTCTCCCGTCCATTGACAGAGTCTTTGTAGCTGTGCCAACTCTTCAGAAGCCCAAGGAGAGCCAAGCTTACCAATTCTTATTCATCAACAGTAACCACCACACTTCCCAGCTCATCCTTACAGTGTACAAACTTCATGAGGTATTTTGGTATAATGTCACCTTTCCCCATTTTTATTTTTCTAAGCTTGTCTTTAAGTGCCAACTTCCTCTAGTCACTTCTAATTTGGAACAAGTCTATCAAAGCCTTCCACATTAAGAATGGAGTGGCTTTACTGTGAAGGCTGGACACAATGTGGTCCTTCACACCTTCCAACAGAATTCTTCGACACTTTTCTACCTTCTTTTGCCATGCGTCAAGTGCGGTTGCATCGCTAGAAGCAGGCTTCAGAATATCATCATCTATGAACTCCTCCAACCCATTATCATCCAGCACCGCCTCCATCCTATCCTTCCATGCTATGTAATTCGAGCTCCCATCAAGAGAATACTCCAATCACAATCCGTTGAAAGACATTTCAATGAATGCTCAACTTCAACACCAAGAAAACACTACGGCAAATTCGAATTCCACTAGCACAAAACTCAATCGCTTCAATAATTGTAATCTTCTCCAATGATCAACTGCTCTGATACCATGTAGAAATTATATAAATTATGTGTTATATGTCCAATATTCTCTTGAACTCACACTATTTTAACTTCATGCAAAATACATAATCTATTCCACCATTGATCATTTGCGGAAATTAAATCAAGATTGCAATGCACACATGAAACAATAAAAATTCACACACATTAACACAATTGTTTAACGGGAAAGCTTGAAGCTGAAAACCCCAACTATCTGTATATAATATATATCATAGAGATCATATAACAATCCTCATACAAATCTAATCATATCAAGCTCTCAGTACAATACAATCGCTACAGACTAATCAAGCCCGATCTTGCAAATCCATGCACTGATCTTTGCCACCTGCTAGCCTACCTCTATTGCATAATCACTACTGAAGAATGGCTCTGAATGAGCTCGAATTACTCCAACCTTGCTCACGCAATCATCATTAGCATCTCCATTGAGTTTTGGATGCAATCAATGCATCACTATAGTCACAACTGATAGTCACACTTTCTCTTTCACCTATCTCTCCACTATTCTCCACTGAAACTGCCATGCACTGTAGTTAACTGATGTATTCTTCGGTTGATTAATGGGTTATTATTTAGTGAATTAATTAACTAATTAATTCACACCACTCTCACTAGTGTATCAATCAGTTATACTCGATACAACTAGCTCAACTGAGTCTAACTGAGTTAAACTAAATACAACTCCACCAACTACTTCTCCAACTCCACCAAACTCTGTCACATGAGTTCTAACTAAATTCCTCCATGAAATAGCTCCATTAAACCCTCAGGAATAGTGTAATTCCTTCTGTCATCTATTGTGCCACATCTATGCACTTAACTGGAGTGCTCCAAGAGAATAAGATAATGTTTAGAGTCCAAATATTATTAAGAGCTAATAATATTCGACATATCTATTTTTAGACTGGCAATCTAAAAATAGACTCCGCCCAATATGTATAAAAATATAAGTTCGTATATTTTTCCAACTTGACCAACCATCCACAAATAGCATCCTGCAACTTATAGAATATGATCGACATGTCTAAAAATAGACTTTGCGCCAAAAATAGCCTGCATGCCCACTTAGTGAAGGCGACTCATTTCACTAAGCTCATCATCTTGTTGAATCTCAACAAGGAATAGGTCCATTCAACACAAAACTCCTCCAAAGTAGAGCCACCTTTCCACGCAATTATCCACCTTGCCTATTACTTTTCAGAGATCAATTTTATTATTTAGGATAGTGCTAATTATACACTATTGGTTGACGCAACGATTTTGTAAATGATTTTGTAACTTATTGTATAAATACTTCACACTTTGAAGTATTCAGGGTTGATTGTTGAATATAATTTTCTCCAAGTTATTGTAATTTTATGGTTGCTTGACGCATCGATAATACAATGACATTCTTCACAGGATTCATGTGGTGTATGAATTGGTGATGTTTTTCTTATGTTAATGTGTTTATTCATTGTTTCCTTTCTCTGTCATTTCTTAAAAACTTAATTACATAACAGAAATTGTGACAAATATGATATGTTATAAAGAGAACCCTATTTTGGCTATTTGTGATTTATATTTTTTCTGCTAAAATCAAATTAAGGTATACTTCATTTCTCCTTAGTTTATATTGAACCTTACATTTCTTCTATTTCATAATTCATTTAAAATTCTGAAAGATCCAACTATTGCAACCTAGATTTCCCTATTAAACTCCTTCAAATTTTGATGCAAATCCAGTTAATTTTTAGACTCCATAGCCCAATGGAATTATAAAAATTTAATCAACCAAAAAATCCAATCAAATCATAAACAAACAAATAATCAACACAGTAATAACCAGCCTAAAATTCACATAAAACATAGTTAAATTTAACAGAGAGATCCCTCTCTAAAGCTGGCAGGGCTAGATCCTGTTGGTTCCCTGTGATTTACAAGAATGGAAAGAATAAACGCTGCAAAGGGCCACATCAAAACCACTTTGGAATCCTAGGACCTAGCCTTCCTGGATTCAGAGAGGGATCTCTCTATTAAGTGTTTTCAAAGGATAAATCTTTATGATTTGTTTATGATATTAGGCTAGTTATGAAGCTCAAAGAAATTTTTTGTTTGGTTGGGATGGATATCATTAACTGAAGAGGTTAGTAAAGGGTGAAGGTGAGAGTAAATTGAAAGAATGTGTTAGCTGGACATATAGGTCATTAGACAGTATTAATCCATTGGGATATGGAGTCACAAAAGGATTTAATTGTACAACAATTCTTCAAGTATTTTCATAGGGAAAGTCATCTATATCAAAGGATCTTTTTAGATTGAATTGTGATATGAAACATCAAGATGTTGTGATAGAATCAAAGCTAATCAATCAATTAAGAATCTATTAACTCCACTAAACAAGAAAACCCTTTCAAAATAACTGTTTGAAGCAAGCCAAAGGACAAGGCAAACCATAGACTTCTTTGGACAAACTTTTGTTAAAGCACACTTTTCAGACAACAATCCAATAATCCTAAGACTACTTTCAGAAAGGAGAAAACATACAAGAGAACAAGGAAAGTAGCCTAAGATCAGACAGAAACTATGAATCTAGCCTGCTTTTGGCATACTCTCAAGGGATCTTTCAAAGTAACTGTTAAAGACTAGCCAGAGGACAGGGCAAACCGTAAAATTCCCTGGGTTAACTTTACTTAGCAAACCTTGAAAATAACATTCAAAAACAATATCTCAAGTTGTATTCAGAAAGACATGGGCTCACCAACATTTCTTCACTAGTTATACTCTATTGAATCATTTCTAAAATAAAAAACTAGACAAAACTGAAGGGCAATTAAGAATCCTCCAATCAGACCTTAGCAGAAGAAAACATAAAGGTAAAGCTTTCAGACAGAAATAGGGTACTTTGACAGTAAATCCTACTCTAAATTTTCTGTTCTTTATCAGAGAAAATGGACAGCATGTAAAACATGAGGGAAGACAAATACATAGAGGAAAAACATCACCATTAACATAGACCAGGATCTTGTGAATCAACTTGTTTTATTGATATTCAAACCAGTTACATACTCTAATTCCAGCAAGTCTTTACAGCTCAAAACTTCTCTTCTCAGCCTAGTTTTTTTCAACTACTCAACAGCACTTCCACAGCTTCAGAAACTATCTTACACTTCAATAACAATCCAACCAACAACAAAAATGAGCTCCTCATATAATATTTATAAATAAATGAGGAGGTGGAGTGAAGCAGGGGTCCTTAAATGTTCATAAATGACAGAGTTTAATGTTTTTGACCTTTAAGACCATGAAAAGCCCAAGGCAAAATGTATTTAAGTCTAACTCTGCATAATGAATTTTACGTTAACTCTTTTGAACTACTTGGTTTCTTTTGTTGACTTTTAGGCTTTTTAGGTAGGCTTGTAATAAATTTTGAGCTGTCTTTATAAAATATCTCTGGCAGTTTATTCATTTGTATGTTTTTTTTTAGAAAAATTAGGTTGGCAAGTGGCATTTTTGTTCCTTTGGAGAATTAAATATTACTTCACTGATTTATGCATTCGAAGCATTCCTTCTTGCTGATATGTCTATTTGGTGGCTTTAACTCTGATTAGGCCTTTGATTTGGCTTTAGGCCTTATTTAATCATCTTTTGATTTCTATCCTTTCCTGACTGTTTTTAACTTTAAATTGATTTATCTTCAAATTGTGTCCTTGTCCATAATTGTTTTGGTTAAGTCTTTGATTTTCATGTTGATGCTCTTAACCTTAAATTCTTCACTGATCTTCATTATTTTTGTTCTATGTATAGGTGGCTTGGCTTCCGTGCTGGAGGGTTTTGTTGGTAAACCAATGTCCATGAAACATTGATAAACACTGGAATAAACCCTGGATCTCCCTTTTTGCTTGTTAGAACCCTGAGGAATGTCATCCTGGGCATTTGCAACTTGGATGTTGCTGTGGGAGGGCCAGTTTTCTTTAGGCCGCCATTAAACATGCAAATTAAACATAAAAACGTTAACAAAACCTGTGCCTATGGATAAACTGCTTTTAGAGGCTTGGTGAGGGCAGAGGAGCGATGCAGAGGAGGGAGAATGCATAGAGGAGAGGTTTCATGGTGGAAACATGAAAAACCAGGGAAATATTTGAAAAATGGCATGGAAATGGTGAAAGCAGTTTTGCGCAATACCAGGATGGTATTCGCGCAAGGTCAAAGTGGTTAGCAGTTTCGATTCTTTCGAACGCAATACCTTTTAGGTGTTGATGAAACCACCCATTTAGCATTGAAATGAGGCATTAAACTCTTCCGGTAGAACGGGCGTGAAATGGATTGTGGGCCGTCAGATCTAGGGGATCCAGATCTACGGTGGGGAAGATGTGCTGTCGGGTGGGACCGGTGGATGAGGTCCGCAAAGGTGTCATGTAGCGGAGATGGTTTAATGGGTGGGGTTAAACGGTGAGGATATATGGGAGTTGTTGGGTTTTGAAGATCAATGGTTGCGATGTGTTTTAACAAAGATACATGGGTGAGGGGGATGGTCGGGAGGAAGGGTGATCGTTAGGACGTGATCACCATTAGATCGTCATGATCGACGGCTGTGATCAATCAAGGAGAAAACATGGGGGGAGGAATGAAATAACAAAGAAGGGGGTTGGATGAGGCGTGGAAAAGTTTTTACGGGGAAAGGAAAGGACCAAGGGCTAAAATTGGGAATTTTTAGGCTTAGCCCATAGTTTCGAGCCTCGGTTACATAAAGAAAGGGGCTGAGGGCTTAAGCCCAAAAAGGGCCTAAAGCCTAATACTTTGAAATGATCGGAATAAGGCTAAAAAGTGGGTTTCTGGGCCTTTTTTGAGATTATGATAAGTATAAAAATGGGGTTTAAACCATTATAAAGGATTTTTATAAGGTTTAGAGGGGTTTTTATGGGAAAATGAAGGGAAGAAGGGATTTTTCAGAGGAAGAAATGATGAGTTAGGATAGGTAAAAATGGATGAAAGAGTGGGTGAAATGAGTTTATGGAATGATGGAAAAATCACTTAAAAACAGTTCCTTTTTGTTTTAGCAGGGTAACTTAGAGGCTTTGAGTGAAGTTTACCAGTGAAATGATTCTTTTGAAGATATTGAACACAATGAGGTTTCAAGAACTCACATATTTTTCATAAAATTTGTTTCTTGAAAACTAAGGAACCTATTTAGCCATCATGAGGTATAACAAAATTTATAGATGGCTAACAGATCCCAGCTTCCAAATTTGTTTTGATGTTGTCCTCTATGTTTACTCTCACAATCTCATAAATTATAGGATGATAATAAGATGAATAAATCTGATTGAAGTATATTTAATTACTGTGTGCAAGACATATTGAAGTATTCTTTGATATTTTGCATAAGGGTTTGATTTGTTGACTGTGTATGCATGCATCGATTATAGTATCTGCATTAAGTCTGATTAGGGCCACTACATCAAAAGCTTCCTTAGGGTGCGGAAAACAGGTTCTAGCACCCCCCCCCCCCCCCCCGCCATACTAGTTTGGGTGAGACTTTGATCTACGCAAGCAGGTCACTACTGAAAGGGCTAGTAGTTGGAGTGTTTTGTTGGTTGCATGATAACTCTGAACCTGGGTCAGGATCCCTCAAGCCATAAATGGTTCAGTTTCCAGGACGAGGATTTTGAGGGAGATTTGATGTTTTTTCATTCGACATAGAACAAATTACAAGATTGGATTGATAAGAAGATACTTTAATTTGTGATCCAAGAAAACAAAAGCTCTAAATTATTTGCCGAAGATTGGACATAGAAGTATATCTATGCATAGGCCCATGAAATTTTCTTTACTTTCTTTACGACCGAGTTGCACGAGTTGTTGTTTCAACTTACTGAATTCCAGACCTACACAAAGGACAATGCAATCATTCAGTGGACCCCGAAGTTGGTACAACATTTAGATAAGACTAGCAACAAGATCACCAGTGCGGTAGATCATTAGATCGATCGTATTTAGGGAGGATTTGTGACTAAGTTTTCTATTGATCAAATTGTATCTTATTCTAAAGTTGAACATAGGTTTTTTAAGGGTCCTAGAGGTAATTTCTTGTGCTCTCTCAAGTTGTGGATTAAAATTCTATTGTGTGAACAAGGTACTCTATACAGTAATATTGAGTGAATACCCCGTAGAAGCCCGACTACAAGTAGTGGAAGAAATTACCGCATATTCCTAGAAGAAGGGTTTATTTACAGTCCTCTCAAGGGTAAATTTGACAGTGACAAAGAATAAAAAACTAGTAGCTTTGGTGAATTTGTGCACTATGAAGAAGAAGTGCTGCGAGATCATAAGAGTCTTGGGTCATTGGCCATAGTACCGATCCCATCCACGCCAATTTCAAAATCATCTCACTGTAAGCTATCCAGTACACCTCCAACTCCTCCTCCACAACTAGGCATTGATATTTCCACTTCCATGAAGTTACCTTCTTTTTGTGGTGTTGGGAATGAAGATATAGAAAAATTTTGGTTTGTCACTAACGTTGTGTGGACATCAGAGCAGGTGAATAATGATGATGTTAAGAAAGCGCAACTCGCCACTGCTTTTCAAGATCGCACGTTTGATTGGTACATAAGGTATGTAGCGATGAATCCTAATGCAACTATTGATAATATGAAGACCGCCTTAAAAGACCAATTCAAGAGGCTGAAATCATTTGCGCAATGTGTAACTGAGTTGAAGGAGATTTTCCAAGAATTGAACGAATCTTTATGGGATGTGAATCAAAGGTTGAAGCACACTATCAGAGATGGAGGATTTTATATTGATGATACCCAACAGAAAGAGTGGTTTATTTCCATGTTTTTATCGCATCTGCACCAACCCTTGAATTAGTAGAATATTTCCACACACGACGAAGTTGTAGAGATTGCTATGAAGCTAGAAGCTTCACCGGTACCAGCTGCGCAGATCGAGACCCAGCAAATCCAAAGCCAGTTGGAGGCTATGCACTTATAAATACAGAGTATGTGCAAGGATAAGGGAAAGGAGGCATGCACATATGTATGGTGTATACGTTTCAAAGTTGTCAAGCATCAAAAGGATCAATGCCCTATATTCAATGACTATTTGCAAGTTGGAGGACCAAGCCCATTGAAAAGAGAGACTGGTCCAAGTGGGACTCCTACATTATGGTGTGAAATTTGTCAAGCTATGGGTATGCATTCGATAGACTAATTTCCTCAGATTGCTAAATATATGCCTAAGCTAAAGCAACCTTTTTTCAAATTCTTCTCATCACTGGAACATGACAAACAACACTATCGCATCTTCGATTTGATGATTGGCCGAGCTGACCTATATAGAATGCATGCTGAACCTACCTAACCAGCATCCCCTTCTAGATGTGGTGGATTCCTAAATAGAGGACGAGGAAGAGGAGGAGGAACTGGTCGAGGGAGGGGGCAGCTCATCTGCTACAATTGTGGAGACGCGGGTCATCATGCGTGCGACTGTCCAAATCCAGCACGACAATATTGCAGGTACTATAGACAATTTGATCATGTTATTGAAGATTTTACTATTTTGATTTCAAATATGTAGGAAAATAAAACACAGAATCTCACTTAGAATATTCATATGGTAAGAGTGCAACTACGCGAAGAAAAACCAAGTGTGAATGTTGTCAATAGGAGTGGTGCAGCCACTAGCGAAGACAAAGGGAAGAAGCCTGGGACTAATCTCTGGATCTGAAAAGCACCTAAAAATAAGAAAGGATTCAACTTACAACGTGGAAAAAGAAACCTTTGTAGAACTGAAAAATGGTTTCGCAGAAGCGAGCACCTCAATGCTAAGAAAACCTATGGACATGGTTGGAGTAGATGAAGAAATCAAGCCCTTCCTACAAGCTTGCATCAAATTGTTGCACAATATTAAAGTAGTTGAGAACCTTCGAGCATTGATCAACAACATCGCAGAGAAATGACAACCCCAGATGGAGCAGAAGGTTGTTAATAATATCTATAAGAATAAAAGAAGAACTAGACAGGAGATGTGCTTGACTACTCAAATTGGTGCCTATGAGATGGATCAATCATTCTAGACCTAAAATCTAATGTGAATGTCTACCGAAGCATAATTGGAAACACATGGGAGAACCTAAGTTGTAATGGTCTACTATCCATCTGTGCATGGAAAATAAACAAAATATCACCGCCTTAGGAAGGCTCTCGTGGGTCGTAGTAGATATTGGAGGAGTAAAGGTGCTCACATATTTTGAAGATATACATATTTTGGATGATATTGATCCCTATCCTACGATGTTGGGTTTAAATTGGGCTATTGACATGGATGGCATCATCAATATTAAGCACAGAGGTATGGTATTTGAGAATAATGGAACCAGATTTGTGGTCCCCTTATATCCCACAGAAGGTGAAATATATACAGAGACGGTGTGCGTAGATGATGATGTCGATCATATCTATAAGTTAACTGTGCGATATGAATATTGGATCAGCCCAACAACTGATGGAAGACACAATTGGGAAAAGGATAGCTCATGATTTTCAGATTCAGATGAGGAACTAGAGCACTGATAGAACCGACTACAAGAAGTATCTGCATCGCGCTGTAATCGGGTGACAAGAGCTCTTCAATGTATATCCTCAGAGGTACTTGCCTTATTATGATGGTATGACTAATGTTAACATCTTTTTAGGAGAACTCGAAAAAGTTTTTCCAGAAGCACAAAGGTTCCATGCACTTGATATAGCGCTGCACTCAACCCCAGCACACTGGTGGGAGACACACAAGGGAAACCTAGGTAACTGGGAAGAATTCACTTGTATGATGCATCTGTGATTTGAGCATCCAAATACCAGAATAGAAGAAACCTATTCCAAAAAATATGGTGAAGGTAGTGAGGGTCCTGAGAAGCAGACCGTGAAAGGCACTAAGCGTGGTTTTCAGGCCGCAGGAGGTCCGCACAAGAAAAATAAGGGGTCCAAATTGGCAGGCACAGAGGACCTCATGCTCACGGAGGATGATTTCAATGAGATAGAGAGCATAATCAAGTCGACTACGGAATATATCTGGACCGACATGGAAGTGTATTATAAATATGTGCTCAAGGGAGTATAGTCGAGTATTGAGGAGCTCAAAATGAAAGTGAGCGCAATACAAGCAAGTGTGTGGCAAGCGAGCTAGCTACAAGTGAGCGTGAAAACTTCCAGCTTGGGACAGATGAGTACCTATCCAATCAACACGGTGCTGCCATCTCTCGGGGATAGCTACCTACTTTAGATCCCCACACCATCCATCATAGTGGAGCCACCTACTTTCAAGCTTCCCTTGTTGAAAAGTGTAACCAAGTCGGTCTTCATGCTGACTATGTAATTATGTATTTATGAAAATAAGAAGACAAAGATAATAAAATGAATTTTTGGTGTACTTGCTTCATGGGTTTCATGAGCAAGATTTTATTAAGTAGATGGACTTCTTCTTGATGTCCATTAGGTTTGAGTTAAGTGTCAAAATATTCTCCAAGACCTTGTGGAAGAAGCTCACAACAAACCTTTATGCAATGATCAAAGAAAAGCCTTAAATGATGTGAAGAATCAACTCTCCAATGTTGGAATAAACCTTATCTAGTTGGCCTAATTCACCATGGACAAGTCGGCTGGCATCTTAGCTAATTAACTAACAGAAAAAACTATAAATACTGTGTTGATCTGTGCAGAAAGGGAACAGAATTGTGGATCTATTGCAGGAATAAAGTGCGGATCTACTACAGGAATAATTGCGGAAAAATATCAGGAATAAAGTGCAGATATAAGACAGACTTAAGTGCGGATTAAAAGGAAGGAAAAAGTGTGTATTAAAGGATGAAGTGAAAATTACACTAAACCTAATGCGGACATCTCCAAGGATACAATGCAGATAAAAGGACAACATATAGTGAGGATAGAGGACATTTTATAGTGCAAAGAAAAAGTCATATTTCTAAGGCAAGACAGTGCAGAGAACAAGTCGGATTTCTAAGTGAACAAGTGCAGATTTCACTATGTATGAAGTACGAATTTAAGTAGCTATGTTCATGGTGTAAAGTGAGGTCTCATCAAAGTTATCTCAATAACTATAAAGTAAGAAAAGTATTGTAGACATACAACTGATATTCTACAAATTGAAGTGTGATTCCGAAACTAGGAAGAAGATATTGAAAAGGAAAGTTAAGGGTTTTTTGTTTTAAAGAATAAGCTAAGGCAGTGAATGCAAGAAGAAAGGCAGATCTTAAGGTGGGAGAATGTGAGAAATTTCTCTAGTGTTGATGCAGAACTAAGTAATTTGGTGAAGAGAAGAATAAAGGTCTTGGAAGCATATCTAGGTCAAGGGTCTATGTCTGGATCATGGTACTTGTAATTTGAAGATCTATAAGAAGAATTATTTGCGGGTTTTCCTATCCAAGGGGGAGAGGTTTTTCCTTGGCTCTAGGAGCGTAACTTTTGTGTCTTGTGCATTTTGATAATTTACTTGATGAAATATTAACTAAACTAAGAGAAGAGAAGACATAAGTATCACAAGTCATATTACAAGTAATTATCAAGAAGAGAATTTGTATTAATCTCCGGCCCTCCAAATTCTCAACATGGTATCTGTTATCACTCTGTAATTTGTAAGATTGGCAAGAAAAAATGACAAAGGACTACATCAACCCACTTTGGATTCTAGGACCTAGCCTTCCTAGACTTAGAGTGGGCTCTCTCTGTTTTATGATTTAACTTGATAATTATAAGTGTTGATATTAGGTTAGTTATAGAAATTATGAGGGTTGTTTTTTTGATTGATTGTGTGTTTGGATAGATAGAGATGTGAAACTAATCCATTGGGCTATGGAGTTATAAAAGGTTGAATTGTGCATCAAATTTTCAAGGGAATTCATAGGGAAATTTAACTATGCAGACTGGATCTTACTGGCAATGTGAATATGAAATGGGAGAAAGTAGTGAGTTCAGAAATAGATAAAGAGAACTTAAGAATTATTTAACAATACTTTAGAGGAAAACATTAAGATAACAAACACAGACAAAATTAAGGTGCTCTCTCAACAAATTTTAATCTAATTTTTTTGTTTTCCAATCATAGAAATTGATGCACAGCATGAAAAGACAGAGGAAAAACATTAACACAGAGGAAAAACATCACCATTAACATAGCTCAAGAATCCTATGAAAGGTCTCTTATTATTGATGCCCAGCTCAAACAGTTACAGTGCTCCAATACTTCTTACAATGCAAGTTTCAACAGGGTCCAATTTTCCAACCCCTGATACTGCTAAGGCATGCAGTATTTATCTAAATACTAAGTCGGTTGCCTTACCTTACTCGGTAACCTTTCATTGATTACAATTTAGCAGAAAATGACAAGTGTGGTCATGCAAGGCCTGAACAGAAAATCACTGACAACAACACCGCCTCTGGAATTAATTCTGGGCAAATCTTCATGGATCCAAATGCTTTGATGGCTCTTCGGAAGATCAAACAATAATATTGGAGGTGGCTATGATGGTCATGAAGAGGTAACCAATGGTGGCTCTGACATCTGGCCCTGCTTTTCAGAAAACTAGCATTTGGTAATTAAATCTGATAAAACGTTGGTTACTTTTCATTATTTGGGTGATTATGTTGATGTGTTCTGTATGAATTCCCTTTGCCCGACTCGACCTCCTGTGCTTGCACACCTTGTCGAGGCTTATTTTTTTACAAGTCATTCTACCATGTTTTGGCCTATTTCTTCATACAATGGCATACAAACCTCATAATCCTAGACGTGAAGGGATGATGGTGGGTGTGGCGCAGCAGTAGTGGTAATGGTCAAATGAATGTGATGGTGGTTTGGAGGCTAGCGGAAACAGCTTTTCGGAGGGGGTCTTAGGTGGTAAGTGGTAATAGAGAGGGGGGTGTGCAATTGAGGGGTTGCAACACATGGAGGAGTGGGCAGTAATGGATACCGCCCATTTCGGACCCCCTCCCCTCATGATAAAGTTCGAATCTGGTGGGGAGGCCGAAACTAGATAAGGGTCGTCAGATGTGGGGAAGAGAAGTGGAGAAGGAGGAAAGGTGGAGGGCGATTAGAAGTGGAATGAAATAGCACATGAGTGGGACCCAACTCGACCCTTTCTGTTCATTCTTTATTAGAATGAATCTTCAATCCTTGTAGCTTTGGTGATTTTTAAAGCATAAAACCTTCGAATGTGTGGCTGAGTTCTGTTGTCGTGCTTAGCCCTTTTTCTTCACAAAACAACGTGTTTGACCTAATGCACCCAGACTTGAGATCCTTTAAATTTTAGCTTGGAATCACATTGCATCCATGCCAACATCACACTTCACATGGTGCAAGACTTAACTTTTCCTGAGCACTTACCTTGTAAAATTTGTGATTTACGATTACGATCGGGTCCCACCACATCGTGAAACTACGTTTTAAACATTACCGTGGACCTGTGGTTTATGGACCACATAAACTCCCTTTACATACGCAACAGACTACAATATTGGAGATTATTCAAAATACATATGTGCACAATCAACATCAATTTACTTTAAAACAAATCGCACATAACTCAAACCACTTACATATATGCAAAACAGTGGTTGTAGGGTCCCGCAATATGGTGACCAATCACGATGCATCGCATATCGACGAAATTAACATATAACTTAAATGGTAAACAATACAAACACTGATGTGAGGTTGCGACGTAATCTCCATCGTAGATCTTCACCAGATCTAACGACCCTTTTGTACCATCTCACACTCCCATCTCTTGTCCTTCTCACATCGCAACCAAAATAATTTACCTTGCGAAGTATTAATGCTAAAATATAAAACCACCAATGTGTGATATGCACTGGATAATTTTTCCAACATGTGGCTCCTCCCTTTATCGCATCGCAAGTTTCAATTCTTACCGCATCACAATTTATTTATTTTAACTTGCGAAGTCCTTAACACCTAAACTCAATAATCGCTGATGCGAAATTGCGTTATGCCGACACGTGGCTCCTAAATTGATCGCAACATAAGATATATTTTTAACTTGCGATGTCATCTCACTCGTAGGTCTCTTCCCTTTTAGATATGTGATTCGATCCTCGTCTTCTTATCGCCTCCTTTGGAAATATTCTAAGTGTTTCCATCTTAGTCGATTTCTCTGCTTTCTACCGTCATCGCTCTACAACTCTGCTATCCTTCCTGAGATTTATTCAGTCTTTAAAAGCATTGATATCTCCTGAGCTTGTTCTCCTATTTGTTATTCACTCCAACTTGGGATTATCACACTTGCTTCACACCTTACTAGATTCTTTTGAAGCTCTTGAAAGTCAGGATTTCCCATTTTTCTTGAAAATAAATGATAGCCATGGAATATTATTTTTAGTATGAAAGATCTAAGAAAATAATCAATCACCTAGTGATACTTTTAAATACAGGAGTCTAACAGTGGCTTCAGCTGGGGATGGAAGCTCCTTAAGGAGGTGTCAAGAACACCGTAGACTAGTATCCTGATCTATTGGGTTGATCCCACAACTTGTATCTTGATCTGTCTGGCAACTTAGTGATTGGAAACTAGCTGATTGTTCCTCCTAACTTTGAATGATAAAATTATAGCACATGCTTGGCCAGACATCTTATTAGCATACTGAAATCTAAACTGAAACTACAATTGAACTTATCCACTACAATCCATCAATCTGAACATACTACAACACCTTGAAAACTTGAATGGTGAAACCAGAACTAAGCTAAAACTAAAGTTTGAAACATACTGATCTGAAAATCAAAAGCAATCTAAAACTAAAATTTGAAATATGCTCAAAGTACTGAGCTTATTTTCACACCTACCTACCATAATCTACTGAAATGGCTGCCCTTCTACACAATACAATAATGCCAGTGCAAATAGTCAAGCAATTGTTCTAATATCTTTTTTCTTTCATTGCTCTTCACCATGTTCAAAGACAAACCTGACAATGGAGTTTGATAGAAATTCTCGGCTTGATCTTGTTTACATAGATCTTCGTACCTTTGAAAAACAACTGACATGTCATAAATATGTGTTGGATTTGTAAAGAACAATTCCTCCATATAGACAACCACTGGATCAAGATACTCTTGATTTATTTTTGGGTATTCTGACTCAGCCAACTCAACTTCGTATCCTGGTACTGCAGATGTGCTTTCCTAGTCTTCAATCAACTCGGAACATGTTTTCATGCTACCTGATCAGTGTTGTGCCACTACTTCTACTGAATCATACAATAGGGAAGACTGTCTGATCATATCCATATCATAGCAACTTTTGAGAGAATTATGAACACAGGAAGATTGATTTTGAAAGCAGAAATCATCCAACACATTTGCTATTGGGTCATGCGGTGCTTTAGATGGTAGTGTTGGTTCTTTTGAGACCTCATGTTTTCTCTTATAACTATTAGCCAGAATGTGATCCCAATTTCCTTTTACAATCTGAAATGAATTGAAACATAAGGGTAAAGACTCAAGATGTATTGGTTCCTCCTCTATTTCAGATTCTGTGATTTCAAGATGACTTAGGGGGAGAACTTCTGGATCTGAAAATGGTTTTGTATCATCCCTCTTTTCCTCACCTAACTCATTAGAGAATTCCTTCTCCTTTCTATTTGCAACCTGATTGTGATTCTCTCTTAAGAGTGAGGCAAAATATAGAGGAAGGCATTTTATACTTACTTGACAACTTCCTACATTTTCCTCCTTACAATCTTGCTCAACATGCAGAGTTTGATTTTCCTCTTTGCATTGTGATAAATAAGTTTGTTCTTCCCAAGAAAATAGTGTTGGCTTCTTCGAATAATTAGCCTCAACCTCAACCTTATAGTCTTCCTCTTGATACTCATATTCGAGATGGCTACCTCTGTATGCAAGGTCATCTATCATGTACATTGTTGATGAGGATTTCCCTACCTCTTTCTGATTTTGGAATTCATCTTTGGCTGTGTTGTGGATAGAGTACATGAAATAGTCATTTTCGTTTTAGGGTGTCCAGGATGGGTTGCAAACTTCTTGGGTACATTGGTATCTTTATTTTTTGAAAGTAATAGAACAGGAGGTATCTAAACATAAAGATCATATTTCCTACTAATCATATGCATCATTTCATTGTCTATGTTTGTCAACATATCTAGCTTTATCTCTGAAGATATGAATCATTCTCTTTCTATTTTATCCTTCTCCATAGCCTTTAACTTTTCCTCTTTGTACAATAGGTTCGCTTCCACATAAACAACCATATTTTTCATTTATTCAAAGGTTGCAGGGTCCCTTTCGCTTAACTGGAATTCCATCTCTGGGTCAAATGCATCTGGGTAGTGCTAGAGAGCTAATCATGAGGGTGTCCTTATCTTTGCAGGCATCGAATAGTATACCTTATTGAACCTGGATGAAAAATGATGTATTGTCTCCCCAGGCTGTCTTTTTAAATGGTTATAATCTTCTATGATGAGTGAAACATTTCCCACGACCACCCATCTATCTAGGAAAACTTGAGTGAATTGATGAAAATTGCTAATGCTTGCAGCTGGAAGATATGTAAACCAATTTTTAACTTTACCTTGCAATGATAGGGAAAACATTCTGATACACACATCATCTTCTCCCACCTAAAACAAATCAAGGAAATCCTTAAGATTTTGAATGTGCGTTTCAACAATGATATTTTCATTTTCTCCGTCAAATATGGGTAGATTATTGATAAAATTTGCAGGGATGTCATAGAGGATAGGAGGAAAAACCAGAGGCTTGTATATTTCTGGGAATTTTGCAGGTATAGGCAGTACAACAGGAGGCTTATAACCATTTTTGAATTTAGAAATTACAGTTGATGTATCTTGAGGGTCATGTTTCATTAGGTTTTCCACAAGTGCATCCGGGATGCGCACAGGTGTATGAGTATGTACATAATCTAAAATTTGGGGCTTAGCTTCTTGAGGCTCATCAATCTGCCAATAATCAATGTAAACCTCAATGGTGTACTCTTGATCATTCTTAAAGTATGATAGAACATAGTTACAGATAAAATCAAAAATTTCTTGAATCCAATTTGGGCTTGAATACTTTCTCTTTCTAGGCTGACTAGTCATGTTTCATGTCCTTCGTCCATTGGATTATTTGAATGGAACTGGTTTGAATTGGAGTCTCCGGGTGGATGATCTCAAATTTCTTATGTCTGGCTTGTTTTTCCACCATCAACAGCCAGATACCAATCTTGGAACATACTTGAATTATACAAGTTTGATTGGGGTTTCTGAGTTCTAATGTAATATTGAGCTCTTTCAGTAACTCCCTAGTATGGTTGCCATTATGTTATCACTCTGTAATTTGTAATATTGGAAAGAACAGACGATATATGACAACTTCAAATCAATTTGAATTCTAGGACCTAGCCTTCCTAGACTCCGAGGGGGCTCTCTCTGTTTTATGATTTAACTTGATAATTATAAGTGCTAAGATTAGGCTAGTTATAGAAATTATTAGGGTTGTTTGTTTGATTGACTGTGTGGATGCACAGATAGAGCCGTGAAACTAATCCATTGGGCTATGAAGTCATAAAAGGCTGAATTGTGCATCAAATTTTCAAGGGCATTCACAGGGAAAGCTAACTATGCAGACTGGATCTTACTGACAGTGTGAATATGAAATGGGAGAAAGTAGTGAGTTCAGAAATAGCTAAAGAGTAGTTAATAATTCTTTAACTATACTTCAGAGGAAAAAATTAAGATAAAAAACACAGACAGAATTAAGGTGCTCTCTCAGTAAATATTAATCTAAATTTTTTGTTTTGCAATAAGATAAATTGATGCAAAATACTGGGGAATGAACCCAGAATCTCTTTTTTTCCAAAAGTCTCCTCAAAAGAGAAACATTTGAACAAGCTATAGACGTGGAAGTTGATAGCGTTGTACCACCTGATTGGGTTAGTTCTTGTTTAGTATAGAATCAAAAAATAATGGAACAAATTGTAGATGAAGTCATTAATTTTGATGAGTTCCTTATCACAATTCAAAATGCAAATTATGGCAAGAGAGGTAAAAAATTAGAATTGAAAAAGTAAAAGTTCATAATCAAAAGGTTATTGATCAAGAACAAATTGATATTGACATGTCTGATGTTGAATCTATGAGGATCATGATATTGCATCAATCTACTAGTGAAGCACTTACACAGTTTATTGGCGAACAAGAAGCAAAAAACCTGAGACTGAAAAAAAAGGGGGGACCTATAAGACACTCTAAATCCAAGTCCTTTGTTAATGACTCCACTAGAAATATAGGCACCACCATTACCAATTTCTACCACTGCTACACTACATATATTTAATCAAGTTGTCAATCTCCTTAACATACTGAAATCATATATCATAAGCAACATATGCCAAATATTGGAAACTATTGATCATGCATGGAAAGCAGCTTTATATTTACTAGGTTTAGCACAGTAAATTAATTCATTTGTTTATTAAGAGTAATCTTAAGCTAGATAGGAAATTTTCTAACAATGAGTTACTTACTTTTAGTTAGAGACTTGAATTACTCTCTGATCTAGAGAAAGAAAACAAAGGACTCCCAAATTCTAATAGAATGAAGCAAGAGGAAGTTGGATGGTCTACGAGAATCATGACACTAGAGAACATCATTTCTGAATGTGAAAGCATAAAAATTAGAAGAGGTGATGCCTTTCTCAAGGAGGTAAATATTGTCCAAGACTTAAATAGTTTGCACATCATACGAAATTTTGAATCAATTTAAAGAGACATACTAATAGCCGAATTGGACAAGCTAAAACAGTCAAAGGAAACCAAATTTGATGACATAATTGATTACACCATAGAATAAATTAACAAATTGCTAATTACTTTTGTTAGTATCAATTAACAAAATTATGTTTTGGTAGTGCAATTGCAAGAAGAGGCTAGAAAAATTGAGAAAGAGATATTAAATGAAAATGTCAAAATGGAGACTATAGTCCCTCTTATCAAATATTTCATTAAAACTATGGTGGGAAAATTTATTCAAGAAATAATGAATCTGATAAACAACTAACATACAATCAATCACAGCCTTTGCTTTTACATACTATGAGTGCTATCAAATTGTTCAACATTCATTTTTTTGTTTACTAGCATTACATTATTCGACTTTGTTTGTTGTGTTATCATGAACTAAGCTAATTGTTGTATACAGTTTCTCACATTAGAGGAAATTTCAGCCTAAAAGTTCCCATGAAATTTTAATGTATTTTCCATGTCATAATATGTAAACCAATAAAAATCCTTTAAATTTAAAAAGAGGTACATGTAAATATTTTGGAGGGAAAAAAAAAAGAAAAACTATTTTTTTATTTGTATTTTTGGATTATCTCCTTAGAGGTTTACTCAAATTTCAAGTGTAGACACTCGTTGGATGTGGAATTAAATTACACATCCAACGAGTACCCATTATGCATACTTTTGAGAAGACACACATTGATAAAAATCGCAAATACATTAAAAAAGTGTGTTGAATACGCTTTTTAAATGTATTTACGATTTTTATCAATGTGGGTCTTCTCAAAAGTATGCATAATAGGTATTCATTGGATGTGGAATTTAATTTTTCATCCAATGAGTGTCTACACTTAAAATTTCACTAAAACTCCAAGCAGATAAGTCAAAATTACAATTAACAAAAGTAGTTTTCTTCTTTTCCCTCCAAAATTCGTAACTCTTATTTTTTTTATTTTAACTATTATTTTATTATTTTACCTTAGGAGGCCACTTTTAGGCCAAAATTTCCTCTAATGTTTTTCCTTGCACATGCCTTTTTCTTATTACGGCTCATGGGACCTCAATCCCAATCCCCATTAGGAAAAATGCATTTATTTTTACAATTAAGTATCAGGATTTTCAATTATGATTCCAATTCCCATTAATTTGCTCCAGTTTTGAATCTATTCACCAATTTTGTGAAGAATGCTGACATAATGTTTTGAATATGATCTTGTATATATCTAATCACAGTTTTTATCACACTCAAAAGTTTCAAAATTTGTTTTGATAAGGTCACCATAGGTTTCATATTGTGTTATGTTGGGTAATGCATTTGATGAAGAATTTATAAAATCATGTTTATCCTAAGTCTAAAACCCACCATGAGTCATGTCATGTTAGCAAAATACATTCCATGTCCTCTTTTTTTCGCACCCATGCCTTCAAATTATAAAAATGAGTCACTTGTCATTTTTTCACAGTTTCATAGCGAATACAATGGCAAAACAACAGATGTCACTACGAAATTACCTGATAATTCCGTAGTGAATATGCCAAGATAAAATCGATGACTTGTCTTTTGCTATTGGTTTTAGGGAAAGGTGAGATCACCTAGTAGGTTATGACAGTTATCCAAATGTGAAATCATAAGTGCTTGTCATCATTCCACCTTCATCGCTCCATTTGTCATTTTCCCTCTCATACTTGAATTTCATCTTTTTAAACAAATCACCCAAGCTCCTCTATGTCATTAAACCTTCAGCCTTTGCATGTAAATAATCTTAGTGTCATCCTTGAAAAGCTTAGCTTTGTGGCAAGCAGCTTGCTGTCCAATTTGCTTTTTATAGGTGTCACATTTTTAAGAAGGCAGCTTGGTTATAAAGAGATGTGGCCATGAATAAGAAAGTGTACAAAGGAGGCTCTGTGGTTATATAGGATCTCATGGAACGAACCTATTCATGGAGGAACCTAGCTTTGTTGAATCATTCACCAATTCAAGTTACTTTAATTTTTTCTAGAGCTTCAAGGGAATTTTCTTTGTCTTTGGACTATATGAGCAGTAAATTTAAATAGAATATTATGGATGAAAAGAGATGAATTCAGTAATACTGAGAGAGGTTATTGTCAAGAACAGAACAAGGAAAAATAATTTCCTTCACTTTTCTCATAGGTGCTACCAGTTTGGAGATTCGAAGATGTCTCTGGGACCTATTTTCAAAATCTGGAATTTTCATGCTTTATACATGTTTTTATAATGCAGATTCTGGACAGTTGGAGATGGTTTCAAAACAACCAAGAGAGGTTTTTCTTCAGAACATTATGATTTATGAAAACCTCCTCCCGTTTTAAAATATCTATCAATGATAGGGAGATAGGATCTCATCTCAAAACCTTATTTTTTTAGAAAAAACAGAGTCATTTTATTAGTAAATTAACTTGCTAAAGGTGGAAATGATGCTTTTTGAAGAGGGTAAGAGGAATTTTGAACCAAGTTTGCCTTATCATCTTTCATAATATCGATTTTCAGACCTACAAGTGAAATTTTGATGAAAAAGGGATAATTTTTAATTTTCTCCATAATCAGGTAGTTTCGTAGCAAGTTCCAAGCTTGACGGCCAAAAAATGCTACGAAATTTAGGAGGAATGTTTTTTGTCTTTAAATTCCATTTTATGGAGAAATAAGCAGGGATTTTGATATTATTTAGATATTTTTACCTGACAAATACTTTTGGGATAGCAGAGGCGGCAGAAGGAAAGGTTAAAAGACAGAAATAAGCTCGCTACTAAAATATGCTACAAAACTGCCAAAAGATGCTATGTTTTGCAGCAAGGTGTTTTTGAAGGGTTTTTGAAGGTTAGAAAGGAATATGGAAGAACAGAAAGCCACGTAGAGGTATCCAACAGATAATGAGACATCTTAGCAAATATTCATCACTTGGCATGTGTTTCGTTCATACAAAACAACATGAAGACAAACTTATAGTTAATGTTGATCCTTTCCTAGAAAATAAGACAATTGTTGCTAAATTCTTGGAAAGTTCATTTATGTTTTATGTCATGGAGAATGCCATTCAATCATCTGATATAAATCTATGTAATGGTCCCACTATTAGAGAAGTGGAAGAAATAAATTTAATTAGAGTCCCATTAGGAGAGAAACTCTTAAACAAATCGGTGTCTTTTTACGTTCCAGAAATAGAATTGTTAGTTATGATTAGCTGTCAGAGTCAAGGTTCGATGATCCAACATCCTATGTAATGTAAAAGGAGTCTATTTATAGATATAAAATTGAATATAAAAGGGGTGGGAGAATGTTTTTGACACAACTACTATTTTAATTTATGATATCAGTAATAGACAGACAATGACTTTTCTTGCTTTACCTGAGATTATTGGTGTGTTTCATTGGATTTATATGTCTCTTTTATATCTTGCTTCCAGTAGTATTTATGCTAAATTACTTAGACTTCATATCATATATGCTCTGACTTCCTTTTAGCATTGAGTTACTGATTATTCCCATGTGTTAGTGTTGTTCTATCATTGAAACAGAAAAATCCTCAGCTTCCATAAGTTGGAATGCTTGTCATTGATTTCCTTTTACTGAATCCATAAGCCCAATGGTAGTTTAATATTACTCATTTTTCACTTGCAATCACATACACTAAAACACTCACAGAGTTGGCCATCTGCTTTCAATTTATTCATTGAATATCCTTTATCTTTTTGAGAGAGCCCTCTTAGACTGAAGAGGCTAATCTTTAGTCAAAAGCTGGTTTGAAATAGTTACTCCAAGTTGACCATTGAAGCAGCCTAACAAGACTCAATTTTGTGATAACATTTTCGAGCCATTGCCGGGGAATTGAAGGTGTAAATTTTCTCCAGGAAGAACGACAAATTTCATATTTGACTTGTGATGGTGAACACAAGCCAAACAGAGGAAGGTTGTATCATTCACCTGGCGACTCCATTGTTCAAGATCCCAAGCTTCAAAGTTTAGAGTGACTTCACTACCAAAGAATCCAAATTTCAGAACATTGATAGTGATCCAAGATGAGAGGGTATGTGGCAAACCCTTTATATGATGAAATGTTACAAAGTGTTAGGGATGAGTTAGCATAATTTTAGATAGATGAACATTTCTCAATAATAGTATTTCATTGTTTTCTTGGTTTAGTTGCTGAAAGATTAGAAAATGAAATTGAACTATTGGATGTTCAAATTGAATCATATCATTTCCAAGATCCTAAACATTTCTTGGAAATTTTTCCTCCTAAAAAAAAGAGAAAACTATTATACCATTTGACTTTCCGATAGAGGAAGAATATGGTTATGAGCTTGCTATTGTAGAGTTAGAATTAAGGTTCAACCTTGTTGAAGAAAATGAAAAGGATATCCAGGATCAATTTTTCATTGAGAGCTTAAAAGGGATATCAAAAATTATGTCTTCTATGATCCCATAGCGTATTACATGGAAGAGTTTTATAGTCCAACTTTTCAATTATTTTTTCACTATGAAAAATAGACCCATTTTCAATTACCTTTATCATTTTATAATACAGTTTTCTTTTGGTTTAAGCACAATCAAGGAGTTCAGGTATCAGATCAAGTCATTGATTGGCTTTATTGGAGGTCTCATGTTGCTTCAATCAAACATGAGGATTGTAGTTGTATGGTAGGTATGAGTGTGTGTGAATAAGCTCAAGTAGTCCGAGCATCTTTTCAGCATGTACAGATTTGGTTTTTCAGCAGTTATCATCAAGATTGAGCCCGAGAAGAAGGCCATAAGATCTTGGTGAAGTCTTCATCAATTTCAAAAAAATTTCAATTTCTCAAGATAAGGCAGTGGATCTACAAGTTCTTTGTTGTACCACGGGGGCACACCATCCCCACTGGAGCCACTATTATCACACTCAAAATTTTCAGTATTTGTTTTGATAAGGTCACCATAGGTTTCATGTTGTGTTATGTTGGGTCATTCATTTGATGAAGAATTTATAAAATCATGTTTATCCTAAGTATAAAACCCACCATGATTCATGTCATGTCAGCCAAATACACTCCATGTCCTTTTTTTTTTGCACCCATGCCTTCAAATTACAAAAATGAGCCACCTGTCAATTTTTCACAGTTTTGTAGCGAATACAATGGTAAAACAACCGATTTCGCTATGAAACGACTTGATAATTCCATAGCAATTCTGCCAAAATAAAATTGATGACTTCTCATTTTCCATTAGTTTTAGGGAAAGGTGAGATCACCTAGTAAGTTATGACAATTATCCAAATGTGAAATCATAAGTGCTTGTCATCATTCCACCTTCATCACTCCATTTGTCATTTTGCCTCTCATACTTTAATTTCATCTTCTTAAACAAATCACCCAAGCTCCTATATGTCATTAAGCCTTTAGCCTTTGCATGTAAATCATCTTAGTGTCATCCTTGAAAATCTTAGCTTTGTGGCAAGCAACTTGTTGTCGAATTTGTTTTTTACAGATGTCACATTTTTAAGAAGGCAGCTTGGTTATAAAGAGAGATGGCCATGAATAAGAAATCGTACAAAGGAGGATCTGTGGTTAGATAGGAGCTCATGGACCTAAGTTATTCCTGGAGGAACCTAGCTTTGTTGAAGCATTCACCAATTCAGGATGCTCGAATTTCTGTTGGAGCTACAAGGGAATTTTATTTGTCTTTGGACTGTGTGAACAGTAAATTTAAACAAAATACTATGGAATAATGGAGATGAATTCGAAAATACTGAGCGAGGTTATTTTCAAGAACATAACACGAAAAAATAACCTCGTTCACTTTTCTCACTGTTGCTACCATTTTGGATAATCGAAGATGTCTCTGGGACCTATTTTCAGAATCTAGAATTTTCCTATTTTATACATGTTTTTCTAATGCAAATTATGGACAGATGGAGATGGTTTTTAAAATCCCAAGAGAGGTTTTTCTTCAAAACATTCCGATTTATAAAAACCTCATCCCGTTTTGCAACAACTATCAAGGATAGGGATATAGGAGCTCATCTCTGAACCCTATTTTTTCAAAAAAAAGAAAGAATCATTTTATTGGTAAATTAACTTGCTAAAAGTGAAAATGATGCATTTTGAAGAGGGTAAGAAGCATTTTGAACCAAGTTTTCCTTATCATATTTCATCATATCAATTTTTAGATCTAAAAGTGAAATTTTGATGAAAAAGGGATAATTTTTAATTTCCTCCATAATCAGGTAGTTTCATAGCGAGTTCTAGGCTTGAAGGCCAAAAAGCACTACGAAATTTCTGAAGAATGTTTTTTGTCTTTAAATTCAGTTTTATGGAGAAATAAGGAGGGATTTTGATAGTATTTAGATTTTTTGACTTGAAAATAACTTTTGGGCCAGCAGAGCTGACAGAAGGAAAGGTTAAAAGACAGAAATAAGCTCGCTACTAAACTATGCTACGAAACTGCCTAAAGATGTTTTGTTTTTCATCGAGGTGATTTTGAAGGGTTTTTGAAGGTTCGAAAGGCATATGTAAGACCAACAAGCCATGTGGAGGTATCCAAACATATAATGATACATCTCAACAAATATTCATCACTTGGCATGTGTGTCATTCATACAAAACAACATGAAGACAAAATTATAGTTAATATTGATCCTTTCCTAGAAAATAGGACAATTGTTGCTAAATTCTTGGAAAGTTAATTTATGTCTTATGTCATGGAGAATTCCATTCAAGCACCTGATCTCTATCTATGTAATGGTCCCACTATTAGAGAAGTGGCGGAAATAAATGTAATTAGAGTTCCATTAGGAGAGAAAATCTTAAATGAATAGGTGTCTTTTTACGTTCCATATCATATTTATGTCTCTAAAATCATATTTATAAATCAAACTTACTAATGAAACTTCTTTATTGGCACTCCTTCATTTTCTGGGCTTTTATGCAATTAAATGGTGATTTGATGACCTTGGAAACCCTAAGACCTAATGGAGACTCTAACTAAATGAAACCATAATGAAAATGACTGAAATAATGATGACAAGTCAAGACTAATGGTATACTCAGCAAAGTGGTGAAATGAGCCAACAAGTTATAAAATTTTGAAAGGAGTGATATTTGACCTAAATATCCACCAAGTGACCAATTTTTTTCATGATGACCTAATGTAATGACAAAAAAATTTAGAATGGGACCCTTAACATGACATGAAAGAGTTTATTTGATCAATGGTGGACAGATGCAAAAAATGACACTAACATTGGCTCCAACTGAGCATGGAAGCTCCTTGGAGGTGTCAAGAACACCATATATCAAGTAGCCTAACCATTGGGAATGGAGTCAAAAGCTGAAAACAAACTAAAAATTGAAAACTTGATGTAATAAATTGACTCAAGACTAACTCAAAATTGACTCAAAACTAATTGACTTAACTTATTGAGGGCAAGCTTGACGGATTCAAATCCCAATGACAACCACCTACCTGCTGAAGACATATGTATAATAATGTGAAGTGATTCTTCTAGTGTAACCAATATAGTAGATGGCTACTTACTTGAATTTTTCTCTCACTTTCCTCGAGCAGGCAGAAAAAACAAAAACTAGACAACTCCGAGTGTCTACTAAACAAGTGCTTCTGGTCCATGAAAACAAGAAAATACATCTTCCCTACTAACTGTAGAAAATCAGTAAAAGGATATTAAAAAATCTGAAATGTTACTTTGTCTTGAGAGAGATTATTTTCAAGAAAAGAACAAGGAAAAATAATATCCTTCACTTTTCTCATAGGTGCTACCAGGTTGGAGATTCGAAGATGTCTCTGGGACCTATTTTCAAAATCTAGAATTTTCCTGTTTTATACATGTTTTTCTAATGAAGAGGGTAAGAGGCATTTTGAACCAAGTTTTCCTTATCATATTTCATCATACCAATTTTCAGACCTACAGGTGAAATTTTGATGAAAAAGGAAAAAAAATTAATTTTCTCCATAATCAGGTAGTTTCATAGCGAGTTCCAGGCTTGAAGGCCAAAAAGCGCTACGAAATTTCTGAAGAATGTTTTTTGTCTTTAAATTCAGTTTTATGGATAAATAAGGAGGGATTTTGATAGTATGTAGATATTTTGATCTAAAAAATGCTTTTGGGCCAGCAGAGGTGGCAGAAGGAAAGGTTAAAAAACATAAATAAGCTCGCTACTAAACTACGCTATGAAACTGCCTAAAGATGCTCTGTTTTTCAACAAGGAGTTTTTGAAGGGTTTTTGAAGGTTCGAAAGGCATATGGAAGACCAAAAAGCCATGTGGAGGTATCCAAACATATAATGATACATCTCATAAAATATTCATCACTTGGCATGTGTGCCATTCATACAAAACAACGTGAAGACAAAATTATAGTTAATGTTGATCCTGTCCTAGAAAATATGATAGTTGTTGCTAAATTCTTGGAAAGTTAATTTATGTATTATGTCATGGAGAATGCCATTCAAGCACTTGATCTCTACCTATGTAATGGTCCCACTATTAGAGAAGTGGTGGAAATAAATGTAATTAGAGTCCCATTAGGAGAGAAACTCTTAAATGAATAGGTGTCTTTTTATGTTCCAGAAATAGAATTGTCAGTTATGGTTAGCTGTCAGAGTCAAGATTCAATGATCCAACATCCTATGTAATGTAAAAAGAGTATATTTATAGACATAATTTCGAATATCAAATGTGTGGGAGAAATGTTTTGACACAGCTACTATTGTAATTTCTGATATCAGTACTAGACATACAGTGACTTTTCTTGCTTTACATGGGATTCATGATGGTTTCAATAGATTTATATGACTCTTTTATATCTTTCTTCCAGTAGTATTGATGCTAAATTACTCAAAATTCATATCATATATGCTCTGACTTCCTTTTAGCATTGAGTTACTGATTATTCCCATGTGTTAGTGTTATTCTATCATTGAAACATAAAAAGCCTCAGCTTTCGTAAGTAGGAATGATTGTCATCAATTTCCTTTTATTAAGTCCATAAGCCCAATGGTATTTGAATCTTCCTCATTTTTCACCTGAAATAACATACACTAAAACACTCACAGAGTTAGCCATCTGCTTTCAATTTATTCATTGAATATCCTTTATCGTTTTTAGATAGCCCTCTCGGACTGAAGAGGCTATTCTTCAGTCAAAAGCTGGCTTGAAATAGTTACTCCAAGTTGACCATTGAAGCAGCCCAACAAGGCTCAATTTGGTGATAACAACAGCTATGATTATTGGAATTTGAATTTTCATACAATTCTTGTTACTATAAATGTATTTCTTATTGTTCAAGACTTCTCAACACAAAGATTGATTACTTTGTTCCAATTTTGAGTATGTTCCAATTTTGTGATAATGTTTTGTATAAGTTTTCAAAGACATGATTTGAGCCTTTGTATTATATCTAATATTGTGTTATTGACTAAAATGAAAATGAGCATTTGAAAATAGTTTTAGATCTGAGACATACATCCCTCAATAATAAATGCTAACATGATAAATATGTTATGTGTTTTAATCTTTTGAAGTTCGAAAGATGTTATGTGTTGAGTATTGAGTTAATTTCATTGTGCGGAGTGTAGAAGTGCGAAGGAAGATTTCATTTTTCCTCCTCCACATGCCTGCACTCCACACAATGAAAGCATCACGGTGCTAATTTGAAATATTGTGCATTAGCATTTATATTGTTGGGTTAATTTGTACTTTGATCAACCTTGAAATTCATATATTCAAAATCTAGTTTTTTATTTAAAAACGTAGATAGGTTTTCTTGCATATATTATTACATTAATAAATTCAATCCTAGGCCTATACGACTCTTTGCAAATATTACCCACAAATCAATATCGTAATCACTTTTTAACTTTTAGAAACATTATATTCAATGTGTTTCCATCAGTGTCACATAGGAATGTATTCTCCAAGAATAACATTTTCTCAAATTCACAATAGATAAAGAATTTCCTTTCTATAAAACACTTCTTCCACGGACGAACACAATCCATGATCTCGTTCAAAAAATTTCATTAGAGGAAATTTCATCCTAAAAGTGGCCTCTAGAGAAAAATAATAAAATAAGAGTTGTGAATTTTGGAGGGAAAATAAGAAACTATTTTTTTTAATTGTGTTTCTGGCTTATTTTCTCGTAGGTTTACTCAAATTTAAATTATAGACACTCATTAGATGCGGAATTGAATTCCACATCTAACAAGTACCCATTATGCATACTTTTGAGAATACCCGCATTGATAAAAATTGAAGATACATTAAAAAAGTGTGTTCAACATGTTTTTTTAATGTATCTTCAATTTTTATCAATGTGGGTCTTCTCAAAAGTATGCATAATGGGTACTCATTGGATGTGGAATTTAATTCTACATCCAATAGGTGTCTACACTTGAAATTTGAGTAAACCTACAAGGAGATAAGCAAAAAATACAACTAAAAAAAGTATTTTTTCTTCTTTCCCCTCCAAATTATTTACATGTACCTCTTTTTAAATTTAAAGTTTTTTTATTGGTTTACATATTATGACATGGAAATTACGTGGAAATTTCATGGGCAATTTTAGGCTGAAATTTCCTCTAATGTGGTTTCCAATAAGTAATATACATCTACTAAAATAGATATAATGTCTTTTCACCTCTAACAATTATTGGTGGTTCTCCAGTTAAGTGACTGACAAATCTAGTAAATGATGTTATGGAACAAACAATAGATAAATCAGTTGATACAGTAACAGTGGAAGTGGAAAACTAGAGTATAGTTCATAGTATACTAATATGCGTTCTTGTGAGATACTCATGGTTAAAATATGACCTGCAGAACAATCAGATAAATGAACCCCTAAACATCTATTGAAAAAAAAACTATAGTTTATATTCCATGTCAATATTTACACATATTTTTCATCTAACTTTGGTTTGGATTCTATAAAATATATTTCATAAGAAATACAAAATATTTTTCCTTAGAGTGCGGAGGTGCGGAGTAAGCTTTCATTGTGCATCTTGCACACTTCTATATTTTCACACCTTCGTACAACAAAAGATAATTTCTTATATTGGAGTGAAATCAATGTAATAATTTTTTCGTTCCTCATAAGCAGTTGCTTGGTACATAATATAGTTGAGTGTTTACTTCTCATCCATTCTATGTTTACTTGATAAAGTTTGAAAGAAGTTTTATTTTTTAATATTTTATTTTTCCAGAAATTCTAAATTTGAAAAATAGCTAACAATCAAACAATCATGGTATGTGTTTTCTCATATTGTAAGTTTTCTTGAACCTTGGAACATTTGTTTTCCTATTTACTAGTGTTTAATTCTTTCAGCTTCTTAGATACGTTATAATTAAAGTTTTATAAATTAAATTTATTAAAACAATATACTTAAATAAAACAATGCTCACAAAGATGCAGACTACGAAGATTCATATGAGGTTTTGATCATATAGAACGTGGAGGTGGGGAGGAAGATTTCTCTGTGCTGGGTGTGCAAGTGCGGGGGAAGCTTATTATATGGAGGAATATTTCATTGTATGAAATTCAAAGGTGCGTGAATGTAGAGAAATATTTCATTGTGTGAATGCCAATATGTAGATGAAGCTTTCATTGTGTAGACAAATCTTTCATTTTCTGAACTATGGAGATGCATGAATGCAGAGGTGCGATGAAAATCGATATGTAATATTGCTGAATGTTTGACTATATATTTAGCACTTTAGGGAAACAACATATCTCAAAGTTTAGCTTTCATTGTGTCAAAAACAAAGGTGTGGAGGTAGCTTTCATTGTGGCATATCTGTAGGTGCGAAGAAATTTTTAATTGTGCGGAGGAAAATTTCGTTGCAGGTAAGAAGTTTTCATTGTGCAGAGTGTGAACATGCACTTTCAATGTGGTGTATGCATAGGTGCAAAGAAATATTTCATTGTGTATAGGGCTATTTCATTGTGAGTACGAATTTTTCATTGTGTGGAGTGCATAAATGCGTGAGGGTGGTTATGCGGAAGAAAATGATACATAATATTGCTCAATATTTGCTTCATATGAATTTATGGGCTTCGTACAATGTATCAATCTGCACATCTACACTTTTCACAATTATATGAAAATATTAATATTTTCAAGTGTTAAAATTGTTGTCTATGCTTTACATTACATGAAGTTGGAACTAGAATTTTATTCATGCTCTCAAAGAGTTTTTATGGCTACAACTCGATCATATGCTATAATATTTGGCTATATAATAACTATTAGCTTTAGATGCCGCAACTACTTCGAATATTGAGTATGAAGAGGATGTCGGAGATTCTCTTCGCAAGTGTGTTGGTTTTCATCACATATCACTACTTTCTTGTAGTTTGGATTGCTTTTAGAATGGTTGGAAAATTAAAATTCCTTTATAACTTTAGAGATTTATATATTTTTACACAAATTGTGTGCTTTCTCCCAATGGATTATTTAAACACTAAAGAAACAGGAAATATTTCATTGTGCAGAGTGTGGATATGTCAAGGAAACTTTCATTGTGAAAATATGCGCAAATGTGGAGGTGCAGAAGAAACTGATATATAAAATTGCTAAATGTTCCATTCGATACCATTTAATCCAACAACTTAATATCTCATAGTTAAACTTTCATTGCACTGAATGTAGAGGTATAAAGAACTCTTTCATTGTGTGATGTGTGGATATGTGAAATAATTCGTGATTATGTGAATGAAGATTTCATTGTGGCAAACAAATTTTCATTATGCAGAGTACAAACATGCACGAGTGTAGAGGTGTGAAAGAAAATGATATATAATATTTCTTATTAAATTTTGTTGAACATGAATTTCCAAGCTCTGCACAGTACATGAATCCACACCATCGCACTTCACAGAATGAACCAACGCTGGTGTGGGGAGAGATAATATGCAAATAATTATAATTCTAAAACACATTGTTGGGCGTCAACATGTGCAGAGTGCGGATGTGAGAATGACAAAAAATGGAAAAAATGATTGTGGAAGAAGAGTGAATCAGATTATCCACATTTTTAACAGAAGTTTGTCAACGTTTTGAATCCCAACGGGGATCCATCCTCAAGACATAAATTGAATGTAAGCTGAGAGAGGGCTCAAACCGGTGATAAATAGTGAAAGAAAAAAACCTAATTATTTAAAGAATATGACCATAATTATTTAAAAGAGACAACCATTTTAATTAATTTATAATTTATATTTTAATTTTTTTATTTTATGTGAAGAAGTGTAATATTAGTTAAAATGGCATTGAATGTTATTAAAAGAAAAAATACTAGACTTTTGTAATGGAATACACACATGGAATGTGAAAGAATAGTTTAAGTAGTATTTATATCTAAGTTTATTGTGTATTTTGTTTCTCGATGAAAGAAATAAGCTTCTCTCTTAGGTGGAGGGTTAGAGTGAGGTTGTTGGTATTGTTGAGATTTTGGGGTGTTGGGGTAGCATCGGATGTTCTCTAGCTCCCAAAATTTGTGGAGGGACTAGAGTACATGAGATCTCCAAGACCCGGAAAGCGATTTAAGAAATTCCATCATGTTTAAGAGATATTTAATTAATTAATATTTTTAATTAAGGACCCTAAGTCTAACTTAGGAAAATTAAAATATTAAAGTTAATCAAATTAAACATGTGATGAAAATGACTTAAGTCACATGGATCAAGAATCTTCTAATATTAGTTGTTGATTCAATATTAGATCACGGTCATTGATGTTTCAATGAGAAAAGTATAAGAAGAGGGCATGGGGTCTGTTGGAGAACACACACAGAGTGGCAGAGCACTGAGACTAAGCTGAAATTCTAGGGCATTGTTTCCTAAGAATTTCAAAAGTGTTTCAGCTGCAACGAGGGGTAGTATTGGAAAAAGGGATGGTTTGATCCTAGCCCAATAGTACAATAAGAGGTAGAGAAGCAACAGACTAAGTAGTGCAGAGGGAGCAACAGCTACACAGAGCAACCATATCCCAGTAGAGGCAACGCAGAGGCTTCAGGGGCTAAGAAAGCTTAACACAAACCCAGAAAGGGCAGCGCAGGGGCAACATAACCCAGTCTGGGGTGATGCAAGCCCTTCCCAAGCAGAGCAGGGGCTGACGCAGGCTACCGGAGATGATGTAGAGGGATTTAAAGAAGCGGTGGGGTTTCTGAAAACTGAAAGGGTTGTGTTCTGTAAATCCATTTGAGGGTTTAAATCAATTAGTTTTTCTATCTCCAGAACATAGGTATAGCTGCATATTATTTATTTCTCTATCGAGTTAACTAGTTTGGTGCCCAGATTCGTTGTACTTCAATTATACTTAATAATAAAACCTGCCTGCAACCAAAAGACCTATTTTCCAACATTGGGTTTTTTCAAGGAAATTTGTCTAGAAAATCCTTTTGTATAACTTTGTCATTTTGCATGTTATTCAATTTAGATCTACATGTGTAGGTCGTTGATGTGTTTACTTCGATGTTAATTTTTAATATTTTTAGGTTAATAACTTAATGTAAGTAGGAGAAGTAAATCGATAACTTAACAGTAGGGTTTCTCTTTGATCATATTCAGAAATTTTCACATGGTATCAGAGCGATTGCAAATCTAGCATAGATCTCCAGCAAGAAGGCTGAAGAATCTATGTTGCAGAAGGCAACAACAAAAACAGAAAACCAGACCAGAGAGGGCAGTGTAGCAGTAGAAGGAAGCTGAGCCAAATAGAGGCTAGGGTGACACAGTCTCCATGTAGATCCACATGGGCCCAAGCACTTACTACGTAGAGGCAGCGAAAAAACAGGGCGAGACTGTCTGCTCACGCAGAGGCCAGCCAGGGTGACGTAGTGCAGAAGTGGATTGTTTTTTCAGAGTGCCAAAAGCTGAGCTACAGACCTTCAGCATTTGTTGGTGGGGTTAAAATTCTGTTGGTGTATAATTTAGCCTAAGCTAAGTTGACGAAGAGCGGGAGGAAAACTGCTTATCAGAATATTTCCTGCCAAAGAAGTTTGAAGATCGATCAGAGGATCGAAGAAAGCTTATTTGTTTTTTTTGGCAGACTTCCAAGAGAGGGATTCAATTTTCAGAGGGAGCAGAGGGTGCCTTTCTCGCCAAGGGCCCTCATTCCAAGTCTCTATCATAGAGAGGAGGATTCGTTCTGACACATTTTCTGAGTAGATGGAACTCCATGGACTACGTGATCAGGATAGATTGGATGACCTTTCCAACTTTGCAATTTGGAAGGCCAGAATCCTAGTAGTCATGGAAGCATACAGTTTGAGGGAGCATGAAGAGAAAGTCCTAGCCACCTTGACCGATGCAAAGCTCCTAGAGAATAATGAAGAAGCAGCGACACATGCCAAGCATTTCATTATGGATGGGATCAAATATCATGTGGTCCCACACATAGCTGAGAAGGAAACATATCATGAGATGTGGGTAGCTCTAACCACACTATATGAAGGAAGATCCATCCGAGGAATATGTTGTTGGAGAACCAACTGAGGTTATTCCTGATGGCCAAGGGAGAGGAGATTGATCCTTTTCTGTCTAGACTACAATCGATCTAGGATCAACTGACTGGCATGGGAGTCAAGGTGGATGATGATTTCATGGTGAGGACTGCTCTCAATGCAGTCACAGAGGACTGGGAAAATTTTGTCCAAAGTCTCTTGGGAAGAGTGGACCTTCCCAACTTGGACAACATTTGGGCTATCCTCCAACAAGAGGAAATTCATTAGATGACGAAAAGACAGTAAAACACTAGTTCGAGTAAATTCAAGAAGGAATAAGAGGAATATGTAGCCTTGGCATAAAAGAGGAAACAAGGGAGAAAGAAGCGTGATCTTTTGAATATCAAGTGTTTCTAGTGCGATGAACTAGGACATTTCGCCACCAATTATCCTCGGAAGAAAAATGACAAGGAAGCTTCTAGCTCCAAGGTTGTTGTGGCAGAAGATGGCTCCGAAGATGATGTAGCCATGAGTGCTCAAGAACCATGAAAGTGAGGCGATCTTAACCTGTAGAGAAACTACATAGTGAGGGCAGGATCCTTGAGTAGCCCAAAATCTTGGATCACATATGAGCTACGAGTGCCTTAAGACTGTAGTGGGGCAAGTGGAGCAGTGGGTTCAGAGAATCACAGATGTAGTAGAGGAAGAGATGGATGTTGAGATGGAGAAACATAATGCAGATGCGATAGCAGTGCAGAGGGATTGGTATGACTTTAGCAGCACAAAGAAGGCTTGCTTACACAATGCATAGCTGGAGCAGCGCAAAGGCTTCAGGAGAATAGTGCAACGCAATAGTAGTGTAGGGGACTTCAACATAGAGGAGGTCTGCTTACATAGTGTAGAGCTACAACAACGCAACAACCTCTAGATGACAACATAGAGCAGCAGCCTATGGAGCTTCAGTGATGAAGATGCAGCCCAACTGACTTGTCTGTCAAAGATTGGGTAGGAGAACTTCAGTTGCTTACTCTTAGCAACTGAGCTGCATTGTAGCAGTTGGAATCACAATGCAACATATTGAGAGGGAGATGCAATAGAGATGTGGCAGTGGTAGTGGAAGTGTCATGGGAAGTAGTAAATAAGAGAAGCAACAGTGCAGTGATGGATTTCAGCAGGCTAAGCATCAATACAGAGACTCACACCAAAGATCAGTGCAAAAATTCGGGGTGAAGTATTGTTGCTAGAGAACATTCCTCGCTAAGAGGGAGTGTTGAGATTTTGGGGTTTTGGGCTAGCATCATATGTGATCTAGCTCCCAAAATTTGTGGAGGGACTAGAGTACATGAGATCTCTAAGACCCAGAAAGTGATTTAAGAAATTCCATCGTGTTTAAGAGATTTTTAATTAAGGACCCAAAGTCTCACTTAGGAAAATTAAAATATTAAATTTAATTAAATTAAACATGTGATGAAAATCACTTAAGTCACATGGATCAGGAATATTCTAATATTAGCCATTGATTCAAGATTAAATCATGGTTATTGATGTTTCAACGAGAAAAGTATAAGAAGAAGGCTTGGGGTCATTTGGAGAACACACACAGATTTGATCTGGATTTTATGCAGGAACGCAACAGAATACAGAAATAACCATAAACATAGAGATGCAGTGGAAATAATGCATCATTTCATTAATATCAAATAACAAAAATATGCTTACAGACATAATGGAAATAAAATAGCCAGGGTGCTGGTAGCGAATCTCTTAGAAGAGATGTGGTGGCTACAGACCTCTAAATTGTGTTACAATGAGTCTCGAGGGCCCATTTATTATTGAGAAACAATGGAAAAACTGAAACATCCAAAAACCTAACTCTAGGAGATGAAGCACCAAAACTGTGGGCCCCCGTTTGGGTAAGTTGGTGTCTGTACTTCCTGGGGATGTAACTTTGGAATCCGATCTCCGTTTGATGCGCTCAATAGCTCATTAGAAATATCTATCCGAGGAGTGCAACTTTCGATGTGAGAAACATCGGTCCATGGACTGATGGACCAATGTTGCTCCCGATTTTCCCAAAAAATGTCGTTTAGGGCCTCAAAATGACTTCGGAAGTTTAGGACCTGAAAAACTGCTAAAAATAGTAATTTGTGCTTCAACTTAAAAACTGAATGAGCTGATGGTGGGGGTTCAAATGGAATAGGTGGGTGGCCACCAATATCCACTTGGATCATTAAGGCCCCAAAACGGCTCCGGGAGTGCAAGACCCGAAAACCTGCTAAAAATATTAAGTGGTGCTAAATGTGAAAAGTTGTAAGAATTGATGGTGTAGGTCCAAATGGAATAGGTGGGTGGCCACCAATATCCACCTGGATCATTCATCCCTCCTTAGGAAGCAATGGTCCCCATTGCGTTGAGATCCTCCTTGAGATGAAGCAAATTCTGTTGAACTGGGTATTAGATTTGTTGAAGATGTCATGGACCTGTGGGCAGACATGCTGGATGCATTTAGTAAATTTGGTTTCTTTATCAGCCTCAGAAAGTACATGTGTGGATTCTATATGTGTATTTGTAGGAGGTATGGTAACATCAAGCGGCGGTGCATTGGGGGTCAAATCAATGGGGTACTTGTCCTGACAGTGTAGAGGAACCTCTGTGAGTGAGGAGAAAATGTCCTCGTATTCCTCCATGAATTTGTCCATCTTCTACAACCATGTAGGGGAGCCCTATTTTGAGGTTGTGGCCACAATATTCTTCTTTCCCTGTGAGTGAGTTGTAAGGCAAATGAATTTCCTAGTTTGGGAAACAATCTTTATGCATTATTTTGCAGTAGTCAAAGAGATGACAGGAGGCGGTACTACCTCCGGTATCCTGTACAAGTTATTTCCCAAAGTAATAATAGAAACACGAGGCCTAGACTCATACACAGCATGTCGCCTCCACAAGTATGGTTGGCCCAATAATACATCAGTTACATCAAGAGGAGCAACATCACATAATACCTCATCTGTGAATGGCTTGATGCTGTATGGAAGGCGACACTGTTGGCGGATGCAGATATCTCTCCCTAGGTGAAGCCACCCAATGGTATATGGCTGCGAGTGTACTATGGTCAGTAGGTCGAGCCGCTTCACGACCTCTGCTGAAACAAGGTTCTTTTGGCTTCCTCTATCGACAAGGAATTGTAGCGGAGAACCCTTCACCCACATTTGCGAATGGAAGAGGCACTCCCCCTCCTCTGGATCCTCTGGGTCCTCCCTCTAGATCTTGGTGGTGGCAACATTGGCACTGGGATCCATATCAATGTTCTGCTTCCCTTTGTCATTTCCTTTGTCTGGTTCTGACTCAGGATAAGAAAATGTATATGATTTGGGTGCCTTTAGTTCGGCCACCAATGACTGTTTGGCCCGACACTCGTTTGTGCTATGAGTGGGTCTGTTATGAAATTCACACCACTTCCCTATGTCCTTCTTTTGATTTTTTGTGTTGTTCTGAGTAGCATCGCTTTGGCCTTGCCCCTTGTTCTTCGGTTCAGGGGCACCTTTCGGATTCGCAGATCCAAAGTCTCACTTCTTCTGCTTAAATTTCTGCTCGATCTTTGTGGCATAGAGATATGCCGTGCCAAGCAATGTAATTTCAAGGAACTCCATTTCCTCCTGAATTTGTTTTTGTAGACAACCGCCGTACTTAAGCACCAAATGTCTCTCTGAATCTTTAATACCCAACTTTGTGCGCAGGGTATGGAACAGATTCGTCAGTTCGTGCACATCTTGATCCCTTTATTGCCGCAGCGTGGTCCATTGGATGTATTTGTCCTCATAGCACCCCACGGGGTAATATTGTTCCTTGATGCCATCTCGGAACGAATTCCAAGCGAGTGTGGCCAAGAACAGAGAGGGTTCCCCTTCATCCTCTTGCTCACGGTAGGTTTCCCACCAGTCTTTGACATGGGGGGCGGCTTTGAGGAGTGCAAAAATAATATTTTCTCAGTCAGAGAAATCATGGACTGAGAAATACCCTTCCAGCAAATTCAACCATATATCTATGGCGTCTCCATCTATTTTGCCTTCAAATATAGAAATATCAAAGTTTACCTGTACCTTGAAGGGAGTGGCGCCTCCAGAGTGGTTGTTGGATGCAGATGCACCGTAGGTGGGCAGTCATTGAAGGATCTGAGAAAATTTATCCATAATTGCGTTCCTTTGTTTCTCAAGGGCTTCCTCGAGCAATATTTTGATAGGATCTCCTGCTCCCTTGTCTTTCTTTTCTTCCACCATGGGAGGTTGTCGGGGTTTGCGAGGCTGATCTTGCAAGGGTTCAACCAGATCGAGCCCTAACTCCTTATACCCTGACCGCGTTGGGGACATGCAAATAAAACAAAGAAAGAGAAGACCGCTCTGATACCACTGATCTGGATTTTATGCAAGAACGCAACAGAATACAGAAATAACCATAAACATAGAGATGCAGCGGAAATAATGCGTCAATTCATTAATATCAAATAACAAAAATATGCTTACAGACATAATGGAAATAAAATAGCTAGGGTGCTGGTAGTGAATCTCTGAGAAGAGATGTGGTGGCTATAGACCTCTGAACTATGTTACAATGAGGTTCGAGGGCCTATTTATTATTGAGAAACAATGGAAAAACTGAAACGTCCAAAAACCTAACTCTAGGAGATGAAGCCCCAAAACTGTGGGCCCCCGTTTGGGTAAGTTGGTGTTTCAACTTCCCGGGGATGTAACTTTGGCATCCGATCTCTGTTTGACGCACTGAATAGCTCATTAGAAATATCTATCCGATGAGTGCAACATGGACCGATGTTGCTCCTGGTTTCCCAAAAAATGTCGTTTAGGGCCTCAAAATGACTCCGGAAGTTCAGGACCCGAAAAACTAGTAAAAATAGTAACTTGTGTTGCAACTTAAAAACTGAACGAACTGATGGTGGGGGTTCAAATGGAATAGGTGGGTGGACACCAATATCCACCTGGATCATTAAGGCCCCAAAATGGCTCCGAGAGTGCAGGACCCGAAAACCTGCTAAAAATAGTAAGTGGTGCTGAATGTTAAAAGCTGCAAGAACTGATGGTGTGCGTCCAAATGTAATAGGTGGGTGGCCACCGATATCCACCTAGATCAAGACTGGCAGAGCACTGAGATTAACCTGAAATTCTAGGGCATGGTTTGCTAAGAATTTCATAAGTGTTTCAACTATAGCAAGGGGTAGTATTGGAAAAAGGGATGGTTTGATCCCAGGCCAAGAGTGAAACAAGAGGCAGAGAAGCATCAGACTAAGCAGCATAGAGGGAGCATCTACTACACAGAGCAGCCATAACCCAGCAGAGGCAGTGCAGAGGCTTCAGGGGCTACGCAAGCTTGCGCAGGCCCAGAAAGGGCAGCAGAGGGGTAGAAGGAGGCCAGCTAGGCTGATGCAAGCCCAGCCAGGGAAACGGAAGGGTAGCGTAACCCAGTCTGGCATGACATAAGCCTTTCCTAAGCAACGAAGGGGCTAACGTAGGCTAGCAAAGCTGACGCAAAGGGATTTAGAGTAACACTAGGGTTTCTGAAGACTGAAAAGGGATGAGTTCTATAAATCCTGTTTGAGGGTGTGAATCAGTCAGTTTTTCTCTGTCCAGAACAGAGATATAGTTTTAGATTATTTATTTCTCTGTCGGGTTTGTTATCACTTCACTAGATCTCCAAGGTTGAGAAGAGACCAGCAAAGGTAACCACAGACCAATATTTTTCCAAGTAGCTAGCCCTACTAGGCAAGAGACGGCCCTCTCCACTGGATCATAGCCAATATGACTAGATAAAGAGAATTTTAGGCTAGGTATAGTAGCACTAGGATTTGTTTGATAAATTTTAGGTACTAGATGGTGAATAGTTCAGAGAAGAAACTTGTTCAGGGAAAATAAGGATTAGAATTTGCAGGGATCTGATGGGGAAAGGTAGGTAAGTAGCTTAACACATTAAGGTGACTGATGGGATGGTTTAGACTATTAGGGTTTCATAAAAGAGAATGTCAACATGAATTCTTTTCAATAAGAAGAAAGATGAACAAAATTTTAACTATTCCTCCAAAACAAAGCATACGCTAATGAATTATGTCTTTCTAACTTAGGAATGAATAAAATACAGAGATGGCATGAATATGAAATCACAATACATTCACACATTTGAAAAACATAAGAAGAAACAATGTCAAATCACATTACCACAAGTATCCCATCAAAATAGCTGCAACTCAGTCTGTTATTTGTTGCCAAAATTCTGATTACAATAGTGTGCAATGATCAAATTCTACAACATCCAACCCTTGCAATGAGAAAGATAATGAAAGATATAGAACAAAAACTACTTCTCCCACTCTCAGGGGTCGAATCCCTAACTAGTGGAGCTGATATACTAAGTTCTCAACTGGAATCCTAGTGATTAGGGAGGTTAGCCAACTCATCCCCATCATTCATGCAACCGATTCACTTTGACCAAAATTATTATTTACATGATGTATCTACCCCTAGTGACTATTTAGGACATAATTACATTTACATTTCATCATTAAATCTGTAAAAATACACTGAATTCATCCTTCAACTGATCAAACTGGAAAAATTTGAAGAAAATAGGAAACTACAAAAAGCTGAGCTTGGATGGGAAAAAGCTCATCGTGGGCCTTAAAATTGAGTTTTGATTGCCTTCTTGGGGTCCAAATTTGGCCCAATATGTCTCATTGGAAATCTCTTTCAGTCTAGTTGTCAAAATTTCCCTCAAGCTCTAAAAATGGTGGGGTGAAGCTCCTCAAAAATTAAATCGCCCAAGAATGCTCCAAAAGCGCAATGAAGGTCTGAAAAATGAGGCAAAAAGTTGATTTTTAGTGGTTTATGGCCACTTCCACCTACCAAAAGCTCTGGTTTCTAAGTTCCAATAGTCAAAATTTCATGTAGACATTAATCTGAATCAAAATCGGCAACCCATTTGTCATTTAGAGGCCTCCACAAAAAGTGCAGCATGGCCCATGATGCGCTTTTTGTAGGCTGACTGTGCAAAAAGTGTGTCAAAATTTGCAAAAATGTCAAAAACTTGAAAATTTTCCCAAAATTAATAAAAATTGTTAGATGAAGTGTTGATGAGGTGTCTCAAGCAATCAATGAGGCATCAACAAGAATATCAAGTTTTTCCTCCTCCTTTTTCTTGATTAGGGTTTTCTTGTGTTTTTCCTTCAACTACTTAATCCTAATGTTGCAAATCCTGTTTCTAGTGATGTATCTGTTGGCCATGTGTCTGAGCATCTCATTGTCCTTTTTTTCCTTATGAAGGATATTCTCAAGGTGGATGTTAACGTTTTCAAGCCACACCTCTCTATCATCATCAATCTCCTTTGCAATCATTTCATCAAAACTGAACTGCTCTGCCTCATGTTTCTCCGGCTCTAAATCTCTCTTAAGACCTCTGGCTTTTGGTCTTGTCTTGATGGTTTGAGTCTCAACATGTTCAGACTCATCAGGTGTCATCACTACTTAACCTATGATGTCTTGTCTCTTTTCCTTTAGTGGCTCTAACTCCATGAGTACCTGCTTGTCTTTCAGCTCCTTATTCTCTTGTTCGAGGAATGATATGAAAAATTGGGCTCTTGGCATGTTGTCTTGTAGTTCTTTGATTATGGCATCCTTCTCTTTAATGATCAGATTTGAGGCCTCATGATCATCTTGGAAATCCAAGTCCACCAACTCAAAATATCTTTCTTCCTCTTGAAGGTCTTCCTCCTCATAGAAAATTGTCTCTTTCTTCTTTTGATTTCCTTGCTTTGTTGATAAAGAAGTAAAGGCCCCTTCCACAATATGTGGAGAAAACACTTTCCTAGGTCCCCTCCAGTAGGTTTTGAACTTTTTGGCTTCTTTGGCCTCTTTCACTGTAGCCTTGCTAGTTTGCCTAGTCTTCCTGTGAGGAACTAAAACTATTGGTGGAATAGGTCTAATAGGTTGAATTGGACCTGCAATGAATACATCAGCCTCTATGAAATTCTCCAATGATATATTCTACTGATTAAGGTGGTGAAGGACAATGATTTTGATCAGAGAGTGATGGAAGAGGTTGTCCATATGAAGCTCAAAATATTTGTTTTGTACAATGTAGGCCATTTTATTAATGATTTTGTACAAGTAGTAGGGGAGGTTGAGAAATTTCACCCTAGTGAAATGCATGAGAAATGTCATATGATATTTGTATAATATAGAGAATTTTCCCTCACAAGTGAAGTATTTCATGATGATTTTCATCATGGGGGAAAACATGTTCAAGAGATGGCCAAAAGGAAAGACCTTTTTGATGTTTTATTTGAAATGTGCCTTGAGATAAGGCTCATACAACTGGGCATCCAAATCCTTAGTCTTAAACCACTTTTCACCTGCATTGGGTATCATGTTGCTACTGAAATGATATTAGTGGAAATAGTAAAGGTCACCCCTGCTATAGTCACTTGGTAGTTTTGGAGGTTGCTGATGAAAACCCTAGTCAAAATAGGGTGACTTTGGACTCTTTGTACCATCTCACAGAATTCAATGCAACCCACATACTGGAAACATCTAACAGCTAAGGGTGATGCCATTAGTTCTCTTGTGTCTATTGGCTCTAATCTCAAAATACATGCTCCTTTGTTATATGTTTTCTTGTCTTCATCTGTGGAATTTCTTTCCTCCTCCATTGTGTTTCTTTCTTCCTCCATTATGCTTAGTTTGTGTTTTGAAAACCCTAGGGAAGAAGGGGAAGGGGAAAGGGAGTAAGATAGTAGGGGTTAGGGTATTGTGATAGGTAAGGGGAAATTTTAGGGAATGTAGGAAGGGATTGGTGAGCTTAGGGAAGTAATGGGAGGTTGAAATACTTAGGGAAATAGGGTAAGAAATTGTATTACATAGAAGTATCTATTTTCCTAGGAAAACATAGCTAAAGTGGTAGGATTTAACAAATAGGGATTTGGGAATGGGAAATGAGTAAATGTATGGGTAGTGGGGAGTGATTTAGGGTGTAGGGAAGGTGTATGGGTCCTTGGGAAAGTGATTAAGTTTTCAAATTAGGAACTATGGTTTTAATTACTTAAAACATATCATAAAATGTAATGGAGGGTATAAACCATGAAATTGACACCACAAGCCGCAAAGGAGGGGCTATGGAGATGTCACTTACATGAAAAAAATTATAGAACCCCTAAATTGATGATGAGAACCTCTGCAATGAAGCTTAGGGTTCGTGTATCCCTTCTACAAAAAGCGCAACGTGTAGAGAAAAAAACACAGCGAAAAACTAGAAAAAAGTGCAGTGAATGGCCCATAATTCGATTTTTAGAAGGAAAATTTGGTTTTTTTCTTGGGAGGCTGAGAAATCGATGCTTTGAATATGTAAATGAATGTCTTCTTGATATTTGGGAGCCTTTATAGTTGGAGAAATTTCATTAAAAAACCTTGGGACCCACCTTCCCTTTCTTGAAATTGACTTTCCATTGCTCTTTATCTTTTAATTTCAAAACTTGATCATTGAACTTCATCCCTTGATGGCTTAGGAGCACTATTTGACTTTTCAAAACTTTGGATTATCTGCTGATGGAACTCTGAGTGTGCAACTACTTGGATTTTTTGAGATTTTATTGCAAATTACAAAAACTAAAATTGCATTTTTCCCTGAAATCATATTTATAAATCAAACTTACTAATGAAACTTCTTTATTGGCACTCCTTCATTTTTTGGGCTTTTATGCAATGAAATGGTGATTTGATGACCTTGGAAACCCTATGACCTAATGTAGACTCTAACTGAATGAAACCATGATGAAAATGACTAAAATAATGATGACAAGTCAATACTAATGGTATACTCAGCAAAGTGGTGAAATGAGCCAGCAAGTTATAAAATTTTGAAAGGAGTGATATTTGACCTAAATCTGCACCAAGTGACCAATTTTTTGCATGATGACCTAATGGAATGACAAAAAAATTCAGAATGGGGCCCTTAACATGACATGAAAGACTTTATTTGATCAATGGTGGATGGATGCAAAAAATGACACTAACATTGGCTCCAACTGGGGATGGAAGCTCCTTGGAGGTGTCAAGAACACCATATACCAAGTAGCCTAACCAATGGGAATAGAATCAAAAGTTGAAAACAAGATGAATATTGAAAATTTGATGTAATAAATTGACTCAAGACTAACTCAAAATTGACTCAAAACTGACTGACTTAACTTATTGATGGCAAGCTTGAGGGATTCAAATCCCAATGACAACCACTTGCCTACTGAAGACATATGTATAATAATGTGAAGTGATTCTTCCAGTGTAACAAATCTAGTATATGGATACTTACTTGAATTTTTCTCTCACTTTCCTCGAGCGGGCAGAAAAAACAAAAACTAGACAACTCTTAGTGTCTACTGAACAAGTGCTTCTGGTCCATGAAAACAAGAAAATGCATCTTCCCTGCTAACTGTAGAAAATTAGTAAAAGGATATTCAAAAATATAAAATGTTACTTTGTCTTGAGAGAGGTTATTTTCAAGCACAGAACAAGGAAAAATAATATCCTTCACTTTTCTCACAGGTGCTACCAGTTTGAAGATTCAAATATGTCTCTGGGACCTATTTTCAGAATCCGGAATTTTCTTGTTTTATACATGTTTTTCTAATGCATATTATGGACAGTTGGAGATGGTTTTAAAACAAACAAGACAGTTTTTTCTTCAGAATGTTTTGATTTACGAAAACCTCCTCCCATTTTACAATATCTATCAAGGATAGGGAGATAGGAGCTCGTCTTTAAACCTTATTTTTTTAGTAAAAACAGGGTCATTTTATTGGTAAATTAACTTGCTAAAGGTGAAAATGATGCTTTTTGAAGAGGGTAAGAGGAATTTTGAACCAAGTTTTCCTTATCATCTTTCATCATATCAATTTTGAGACCTAAAAGTGAAATTTTGATGAAAAAGGGATAATTTTTAATTTTCTCCATAATCAGGTAGTTTCGTAGCAAGTTCCAGGCTTGACGGCCAAAAAATGCTACGAAATTTCTAAAGAATGTTTTTTGTCTATAAATTCAGTTTTATGGAGAACTAAGGAGGGATTTTGATAGTATTTAGATATTTTTACATGAGAAATACTTTTGGGATAGCAGAGGTGGCAGAAGGAAAGGTTAAAAGACAGAAATAAGCTCGCTACTAAACTATGCTACGAAACTATCTAAAGATGCTTTGTTTTGCAACAAGGTGTTTTTGAAGGGTTTTTGAAGGTTTGAATGCATATGGAAGACCAGAAAGCCACGTGGAGGTATCCAAATAGATAATGAGAAATCTTATCAAATATTCATCACTTGGCATGTGTTCCATTCATACAAAACAACATGAAGACAAAATTATAGTTAATGTTGATCCTTTCCTAGAAAATAGGACAGTTGTTGCTAAATTATTGGAAAGCTCATTTATGTTTTATGTCATGGAGAATGAAATTCAAGCATCTGATCTATATCTATGTAATGGTCCCACTATTAGAGAAGTGGAAAAATTAAATTTAATTAGAGTCCCATTAGGAGAGAAACTCTTAAACAAATAGGTGTCTTTTTATGTTCCAGAAATAGAATTGTCAGTTATGATTAGCTATCAGAGTCAAGGTTCGATGATCCAACATCCTATGTAATGTAAAAGGAGTCTATTTATAGACAGAAAATAGAATATCAAAGGGGTGGGAGAATGTTTTTGACACAACTAATATTGTAATTTATGATATCAGTAATAGACAAACAATGAGTTTTCTTGCTTTACCTGAGATTATTGATGTGTTTCATTGGATTTATATTTCTCTTTTATATCTTGCTTCCAGTAGTATTGATGCTAAATTACTTAGACTCCATATCATATATGCTCTGACTTCCTTTTAGCATTGAGTTACTGATTATTCCCATGTGTTAGTGTTGTTCTATCATTGAAACAGAAAAATCCTCAGCTTCCATAAGTTGGAATGCTTGTCATTGATTTCCTTTTACTGACTCCATAAGCCCAATGGTAGTTGAATCTTGCTCATTTTTCACCTGCAATCACATACACTAAAACACTCACAAAGTTAACCATCTGATTTCAATTTATTCATTGAATATCCTTTATCTTTTTGAGAGAGCCCTCTCACACTGAAGAGGCTAATCTTTAGTCAAAAGCTGGTTTGAAATAGTTACTCCAAGTTGACCATTGAAGCAGCCTAACAAGACTCAATTTTTTGATAGCATTTTCGCACCATTGCCGAGGAATCGAAGGTGTAAATTTTCTCCGAGAAGAACGGCAAATTTCAGATTTGACTTATGATGGTGAACACAAGCCAAATAGAGGAAGGATGTATCATTCACCTAGTGACTCCATAGTTCAAGATCCCGAGCTTCAAAGTTTAGAGTGACTTCACTGCCAAAGAATCCAAATTTCAGAACATTGATGGTGATCCAAGATGAGAGGGTATGTGGCAAGCCCTTTATATGATAAAATGTTACAAAGTGTAAGGGATGAGTTAGCAGAATTTCAGATAGATGAACATTTCTCAACAATAGTATTTCATTGTTTGAAATCCAGACGACTCACACCTGAAAATAAAAATTGTTTTCTTGGTTTAGTTGCCGAAATATTAGAAAATGAAATTGAACTATTGGATGTTCAAATTAAATCGTATCATTTCCAAGATCCTAAACAGTTCTTGGAAAGTTTTCCTCCTAAAAAAAAAGAGAAAATTGTTATACCATTTGACTTTCCGATAGAGGAAGAATATGGTTATGAGCTTGATATTATAGAGTTAGAATCAAGGTTCAGCCTTGTTGAAGAAAATGAAAAGGATAGCCAGGATCAATTTTTCATTGAGAGCTTAAAAGGCATATCAAAAAATTGTGTCGTTTATGATCCCATAGCTGATTACATGGAAGAATTTTACAGTCCAACTTTTCAATTATTTTTTTCACTATGAAAAATAGACCCATTTTATGTTACCTATATCATTTTAGAATACAGTTTTCTTTTGGTTTAAGCACAATCAAGGAGTTCAGGTATCAGATCAAGTCATTGATTGGCTTTATTGGAGGTTTCATGTTGCTTGAATCAAACATGAAGATTGTAGTTGTTAGGGTAGGTAGGAGTGTGTGTGAATAAGCTCAAGTAGTGCAGGCATATTTTCAACATGTACAGATTTGGTTTTTCAACAGTTATCATCAAGATTGAGCCTAAGGAGAAGGCCATAAGAGCTTGGCGAAGTCTTCATCAATTTCAGAAAATTTTCAATTTCTCAAGATAAGACACTGGATCTACAAGTTCTTTGTTGTACCACAGGGAGCACACCATCCCCAGTGGAGCCACTATTATCACACTCAAAATTTTCAATATTTGTTTTGATAAGGTCACCATAGGTTTCATGTTGTGTTATGTTGGGTCATGAATTTGATGAAGAATTTATAAAATTATTTTTATCCTAAGTCTAAAACCCACCATGAGTCATGTCATGTCAACCAAATACACTCCATGTCCTTTTGATTTTGCACCCATGCCTCAAATTTCAAAAATGAGCCACTTGTCAGTATTTCACAGTTTCGTAGCGAATACAATGGAAAAACAACAAATTTCATTATGAAACTACCTGATAATTCCGTAGAAAATATTCCAAAAGAAAATCGATGACTTCTCATTTGATATTAGTTTTAGGGAAAGGTGAGATCACCTAGTAGGTTATGACAATTATCCTAATGTGAAATCATAAGTGCTTGTCATCATTACACCTTCATCACTCCATTTGTCATTTTCCCTCTCATACTTGAATTTTTTCTTCTTAAACAAATCACCCAAGTTCTTCTCTGTCATTAAACCTTTAGCCTTTGCATGTAAATCATCTTAGTGTCATCCTTGAAAACCTTAGCTTTGTGGCAAGCAACTTGTTGTCCAATTTGTTTTTTACAAGTGTCACATTTTTAAGAAGGAAACTTGGTTATAAAGAGAGATGGCCATGAATAAGAAATCATACAAAGGAGGATCAGTGGTTTGATAGGATCTCATGGACCTAAGCTATTCTTGGAGGAACCTAGCTTTGCTGAAGCATTCACCAATTCAGATTGCTTGAATTTCTGCTGGAGCTACAAGGGAATTTTCTTTGTCTTTGGACTGTGTGAGCAGTAAATTTAAACAGAAGACTATGGATGAACGGAGATTAATTTGCAATACTAAGAGAGGTTATTTTCAAGCACAGAATAAGGAAAAATAACCTCCTTCACTTTTCTCATAGAAAGCTACCATTTTGGATATTCGAAGATGTCTCTAGGACCTATTTTCAGAATCTAGAATTTTCCTGTTTTATACATGTTTTTCTAATATAGATTTTGGATAGATGGAGATGGTTTTAAAAAACCCAAGAGAGGTTTTTCTTCAGAAAATTTTGATTTACAAAAACCTCCTCCCATTTTGTAACAGCTATCAAAGATAGGGATATAGGATCTCATCTCTGAACCCTATTTTTTCATAAAAAAATAGTCATTTTATTGGTAAATTAACTTGCTAAAGGTGAAAATGATGCTTTTTGAAGATGGTAAGAAGCATTTTGAACCAATTTTGCCTTATCATATTTCATCATACAAATTTTCAGACCTACAGGTGAAATTTTTATGAAAAAAGGGATAATTTTTAATTTTCTCCATAATCAGGTAGTTTCATAGCGAGTTCCATGCTTGAAGGCCAAAAAGCGCTAGGAAATTTATGAAGAATGTTTTGCCTTTAAATTCAGTTTTATGGAGAAATAAGGAGGGATTTTGATATTATTTAGATATTTTGACCTGAAAAATACTTTTGGGCCAGTAGAGGTGGCAGAAGGAAAGTTTAAAAGATAGATTAAGCTCACTACTAAACTCCACTACGAAACTGCCTAAAGATGCTCTGTTTTTCAGCAAGGTATTTTTGAAGGGTTTTTGAAGGTTCGAAAGGCATAAGGAAGACCAAAAAGCCACGTGGAGGTATCCAAACATATAATGATACATCTCAGCAAATATTCATCACTTGGCATGTGTGTCATTCATACAAAACAGCATGAAGACAAAATTATAGTTAATGTTGATACTTTCCTAGAAAATAGGACAATTGTTGCTAAATTATTGGAAAGTTAATTTATGTCTTATGTCATGGAGAATTCCATTCAAGCACTTGATCTCTATCTATGTAATGGTCCCACTATTAGAGAAGTGGTGGAACTAAATGTAATTAGAGACCCATTAGGAGAGAAACTCTTAAATGAACAGGTGTCTTTTTATGTTCTAGAAATAGAATTGTCAGTTATGATTAGCTGTCAGAGTCAAGGTTCGATGATCCAGCATCCTATGTAATGTAAAAAGAGTCTATTTATAGACAGAAGGTTGAATATTAAAGGGGTGGGAGAAATATTTTGACACAACTACTATTCTAATTTCTGATATCAGTAATAGACAGACAGTGACTTTTCTTGCTTTACCTGGGATTCATGATGTGTTTCACTAGATTTATATGTCTCTTTTATATATTTATTTCGGTAGTATTGATACTAAATTACTCAAATTTCATATCATATATGCTCCGACTTCCTTTTAGCATTGATTTACTGATTATTCCCATGTGTTAGTGTTGTTCTATCATTGAAACATAAAAAGCCTCAACTTCCATAAGTAGGAATGCTTGTCATTGATTTCCTTTTATTGACTCCATAAGGCCAATGGTAGTTGAATCTTCCTCATTTTCACTTGCAATCACATACACTAAAACACTCACAGAGTTAGACATATGCTTTCAATTTATTCATTGAATATCCTTTATCTTTTTTAGAGAGCCCTCTCAGACTGAAGAGGCTAATCTTCAGTCAAAAGCTAGTTTGAAATAGTTACTCCAAGTTGACCATTGAAGCAGCCCAACAGGACTCAATTTGGTGATAACAAAAGCTATGATTATTGGAATTTGAATTTGCATAAAATTCTTGTTACTGTAACTGTATTGCTTATTGTTCAAGACTTCTCAACACAAATATTGATTACTTTGTTCCAATTTTGAGTCTGTTCCAATTTTGTGATAATGTTTTGTATAAGTTTTCAAAGACATGATTTGAGCCTTTGTATTATATCTAATATTGTGTTATTGATTAAAATGAAAATGAACATTTGACAATAGTTTTGGATCTGAGACATACATCTCTCAAGAATAAATGTTAACATGATAAATATGTTACGTGTTTTAATCTTTTGAAGTTAGAAAGATGTTATGTGTTGAGTATTGAGTTAATTTCATTGTGCGGAGTATAGAAGTGCAATGAAGATTTCATGTTTCCTCCTCCATATGCCTGCACTCCACACAATGAAAGAATCATGATGCTAATTTGAAATATTGTGCATTAACATTTATATTTCTGGGTTAATTTGAACTTTGGTCAACCTTGAAATTCATATATTCAAAATCTAGTTTTTTATTTAAAAAACGTAGATCGGTTTTCTTGCATATATTATTACATTAATAAATTCAATCCTAGGCCTATATGACTCTTTGCAAATATTACCCACAAATCAATATCGTAATCACTTTTTAACTTTTAGAAACATTATATTCAATGTGTTTCCATCAGTCTCACATAGGAATGTATTCTCCAAGAATAGCATTTTCTCAACTTCGCAATAGATAAAGAATTTCCTTTCTATAAAATACTTAATCCATCGACGAACACAATCCATGATCTCGTTCAAAAAATTTCATTAGAGGAAATTTCATCCTAAAAGTGGCCTCCTAAGAAAAATAATAAAATAATGGTTAAAATAATAAAATAAGAGTTATAAATTTCGGAGGGAAAATAAGAAAACTACTTTTTTAATTTTGTTTCTGGCTTATTTTCTCGTAGGTTTACTCAAATTTCAAGTATAAACACTCATTGGATGCGGAATTGAATTCCACATCTAAAGAGTACCCATTATGCATACTTTTGAGAATACCCACATTGATAAAAATTGAAGATACATTAAAAAAGTGTGTTCAACATGTTTTTTTAATGTATCTTCAATTTTTATTAATGTGGGTCTTCTCAAAAGTATGCATAATGGGTACTCATTGGATGTGGAATTTAATTCTACATCCAACAAGTGTCTACACTTGAAATTTGAGTAAACCTACAAGGAGATAAGCCAAAAAGACAACTAAAAAAGTAGTTTTTCTTCTTCCGCCCCCCCCCCCCCCAAATTATTTACATGTACCTCTTTTTAAATTTAAATTTTTTTTATTAGTTTACATATTATGACATGGAAATTACGTGGAAATTCCATGGGAAATTTTAGGCTGAAATCTCATCTAATGTGGTTTCCAATAAGCAATATACATCTACTAAAATAGATATAATGTCTTTTCACCTCTAACAATTATTGGTGGTTCTCCAGTTAAGCGACCGACAAATCTAGTAAATGATGTTATGGAACAAGCAATAGATAAATCAATTGATATAGTAACAGTGGAAGTGGAAAACTAGAGTATAGTTCATAGTATACTAATATGCGTTCTTGTGAGATATTCATGGTTAAAATATGACCTGCAGAGCAATCAGATAAATGAATCCCTAAACATCTATTGAAAAAAAACCATAGTTTATATTCCATGTCAATATTTACACACATTTTTCTTCTAACTTTGGTTTGGATTCTATAAAATATATTTCAAAAGAAATACAAAATATTTTTCCTTAGAGTGCGGAGGTGCGAAGTAAGCTTTCATTGTGCATGTTGCACTCTTCTATAATTTTGCACCTCCGTACAATGAAAGATAATTTCTTATATTGGAGTGAAATCAATGTAATAATTTTTTCGTTCCTCATATGTAGTTGCTTGGTACATAATATAGTTGAGTGTTTACTTCTCATCCATTCTATGTTTACTTGATAAAGTTTGAAAGAAGTTGTATTTTTTAATATTTTATTTTTCGAGAAATTATGAATTTGAAAAATAGCTAACAATCAAACAATCATGGTATGTGTTTTCTCATATTGTAAGTTTTCTTGAACCTTGGAACATTTGTTTTCCTATTTACTAGTGTTTAATTTTTTAGGCTTCTTAGATACGTTATCATTAAAGTTTTATAAATTAAATTTATTAAAATAATATACTTAAATAAAACAATGCTCACAAAGATGCAGACTATGGAGATTCATATGAGGTTTTGATCATATATAACGTGGAGGTGGGGAGGAAGATTTCTCTATGCTGGGTGTGCAAGTGCGGGGGAAGCTTATTATACAGAGGAATATTTCATTGTATGAAATTCAAAGGTGCGTGAATGCAGAGAAATCTTTCATTGTGTGGAATGCTAATATGTAGATGAAGCTTTCATTGTGTAGACAAATCTTTCATTTTTTGAAGTGTGGAGATGCGTGAATGCAGAGGTGCGAAGAAAATCGATATATAATATTGCTGAATGTTTCACTATATATTTAGCACTTCAGGGCAACAACATATCTCAAAGTTTAGCTTTCATTTTGTCGAAAAAAAAGGTGTGTAGGTAGCTTTGATTGTGGCATATCTGTAGGTGCGAAGAAAGTTTTAATTGTGCGGAGGAAGATTTCATTGCAGGTAAGAAGTTTCCATTGTGCAAAGTGCGGACATGCACTTTTAATGTGGTGTATGCATAGGTGCAAAGAAATATTTCTTTGTGTATAGGGCTATTTCATTGTGAGTACGAATATTTCATTGTGTGGAGTGCAGAAATGCGTGAGGGTGGTTATGTGGACTAAAATGATACATAATACTGCTCAATATTTTCTTAATATGAATTTATGGGCTTCGTACAATGTATCATTCTGCACGTCTGCACTTTGAACAATTATATGAAAATATTAATATTTTCGAGTGTTAAAATTGTTGTCTTATGCTTTACATTACATGAAGCTGGAACTAGAATTTTATTCATGCTCTCGAAGATTTTTTATGGCTACAACTCGATCATATGCTATAATATTTGGCTTTATAATAACCAGTAGCTTTAGATGTCGCAACTACTTCAAATATTGAGTATGAGGAGAATGTTGGACATTCTCTTCGCAAGTGTGTTGGTTTACATCCCATATCACTGCTTTCTTGTAGTTTTGATTGCTTTTAGAATGGTTGGAAAATTAATTATAACTTTAGATATTTATATATTTTTACACTTCTTTCTCCCAGTGGATTATTTAAACGTTGAAGAAACAGGAAATATTTCATTGTGAGGAGTGTGGATATGTCAAGGAAACTTTCTTTTTGAAAAGATGCGCAAATGTGGAGGTGCAGAAGAAACTGATATGTAGAATTGCTAAATGTTTCATTCGATGCCATTTAATCCAACTACTTAATATGTCATAGTTAAACTCTCATTGCACTAAAGGTAGAGGTATAAATAAATCTTTCATTGTGTGATGTGTGGATATGTGAAAGAAGTTGTGATTATGTAAAGGAAGATTTCATTGTGGGAAATAAATTTTCATTATGCGGAGTACAAACATGCACAAGTGTAGAGGTGTGAAAGAAACTGATATATAATATTTATTATTAAATTTTGTTGAACATGAATTTCCAAGCTCTGCACAGTATATGAATCCACACCGTTGCACTTCACAGAATGAATCAACGCTGGGAGTGGGGAGAAATAATATGCAAATAATTATTATTCTAAAACACATTGTTGGGCGTCAACATGTGTAGAGTGCGGATGTGAGAATGACAATAAATGGAAAAAATGATTGTGGAAGAAGAGTGAATCAGATTATCCACATTGTTAACAGAAGTTTGTCGACGTTTCGAATCCCAACGGGGATCCATATTCAAGACATAAATTGAATGAAAGTTGAGAGAGGGCTCAAACCGGTGATAAATAGTGAAAGAAAAAAAACCTAATTATTTAAAAAAGTTGACCATAATTATTTAAAAGAGACAACCATTTTAATTAATTTATAATTTATAATTTATATTTATATTTTTTATTTTATGTGAAGAAGTGTAATATTAGTTAAAATGGCATTGAATGTTATTAAAAGAAAAAAGACTAGACTTTTGTAATGGAATACACACATGGAATGTGAATGAATAGTTTAAGTAGTATTTATATCTAAGTTTATTGTGTATTTTGTTTCTCGATGAAAGAAATAATGTTCTCTCTTAGGTGGACAGTTAGAGTGAGGTTGTTGGTATTGTTGAAATTTTCGGGTGTTGGGGTAGCATCAGATGTGCTCTAGCTCCCAAAATTTGTGGAGGGACTAGAGTACATGAGACCTCCAAGACCCAGAAAGCGATTTAAGAAATTCCATCATGTTTAAGAGATATTTAATTAATTAATATTTTTAATTAAGGACCCTAATTCTAACTTAGGAAAATTAAAAGATTAAAGTTAATCAAATTAAACATGTGATGAAAATGACTTAAGTCACATGGATCAAGAATCTTCTAATATTAGTTGTTGATTCAATATTAGATCACGGTCATTGATGTTTCAACGAGAAAAGTATAAGAAGAGGGCTTGGGTTTAGTTGGAGAACACACACACAGTGGCAAAGCACTGAGACTAAGTTGAAATTCTAGGGCATGGTTTGCTAAGAATTTCAAAAGTGTTTTAATTGCAACGAGGGGTAGTATTGGCGAAAGGGATGGTTTGATCCTAGGCCAAGAGTGCAACAAGAGGTAGAGAAGTAGAAAACTGAGTAGTGCAGAGGGAACAACAGCTACACGAAGCAACCACATCTCAGCAGAGGCAACGTAGAGGCTTCAAGGGCTAAGAAAGCTTGACGCAAGCCCAAAACGATAGTGCAGGGGCAACATAACCCAGTCTCAAGAGACGCAGGCCCTTCCTGAGCAGCGCAGGGGCTGACACAGGCTACCGGAGCTTACGTAGAGGGCTTCAAAGAATATGTGGGGTTTCTGAAAAATAAAAAGGGTTGTGTTCTATAAATCCATTTGAGGGTGTGAATCGGTCAGTTTTTCTGTCTCCATAACATAGGTATAGCTGCATATTATTTATTTCTCTATCGAGTTAACCAGTTTGTGCCCAGATTCATTCTACCTTGATTATAGCTAATAATAAAACCCTCCAGTAGACAAAAGACCTGTTTTCCTGCATTGGGTTTTTTCGGGGAAATTTGTCAAGAAAATTCTTGTGTGTAACTTTGTCATTATGCATGTTATTCAGTTTAGATCTGGATGTGTAGGTTGTTGATGTGTTTACTTCGATGTTAATGTTTAATATTTTTAGGTTAATAACTTAATGTAAGTAGGAGAAGTAAATCGATAACTGAACAGTAGGGTTTCTCTTTGATCATATTAAGAAATTTTCACATGGTATCAGAGCGATTGCAGATATAGCATAGATCTTCAGCAAGAAGGTTGAAGAACCTGTGTTGTAGAAAGTAGCAACAACAATAAAAAAAACAGACCAAAGAGGGTAGCACAGCAATAGAAGGAAGTAGAGCCAAGCAGAGGATAGGGTGACACAGTCTCCATGTAGATCGACGCAGGCCCAAGCACTTACTACGTAGAGGCAGCGAAAAAATTGTGCTGAGACTGTCTACTCATGCAGAGGTCAACCAGGGTGACGTAGTCTAGAAGCAGATTGTTGTTTAGAGTGCCGGAAGCTAAGCTACAGACCTTCAACATTTGTTGGTGGGGTTAAAATTTTGTCGATGTATAATTTAGCCTAAGCTAAGTTGATGAAGAGCGGGAGGAGAATCGCTTCTCAGAAGATTTCCTACCAAAGAAGTCTGAAGATCAATCAGAGGATCGAAGAGAGCTAATTCATTTTGTTTGGAAGACTTCCAAGAGAGGGATTCAGTTTTCAAAGGGAGCAGAGGGTGCCTTTCTCGCCAAGGGCCCTAGATCCAAGTCTCTATCATAGAGAGGAGGATTCATTCCGACACATTTTATGAGCAGATGGAACCCCATGAACTACGTAATCAGGATAGATTGGACGGCCTTTCCAAATTTTCAATTTGGAAGGCCAGAATCCTGGTGGTCATGGAAGCATACAGTTTGAGGGAGCATGAAGAGAAAGTCCTAGCCACCTCGACCGATGCGAAGCTCCTGCAAAAGCATGAAGAAGCAATGACACATGCCAAGTGTTTCATTATGGACGGGATCAAATATCATGTGGTCCCACACATAGCTGAGAAGGAAACATCTCATGAGATGTGGGTAACTCTAACCACACTATATGAAGGAAGATCCATCCAGAGGAATATGTTGCTAAAGAACCAGCTGAGGTTATTCTTGTTGGCCAAGGGAGAGGAGATCTACACTTTTCTATCTAGACTACAATCGATCCATGATCAACTAACTGGCATGGGAGTCAAGGTAGATGATGATGTCATGGTGAGGACTGCTCTCAATGCAGTCATAGAGGACTGGGAAAATTTTGTCCAAAGTCTCTTAGGAAGAGTGGACCTTCCCAACTGGTACATCATCTAGGCTATCTTCTAACAAGAGGAAATTCGTTAGATGACAAAAAGAGAGTAAAATACTAGTTTGAGTAAAGTCAAGAAGGAATAAGAGGAATATGTAGCCTTGCCATCAAAGAGGCAACAAGGGAGAAAGAAGCGTGATATGTTTAAGATCAGATTTTTCCAGTGCGATGAACTAGGAAATTTCGCCACCAATTTTCCTCGGAAGAAAAATGACAAGGAAGCTTCTAGCTCCAAGGTTGGTGTGGCGGAAGATGGCTCTGAAGATGATGTAGCCATGAGTGCTCATAAACCAAGAAAGTGGGGCGATCTTGACCTGTAGAGAAACTATAGAGTGAGGGCAGGATCCTTGAGTAGCCTAACTCTTGGATCACATATGAGCTACGAGATCCTTAAGATTGTAGCGGAGAAAGTGGAGCAGTGGGTGTAGAGAATCATAGATGTAGAAAAGGAAGAGATGGATGCTGATATGAAGAAACGTAGTGCAGATGTGGCAGCATTGCAGAGGGGCTGATGTGACTTTAGCAACACAGATTAGGCTTTCTTACACAGTGCAGAGCTGGACCAGCGCGGAGGCTTCAGGAGAACATCGCAACGCAATAGTAGCATAGGGGACTTCAAAGCATAGGAGCTCTGTTTATGTAGTGTAGAGCTGTAGCATCGCAACAACCTCTAGACGAAAACATAGAGCAGTAGCATATGGAGCTTTAGTGACGAAGATGTAGCCCAACTGACTTTTCTGTCAAAGATTGGGTAGGAAAACTTCAGTTACTTACTCTCAACAACTGAGTTGCAGTGCATCAGTTGGCAGTACGATGCATCATATTGAGAGGGAGATGCAGTAGATATGTGGCAGTGGCAGTGGAAGTGTCATGGGAAGTAGTACAGAAGAGCAGCAACAGCACAGTGACGAAGTTCAGTAGGCCAAGAATCAGATCAGAGACCCACATTAGAGATCAGTGCAAAACTTTGGGGTGAATTATTGTTGCTAGAGAACATTCCTTGCTAAGAGGGAGTGTTGAGATTTTGGGGTTTTGGGCTAGAATCAAATGTGCTCTAGCTCCCAAAATTTGCGTAGGGACTAGAGTACATGAGATCTCCAAGGCCTAGAAAGTTAATTAAGAAATCCATCGTGTTTAAGAGATATTTAATTAATGAACATTTTTAATCAAGGACCCTAAGTCTCACTTAGGAAAATTAAAATATTAAAGTTAAGTAAATTAAACATGTGATGAAAATCACTTAAGTCACATGAATCAGGCATATTCTAATATTAGCCATTGATTCAAGATTAAATCATGGTTATTGATGTTTCAACGAGAAAAGTATAAGGAGAGGGATTGGGGTCAGTTGGAGAACACACACACACAGTGGCAAAGCACTGAGATTAAGCTGAAATTCTAGGGTGTGGTTTGCTAAGAATTTCAAAAGTGTTTCAACTACAACAAGGGGTAGTATTGGAAAAAGGGATGGCATGATCCCAGGCCAAGAGTGAAACAAGGGGCAGAGAAGCATTAGAATAAGCATCACAAATGGAGCAACAACTACGCAGAGCAGCCACAACCTAGCAGAGGCAGTGCAGAGGCTTCAAGGGCTACGCAAGCTTGCGCACGCCTAGAAAGGGCAACGCAGGGGTAGTAGGAGGCTAGCTTGGCTGATGCAAGCCCATCCAGGGAAACGCAGGGCTAGCGTAACCCAGTCTAGCATGACACAGGCCTTTCCTGAGAAGCCCAGGGGCTAACGTAGGCTAGTAGTGCTGACACAGAGGGCTTTAGAGCAGCACTGGGGTTTCTAAAGACTGAAAAGGGATGATTTCTATAAATCCCATTTGAGGGTGTGAATCAGTCAGTTTTTCTCTTTCCAGAACAGAGGTATAGTTGCATATTATTTATTTCTCTGTCGGGTTTGTTATCACTTCACCGGATCTCCAAGGCTGAGAAGAGACTAACAAAGGTAACCACAGACCAATATTTTTCCAATTAACTAGCCCTACTAGGCAGGAGAGGGCCCTCTCTACTAGATCATAGCCAATATGACTAGATAAAGAGGATTTTAGGCTAGGTATAGTAGCACTAGGGTTTGTTTGATAAATTTGAGGTACTAGATGGTGAATAGGTCAGAGAAGAAACTAGGTCAGGGAAAATAAGGATTAGAATTTGAAGGTATCTGATGGGGAAAGGTAGGTAAGTAGCTTAACACATTAAGGTGACTAATTGGATGTTTTAGACTATTAGGTTTTCATAAAAGAGAATGTCAACATGAATTCTTTTCAATAAGAAGAAAGATGAACAAAATTTTAACTATTCCTCCAAAACAGAGCATACGCTAATGAATTATGTCTTTCTGACTTAGGAATTAATTACATACAGAGATGTCATGAATATGAAATCACAATACATTCACACATTTGCAAAACATAAGAAGAAACAATGTCAAATCACATTACCACAGGTATCCCATCAAAATAGCTGCAACTTAGTCTTTTATTTGTTGCCAAAAGTTTGATTACAATAGTGTTCAATGATCAAATTCTACAACATCCAACCCTTGCAATGAGAAAGATAATGAAAGATATAGAACAAAAGCTACTTCTCCCACTCTCAGGGTTCGAATCCCTGACTTGTGGAGCTGATACACTAAGTGCTCAACTGGAATCCTAATGATTAGGGAGGTTATCCAACTCATCCTCATCATTCATGAAACTAATTCACTTTGACCAAAATTATTATTTACATGATGTATCTACCCCTAGTAACTACTTAGGACATAATTAGATTTACATTTCATCATTAAATCTGTAAAATTACACTGAATTCATCCATCAACTGATCAAACTGGAAAAATTTGAAGAAAACAGGAAATTGCAAAAAGCAGAGCGTGGATGGGAAAAAGCGCAACGTGGGCCTTAAAATTGAGTTTTTATTGCCTTCTTGGGGTCCAAATTGGGCCCAAGATGTCTCATTGGAAATATCTTCTAGTCTAGTTGTCAAATTTTCCCTCAAGCTCTAAAAATGGTGGAGTGAAGCTCCTCAAAAATTGAATTTCCCAAGAATGCTCAAAAAGCGTAGCGAAGGTCTAAAAAATGAGACAAAAAGTTCATTTTTAGTGGTTTCTAGCCATTTCCACCTACCAAAAGCTCTGGTTTCTGAGTTCCAATAGTCAAAATTGCATGTAGACATCACTCTGAATCCAAATCAAAAACCCATTTGTCATTTAGAAGCCTCCACAAAAAGTGCAGCGTCACCCACAATGCGCTTTTTGTAGGCTGACTATGCAAAAAGTGTGTCAAAATTTGCAGAAATGTCAAAAACTTGAAAAATTGCCCAAAATTAATCAAAATTGTTTGATGAAGTTCTGACGAGGTGTCTCAAGCAATCAAGGAGGCATCAACAAGAATCTCAAGTTTTTCCTCCTCCTTTTGCTTGATTAGGATTTGCTTGTGTTTTTCCTTCAACTGCTTAATCTAGATGTTGCAAATCGTGTTTCTAGTGATGTATCTGTTGGCCATGTGTCTGAGCATCTCATTGTCCTTGTTGGAATTATGGAGGAGATTCTCAAGGTGGATGTTAACCCTGTCAAGCCACACCTCTCTATCATTATCAATCTCCTTTGCAATCATTTCCTCAAAATTGAACTTCTCTGCCTCATGTTTCTCCTGCTCTAAATCTCTCTTAAGACCTATGTTTTTTGGTCTTGTCTTGATGGTTTGAGTCTCACCATGGTCAGACTCATCAGGTTTCATCACTACTTAACCTTTGATGTCTTTTCTCTTTGCCTTTAGTATCTCTAACTCCATGAGTACTTGTTTGTCTTTCAGCTGCTTGTTCTCTTGTTCAAGGAAAGATATGACAAATTGGGCTCTTAGCGTGTTGTCTTGTAGTTCTTTGATTATGGCATCCTTCTCTTTAATGATCAGATTTGAGGCCTCATGATCATCTTGGAAATCCAAGTCCTCCAACTCAAAATCTCTTTCTTCCTCTTGAAGGTCTTCCTTCTCATAGATAATTGTCTCTTTCTGCTTTTGATTTCCCTAATTTTTTGATAAAGAAGGAAAGGCCCCTTCCACAATATGTGGAGAAAACACTTTCCTAGGCCCCCTCTGGTAGGTTTTGAACTTTTTGGCTTCTTTGGCCTCTTTGGCTTCTTTCATTGTAGCCCTGCTAGTTTGCATAATCTTCCCGTGAGGAACTGAAACTATTGGTGGAATAGGTCTAGCAGGTTTAATTGGACCTGCAGTGAATGCATCAGCCTCTATGAAATTCTCCCATGATATGTTCTACTGATTAAGGTGGTGAAGGATAATGATTTTGATCAGAGAGTGATGGAAAATTTTGTCCATCTGAAGCTCAAAATCTCTGTTTTGTACAATGTAGGCCATTTTATTAATGCTTTTGTACAAGTAGTAGGGGAGGTTGAGCAATTTCACCCTAGTGAAATGCATGAGCAATGTGATATGATAGTTGTATAATATAGAGAATTTACCCTCACAAGTGAAGTATTTCATGATGATTTTCATCATGGGGGAAAACGTTTTCAAGAGATGGCCAAAAGGAAAGACCTTTTTAATGTTTTGTTTGTAAGATGCCTTGAGATATGGCTCATACAACTGGGCATCCAAATCCTTAGTCTTAAACCACTTTTCACCCGCATTGGGTATCATGTTGTTGCTACAATGATATCAGTGGAAATAGTGAAGGTCACCCCTGCTATAGTCACTTGGTTGTTTTGGAGGTTGTTGATGAAAACCCTAGTCAAAATAGGGTGTCTTTGGACTCTTTGTACCATCTCACAGAATTCAATGCAACCCACATGCTAGAAAAATACGATAGCTAAGGGTGATGCCATTAGTTCTCTTGTGTCTATTGTCTCTAATTTCAAAATCCGCACTCCTTTGTTATATGCTTTTATTGTCTTCATCTATGGAATTTCTTTCCTCCTCCATTTTGTTTATTTCTTCCTCGATTATGCTTACTTTGGGTTTTGAAAACCCTAGGGAAGAAGGGGAAGGGGAAAGGGAGTAAGATAGTGGGGGTTAGGGTATTGTAATAGGTAAGGGGAAATTTGAGGGAATGTAGGAAGGGATTGGTGATCTTAGGGAATTAATGGGAGGGTGAAATACTTAGGGAAATAAATAAATTGCATTACAGGGAGGTATCTAGTTTCCTAGGAAAACATTGCTAAAGTGGTAGGGTTTAACAAATAGGGCTTTGGGAATGGGAAATGATTAAGTGTATTGGGAATGGGGAATAATTTAGGGTGTAAGGAAGGTGTATGGGTCCTTGGGAAATTGATTAAGTTTGTAAATTAGGAACTAGGGTTTCAATTGCTTAAAACATATCATAAAATGTAATGGAGGGTATAAACCATGAAATTGACACCACAAGTCGCAAAGGAGGGGATATGGAGATGCCACTTACATGAAAATAGTGATAGAAACCCTAAATTGATTATGAGAACCTCTTTAATGAAGCTTAGGGATCGTGGATCCCTTCTACAAAAAGCACAACGTGTAGAGAAAAAAACGCAACGAAAAACTGGAAATAAGCACAGCGAATGGCCCATACTTCGATTTTTTGAAGGAAAACTTGGTTTTTTTCTTGGGAGGTTGAGTGCTCGATGTTTTGAATATGAAAATGAATTTCTTCTTGGTCTTTGGGAGCCTTTATACTTGGAGAAATGTCATTAAACAACATTGGGACCCAACTTTCCTTTCTTGAAATTGACTTTTCATTGCTCTTTATCTTTTAATTTCTAAACTAGATCATTGAACTTCATCCTTTGATGGCTTAGGAGCACTATTTTACTTGGAACTTTGGATTATCTGTTGATGGAACTCTGAGTGTGCAGCTACTTGGATTTTTTGAGAGTTTATTGCAAATTACAAAAAATAAAATTACATTTTGCTCTGAAATCATATTTATAAATCAAACTTACTAATGAAACTTCTTTATTGGCATTCCTTCATTTGCTGGGATTTTATGCAATGAAACGCTAATTTGATGACCTTGGAAACTCTACGACCTAATGGAGACTCTAACTGAATGAAACCATGATGAAAATAACTGAAATAATTATGACAAATCAAGACTGATGGTATACTCAACAAAGTGGTGAAATGAGCCAGAAAGTTATAAAATTTTGAAAGGAGTGATATTTGACCTAAATCTGCATCAAGTGACCAATTTTTTGCATGATGACCTAATGGAATGACAAAAAATTTCAGAATGGGACCCTTAACATGACATGAAAGAGTTTATTTGATCAATGGTGGATGGATGCAAAAAATGACACTAACATTGGCTCTAGTTGGGGATGGAAGCTCCTTGGAGGTGTCAATAACACCGTATACCAAGTAGCCTAACCATTGGGCATGGACTCAAAATATGAAAACAAACTAAATATTGAAAATTTTGTGTAATAAATTGACTCAAGAATGAATCAAAACTGACTGACTTAACTTATTGATGTCAAGCTTGAGGGATTCAAATCCCTATGACAACCACCTGCCTGCTGAAGACATATGTATAATAATGTGAAGTGATTCTTCCATTGTAACCAATATAGTAGATAGCTACTTGAATTTTTCTCTCACTTTCCTCAAGCAGGCAGAAAAAACAAAAACTAGACAACTCTGAGTGTCTATTGAACAAGTGCTTTTGGTCCATGGAAACAAGAAAATACATATTCTCTACTAACTATAGAAAATCAGTAAAAGGATCTTCAAAAATCTGAAATTTTACTTTGTCTTGAGATCCAGCAAATACACAAGCACACCCTTCATCATGATCTGAAATAACACTTGGTCGTTGATCCATAGGAATGCATAAGGAAGTATGACCTTCTATTGTCTAAGTGTTGGATGTACACTCCTAAAGTATGGGCAAAAATGACTCTATCTCTTGCACATTTTCTATCTTAGGCTCATACTCGTAAAATTCATATTCTAAATCATCCTTGAACAGAAAACATTATTCAATATTTTTAAACATGATAGCCTTAACCTCTTCAAGAAAAACAATGGTCTATGTTTGTTGATCTCCTTGCAAGAAATCATCATCACAAATTCTCTTACTCAAAAAAACTTCCTGTATAGTTTCATCAATCTCATGACTGTTATCATTTAAACTCAGATTTTCATTTTCACTAATGTAAGAATTTTCACTAACACATTCTTGACTATGTGAACACTTGAAACCTGCATTAGCTTGGCTTGTAACATGATTGTTTAGGAGTTGATCTGTCTCATCTTCAAACATAGGAGAAACTTGATTTTTATAGCAGTTAACACTGGCTTGATGATTTTCATTTTCAAGATTGGGAATAGGAATTTCTCTTTTTTGGTTCGAGTCTATTTCATCCAAGGAGGAAGCTATAGATTCTTGTTGGGAGGAAAAATCATATAGGGCTTCTATGATCTCATCATCTAGACACTCTTCATCCCCGTACAAATTTTCAATAAACTCAATGAAATTATTAGAGATCTCACAAAAAATATCAATCATCGACAAGGAAGAATTAGAGCTTTGAAAATTTTGAAAGAAAACTAAATGAAAGTCCTTCAAAGAATATAAACTAGCAGATGGTAGACTCTCATACCATGATCTCACTTTTTCCTCCAAGGTAGCCATAAAAATCTTCATCAGACAATATTTAGGAAACTCAATATTTAGTCTGTGAATATGAAAATGAAATTTGAACAAATGAAAACTAGCATCTTCACTGTCCTGACCCTTAAAATTTGGCATTCCTAATTTCCAATCTATGTAAGGAATATGGTTCGAAAACCAGGAATATGAGCTTGATTCATAGGAGCATACCTTCGAGAAATTGAATCCATTTTGACAACAGTGAGCTCACCAAGAATATATTCAAACTACCGGTTCTTGAATAGTGGAGTCGCCATGAAAATTCTGAACCTTTGGATCCTTTAACACTAGAGCAGCTGGATGAGGATCTGGATTTGATATGATGTATCTCCTTGAAGCCAAAATGTTCACTATTCAGAAACTTGTTTCTTTGCAACTTTTCATATCAACCTCCACGAAATATTAGACCTATCATCCATAAGCCAAGAATTCAATGATCTAATGGTACAAGCGGGGAAGATCCGTCACTTTTTTCCCTAGTATGGTCGCCAATATGTTATCACTTCACCGGATCTTCGAGGTTGAGAAAAGACCAGCAAAGGTAACTACAAACCAATATTTTCCAAGTAGCTAGCCCTACTAGGTAGGAGAGGGCTTTCGCCACAAGATCACAGCTAATATGACTTAATAAAGAGGATTTTAGGCTAGGTATAGTATCACTAGGGTTTTTTTGATAGATTTTATGTCCTGGACGGTGAATAGGTTAAAGAAGAAACTAGGTCATGGAAAACAAGTATCAGAATTTGCAAGGATCTAATGGGGAAAGGTAGGTAAGTAGCTTAAAAAATTAAGGTATCTAATGGGATGGTTTAGACTACTAGGGTTTCAGAAAATAGCATTTCAACATGAATTATTTTCGATAAGAAGAAAGATGAACAAAATTGTAACTATTCCCCCAAAACAAAGCATAAGCTAATGAATTTTGTCTTTCTGACTTAGAAATGAATTAAATACAGAGATGGCATGAATATGAAATCACAATACATTCACACATTTTCAAAACATAAGAAGAAACAATGTCAAATCACATTACCACAGGTATCCCATCAAAATAGTTGCAACTCAGTCTGTTATTTATTGCCAAAAGTCTGATTACAATAGTGTTCAATGATCAAATTCTACATCATCCAACCCTTGCAATGAGAAAGCTAATGAAATATATAGACCAAAAACTACTTCTCCCACTCTCAAGGCTCAAATCCTTGACTTGTGGAGCTGATCCACGAAGCGCTCAACTGGAATCCTAGTGATTAGGGAGGTTAGCCAACTCATCCCCATCATTCATGAAACTGATTCACTTTGAGCAGACTTACCTATTTGCATGATGTATCTACCCCTAGTAACTATTTAGGACATAATTACATTTACATTTCATCATTACATCAGTAAAAATCCACTTAATTCATCCATTAAATGATAAAACTGGAAAATTTTGAAGAAAATAGGAAACTGCAAAAAGCGCAGCATGGCTGGGAAAAAGCATAGTGTGGGCCTTAAAATTGAATTTTGAGCACCTTCCCGAGGTCCAAATTGGGCCCAAGATGGCTCATTGGAAAACTATTCTAGTCTAGTTGTCAAAATTTCCCTAAAGCTTTGAAAATGGTGGAGTGAAGCTCCTCAAAAATTGAATCTCCAAAGACTGCTCCAAAAGTGCAGCGAAGGTTTGAAAAATGAGGCAGAAAGTTGATTTTTTAGTGGTTTTTGGCCATTTCCACCTGCCAAAAGCTCTATTTTATGAGTTCAAATAGTCAAAATTGCATGTATACTTCACTTTGAATCCAAATATGCAACCCATTTTTCATTGAGAGGCCTACACAAAAATCACAACATGGCCATGCTGCACTTTTTGCAGGCTGACTGTGCAAAAAGTGTGTCAAAATTTGCAGAAATGCCAAAAAAATGAAAACTTACCCAAAATTCATCAAAATTGTTAGATGAAGTTCTGATGAGGTGTCTTAATAAATTAGGGAGGCATCAGCAAGAATCTCAATTTTTTCCTCCTCCTTTTGCTTGATTAGGGTTTTCTTGTGTTTTTCCTTCAACTGCTTAATCTAGATGTTGCAAATCTTGTTTCTAGTGATGTATCTATTGGCCATGTGTCTGAGAATATCATTGTCCTTTTTGGCCTTACGTATGATCTTCTCAAGGTGGATCTTAACCCTATCAAGCCAACCTATCTATCATCATCAATCTCCTTTGCAATCCTTTCCTCAAAACTAAATAGCTCTACCTCATGTTTCTCCTGCTCTAAAGCTCTCTTAAGACCTCTGGCTTTTGGTCTTGTCTTGATGGTTTGAGTCTCCCCATGATCAGACTCATCAAGTGTCATCATTGCTTTACCTTTGATGTCTTGTCTCTTTTCCTTTAGAAACTCGAACTCCATGAGTACCTGCTTGTCTTTCATATGCTTGTTCTCTTGTTTGAGGAATGATATGACAAATTGGGATCTTGCCATGTTGTCCTGCAGTTATTTGATTATGGCATCCTTCTCTTTAATGATCAGATTTGAGGCCTCATGATCATCTTGGACATCCAAGTCCACCAACTCAAAATCTCTTTCTTCCTCGTGAAGGTCTTCCTCCTCATGGACAATTGCCTCTTTCTGCTTTTGATTTCCCTGCTTTGTTGATGAAGAAGGCAAGGCCCCTTCCACAATCTATGGAGAAAACACTTTCCTAGGTCCCCTCTGGTAGGTTTTGACCTTTTTGCCTTCTTTGGCCTATTTGGCCTCCTTCACTGTAGCCTTTCTATTTTGCCTAGTCTTCCTGTGAGGAACTGAAACTGTTGGTGGAATAGGTCTAGCAGGTTGACTTGGACCTGCAGTGAATACATCAGCCTCTATGAAATTCTCCCATGATATTTTTAGCTGATTAAGGTCGTGAAGGAAAATGGTTATGATCAGAGATTCATGGAATAGGTTGTTCATATGAAGCTCAAAATCTTTATTTTGGACAATGTAGGCCATTTTATCAATGCTTTTGTACAAGTAGTAGGGGAGGTTGAGCAATTTCACCCTAGTGAAATGCATGAGAAATCTGATATGATAGTTATATAATAGATAATTTGCCCTCACAAGTGAAGTATTTCATGATTATTTTCATCATGGGGGAAAACCTATTCAACAGTTGGCCAAAAGGAAAGACCTTTTTTATGTTTTATTTGTAAGGTGCCTTGAGATAAGGCTCATACAACTAGGCATCCAAATCCTAGTCTTAAACCACTTTTCACCCACATTGGGTATCCTTGTTGCTACTGCAATGATTTCAGTGGAAATAGTGAAGGTCACCCCTGCTATAGTCACTTGGTTGTTTTGGAGGTTGCTGTTGAAAACCCTAGTCAAATAGGGTGACTTTGGACTGTTTGTACCATCTCACGTAATTCAATGCAACCCACATGATAGAAACATCTGAAAACTAAGGGTGATGTTGTTAGTTCTATTGTGTCTGTTAGCTCTAATCTCAAAATCCTCCCTCCTTTGTTATATGTATTCTTGTCTTCATCTGTGGAATTTCTTTCCTCCTCCATTGTGTCTCTTTCTTCCTCCATTATGCTTAGTTTGTGTTTTGAAAACCCTAGGGAAGAAGGGGAAAAGGAAAGGGAGTAAGATAGTGGGGTTAGGGTGTTGTGATAGGTAAGGGAAAATTTGAGGGAACGTAGGAATGGATTGGTGAGCTTAGGGAAGTAATGGGAGGGTGAAATAATTAGGGAAATAGGGTAGGAACTTTTATTACAAGGAGGTATCTAGTTGCCTAGGAAAGCATAGCTAGAGTGGTAGGATTTAGAAAATAGGGATTTGGGAATGGGAAATGAGTAAGTGTATGGGTAGTGGGGAGTAATTTAGGGTGTAGGGAAGGTGTATGGTTCCTTGGAAAAGTGATTAAGTTTGTAAATTAGGAACTAGGGTTTCAATTGCTTAAAACATAACATAAAATGTAATGGAGGGTATACACCATGAAATTGACCCCACAAGCTAAAAGGAGGGGCTATGTAGATTCCACTTACTTTAAAACAACTATAGAAACCCTAAATTGATTATGAGAACCTCTACAATGAATCTCAGGGACCGTGTCTCCCTTCTGCAAAAATCGCAGTGTAGAGAGAAAAAACACAGCGAAAAACTAGAAAAAGCGCAGCGAATGGCCCATAATTTGATTTTTTGAAGGTAAAATCGGTTTTATTCTTGGGAGGATGAGAGATTGATGCTTTGGAAATGCAAATGAATGTCGTCTTGGTCTTTGGGAGCCTTTATACTTGGATATATGTCATTAAACAACCTTGGGACCCATATTTACTTTCTTGAAATTGACTTTCCATTGCTCTTTAGCTTTTATTTTTTGAACTAGATCATTGAAATTCATCCTTTGATGGCTTAGGATCACTATTTTACTTTTTGGAACTTTGACTTATTTGTTGATGGAACTCTGAGTGTGCAGCTACTTGGAATTTTTGAGAATTTATTACAAATTAGAAAAAATAAAATTACATTTTTCTCTGAAATCATATTTATAAATCAAACTTACTAATGAAACTTCTTTATTGGCACTCCTTCATTTGTTTGGATTTTATGCAATGAAATGGTGATTTGATGACCTTGGAAACCCTAATACCTAATGGAGACTTTGACTGAATGAAACCATGATGAAAATGACTGAAATAATGATGAAAAGTCAAGACTGATGGTATACTTAGAAAAGTGGTGAAATGAGCCAAAAAGTTATAAAATTTTGAGTAATATTTGACCTAAATTTGCACCAAGTGACCAATTTTTTGCATGATGACCTAATGGAATGACAAAAAATTTCAGAATGGGACCCTTAACATGACATGAAAGAGTTTATTTAATCACTGGTGGAAGGAAGAAAAAACTTACACTAATAGGGTTAACCATTTTGGTGCCCAAATTTGTTGTACTTAGATTCTACTTAATAATAAAACCCTCCAACAGCCAGAAGACCGGTTTTCTAGCATTAGGTTTTTCCGGGGACAGTTGTCCAGAAAATCCTTGTGTGTCACTTTGTCATTGTGCATGGTATTCAGTTTAGATCTGTATGTGTAGGCTATTAATGTGTTTTCTTCGATGTTAATGTTGAAGATTTTCAGATTAATAACTTAATGTAAGTAGGAGAAGTAAATCAATAAATTAACAGTAGGGGTTTTGTTTAAGCATATTCGGAAATTTTCACAGGTACTAGTTTAACTCTGAGTCACACTCAGTTAAAGGTTCAAAGGGCTTGAAGCTAGCGCAACAATATTGAAAGGAATGAAGTTGTTACAACAATACTTATGAAGGCATTATAGAGAGAGAGAGAGTTATAATGTGTCACATAAACAAAAGTATATTATTATTATAAATAGAAATATCGTTGATATAATGCTAGTATTTATGGTGTATAAGAAAAGGAATTAGTGATAATAAAAAGGGAAAAATATTTCTAGAATAATGTAGTCATTATATATTGTAGGTTGGTGCCTACAAATTTTGTAACATTAGGTTGGTGCCTACAAAGTTTGTATCGGTAATTTGGTACCTACAAAGTTCTATTATAAATAAATTTCATATAATATCTTGTGTTCCATATGTGATATTGTTTGGTTATGATTCACGAATGTTTAAATAAGTAATAAATTGGCTTATATTGATTCACCCCCATCCTCTCATAATAAGTGTGAATCCAAAATTATCAGTTGCTAAGACAACAAAGACACCATGTGCACCTACTACTAGGATGGAAGTGGGAATGATTTTCTATAGAAAACCTCATCAACATTTAATTGTTCTTTCTAAGTGGCTTGAGATCTAACATATGTAGGATTTAGTGAAAAACACAAAATTTCCACTAAAATATTTGCATATAGATCTCCTAAATTGTCTTCATCTACCATCAGGTTTATCTCTCTATTGTCCTTTAGTCATCATGAGAATCCTCAAGTTTTTAAGGTCAATTTTACTAGAGAGAGGAAATCTATCATCTACTCTCTCTTACCCTTGAATTATTATCTAATTAAAAAAATAGAAAATTTTATTTTTATTTTGGGGGCATGTATGACCTCCCATTCAATAGAGAATCCATATTTATTTGATCTCTTTCCCATTCCTATAATTGATTTTTTGGAATTTTTTATGTTTCTATTTTAACATTTAATATTTTCAAACTCTATGTAGATATATGATAATGCTTATAAAACAATAATTGTTGGCATCAATGAGGGAGATTACCTATGACATGGAGCTTAAACTCTTGGAGGTCTCAAAATGGGACACTTAGACACATTTCTATTCATTCAAGTTTAGAAGATGCACACCTAAGTATGGAGGTGTCTGGAACCCTAGGAAATAATAGTTGTCAATGGATAATGTGATATAGGAAAATTGTACCATTAGTAAAGGTAAATGTTGTAAATTACCTTGAAAGAATAATTCTCTATCCAATTGAAAACTAGCATGTGCTATGTTATGTGGCGCTAATCAACTTTGGTTCCTAATGTAAATATAGATTAAAGAAAACAAAAGGGAAATATGGATAAAGGGTGTGAATCATGGCCTTGTGTGCAATTTTGTGCATTGTTTCTTTTAGTATATGAACCTATATGTCTAGGTATAATATAACATACTATTTACACCATAATTTTTAATAAAATAATGATCTAGGGACCTCGACAATAGCCATAGACTGGCTAGCTACCTTCTGAGATATGGTGTCAAGGACAATAGAAGAAATAATTTGGAACTTGAATGCCCAACTACCAATTAGGTATCCATGCACATAAGAGAATTTTAGGATGTAGGAATGTGTTTGGAACATATTATAGTTTTGATTTAGACTCAAATTATGGTCGTAAGATTTCTCTCATTGTGTTGCATGCTTTTATCTTGAAAAAATATTATGTAGTTTTAACCGTGTACAATTGATTGCAATAAACAAATTCTTAATAAAGATAAAAAAGATGCAATGGAGTTTATACACACATTTAACATAGATATTTTATCTTGGAAACCAAAAATGGGAAAGCGAGAATGTTTTATTTTGTATAAAAAATCTTTTAACCATGTCATAATACAATATAAATCCCCAATTTATTAACCTTGGAATAGAATACAAGTATAGTTCTTTAATTGAAATTACATTACCATGGACCACAAAACTAGGTTTCATAAAATTACCAAAAGGTGAAAACCAGACTGAGAAAAATCACTCAATAAAATCCTATGTGCTAATTGTCACTCAAGGAGTCCTTTTGATATCCACAAGGGGGCTATATCCCCTGCCCCTTATGGAAGGGTTGTTGCCCTCCTTGCAACTCGCTCCACCTCTCCCCACTACACCCAACACAAATAATCACACATGGAGATAATTCTATAAAGAATATATAACATTCCCAACATGTTGACTATAAAAATGAGCCTAGTTTCAAATTAGTGACTTCACACAAAGATGCAAATTCCATAACCACTAAGTTGGAAAAAGAAATGTCTTAAGGTGAGGAGTACCTACCTTTTTTTCCTTCATACTATTTTTGTATCATTTGTAGTTTCTAAAAAATCATATGCAAACATATATATAACCATGCTTTAGAAATGTTTTAGGCCCATGGCTTTACTAAGATTTACTCCCTCTCTTTCCAAGATGCATCCACCTATCACCACTTTAGAATTCATGGTAGGGGGTCATTAGTAATGCTTAAATAAAATAATTTCAATTGCAATATCATTATGATTTTTATTAATAGCATTAATATAAAAAACCTTGTTCAATTATACTTGGTCGCTCTCATGGTTATCTAATTATACTTGTTTCAAAAACATCATTGTTTCTTATATGTTTTTTGAGTTGATGCAATGAGAAACATGATCTCTTGTTTCCATTGATAATCTTTGTATTAATTTCCATGATATATTTATCTATGTTGATGTTTTTAAATCTATTCACATTATGCCCATTATGTTTTTTATAGGGTTCTTCTACATATTGCTTTTCCTTAGCTACTTCAATATCACGTAAAAAAAATTTTCCTCTTTATGTTTCTTTCAAAGCTTTTGAATGCAAATGATTAATATTCATGCGAAAATTTTATCGCATCCATGGTTTTCTAATTCGACTTGTTTCAACAACATCCCTGTTTATTATATGTTTTTTGAGTTTATGCAATGATAACCACGATCTCTTGTTTGCATTGATAAGCTCTGTATTAAGTTCTATGATATCTTCATCTATGTTCCTATTTTTAAAGCCATTCACATTATCCCCATTATGTTTTTATAATATTATTCTATATATTTCTCTTCGTTAACTGCTTCAATACCATGTAAAATGTGTTTCTCTTGTACTATTTTTTTTTTTTGAGTTTCATAACAAAAATTATCTATATTTGTTCGAAATTGTATAACATGCAATATCATTGTGTCTTCCTAAAATGAGCAAAATTCATTTACAAAAGCCAACTTATCAACAAACCATATGTATATAACTATATTCAAGATATAGTGTATCCAATCATATACAAAAATTCCACCATCTATCTTCTTTTTTTCATGTAGCACTGCCAATTGTATAATGTATCCTTGCCAATATACTATTCTAGGGAAAGACATAATTTCATTTTTTTCATGTATTTTTCTATGTAATTTAATGCAAATGAATCATTATGCATGATTGCATTGCAAAAATTCTATGCAATTATGCGTCATAAACATGAGACATCATATTCATTCTGTGTCAATTGATATATTGTTTCAAAACAACTTTCACTATAAATACTCTTGATCCCGAACAATCTCAAACCTATATATCCTCATAAATTTCTCTATTTGGATCCATTTAAGTTATGTTAATTCATACTTTTTTTTATTCGTCAAATGTTGACGATTAATTCTTATTAAACATTTTTGCTTGCACCAAACTAGTTCAAAATATCCAACAAATGGATTTTCGTCATGGAACAATATGTTGTAAATTTCTTCTCATAAATTTGAATTAAAATGAAAATAGATTTTGATTATTGTCTTTGACGTATTATCAAAATTATAGCCAATTCAATAACCAATGTATACAAAATATGTCCCCGCATAGTTATTTTTCTTTTGCAATCATAGAAGTTGAAGATCATTTTTTCATCCTTTAAAAATAAACATTTGGGCTATTTATACCATGCATATATATCAATTCATCTATGTACATGTTGATAAGATAATACTGCCTAAGATTTTTTTCCATCTAAACAATTCCTAAAATTGTATATTGTTCCTTCTCATAATTCTATTGATGTGTATATAAAATGCAATAGAATTCACACAACATCAAATAAGAAATCTCCTAAAACTTATGAAAAATAGTTTAAAATAAATAGATTATGTTGGCTTAAGATTGCATCCGTACACTCTCTTTTCATAGAAAACAAATTCTTCTCCATGGATGCCTTAGCAAACATGTTCTAAATTCACTATGAGCTATCGCTCCACGATAAGCACAGCATAAAGAACATTCATAGAAACAAACAACACGATATATATACACAATAAAACCATAATGTAACATATAATATACACATTAATATCATATGCATATATCCACATCAATGATGCAAATTTACTTGGAAAACGATCGTGAAACTCTTCTGTAACAATCATATTTGGAAGTTAATTGTAACAAACTAAGCCACGGATCTGGTCAACCCCACTTACTCCTACATATATTATGGAAACATTCTAAAAAATCGCATTTAAAACAAAGGAACCACAACATACCTAATAAATATATCATATAATATATCCCTTTCTTCGAAAAAAAATATATGCATATTTATTACGCTAACAACCAAAGTGCACAACACTTATCACAATGTTTCCTACTTCTCAATCCCCAAATAGTGGAACGACAACATAGAAAAGCACTTTGGAGAATACCATTCGTAACAAGCGCCCTCAAGAAATAATCAAATAAGCGTTGGCAACATTGTTGTGAAGACAATCCCCTATGTGGACAGAGGTGATCTCTCTAGCCCTAGAGTGGGAAAATCCCCTATTTATAAGATCAAGAGCTCCAAATCAGAGAGCTCAACCACATCTTCGCTGAACAATATCCAACTCATCATTTTGGAAGCTTCTAGTGCACGAAGCTTCTCCTCCATATGAGGAAACACTGATAGAAAGGGATCAACACTGTTTTTACCATCAAAAATGCATTGGCGATGTGAGGTCAATGTGCTGCAACCTACCATCAGCACAAGCAAACAACTGGATAAGAACGTTGACCCAGAAATTTAGGGTTTTAGTTAGGCTTCTTCAGAAATTCTTCAAGGTAGATTTATTTTAGTATTCAAAGGATATCTTGATGTAATCTCTAGGGTATATATATTGCAAAATATTCATCATAGGGAACTCCAGGATCAGGGACGAGAAGTGAACATAATGAAAAATTATTGTGTAATAGATGCCCCCTAAAGCATGAAGGTAGAACAGGGAGTGATGGATGAAATGATTCACGAACCAAGGAAAGGACTCGGAATACTGCCATGAAACTTGCCAAATCAAACACAATGCAATATATGACATCTCTGATATGAATATGCCTGATAACATATCTCTGAATAGGCATCAAATAGCACATGAACCCACAACATGGTCGCAACCATCCGTCTGAAGGAGATCATGGAAATGGATCATGAAAGTATTGTCGCAACCATCTATATAGAAAGGATCATGTGTACAATCATGAACACTCAATAACTCCACACAGCTTGGATAATAATAGATGTGATCCACGGTATTTTTATCTATCTCAATCCATCCACTGTGTGAATCTAACCATGTAAATAGATGTACTGATGTCGAACATGGTAGAAACCACCTGATTACCAGTCAATGATGTAAATCGTTAACAAGCATGAGAGAAACCACCAATGATGGCGATGATCCTCAAGGTACAACAAAACAATATACAAATGTGAATAAATGAGTTGAAGTCAAACAGTTGTAGAATCATTTGATCGAAGGCCAATGATGTGAACATGTCGTCAAATGTGAAGAACTTTCCATTGAGGCATGCAATCTCCAAGGTACTGAAAAGGAGTTTCTAAATCACCTTCCCGGATAATGAGCTAAAGTCGATAGGAAGTGATCCATCGAAGGATAGATGTAATGAGCCCCATATCATTGACATGAAACAAATGATTTCTCAAGATGATATGAGTGATTCAGGGCTATGGCAGAGAGGGTCAAATAAGCAGAGGATGTTCGACTTATACAAAAAGGACTTCTCTTGAACATATCTTCGTCATGACTCTGGAGTGAGCCAGCATTTGACAATAGGATTAGAGGTCATGATGAAAAAAATGGTGATCAGATCAGAGGAAAATGGATTTCCAAAACCCAGGAAGGTAAGTGACAAAAGAAGGATATACCCAACCCGACACAAACTGCAGATGAGTGTCATGTTCAAGAGCGACATGCTGCCTAAAAAAACATAGGACGTTCCACTTTCAATTTTCCCTCATCATTGTTAACGAGTACCTCTTTATTTTTGATAGAAAGCATGAATAGGATAGCATATGATTAGAGTATAAGTTCATTCTTTGAATGAATCCATCCTAGTAAGTTTAATGAGCCCTAGGAAGGACTAACTCGATCTCGTCATGGTGACAAGTATTTCGCCATTTAATTTTTACGAGTCTAATAGAACAGTAACTCAGTGTCTTTTTCATGTTTAGGAAATTTGAAAAAGAGACAAAAAATAAAATTCCACCAGGTCCCTTTTCGTAAATCATCCCTCGAATCTGAAAAGGTAGGAAACAATATTCGAGAGAACCTCTTGACCATGTTAGATTAAGGTATTCATTTTTCGTAAATAGTAAATATCAACTCGAAAAAGGGGTAGACGTATACTGAGACCACGTCAATTCATTTAATTTAACAAGTTCAAAACAACAAGTACTCGACGATATTTTCAGTTTTCAAGAGTCGGAAAATGGCTTAATGATGAGTCCAAGGGATTCCTTTCTCATTTATTTTTAACTAGTCTGAAAAAAGAGATAAAATAAAACTCGCTACATCAGTAAAAATGATCACTGTCACCATTTAAAATATCCTGTTGTTGCACAAAGAAAACCAGACATCACTGATATCGAGAAAAATAATAAAATATTGGCAAAAATATGTTTAAAACTTATAAACTGAAAAAAATTAAAAACATTTTTAGCATTTCACTATGGGTAAATTGCAGAAGTACATTTTACCCAATTTTCCTCTGATCTTCAGACAAGTGGTGTGAGTGATCCAGTACACCATTCGACAATCCGCAGTTGCCATAAGAGTTGTGTCTTTTCTCATCATTTTAATTCCATTCACAAACCATTTCATTTAGAAATTTAAGGGTTTAAGAGGAGATTTTAAAGTTTTATGTCACGAGCAATCGGCACAGGTTTGACCTATCAGACCCGCGTCGATCGCCCATAGACTGTTATTCCAGTGCGCCGTCGTCCCAGATTTAATTATGATAGACGCGTTGATTGCGGAGAAAATTTTAAAACAAATAGATCTCCATCTTTAATGATTTATTCCTAATTTTGATCAGTTGAAAACTCTTAAAATATCATTTATGGATGTTTTTCAGGTGTTTTTGACGAAAATGGTTATTGCATGGAAAGAAAGAGGCCATGAGGTAGAAGACAATGAAGCTCTCCAAGATCCACATTGCATCAATTCCTTGAGAAACTGTGGCTTGCTCAAGTTCTTTCAAACCTCAGGACTCAGATCTCGACTTGAGCTACTGGAAAATCTCATTGGGCTATGGGATGTAGATCGCCAAAATTTCATTATCGGTGACCAACTAATCCATTGCACTCTTTCACTCTAAAATTCATGAGTTCGTTTTTTTTTTCAATACTTCTTTTCAATTTTAAACTAAAATAATAATCCATTGCACTCTCACCCTAAAGTTCACTAGTTTTGGTTTTTTTTCCATACTTATTTTCATTTTTAAACTAGAAATAATAATCCATTGCACTCTTTCACCCTAAAATTCACTAGTATTTTTAAACTAGAAATAATAAAAAGAGAAATGTTGATTTTCTAACTTGAAGGTATATAGTTCCATGCCGTATATCATCTTTGTCTTATAGTCATCATCCATATTGTTTATGATACATATTTTTACGCTGTAAATCATACTTATTTGAAAACAACTTTTCTAAATTGCTACGTGTATTATTGTGCAACCTTGATTTCAATGTTAGACAATTCAAATAATCTCTACCTTACGATTAAATAATCAGTTACAAAAATAGTTATTGAGTCTTTCTCTTTCTCTTAACGAGTCGTCTTCCATTTTGATGAACTAAACGACATGCCATATCTCCATGCCGTGCTCTGAACTCATGGCCGTTGCAGGGGATACTTTGAAGACTAACATAACAACTTTAGGTCCTCTGGTTCGTCCAATGTCAGAGCAGCTTCTCTTCTTCGCAACTTTGGTGGGAAGAAAACTCTTGCAGATGAAGATCAAGTCGTACATTCCTGATTTCAAGCTTGTATTTGAGCATTTCTGTATACATGCTGGAGGGAGGGCTGTCTTGGACGAGTTGGAGAAGAATTTGCAGCTTTCAGAATGGCACATGGAGCCATCGAGGATGACACTCTATCGGTTTGGGAGTACATATAGCAGCTCATTTGTGCTACGAGCTTGGTTATAGCGAGGCAAAGGGAAGGATTAGAAAGGGAGACAGGACATGGAAAATTGCCTTTGGGTCCAGATTCAAGTGCAACAGTGCTGTCTGGAGGGTTCTGAGGACTGTCAATCCGAGTTGTGAGAAGAACCCATGGATCCAAAGCATTGATCAGTTCCTTGTTGGTGTTCCCATTGTTTGAACAATCCGATAGGGTTTTTCATTTATGAGTTAAATTTCAAAACATCTTAGATCTTTCTATCATGTACTATGTGTTACCTTAGAGATATTGTACTGCAAAGTAATGATATTGAACAGGAAATGATAACTTTTGTGATTTATTTTTGTTTAGCTTTCTAGTTAATTGATTTTTCCGAAGATCCCAAACTGACCAGGCCACTTATGGCTTTATTCTTTCATTTTCTCCCTTATTTCAGCACTGGCTAGCCAATGTTGAGCTGCGGTTAGCAATCATTCTTGTGTCTTTGATGAAGTTTCATGTTGCAATATTAATTTCAAGTAAAAGGGATTGTATCATACAGTCAATCCAAGTTTATATATGACCCGAATGATGTCAATTGTTGATGAATCTTGTTTATGTAAAAGATTTGTAGAGCATTTCTTAATCGATGTCAAAGATCAGTTTTCCTTAAAAGCATTTTCTTTGCCATGGGATTTTTTTGCTGTTCTATATCTGTTACTGGTTTCATAGATACACAGATCTTGAAATATTTCTCTTACCAAATAGTTTGTAACTTTAGCTTGATATAAAAACATTTTCTTGCTTTCCATGTTCAAGTAAGCTTCAAATGCGGGTAAATTGTAATTTTCTTTGATCTCTCAAAATTTCAGGGACAACTGATTGATACATCACAGGTCTGGCCAATTCTTCTTTCTTCTTTCTAACTACCAGCCCCTGTGCACACAGATCGGATGTTTGTGCAAATAAAGAGTTGATTGGATCCATTGTGATATGGCATTTGTTATTCTTATCCCAAAGGTTTGTCGTTAAAAACAGTGAAGATCCGAGTTTCTAGATTTGTCTTTAAAAACAGTGAAGTTTCGAGTTTCTAAGCAGACGGTTGTGTGTTTAACTTATTTATTTTCTAATAGCCAACTCATCAACAACGTCCAGCCTGAAGGTCATCATATTCTTCAGGGGAAGGTGGAGGTTGGTTTCTGTCTTTTGGCATTTTTCTTTTTTCAAAACGGCCTGTCTGCTGATTTCAAAAATCACTTGGAAGATACCCTAAATTGGCAATGAAGACAAAAGGGTGAAGAAGCAGAGAGCCATTAAGGTTTCAATGTTGCCTTTTCTATAATTTCTAAATTTATTTCCTTTGCTCATAGAAAATTTTCCATTCCTTCGTTGCTTACGTTATTTAAGTATGCCAATTCTAAATTTTTGTCTGAGCAGACAGGCGGGCAAAAATTGTACCATGTTGATTGTCTTGATTACCTTACCGAAAAACTGCTTACGTGAAAAATCCTCTTCATCTTTTGAACAACTGGATTCAAGTTACTTTCCTATCTGATAGGAATTTATCGCACAGGGTGTTAACGTTACTAATATTCTTTGTTTTCCTTTTTTGGGCTGCCAATAATATTTATCTCTCTTCTTTTGTCATCTTCCCTTTGTGTAGGCCATAGGTAGTCTATTTATAGGTTCCATGGTCCATTTTTTAAAATTTATTGATCTATTTTGGAAAATAGAAAGTCCAAATTATTATTAACTAACAATTTCTTTTTTATATAATCTAGTGAAATTTTGTATTAATAACCAAAATGTTGTACCTGAGTTGAACATGTTAGCTCATTTGAGATAATTTTCAAATTACAAAAAAATATTAATAAAATTTCTCAATATTCAACATTTAGAACAAGAATAGATCTTGTAGAAGCCAACCTAACATTAATAGAACTTTGTAATGCATTAATAACTAAAATAGATTACACTGGAATGCCTCTTCCATTACTTTCCTACAATGTTTTCTTTCCACGTTCGCTTATTTTAATTTCTCAAATAACTTCTGTGCATTTTTTATTTTTTTTCCTCATTCTATGCGGCTTCCAAATTCATTTCATTGTGACATATGAGACTATGAAAAGTGACTATGTTTTCTTTATTTGAATCCTAGTGTAACAAAGATTTCTTTGGACGTTTTGAATATGTGGCATAGTGCTCAGGTAGTCTATTAAATAAGGTTTCTGAGGATTTAAAAATTCATTGGAATTGGGCTTCTTTGATTTCACTGGACTTGGCTTCTTTGTTCAGGTAAGGGCCTGGTCCAGAGCTCTGCCAAGTAATCATAAAAAAGAGATGTACCCCATGGGTTCATGGTCAAGACTCCAATGTAATCTATAGAATTTATTCCGGTATTTATTCTTCTTCATTAATGGGGATTGTAGAGTATCTTGTTGAAATATTTGTCATCATGTTTTGCATATGGGTTTCAGTGAGAGCTCTAAGTCCAATGGGTTGTGAATTTTAAGCCAAATGAAAAACTCTATTATTCGATACCAGAATTGGCACAGTATGGCTGAAAACTTAAAGGTCATGGTACACATGGCAGATTGCTATTAGGCATGTTAATTTTAAGTGTGCCTTTATTTCTTTTGGAAAATGCATCTTATAGTTCATCAACAAAGAATACATCAAGAATTATATATTATGGAGCTGATGCTTGAGCAGACAGGTTACCCTTACCTTTAAACCGTTAATGAATGTGTGTTGTGTAGACACTAGTGTAACTCTCAACTAGAGGTTATAGTGGTAGCTATCATACAAATTATTGTTTCAGGAATTTCAATGTTGATGGAAAAGATAATCTACTTTTGCAAATTTTATTTTCAGTCAGCAGTATTGAATTTTATCTTTAGAGTGTAAAAAACAATATGTAATTTTTTATTGTTTAATGTGTTTAAATGTCATAGAGAGTGGATAGAGTCATGTTTACCATCAAAGTTACAAGTAGTAACTTCAACTAAGAAATTAACATGGAAAATAATGGCTACCACTATGTGTGTGGATTTTACTATGTGTGTGGACTTTGCCATGTGTTTTCTTTTTTATGGTATTGCTTTACAACGTTTCCTTTGCGACATATGGTGCAATTGCTAGTAATAATATTAACATCATAAATGGTAATGTATTCAAATATCACCAAATAAATTAACCATTTATTTCATTTTGTTATTCGAATACCTCATAAATAAACCATTTATTCTTTTCTTTTTTTTAATTGTTTTTCCCTCATATTTGACACTGTGACAAGCAACCTCTAATCATTCATAATAATAAGTTTACTTTTATATATTAAAAATTTAAATAGTTAACATAGCCTTCCTTATTTTTATTGGGGAAAGCTTAATATCTAAAATTACGATTTTATTTTAAGTTTCTTTCAAAATATTATAATCTTAAACTTTATAAATTATTAAACTTTATAAATTATCATTGAAATAATAAAATGAAAAGAAAAAGAAAAATTATTTATCTAAAAAGTAATATAAAATCAAAACTCATAATTTATAAATTTATAAAATTATATAATTTTTTTAAATTTAATTTAAAAAATTAATAAATAAAATAATATAATTTTAAAATTTTGATAACTCAAAAGTAATCCCAAACTTTATAAATTATCATTGAAATACTAAAATGAAAAAGGAAAAAAATTATCTATCTACAAAATAATATAAAATCAAAACTCATAATTTATAAATTCATAAAAATTATATATTTTTTAATTTAATTAATAAATTAATAAATAATATAATATAATTTTTAATTTTTAATAACTCAAAACTCATGTTATTATATTATCATTATTAAAAAAAAATATTAAAACACATATAATAAATTTACCCTAAATACAAATTTGAAAATAAATGAGATTATTGTTGGAGTTTAACTTAAGTGGTGGGGCACATGTTTGTGTTCCCAATCGTGGCGTTTCACATCTCCAGAAACATATTTTAGATAGTAAAAATTGTGGAAAAAATCATATTATTCCTATTATATATATATATACTTTGAATTTATGTAAAATGCTATCCGATATTTTTTAAAAACGTTGTTAATAAAAAAATTACACAGAAAAAATATACATTCTTTATATAATTTTAAATTTTAAATTTTAAATTTTAAATAATAACTATGGATTAAAAATTTGAGACCTTCGTAATATGTATAAATCAAAACTGAATTATCTATGAGAAGCTCTATAGTAAAAATCTATATTCAAGGTAAGAGATCTCAATTGATTTTTTATGTTTTTTTTTTTTAATTTAATCTATTAAATTCGTAAAGCATCTTATGATTTCAACATGATTCAAATGGGTAGGCCAGTCAATGGTAATGACGTGGCAGACCCTCACATCTGGTCGGCCAAGGGTTCAATTAATGGTAGTGACGTGGTATATTCTCACACGCTGTTGGTGAAGGGTCAATTTTTAATAATGACGTGTTAATGGTGAGGGTATTGATTCCGTTGTTGGAAATATTGCGAGTATGCGTTGTTGGAAAGTTGTAAAGTGATGATATTATTCTCACCATTAATGGCCTAACAGTTACTGTGCATTGAAATGCATGAATGTGGTACATGGAACGTTCACTAGGTAATGGTGGGCGCTAAGAAATAATACACGTTCCCACATCATTATCCCTATGGCCTCATTATTAATATATATTTGGTACAAAAATTATAACACGCATGAATATAACCTAGGCTGACTCTTTGTCATCCACACTGGTATTGTTCATTAAGGTGAGGTGGCCATAACAGTTGGATAATCATCACTCAAATAACATGAACTTGTCATATTGCAATGATTTCCCATGTGACTAAAAGTATGAATCGTGGTATCATACTAACATGATTATTATTGATGAGGTGTACTTATTATGGAAATCTACAATGTTGGGCGTTCATAAAGCATAATATACTTTTTATAAGAAAAAAAATCGGTGAAACGGAGTGAAAATATAAGTTTAGTCTATCTTAAGATGTTTATATATATATATATATATATATATATATATATATATATATATATATATATATATATATATTAAAATGGTTTAAAATCTTATGATTTGTGAATTTTTTATTATCTTATAGGATTTTTGAGAGTGTTAAACTCATATACAATCAAAAACCAATTTAAATAACAAAAATAAAAATTTGAGTAAAATTTTTCCATCGCATTCTAGCCAAAAATTCCAAAACAACTAATAAATAAAAAACACCAAAATATATCATAATATTTATAACATAAAAGGAAAAAAAAATAAAAAAAATGATGATTTACCATATGTTTAGTACATAGTAAAATCCAATAAAATCCAATATTTGGAGTAAAGGGAAAACGAAAAAAAAATGAGTGTTTACCATATATGTAGTACATAATAAAATTCAATACTCGGAGTAATGACATTTTGATGTTCAATTATCAGAAATTGATATACTATGTTGGTAATAAGATAAAATTACAACTGGTTATTGATTTGCTATATACATATTGTTGGTAATTATAGTTGGTTATTAATTTGCTATAAATCATTCATATTCATATTCATATATATATATATATATATATATATATATATATATATATATTTTGACATGTTCATTATATATATTTTGTTGGTAACAAGATTAAATTATATATATATATATATATATTAACATGTTCATCTTTTTGAAATAATTTTTTTTCTAATAATAATATTTATTGTAGTGTCTCTACAATCATATGATGAGCATTGTTTTTAAATCGACATATCTAGTTGGTAGATTTGATTACAACTTCTTATTAATTTGCTATCTCATATATATATAAGTGTTGAATTGTTAATTTTTTGAAATATTTTTTAATTATAAATAATTGTATTAATTGTAGTTCCTTTACAATTGTATGGAGGAAAGTATATTGATATGATAAGTAGTATTTATTATAGTGTCTTTACAAATATACATATGAAATCACACTTATATGATAAGCATTACTTTAAGTAATAAAACTGTTATATGTTATAGAAGGGACATAAGTTATTCTTAGAAGTAAATTTATTTTGAAAGTTTCTCTTTATATTAATTATGAAAAAAATTTATTTTGCAATATTTTCAACTTTATGTAGTTATGCAATAGCACTTGTAAAGTAAGAATTATTTCGATTAAGAATGGAGATCACCTGTGTTATGGAGTTGAATTTTTTAGAGAATTTGAAATGGAACACTTGACAAATGTCTATTAATTTGAGTTTATAATGCGCACACCTAAGTATAGAAGTCTTTGAAACCTTAGGAAATGATAGTTATCAATGAAATATGTGATATAGATGGAGGAGAATCACATTAGTTTGAGTCCAATCCAACATATGATCTAGACAAAGGAGAACCTCACAAATGTGAGTCTCGTCCAATATGTGATCAAGGTGGAGGAGAACCACACCAGTGTGAGTCTCATCCAATATGTGGAGTATTGGAGGTGGTAGAGAACCAAATTAGTGTGAGTCCCATCCAATATCAGTTCTAGGAGGATTGGACCTTGGGGAGTAGCACTTGTGCCTTGGATCCTTGCTCGTTGATTAGATCAGCATGAGATTCTATTTTTAGAAGATTGGGAAAAGTTTATTTATAGATCGCTGATCTAAAAATAGATGCATGTCGGTTATTATTAGCTCTTAATAATAATCTGACAATAAACAACAACTTATTCTCTTGGAGCACTTTATTTCAGTGAACAGATTTTTCAAATCAGTGGGCTGAAGGAATTACACAATTCTTAAGGGTTTACTGGAGTTCATGCATGGAGGACTCAGTTAGAACTGAAGTGGAAAAGTTATGACAGATTTGGAAGAGTAGTTCATGGAGTTGTATTCAGTTTAACTCAGTTGGACTCAGTTGATCTAGTTGTATCTAATCTAACTGAATGATACACTAGTGAGAGTGGAGTGAATTAATTAGTTAATTAATTCACAAATAATAACTCATTAATCAACTGAACAATACAATAGTTAACTACAGTGCATGACAGTTCTAGTGGAGACCCAGTGGAGAGATAGGTGAAAGGGCAAGATGGACTATTCGTTGTGACTACTAGTGATGCATGAATTGCATCTATATATACATTAGAGTTTCCAATGATAATAACGAAGTCAAGGAGAGTGGGATTGCATCGAATTGGTCTTTGTAATCAGCTTGGATTGCGCAGTGGAGGCAGGCTAGCAGGAGGGCAAAGATCGGTGCATGGATTTGCAGATTTCTTCTATGTTAGTGTGTGACGATTGTATTGTACTAAGAGCTTGATGTACTAAGCTTTGTATGAGATTGTTACATGATTTCCATGATACATAATATATGATAGTTGGGGTTTTCAGCTTCAGGCTTTCTCGTTAAACAACTGTGTTATGTGTGTTTTTATTGCTTCATGTGTTTTGCAATTATTAATTAAATTTCCGCAAGAATTATAGTGGAAGGATTATGTATTTAGCAAGAAGATAAATATTGTTAGATCAGGAGAGTCCAGATATATACATGCATATTGTATATAATTTCTACAGAGAAGAAGTTTGTCTCCATTACCTTGAATGGAATTTTTATTGATGATTGTAGCATGGGACAGATACTTCCACATAGGTCTAAGTATATAGATGTGTGGAAATCGTCCAAAGCCTTCTACATTAGCAAATTTATTGTAATTAAAGTAATTATGTGTTATTTTATAAGAAAAGTGGGTTTAATTTAATGAAATGCAAAGGTTGTTTTCATAAGTGAATTAGATGAATCTTGGCTATTGATCTCAAGCGCATTGAGGTTGAATCCCAATCATCAATCACTTTGGATATTAGGGTCATGGATTTAGTTAAAAGATCAAGATTATAAAAACAAGGCTAGGTGGAGGAGGAAGACACACAAGAGACATTATTTGAGTCATATAGGATGGTAATTCAAGGAGATCTCAACAAAGGTGAAGAAGGATTTTCATCTAGAGATCAATTCCAAAGGAGGAGAGTGCAAAAGAGTAGCAACGAGAGAAAATTGAGCCACTATAATTTAAAGGAAAATTTTGGGTAGTCATATAGCAAGAAAATAAGGCAAAGGAACAACCATAAAGGAGTAAAATTATAGGTCCGTACAAGGGCTAATTTGTTGGATCATATAATAAGTAGAAAGGAGGTTGTATATGCCATATCTTTGGGTAGACCACACTGATACCGTCTGTTGGGAATGTCATGTGGTACATCCATGGGTTGTATAATGTACAACAATTGTAGGAAATGGGTTTCAAGGAACAGGATGCCATAGTTAGGTGCAGGAAGTAGTAAGAAGGCATGAATAATAACAGGAATGCATGAGTAATTCATTGTCAAGGTTGTATAGGTCGTACAAAATACATAAATAAAGGTTTCCTTAGACAAAATCATTTATGTTTTTCTTGTAATTGTGTTTTTATCAGTAGGCAATTTATTTTTTAGTCAAAAAATCCCTTGTATGCTACAGATTTAATTTATGAAAAACAATTTTAAGGGAAAAAAATTTCAATGTGTATAAGTGAGATTGACTTCAATTTGCTTCCGCTAATTTTATTTATTTACCGGTTAAAAACTCAACTATGCATTTTATTCATTAATCTGCATTTTAATTTTATTTACAACAAGGAATTACTATGGAATATTATTCCTAGTTTCTAGGTTTAAGGAAATTTAACATAGTATTAGAGCTTACACAATGAGAGGGAGGTTGATTTTAACTTTGCACACTAGATCATCCAACATTAAAATTGGTGGAGAAAATATGCCTCTAAGGGAGAGAGGGAGGTTGTACCAATCAAATAGTTTGATAGCAATAATTTTTTGTGGATGTTTAAATAACCAACCACAGAACCATAATCGTTTTCAATAGATCTATTAGATTAGTAAGGATACCTCGACATATCTATTAACCAGTAGCATTAAAATTATTGTGGGTTCTTGAAGAAATAAGCACATGATAGATTATTTGTTCAAATCTAGAAATGGCAGCAGTAAGTCTCACGTTTGAAGATAGGTTGGATGGGGATTCAAACTTCCTACCCTAGAAGGAAAGGGTTACCTTACAATTGAAGAAAAATGACATTTGAGAAAATTTTGGATATGGTCATCCCTTCATTGACAAATCCAATGCAGTTAGAATCTATTGAAAAGAAGGACATCAGAGCTTAACGAGTTATTATGGATACTATAAAGGAACATTTGATCCCTCACTTGAAAAGGAATAAGTCATCTAGGAAGATGTTCAAGGCCCTAGAGGAATTTCTCCAAAGTGAGAACAAAAATAGGAAGATGATCTTGAAGAACAAGCTCAAATATGTGTAGATCTTAATATTTGAGAGTATTACTAGCTATCTCTTGAAGATCACATAAATACATGACCAGCTTGCAGTGATTGGGAATAAAGTGGAGGATGCAGAACTCATAATTGTTTAACTAAATGGTTTCACCAAGCCATGAGAACCATTTATCAAGGGGATCTATGCTCGGGAGTGTAACCTTCCTAATAGGGAGAGATTATGTCATCTAGGAAGAGGATCAGGAGGAGTCTAAAACCAACAAGCAAGGAGATGGATATGAGAACCTGACCCTAGTCAATAAATCCAAGAAGGGAAAAGGAAAGGGTTCCAATGGTAATGGTGAGGGGTAAAACTCACAGTCAAGGAAGAAGAGAGACTTGATAAAGCTCAAGGGTTTCATTTTACACAAGATTGGGAACTATGCATCACAATGTTCATAGAAGAAGAAGGGGAAGGTGAAGTTGCAATAGATTACAACATCAACAATATCTTAGGTGTATTCTCTTAACCTCAACATATAAGGATAGGTATTTCCTTGCATCACTCGCGTTGTTGACTATATAATCCATCTTCATAACAACTTTGGTCCTATCCTCCAATGTTACGATATTAACCTTTCTTTTTTTGCACATTGTAACTTGAGTGGTCAATCCTACCCTTCATGGATACCATATAATAACACCTCCTTGCAATTTTGGTGTCAATGTTGCGACCATTTTTAGGGCTAGGGTTCCTCCTATATACAGACCATGACATGAATTGGGCCTCATTTTCCTCTATTTTATTAGATCTTTGGCTATATCTTGAGGATGGTCTCGACAAAATTTTTGTTACTTTTTTATCACCAATGCTTACTTCTACTATCGTCCTATGCATACTGCTACATTCCTCACTTTTATTACCACCACTACAGTAGTGTTTAACCTCTTATTATTTGCATCATCATCTACCTTTATTTGGTGATTTTACCCTTCCTAGAGAGATCGTTGCAATGAGTGGGTTTACCTTGCCATCCTCTTTGCATACTATTGCTTAGGGTGGTTCCACCAACTTAGAACTATATGTTTCCTATTTATGCCACTCATTTATCTAGGACAAATTTTCTTTGTGTTCTTCTCATGTTTGTTAAAATTTAATGAAATACAAAAAACTTACTCTTTTCTAGTTCTCTTGCTTGTTCAAACAATGAGAAGGATACCGAGCATATTACTACATCTTCTTTGAGCACATGAAACCACAAAGAAGACACTTTGTTGGGCATGTTTTTATCCTTTTATGACCTCATAAAAGCCTCATGAGAAAGACACCTTATCAAGTATAGTTTTATCTCTTTTTCAACCTTGTTAAAACTAAACAAAAAAGACACTATTGAACATACTTGTTTTCTCTTTCACGCTAATTAATTTATTAAGATGAAAAAAAAAGGGAGGAGAAATATTTTAGAGTCCATTAAAGAAGTGTAAGCATTAGTCGGCACCCTTGAGGCTTGAACATAGCATTTGTTTACATCATTATCCTATAGATGGGTTATAACTCAATACTCAGTCATATATATCTTTACCAAAAGAAATAACTCCTAAAAAAAATATTTTGATCATCCCTTTCATGTATGGAATAACATCCCAAGTAAGAAAATTAAGTATAAACTAGTATACTTTTTAATGAGTAAAAGGAAATGTCAGAGTAATTAATGGGGCTTTCATATTAATGTTACTAACAAAAAATCATAATTATTATAATTGAAAATATTTTATTTGAAAATAGGTGATGACCTCGAAATGGTGATAAATATGTGCATTTTGAAAAGAGTTGGAATAAATCCTAATATATTTAAAGGTTCAAAATCTTTTTAAAGTGTGTACACATACACATGATTTTTTAGGAGTAATAAATTATATGGGCATAATATGAAGAAAAAAGAAAAGGAATGTCTCAGCCTTGAGACATGCTTTGTTTTTTTGGGCAATGATGCATCACACTATTTATTCAATGAGATCGATTAGCTTTTTTCACCTTGTCTTGAGGATTAACCACATTAAATGGTTTGAAACGTCGCCAAATCTTAATGATGTAATTAATCCAAAAAACATTTGTCAATAAATTACAAAAATCTTAAATATAACAAAATAATAATCTTAAATATAACAAATTTATTAATTATTATATTATTTGAATCTCATTTTCAAGTAAGGAATTTACCTAAAATATTAGGAATATCCTTTTAAAAAAACCTAAAATATAATATTAATGGAAAAAAAACACATTTTTTACCATTTTTATATTTTTAAATAATAATTACAAATATGGATTTAAACCTTGGAACCTTCATACATGTATAGATCAAAACTGAACCGTCCATGAGAAGCTCTTATAGGTATTCAAGTTCAGAGATCTTAATAGATTTCTTATATAATCTATTAAATTCGTAAAGCATCTTATGATTTCAACCTTTCAACTCGACGCATGATTTTGATTAGTATAGGGGCCAATCAATGGTAATGACGTGGCACACCCTTCGCATTTTGTCGCCGACGGGTTCAATTAATTGTAATGACGTAGGTTATTCTCACGTGCGGGTGATGAGGGTCAATTTATGGCAATGATGTGGCACACTCTTGAGGTGTTGATAGTGAGGAGGTGATGATGGGCAACTAATACATCATAAGCTATAGAGAATTAAATGCGGTGGGGCAGTATATATCCACCGTTAGATTTAAATTTGTGCAAATCTAATGGTGGACATACACTGCCTCACCGCATTTAATTCTCTATAGCTTACGATTTATGGCGTTCCGTGATGATGGGTTGTCAAAATTATGGGAATCTATCATGTTGAGTGTTTATAAAGGTAATTACTTTGTAAAGGAAAAATCAATGTAACTGTCAGAGCAGTTAGTAAAAATATAACATGACATCCAAAATAGGGAAAATGAAATAAAAACAAATGATTGTTTACAATATATATATGTAGTTATATCTTGAGTAATGAAGTTTTGATATCTGGTTGGTACAAGTAGTAAGATTCAATTACAACTTGATATTGGTTTGCTACCATATATATTGAAATTGAAATGTTTTATATTTTTGGAAAAAAAAAAGGTTTTTGGGTAATTCAGTGTTTATTTTACATTGTTATTTTATATTTTTGTAATCAGATTTTTAAAAGGAGTAGTTTTTAAGTGTATTTTTTTAGAGTTTCTAATGGATTTTTGGCTAGAATCCGATGAAAAAAATTGTATCCAAATCTTGATTTGTGTTATTTAAACTAGTTTTTTTTTTACTATAAATATAGATTCAACACCCTCATAAACCCTTGGGGCACTTCGGTTGTGAAGAGTTCACCTATCAAACTTGTGATTTCAATGAATCTCTTTCGGATTATAGATAAATTAGATTGGAAAATAAACCAGAAAACCTTCCAAAAAGTCACACTTAAAAACTACTTGTTTCGAAAAATCCTCTACTAAGTACCCTTTCAAAATTAACAGGTCATGGCTTAAGGTGCAATCTTTCATTTCTCTGGTTTACGAGTGTTGGGGTAAACTTAGGGTGAATCCTTCTTCTTCAACTATGGAGGAATGGGTTTCTAAGATGAAAATCATGAAAGCTCATGTTAAAGCTTGGCCCCAGAATCACGTCGGTGGCATGCGTAGAGAATTGGAGTCTACTGAGCTTGAGTTAATCTCTTGTCAAAACTATTTCACTCATTCTGGTTTCCCTGATGAATTAAAGAAAAGGATATGCATACTATTCGATAGGAAAGTTAACCTACTTAGATTGGAGGAGGAACGTTGGAGGCTTAAAAGTAGGGCAATATGGATTAAGGAGGGTGATCGAAACACTGAATTTTTCAAAAAAATTGCATAGAACAATACTGTTATATGGGATATCTCAGATGTTGAAGGGAATTCTTATGCTTCTCTACAGGCCTTGGAGAAGCTAGCAAGGAACCACTTTGTTGACTTCCTCCAAGACTCTGGAGACATCCAAGATCAACACAGGGTCATCCAATACCTTCCTAGAATTTTTTCAAAAGAGGAAAGTCTTGATTTGGGGAAGCCTGCAAATGTACAAAAACTTAAAGATGTTTTGAACTCTTTTTCCAGGGACAAAAGTCTAGGGTCAGAAGGTTGGACGGTAGAGTTCTATCTGGATTTATTTGATATGTTGGATGAAGACATTCTCAGGGTAGTAGAGGAGGCAAGAGTGGCTGGAAAAGTGGTTGGGGCCATTAACTCTACTTTCCTAGCCTTGATACCAAAAAATTCAAAGCCTGGGAGCTTTAATAATTTTTGCCCCATATGACTTTGCAATCTAATCTACAAGGTGATTTCAAAGGTTTTGACATCAAGGATGAAAGGTGTATTGTCAAAATCACTCTCTAGGAAGAAATTTGGTTTCCTTGCAAGATGATTGATTCATGATGCTATCGACTCTTCCCAAGAGGCACTGCACTCCAACAAGATAATAAAGTGTTTCTCTATCATCCTTAAGAAGGATCTAGTCAAGGCTTACGATAGAGTAAGTTGGTATTTTCTTTGCCTCCTTCTCCTCCATATAGGCATTGATCAACTAATGAAAAAATGGATTATGGGTTGCATCTCTTCGGCTAACTTTGCAATGCTTATAAATGGGTCCCTGACTTCTTTTTTCTCCTCTTCAGGAGGCTTACGATAGGGATTTCCCCTCTCTCCGCTATTATTTCTATAGGTAATAGAAGGCTTAAGAAGGACGATAATTACAACGAGGAATGAAGGTTTTCTTAAAGGAGTTAAAGTTTCAAATCTTATTCATCTAACCCACCTTATTTATGTAGACGATATCCTCATTCTAGGAGATGGTACAAATTTAGAGTGCAACACCTACAAAGGTATTTTTCCGATATTATGTTAGGCCTTAGGTATGTTAGCCAGTGAGCAAAAATATAATTTATTTTACAATAACATTTCTGAGCAGACAGACAATTTCATTAAAGCTTGTTTTCCTTTCAACTTATCTCCACTAGATCATGGATTCCCATACTTGGGTTTCTTTCTCAAACCAAACAACTACAGGGTGGAGGACTAGAACATGTTAATAAAGTAGATTTAAGGAAAGGTCAATAATTGGTGCTACAGATGGATCTCAATAGGGGGGAGAATGACCTTAATCAAATAAGATTTGGAGGGTTTATCGGTTTTTTGGTGTGACAACCCCACCCAAGGTTCTTGTATGAGCCACATTATAAATCGGATGTTAATATTTTGCAATGTTTGAAATAAAAGAAAGGAAAAAAGGAAAAAAGGGGACTAAGTTTGGGGACACAGATTCCAGAGCTAGGGAAGAAGAATTGTTGCTTGGGATGTTATGGTTTCTTGTGCAAAGAAGGAACCTGAAATTCAAGACAACCATTGAAGGTTGGCCAGTGCATGAATTAAATGAATGATGCTTAAAAATTAAATGGGTTGAGGAAACTTTACTCAGGTCCATGCTTGCTTGAGAGAGCACAACAATTAAAGTGTAATATCCCTTATGGAAAATTTAACAATAGATACCAAAAATAAATTTGAACAACAAAATAATAGTAAATAGACACAAAACAAGAAAATTCATACACAAATAGATACCAATAAAATCACTGAGTCATTTTATTAATCCACTGAAAAGAGTACATCAACATGAAGGAATAGTGGAACCTGAGCTTGCCACGTAAGCGGAGCAAAACCTAGAAAAATATCGCTAGCCCAACAAATGAATGACTCCAACAATGATCTAGATGACTCGACGAGAAGATTGTTGCAAACCTGCTACTGTAAAACTTCTCTCTCCAAAACTCTATTGAAGCACAGCGAGATTTCTGAGTGAAATCTCCTCAAGAGTGTTGGGTTTTTGTCCAACAACCACTAGCAACCCGAGGGCTTCCGTCCAGGGGCTATAGAATTTGGGAACTAGGTTCTCCAAACCTCGTCAATAGAAAATATCAACAATCCATGATGTCCCCCAACGGCCTCCTCCTCTTCTTTATAAATCCGATGGACCCCTCTAGAACCTCTTATTTTATTATTATTTTAATCATTGAGCACATTTCCCTCTTCTTATTTCAATTAAAATATTTTTTTTAATGTGGTAAAATGGTAAATTTTCCACCATGCCTCCTCAGGTCACTAAAAATCACTTGTAACCATCCCATCTTGAATATCTTCTCGTTCTAGTTCCAACGAGCTATTGCGCTAAGGGGTTCCGTCAAGTATTCCTCTCAGAATTCCACCGTAAGCATGATTAATTGAGTTAGGCCCAATAATAACCTTGTTTCTCAAAAGTTTTCGAAATGTAACGAAATGAAAGGAAATTTGTGCAGATGATGGAATATTCCAAGAGAATGCCATCAGATCCCATAGAAACTCGTCAAAACCCCATGAAACATATCCAAAATCTCGCGGGTTTGCTGATGAAGTAAACCTACACCTGTGACTTGTCTGCTTCCAACTCTGAAAGTCCATCCATAATAAACACCATAAAAAAGGAACATTACAAATCCTCCTGCTCTAATGTTGCTTGCCCTCAAGCAATTCAAACTTGTGGGCTAGTTTGGTGGCCCATTGCAATTGAGACTCAATTCCTGGATCCCATTATACAAAGCATTGGGTGATGTTATGCCTTTGTGTCAACCCACCATGAGTGGACCCCTTAATTCATGTTTCCCAAACCAAACTGTGACTGAACATGTCATCATAAAACCCTCTTGTATCCCAATGCCACCAATAACAAGCAACAATTCTGCATGGCTCTTATTGTGCTATAGCTTCAGCAATGAATGTTGCCCCATAAACTTCGTACCAACTCATCACCTCTCTATATTTCAAACCTTGGCATGGGCCAAGGTCAGTCCCACTATGTAGATGCATGCCTAAAATGACGAAAAGTTGTTCGCCTATTTCCCACCGCCAACTGGAGCACGTATCACTCATCATGTCTAAGGTTCCTTGTTGCATTATTCTCCTAGCGAAGAATATCGTGCCACAAACAGGATACCAACTCATGATCTCCTGCCAATCCATCTCGTGGGAAGGATCAGATGCATGTGCACTTGTATGTGGCATGAATCCACTGTGTTGCACCATGCTCAACTCATGTATCTCAGCCCAACGAATATTCCACATATGCCTAGGAATCCCTTCCTCTCTCCCTAAAAGTGGGCAACCCATGTTGTGCACCTTGTCTATGTACTCCTGGAGAGGATTACTACCTGGAAATACTGCAACTTTTCTAGATGCCACTACATCTACCTGCACCTCATCAATGGGTAGACCCAAATATGGATGCACCATTATCTCTAAAATAGCCTTCCTCATTTGACCAGAAACTCCATGCTCCATCGGCCACTTGTCACCTGTAAAATGTCCTGTCAAGTCCCAACGTCTCCTAATGAACAATGTCTACAAATACTACCTCCCTGGTGGTTGTCTTTACATATACATGCTCCTCACCAATGGTTGGCTTGAAGGATGTCTGCTCATCCTCCTCCATAATGGGCTCAACATAAGCCACTAGCTAACTCTCCAAATATGGCCCATCATGCATACTTTTCTCCACTATGTGTTGTTCATGTTGAATGGGAACAAGTTGTTGCTCATCAATCTCCTCTACCAAACATATTTGCATCTCTGAGTTGTTGTTAAAAACTCCCATGAATTCCTATCTCTTCAGAGGTGTCCTTAAAATAACCCATAGACTCAACTATAAAATAAGAATACTAATCCTAAAGGTCAGGAGGAATCTCCTCCTAATCTACCCGTGTCATCTCCTCGGTGTCACTCATGCACAAGTGGTCAAGTCCCCAAGGTTCCTTGCAGATGAAGAAAATAACTCTTCTCCTCAACTCATTCCTATTGCATGGTTGGTCACCACGAATCCTCCACAACTCCTCCTGGGTTAGCTGCCTTCTAAAGAATCTCATGTTTTGCTTAACCACCCTTTTGGATAACTCATAGTAAGCTGGTGAGACAACCTATTTCTTCCTCCAAATGGTTAATAATTGGGTCTACAGCTACTTTCGAATGATTTCACCTTCAAATAATAATGAAGATAAGGTATCTTGCATGTTGGCTTTTACCTCCTCAAGGTGATGCTCTCTGATGTTGGTGAATAAGAATTGGAACATTTGAAGGATCATATCATCCTGCTCTATATCAAGCATGAATATGTAAGATCTAATTTTGGCCATGGTCTCTAGGATTACAAGCCTTCTATCAAGTTTGATCTCTGGGTGTTATGTAGTCTCGAATGGCACTCTACAATAAATTGAAAGACCCTCTTCATGATGTCATCATTATAGGGGAGAAAGGGTGTTTCTATCCCCATAATATCTTTGAGACATGATGCAATGATAAGCTTGAATTTTTCACCCGGATGCTCCAAGAATATGGCTTGTACCAATGAAATCATAGCTGCCTCTAGAGCCCGATTTATACTCCAACAAGATTGATCCATTTTGGAAATAAGGGATTCCAGCTCTTCCAATGTGAGGTCATCTCTTGACGTTCCAACCTTTAAGTCTAACCCAAGTACGAAAATCAAATTCCCCACTTGGTTTTACTTTTTTAAGTCCTCAGATGCCTTTGTTGGAGAAAATTATGTACCTTCCCGAAGAAGGGTCTGTTGTTCTGTTTGGGTGCATGGTGTTTCATAGAACTAAAAGTTTTGCATTTTCCAGTCTCTTCAATTCGTTTAGGAGCTCCACCATGGTTTAGCCAAACAATGACAAGAACACCTGTGATAATGAGGGTTAGTGATGTATTTAATCAAACAGTTTGGTTCCCCTTTGTTGTAGGTGTTATCAGACCCAACTAATGAATGACTTTGAAAATGATGTAGACAGTCTAATGAGAAGACTGTTACAAACATGCTACTCATGCAAAACTACTCTCTCCAAAACTCTATTGAAGCACCATGAGATTTCTAAGTGAAATATCCTCAAGATTGTTGGGTTTTCATCCAACACACACTAGCAACCCAAGGGTTTCCGTCCTGGGGCTATAGAAGTTGGGAACTAGGTTCTCCAATCCTCGTAAATATAAAATATAAAAAATCCATGATGTCCCCCAATGATATCCTCCTCTTTTATAATTCTGATGGCCCACTCTAGAACCCCTTATTTTATTATTATTTTAATCATTGAGCACATTAACCTCTTCTTATTTCAATTAAAATATTCTTTTTAATGTGCAAAAATGGTAAAGTGGCGACTATGCCTCCTCAAGTCACTGAAAATCACTTCTAACCATCCCATCCTGAAGATAATCTCATTATGGTTCCACAGAGCTATTACAGTAAGGGGTTTCTACAAGTATGTTGAAATGGCACCCAAAGGGGGCTTCTGATTTAATTTTCGCTTAATTAAATTGGAAGATAAACTATAATTTCATCTCATGACAACTTGTATTAGTTAAATGTGTTAGGAAGACTTAGTTAGCTTAGGAAATTCGAGTTGAGGGCCAGAGAGGAGGCATGTAGAGTTATCCCATGATTTTAGGGGGTCGAGTTACATTTATTTGTGAGTTGTAATTAGTTAACTCAATTAATTGAGTTAAAATCAGCTTAACTAGTTCTGAATGAGAGATGAGCTAGTGATAGGTCTAGTGAATTAAATATGATTTAATTCACAAGTAGTGATCAATTATTTAATTGATAATTCACTATAAATAGTTGTTGCGTGTTAGTTCTAAGGACGTCCCAGTTGAGATTGAGGTTAAAGGGAAGATAACTATCAGTTGTATAATTATAAAAATGTATAGGTCAAGCATGAGGTCATCAAGATGCCTTGAAGGAATTGTGCAATCAATTCTTGGGAGTTTCCTTATTAATAGGGACATAATTCCTCCAATAATGCATAAGCAAGGCTGGTCAGACAGAGACTGAGAATTGGTTAAGTATTTGACTGATTTTTCCTAGATAAGAGTGAGACAGTCAATAGAGTGTAGAGGTGTCTCAATGAGAGAAATAATATTGTATTGTTTCATGGTCTTGACTTTATGAAATATACAGATAGCAGGGTTTTTAGAATTTTCTTTCCCTACATACATCTTGTGTTGTGTGATTGATAATTTCTTTCTCTTACTTGTTATGTGATTGTGCGATCGTAATTGGTTTCCGCAATTTGTAGAAGGATTCAGTGTTTTGTTTTAGTAAATTACAAGATCATATTGAATCCATTTGGATAATTTCTACATGGTATCAGAGCAGGAATCATAATAGAAGAGAAGAACCAAATTTTATTTTGAATAGGTACATCGAATTTGCAAATTTATTCTTCAGGACCAAAAATAGATCAAGATGTATTTCAATGTCTTGAGACTCAAATATGAACTTGATGGAAATTCGACTTACATAGCATGGAAGGATAGGATGGAGGTAGTGCTAGAGGAAAATAGACTGAAGGCATTCATATATAGTGATATTCCCAGCTCGCAGCAGCAGATTCTCAACTTCTTGATGCATGGAAGAAGAATGTAGAAAAGGCAAGAAGGATCTTGTTAGAGGGAGTTCGATATCATATTGTCTCGAGTCTCCATGGAAAGGAAAATCCATATGCTATGTGGAAGGCATTAAAAAATATTTTTCAGAATAGTAGCGACCACAAGAAGTTGGCATTGAAATAAAAGCTCAGAAACATCAAGATGGAGAAGGGCAACATGATCCAAAAATACTTAACGAAGTTCACTCAATGTCGAGATGAGCTTGGAATTGTTGGGATAGTAGTTTCCCAAGATGATTTGGTAAGCCTAGCACTTCCAGGACTTCCCAAGATTTTGCATAGCTACCAGGACTCTGTGAATGGGAGGGAGAATCTACCAGACTGGGAGCGATTTTGGTACAACTTGGTACAAGAAGAGATTCAGCGGAGCACCAGAGATGGATCCTCATCAAATATTGATGATGGGGAGAATCGTTCCTTGGCTACAAAGGCAAAGAAATGGAAAGGGAAGGCATCCCATTCCAGGTCGTAGTTCGGTAAGGTAGGGAAGAAGCGAGACTTGTCAAAGGTAAAATGTTTCAACTGTCAAGAGTATGGACATTATGCCACAAATTGTCCACAAAATAAGACTAACAAGAAGGCCTCGGAAGGAGAAACGGGTGAAGAAATTCCTTCACTGTTCGAGTTGGATTTCACTCTTAACGCATGCATGGTGTCATCAATGACGGGTTCTTTGTAGTACTTAAATAGTGGATCTTCTTTCCATATGACCGATAACAAAGAATTATTCAGTAGCTTGGAGGAGAAGGATCTCCAGATGCACATCGAGATGGGAGATGATAAGAGGTATACCACTACTGGTGTAGGTACAATTACCTTTCAGAGGGAGTCAGGTAATCCACTCACATTAAAATATGTCATGTATGTTCATGGTTTAAAGAAGAATTTGGTTTTTGTTGCCATGTTGGAAGACCGTTGATATGATGTGATATTCAGTGAAGGAAGGGTGTTCCTTCATCACAAAGCCACGGGACATGTGAAAAATATTGGGGTTCGATTAAAGAACCTATACAAATTGGGTGTAGAATATTGTGCTTCCTTGAGCACAAAAGAAGAGAAGGTGGAGAGCTGAGACATCGATGTGTTATGTTATAGGACATTGGGCCATCTACACCATTGCGCTTTTAAGATCATGTAACAGATTTCTACAAGACTTCCAAAGGGTGCACTTGCGTAGAGAGATACATGCAAAGGGTGAACATTGGGGAAGTATAACAAAAGCATATTTCACGATAAGGAAAGCCGAGCCAAGGCGATCCTCGAGAGAGTTCACTCAGACGTGTGTGGACCGTTCTCGATAGCTTCCAAAGAAAAACACAAGTATTATGTTATTTTTGTTGATGATTTTTCAAGAAAGTGTTGGATTTTCTTCATGCAGAAGAAAGATCAGATGTTCTCCAAATTTTGTGAGTGCAAGGCACTTGTCGAGAAAGATACAGGGTATAAGGTGAAGGCTATAAGGAGAAAAAATGGTGGAGAATATATCTCTAATGAATTCAATAAACTTTGTGCCTCAGAAGGAATTTGAATAGAATTAATAACACCTCATAACCCACAGCAAAATGGGGTTGCAGAAAGAAAGAACATAACTATTGTGGGAGCAACACAAGTTATGTTGCATGATTGGGGCCTACCGTTGCATCTGTAGGTAGAAGCATGCAATACAATAGTATTTGCGAAGAACATAAGTCCTCATCGAATACCTAGGAGGAGTACACAAGAGGAGGTTTTTCAAGGTAAGAGACCATGTGCCGTATTTTAAAAATTTTGGTTCATTTGTTTATTTCCATGTAACCAAATATTCCAAGAAGAAGCTAGAGCCAACAACAGAGTTGGGGAAATTTTTGGGGTACACTGATACACCTCGCAACTATAGGGTGTACTTTCCAGCATGCACGATGACAATGGTCATAAGAGATGTGAAATTCAATGAAGAGAAATCCATGAGAACTTACCCTGAGAAGGAGCTTGAGTTGCATGCAGTTTAGGAGCTCTTGGCTCCAAAAGAAGAACCTCAAGTTGTGGAGCATCCACAAGTAGAGGAATAGAGAGTATTAAAAACCACTCATGCAGATCCATCCACCAGAGATGGGAAGAAGCACACCAGAGAGGCTAACAGATTGTTGCTAGATGCGAGAAAGAATGTGGGAGCACCCACATCACAGCACAGGCATAGAAGGTCCCCAGAGTGGTACACTAGATACATGGCTCTTATGAGAAAAGGTATTGAAATATAACCATCCTTTTTTGAGGAAGCAGTGAAACATCGAGTTTGGGTTGATTCCATAGTTGAGGAGTATGAATCCATTATCAAAAATAGTGCATGGAAACTTGTCCCAAGACCAGAGGGGAAGTCAGTTGTAGGATCTAGGTGGATCTACAAGGTGAAGAAGGAAGAAAATGGGAGTGTGGAGAAGCACAAGTCCAGATTTTTGGCCATAGGGTTCTCTCAGGTGGAGGGTATTTATTATGATGAGATTTTTTCACCAACTACAAGGTACTCATCTATTAGATCCATCCTTACACTCTTAGTGCAGATTATATGGTAGATACATCAGATGGATGTAAATACAACCTTCCTAAATGGATTGATTGAGGAAGATGTGTACATTGAGCAGTCGAAAGGTTTTGAGACCTTAGACAGGGAGTGGCATGTGTTCAGGCTTAAGAGAGCATTGTTTGGGCTGAAGCAAGAACCTCATGCTTGGTACACCAGGATCGACAATTATTTCACTGTGTTGGGATTCACCAAGAGTGAAGCAGATGCAAACCTATATCATATTGTGGTTGATGGTAAGATTTTGATTATTGTACCTTATGTTAATGATTTAATACTGACAGGAGATGGGCAGCTCATCAAGTCTTGCAAAGAGGATCTTGCAAGAGAATTTGAGATGAAGGACATGGAGCTCTTGCACTATTTCCTGGGATTGGAAATATGGCAAAGAGATGGGGAGATATTTGTATCTCAGGGAAATTATTCCAACAAGATCCTTAGGAAGTTCCACATGGGGGCCAACAAACCCATGGAGACTCCTATAGCAGGAAACTGGAGGAAGGATGATGCTACTTCAGGTGAAGTAGTGGATGCTACTGTTTACAAGTAGCTTGTGGGTTCACTCATGTATTTTTTGAACACACGACCAGAAATATGCTATGCAATTAATCAACTTAGTCAAGCTATGGTTAAGCCTACCAAGCTCTTTTGGAATGAATGTAAGCTTGTGTTGAGATACCTTAGAGGCACTACAAAGCATGGGCTATGGTACAGACGCGCAGAGGGAGTGAAGCTTCAAGGATTAATCGATGCATATTGGGAAGGGATTTCATCTCACAGGAAGAGCAGATTAGGGGGCATCTTCAACATAGGATCAACAACAGTTTCCTAGTACAAAAATAAACAGATATCAATTGCACTTAGTTTAGCAGAGGCAGAGTACAAGGAGTCTAGTCAGGCAGCATGTGAGGCCATATGGATGAGGAAGATACTTTTTGGTTTGTTTGGTCAATAGATGGATCCAACGGTGATACATTATGATAACTAGAGTTGCACCAAACTCTCATTTAATCCATTTTTTCCAGACAGATCTAAGCATATTGATATTCGATATCACCATCTCAAATATTGTGTGCAGAGGTGGATTATGTCATTAGAGTACATTCCCACAGAGGAGCAGGATGCATAAATCTTGATGAAGGCACTAGCAAGAAGAAAATTTGAGTTCCACAAAGACAGGTTCGGGGTAGTAGATAATGCATTTCTTTTTGAGAGGAAATGTTGAAATGGCACCCAATGAATTAAATATGATTTAATTCACAAGTAGTGGTCAATCATTTAATTGATAATTCACTATAAATAGTTGTTGCATGTAAGTTATAAGGAAGGCCCAGTTGAGATTCAGGTTAAAGGGAAGATAACTATCGGTTGTATAATTAGAAAATTGTACAAGTCATGCATGAGGTCATCAATATTCCTTGAAGGAATTATGAAATCAATCCTTGGGTACCAAAATTTGTTGTTGGTGTACCCTTATGATCTGAACTTGTTGTTGGTGTAGCCCATCTGTACCAACTTAGTGATAACATTTTGGTAGGAGATACACTAAAATCCACTCAGCTTAGGTCGGTGTGGCCCAGGCGAAGTGTGATCCCTAGGTGATTTTGATGACTTATATGTCCCTGGGTCATAGTTTCTCAAGCCATATGTTGTGAAACTAGCCCCAAAAATAGAAGAAAAGAGATATCAATGCCTTATAAATAAGCCACTTCGAGGGGGAAACCTCCAATACATTACAAAATGTGCTATCATTTCCTCGTAAAAATTGACCAAGTGACAATTTTTTTACGGGAGAAAAGCCATCGATGCCATACAAATGTATTTTTTTTCTAAATGTAAAGTTGCAATGCGTACCTTTTGTGTGTTTTGAAATTATGGAGATAAAAATATTTCTCCATATGTAGTATCCATGTTACAAGATCCTTTCCATCAAACTTCCTCATATCCATTTTTGGAATATGGTGGTTCTTCCCGCCAACATTAGAGTTTATGAAATCATGATTAACATTTATTTTGTTCTCATCATGATTTTCCTCTACTATCTTTTCCCCATTAGGAAACATTTATTGTATCAACTTTGTCAAACCTTCCATGTCTTCTTTTAGATCATTCTTCATGTTTTCCATTTTTTCATCGATCTTAGCTTCCATATCATCCATCTTAGATTCCATGCCAGCTTCCATGTCATCTATATTAGATTCCATGCCTTTCTTCAAACCATCCATCTTAGTTTCCACACCTTTCTTCAAAACTTCCATGTCATTTTTTGTTTCTCTTTGCGAGAGCGAAATTTGTTGCACTTTCTCTTGTAATTTTGAAATGTCATGTTGCCATTCTTCATCTTCATGAGTCATATTAGAGCCTTCTAAAGGCTTAATGGGTGTTGAATTCTTTTTAGGGGCCATTTTGGAAACCAATATTGATATATATTCTACAATATGCCCTTGGAATCAATTCAACTTGATTCTTCAAACAAGACTTATGCAATTCGGGAAAAAAAAATACACACCTTTTACTTTCTTTTGTAGAGCTCTATATTGAAATTGAATTAGCTCTATAATTGCAGATTCTCAATATCTAAAATTTGGCCCTATAGTATTTCTCTGAATCTTCTTTCAATTGCCACAGGTCTTACTTGATTTGGATTCTTCAAGACAAAGTTATGTCCAATTTCCCACAATGACCTAATTATGGACTGGTTCAGTAGAGTGAACTTGTACGACTTGCCACGTGTCACTTTTTTCTCCTTTGGCTCTGAAATTCATAGACAGGAAACTACTGTCCATGTAATTCCAGTCACTTTTTACAAAATTCCAATCCGATGCTCAAAGAGAGAGTTATGAAGATTTTCCCACGATCACCTCTTTGAGATGAAATTAGGGAGCCTGAAAAAGACCTAACTTCCACATATCATATCTCCAAAAATATTGTGAACCAAGCTCTAAACTTTTGCGACGATGTTCCTCAGGATCTCATCTCCACTCTCTAAAAGTTTCACCATCTGAACCTTCGTAGAAAAAAAGTTATAGCGCAAATGCCGTGATGACATTTTTAAGTGAAATTCAGGAGCCTGCAAAAAGCCCTACCTTCCATAGATCATATCTCCGAAAATATTGCGAATGAAGCTCTGAAATTTTGTGATGTTGTTCCTCAGGATTTCGACTTCGCACCCTAAAATTTCCGCTTCTGAACCTTCGTAGAAAAAAAATTATAGCGAAAATTCCACGATGACCTGTTTGGAGTAGCGAAACTCTAGAATACAAAACTCTGATACCAAATGTTGTGAAACCAGCTCCAAAAATAGAAGAAAAGAGATATCAACGCCTTATAAATAAGCCACTTCGAGGGGGAAATATCCAATACATTACATAAACGAACAATTCTTCTATGATTCAAATTACAAAACCTCCTTTCTATATATAGGAGTCCATGGGGCCACAATGTAATCCTAGCCGACCTAACAAGAATAATTTAAGGGCACAATAATAACAATATAGGGGTTATAGGAGTACAATAATAACAATAAGGGGGTTACACTAACAACAATAAGGGACTATACTAGTAATATAGGGACCTAACACCATAGGTTAAGCCTGGATAAAAACGGATCACTTGACAAACAAAAACAAATTAAAAATTTTCTTATATTTTCTCTTTTCATTGCTAGGGAGATGTATAATTTATATATAGAGCACATATATAAAATTTAAAAATTATGAATAAAAAACAAAAGTTTAATGTGGGTTACAAAGAAATTATTTCAATATGTATGTTGAGTAAAGATTTCATTCTTAATATGGAGTTGATATATAAGATTAAAAAAATATTAATAAAAAAAGAAAAGTTTAATGTAGGTTATAAATCAAATATTTCAATATGTTTGTTGACTAAGTATTTTAACATCAAAACATACACAGGAAGAGAAAGAGAGAAAGATTATGAATGTTTTCTATTTTCCGAAGGGACATGCATTAAAAAATAAAATATTACAATTTCAACTAAGTATACATTATATAAAATAAGTAAAAAGTAATATATATATATATATATATATATATATATATATATATATATATATATATATATATATATATATACAACATTTTATTAGTGTGTTTCTCAAAACCAACATATATTTATTTGAACCTCAAATATACCAAGAGCCCAGAAGAATCAAATCTCTCAAGGTGCACACCTTTCCTCAAGTTTTGCACTCACAAAGAGCTTTTCATCTTAGGAGATTTGATCCTTCTCGGTGCTTGGTAGATCCAGGGTTAAAATGGATCTATGTTTGTAATTAAATCACACTATATCTATCTTAACTCCAGATCTATCTAACGCCAAGAGAGATAAAATCTCACAAGGTGCAAAAATTTTCTCAATTTTTGCACTCAAAAAAGTTGTTTGCACCTTGAGAGATTTTATCCCTCTCAGGGTTTGATAGATCTAAAGTTAACATGGATCTAGACTAGTTATATATATATATATTCTTCACTCTTTTAAATAGGCCATATTACATAAGAATACCATTGGAAAAACCATGGTTTGTCAAAACATGGAGTCCAAAAACTGGCAACAAATTGACTCTATGACCTCAATTTTGACTCCAGGCTAGTTTGATTGTGTTGAGAGGCACCCAATATGGAAGAAATGTTGTGATGTTATTTTATTTTGAATGAGTCAATTAAAATTAAAAATTAAAAAATTAAAATTGAAGTCATATAGTCGATTTATTGTTGGCGAATTTTTGACAACTCATGGTTTTGCCAATGGTATTCTTATGTAATATAACCTATTTAAAGGAGTGAAGAAGAAATATATGCATAGAAGATATATTGTAATGTTATGTTATGAAAACATTTTGACTCGTCTAAATAAAAATAAAATAAAATAAAAGCTAAAATTTAGGTCACAAAGTCAATTTACTGTTGGCGGTTTTTGAACCCATGTTTTGAAAACCCATGGTTTTGACAATGCTATTCTTATGTAATATAGTCTATTTAAAGGCGTGGATTATATATATATATATATATATATATATATATATATATATATATATATATATATATATATATATGATCCAAATTTATGCAGGAATGCAACCGAACACAGTGATAAACATAAACACAGAGATGCAGCAAAAATAAATCTTAATTTCATTAATATCAAAGAATTGAAATATGCTTACATACAAAATGGAAATAAGCTATTTTGGGCAATGGTAGCTTATATTTGAGAAAAAATGTGGAGGATACATGCCTCTGAGCTGTGTTACAATAAGGCTCAAGGGCCTTTTTATTATTGAACAACAAAGGGAAACATTAAACAACCAAATCTCTGACCCTAGGAGATGGAACACTAAGAGTTTGCGAGCCTCGTTGGGGTTTGTTGGGCAACCAAATTCTCAGGGTCGTAACTTGGTCACATGATCTTCATTTGGAACGTATAATACCTCACTATAAAGGTCTCTCTGAGTACTACAATATTTGTAGCCCACGGTCTTATTGCATACCTCGAAAGAACATCGTTTAGGGGGTCAAAACAACTTCGAAAGTTTAGGACTCAAAAAACTGCTAAAAATAGTAAATTATGATATAATCAAGGAAAATGATGAAACCAAATGGAGGTCCAGGTGGAATAAGCAGGTGGCCACTAATATCCAAATAGATCAGTCCTCCCCCCTTAAGAAGCAATGGTCCCCATTGCATGCAGAGCCTCCATGAGGTGAGGAAGTCTATGTTGAACTTGTTCCTTGGTGAGCCACTTTCCCCGATGAAGGATTTGAATTGCTTTGAAAACTTGATATAGCTGGATCCTCTTCCAGCCAATATTCTCGATCTATGTCCATGATCATATCAATCATGTCTTGTTCGATATAGCTTGGTTTGAGCTCTAATGGTGTCATTTTCTCAGCAATGTCAGATGTGTCCACCAATGGGGGAAAGTATGGCTACAGTCGGTACACATTGAATATTGGTTGCAATCCAAAGAATGAAGGAATGTTGAGCTAGAAGTAGCTGCAAGTGGTATGGAAACGTAAATGGGACATAGTGGCTATAATCCAAACCCCACCTGAAATGGGTTGTGGCTAGTTGAGTTGTGGAAAGCTTTGTTGTAGTTTTGTTGTACATAGGGGAGGCTTAAATCCCATGTGTGTAGATGCTTTGAGTTATACATGTGTATAATGTGCATGATAATCATGTTGATGGCCTCTATTTGGCCATCATTTTGAGGTGGAAGGCCATGGACTTAGTGAGCTTGGTATCCAAAAATGACCAAAGGCTTGACCATAATGTACTTAGGAACCTTCTATCATGATTTGAGATAATGGAATATGGGATCCCAAACTGTACCTATACTCATTCAAATAAAATGTCGATAGTGGATTTTGTTGTGATACTATTCTTACAAACTTCTAGAATGACCATCTTAGAGAATCTGTCGATGACCATGAAAAAATAGTCGTTGCCATGCTTGGTAGTAGGGAGTATCGTCATGTAATCCATGGAGATGGATTCCCAAGGTCGGTTAGGAGTAGGAAGAGGAGTATACAGGCATTTCTTCTTGATTGTAGGTTTGGAAATGATGCAGGTAATACAGGATCCAATTTACTTCCCAACATCCTATCGAAGGTTCAAACAATAAAAATACATCTGCAGTACTGCCATTATTTTTTCTACCCCAAAATGTCCAACAACCCGACTGTAGTGTGTCTCCCAAATAATCTTGGCACGTTCTCTTGAAGGAACATATAGGTGTCCTAGGTGGCATAACAATGTGTCCTAGAGGTTAAAGTTTGGAATTGGCTTGCCTTCCAAAAGCATCTGATATGTGGTGTTGAATTCTGGATCACTCTTGTAAAGGTGTGGCCATCCCAAAGTCTCGTGTCCACAAGAGTCGAGCATAGTGGCCAGCTCCATAACCGGTGGCCGACTGAGGTATTCTATAATATTATTGGTGTATCCATTCTTGTAATTAATGTTCAAATGGTATTGTTACAGATATATGAATTATTTCTCATGGAAATCATTCTACAAATTTCCTTGTGTCTGTATAAACTACATGGGTTAGTGGTATGTGTGGATGATATTTTCCTTCCCCATAATGTAATGCTTCCATGATCGGTATGCCTGCATAATGGAATAAATCTTTGTCATAATCAAGATACTTTCGGACTATGTCTGAAAGTGTCTTACTGTGACATTCCATTGGATTCCCCTTGTTGGGTAAGAAATGCACCAATAGCATATTCAAAGGCGTCTATCTCAATTTCAAATGGTTGTTGCAGGTCTGATAATGTGAGCATCGGTGCAGAGTAGAATAGGTGCTTCAACTTGGAAAATGCCTTCTATTGGGATTCATACCAAAATAAATTTACTTTCACTCTGCCCTTGGTGACTTGACTCAAAGGCCAAGTGATATGAGAGAATACCAACACAAACCTGTGATAGAAATTGGCAAGAACTAGAAAGTTGCAGAGCTATGTTAGAGTAGTTGGGGCTGGCCAATACCAAATAACTTATATCTTGGTTGTGTCCACATGCACACTGTTATCCATGATAACAATTAGGTTATTCTAGGTTGGTCTTAAGTTGATTAGGTTGAGTCAATTAGATTTGAATAAGGTATTTTGAATTCAAAATTTCAAAAATTCACATATGTGAGGGATCTTGAAAGTCATTTTTCAAGTGATAGGGGTTATGTCAAAGAAAAATATAAAAAAAATCTCATGCATGAGAAAATTTATTCATTTTTGTGCACTTGGCACTTTCACCAAAATCCGCAGCGAAATTAGTGTAAAAAATTTAGGGTTTGCTACGGAAGTCCCTGACACTTCCATAGCGAATTCAACCTCCCAAACACTGCATGTGCTACGAAACTTGTCTTATTTTATAACTTACCTTATTATATGTTTATAAGTTTGGGAAAAATGGTTGATAAGGTTAAGGAAAAACCTGAAACCAGTGACACATATTTTTTCCATCATGCTTTGATCAAATTGCTGGTAGTGGAAGAATTGAATAAACTAAGAAGGGATTGGTCTACATTCATGTTTTTGAGTGGATATGAAGTTGATGTCCTCACTCCTAAGAAGACACCAAAATCCAAGCCAAATACACCAAGGAAAAATAAGGAGTCTAGAGTTGAACCTTCAGTTGATAATGAGACTGAAATGCGGCCTATAAGAGAACCTATGGAGCTGGAAAATGAGCAAGTGCAGGAGACTATGGTACCAAAAAAAACTTCTACCAGCGGTCAGGTAAAAGCATACACAAAGACTCACAGGAGGCTTACTAGAAATCAGATTGAGGGAAGAGGTAACCTAGCAGACATCCTGGAGGCAATTGAGATTGAAGAATCTCCTATTGTAAAGCCTGTGGAAACTAAGGGAGAAGAGACCAAAAAGAAGGGCCTTAAGGCCAAGAAATTAGACTTTTAAAAATAATATTCAAGGTTTATCTTCAAGCCTAGGAATCCATTCACTAGGTTACAACTATCTAAGGGAAAAATTTCAAAGGAGTTGCCTAAGAAACCAAAGAAGAATAAGCTGCCATCAGGGGAGGAAATAACAGAATTATCTCCAGCACGCACTGAGTTAATCAAAGGGAGAAAGGGTAAAGATCAGGTTTAGGAAAATTCTGAGTTGGAACTCTTACAAAAGTAGCTGAGGGAAACTAGAGAAGAGGTCCTGGAAGCCAAGTTGGAGTTGGCAGATTTCAAACAAGATAGGTTGGAGATGGAAAATTTCAAAAAGGAAGTGAGAAAGCAACTATATTTCTTCAATAAGATGGCAGATAAGTCAGGAACGATGTTGAATAGGACACTGCCCCTACATAGGATGATGAACCATACTTCTAGGAGAAATAGGTGACTACAAGCAGAAAGAAGATAGCTGCAAGGTCAAGTCAAAATCTTGGAATCACAGATGGAGATGGTACAAGAAGAATTGAAGAAAAAGGGTCTTAAGATGATTGTGAAAGATGAAAATGTTACTCCATGAAACATGGTAAGCCATGCATTTTTGGATCACATTTTGTCTTATGCTATCATAATCATGCATATACAGGCTTTAGAATTTTTTTTGAGGTAAAAAAAATAATAAAGGAGCAAATGACAATGAACTAGGTACTTTCGTAGCACACTCCAGGGTTGAAGGTGAGTTTTCGCTACGAAAGTGTTGTAGGTTTCTTAAAAGGAAAAATTATTAAAAAATCTCAAAATAGGGGTGACCTAGAGCATGTGTTTACTTTAATAGTCCCAATGAAGATCCTCCAGCAGTTAGCAAAGTCAAAAAATGTGCAGAAGATGGATTTTTGAAATTTCTACGAAAGTACGCTATGGAATTTCCTAATACTCTGTTTTTACCAGTGTTATGCATATTTTGACCTTTTTGGGTAGTCAACACAGTAAAGAACTGGTTGAGTCATGCAGTGATATAAGGGATATCATTGGGCCATCTGTTCAAGGGGGTAGCTCAACAATCCACTCCACATGGCTAACAACTCATCATGATGCCACCTCACAAAATGGACAACTCATCATCAATTCAGTTTTATAAAGACCTTCAATCCTGTGTATCAATTGGCCACCTCAACATGTCAGTTTGGTTTGATAGGGATGACAAACATGGGTTGTTATACATTTTGTTGAAGTAATTAATGGTCATGGAGTCCTTTTTTATTACCAACTCTATTAAAACAGAAAATATCCCTATTATTCATCAATATGATGTAATCCTTTTTTAATTAGGTCTCTAGGTCAGTATCTAAGTCTAGCCTAGGTGGCAGACCTTTATAATAGAGATCTCACTCTATAAATGAGATTTTTATTGAATTTGAGGGGGTTAGTTGATGAATGTAGATGAGAGGACTATTATGTAATTTTGTTTCACCAAGCTAATATATAGTTGTAGCAATTTTCTTTTAGACCTGAGATATCTTTTAACGTTATGTGTTTGTGTTTTTTCATTTCTCATATTATCATCAACTTCATAGTCTCATTATTACTTGGAATTCATAGTATTATGCTCAAATTTCCTTCATGTATTATGTGTTTGTTGTAAAAAGTTATCTTTTAAGCTTAATTTCCTCAGCTTCCATGACCTACATTTGCTTGTGATTGAAGTTCCATAGTTGACTCCATGCCCAATGGTAGCCTTTCATACATCTTCCACCTGCAAAATAACTTAAAATACAAATATAGTTAGCCATTTGCAATATAAGTTTCATCTTTAGTATTCAATTTTTTTTTTAGAGAGCCCTCTATGACTGGAAGGGCTAACTTTCAGTCCAAAGTGGTTTGAAATAGTTGCATTAGGTTGACCATCGAACATCCCAATTGGTTCCAGCCTAGTGATAACACACACCTTGCTCATCAATGATGTACCCTAGATATTGAACCTGGGTCATACAAAAAGTGAATTTATCCAAATTGGCACACAATTTATGTTGTCATAGGGTTTGGAGGACATGTCGAATATGGTGTAGGTGCTCTTCCCAACTCCGGCCGAAGAGTAGGATTTTTTCTAAATACACTATCATGAACAAGTTGGTAAAGGGCCACAAGATGTCGTCCATCATCCTCATGAAGGTTGCGGGGGAATTTTTCAAACCGAAAGGCATGAACATAAATTCAAAAAGGCCCTCCTTGGATTTGAAGGAATTCTTCCACACATCAGAGGGTTCAATTAGTACCTGGTGATAACTGGACTTCAATTCAATCTTGCTAAAATATTTGGCCCCATTGAGCTGGTCCAGAAGGTCATAAATCTGTGGGATTGGATACCTATTATGGAAAATGATCTTATTCAATGCCCAATAGTCAATACAGAGCCTCTAGGCCTCGTCCTTCTTCTGTACCAATACATTCGGGCTCTCACGGTGTGAGGAACTTGGCCTGATGTGCCCTTTTGACAACTGCTCTTAAATTTTCCTATTGATTTCATTGTTCTCCAGAACAGAGTGTCGATAGATCAATCCATTGGGTAGCAACATTTCCAAACTCAAATCGATGGAGTGCTTGACCTGACAATGTAAGGGTACCCTTATTGGAGAGGTGAAGATGTCCATGTACTCCTCCACGAGCTTGTCCATCTGTTGCTTCCAAGCAGAGAGGCCATGTTTAGAGGTTATGGATGTGGCCACAATATTCCTCTTTATTTGAGGGTGAATCATAAGGAAGACAAATTTCCTAGTCTGGGAGATGATCTTGCTGCATTGTTTAGCAGAGATTAAAGAAAAGGCGGTAGGCGGTGCTACCTATGGTATCTTGTACAATTTCTGACCCAAATTAATAATAACAGAACGAGTTTTGGATTCATATACAACATGATGCTTCCATAGGTATGGATGACCTAATAAAACATCACAGACTTACAAAGGTGAAACATCACATAATACCTCAAATGCAAAGGGCTTGATGCTATAAGACAAGTGGCACTGCTAGCTGACACGAAGATATTTCCCTTGGTGGAGCCACCCGATGGTGTATGACTTGGGGTGCGGTGTTATTGGAAACTTCAATCTCTTAATGACCTCGGCTAAGATTAGGTTATTTTGGCTCCCAATGTAAATGATAAATTTCACTGGTGAACCCTCTACCCACATCTGTGAGTGGAAGAGGCGCACCCCCTCCTATGGATCCTTAGGTTCCACCTTTCGGAGATTTGAGGTGGCTACCGTCACAATGGGTTCTGCGTAAATTATTTTATTTCCCTTGTCAATTTTCATCTCAAAATCATAGCATGCATCTGTATCTGAGTCTTTTATCTCATCCACTAGTGATTGCTTTGCACGACATTCGTTTGTGTTGTGTGAGTTTTATGGTACTTGCACCAATTTCCAGTGTCCTTTTATGCCTTCCTATTATTCTTGGCTTGCGGCTTCGAGGAGTTGTCTTAGGGGTCCAGGGCCTGTATTTTCCCCTTTATTTTTGGCTTGGGGTGCCTTTGCTCTTCTTTGGGTTCATAGATCCAAAGTATCGCTTCTTCTACTTGAATTTTTGCTCAATCTTGGCAACATATTGGTATGTTTCACCAAGCGAGGAGATTTCCAGCAACTCCATTTCCTCCTGAATGTATTTTTTCAAAAAAATGCGGTACTTGAGAACCAAATGTTTCTCATAATATTTTATACCCAAATTGTTATGTAGGGTTTGGAAAATATTCATCAACTCATTCACATCTTGATCCCTTTGCTAACGTAGCGTAGTCCATTGTATGTACTTATCTTCATAGCTCCTGATAGGGTAATATTGTTCCATGATGGTGTCTCTTCCCTTTTCTCATAGTAGGTTTCCCAGTCCTTGAAATGGGGGGTGACTTTGAGGAGTGAAAAAGTAATCTTCTCCCTATTGGAAAAATCATGAACCGAAAAATTTCAATCCAACAGATTTAACCATTTATCTACAACATATGTGTCTAACTGACCTTCAAATATGGGAATGTAAATTTTTACTTGTACCTTAAAGGGAGTGGCTAATGGATGAATATGTGTCGCCTGTGGGTATCCTCCAAAGGATTTATGCAAAGTTGTCCATCATCGCGTTCCTTAGTCACTCGAGGGCCTCTTCGAGCAAGATTTTGAAAGGATCTGCTACTCCCTCATCTTTATTTTCTTCTTCCATGGGAGGTATTCAGGGTAAGTGAGGTTGGTCTTGCGAAGGTTCAACCAGTTCAAGCCCTAACTCTTTATACCCCTACCTCGTTGGGGACATGCACAGAAAAAAAAAAGAAAAAAGAAAAAAAAAAAGCAGATTGCTTTGATACCACTAATCCAAAATTATGCAGGAATGCGACACAATACAGACATAAACATAAACACATATATACAATATAAATAAAACTTCATTTCATTAATATCGAAGAATTGAAAGACGCTTACATACATAATGGGAATAAACTAGTTTGAGCGATGGTAGCTTATATTTGAGAAGAGATGTTATAGCTACGTGCCTCTGAATTGTGTTACAATGAGGCTCAAGGGCCTTTTATTATTTAAAAAAAAATGGAAACCCTAATAAACCAAATCCCTAACCCTAGTAGATGGAACACCAAGAGTTTGTGGGCCCTGTTGGGGTTAGTTGGGGAGCCAACTTCCTAGGGTCGTAACTTGGTCATATGATCTTTGTTTTGCACGTACAATATCTGGTTAGAAAGGTCTCTCCAAGTACTAAAATATTTGTGGTAGGACCATAGCACTACAGACCTCCTACGGGCTTGTTCAAGTCCTCCAAAATGCATTGTTTGTGGGTTAAAACAACTCCGGAAGTTCAGGACCTGAAAAACTACTAAAAATAGTAAATTGTGCTATTATCAAGGAAACTAATGAAAACAAATAAAGGTCTAGGTGGAATAGGTAGGTGGCCACTAATATCAACCTGGATCAATATAATTAGTGGAAAAAGCGGAGGAATGAGCTCTCAAGGCCATTTTTACCAGTGAGGCTCAGTTTAGCAAATTGGGGTCTAAAACCTTCCAAACACATTTTTAGGCATCACATTTTTTGGGGGGCTAAAACTTTGATAATTTAGTACAACACCTTTGTTTCTTATTCTACACATAGATAACTTTCCAACCGTGTAAGAATCATGTCAATCGGAGTTTTTATGTGAAATTTATGCCACTCAGAAGTTGACCTTCTTGCTTTCACCACCATATTTAGAGAGGATGCCACATCATCCCCATAATTCATCGAAAAGGGACTAGCCATGTGATTATGATGAAGAAGACTCTAGAAAAGTCTATATTGTAATTCTGCTTAAAAGTTGAGCTAGTCAAACCTAACCATTAGTAGGCTATTCGATTGTGTTATAACTGAATCACTAGGAGGAAACTATGTTCTATTATTTAGAGTGCATTTTTTCCATAGTTTAGCAAAAATATCCAAGAGGGATAGGAGATAGATAAAATAGAGAGGATTTTTGTAGAAATTATACAAAAAATACGTATATAAATGGATTCAATCTGATCACATGATCTACTAAAGTAAGATACTCAATCCTTCTACAAATCAATTGCGGAAAATAAACATGATCGCCAATCACAACAAGTAAAGAAAGAAGAAAATCAAACCACAACACAGATATTTTCCCGGGGAAAGCTTGCTGCTCAAAACACCTCTATCTTCTGTTGTACATTGACCAAGGAATAATGAAAAAATTACAATGCACTCTTCTCACAAGAGTATCCTGCACTCTCACAACTGTCTCACACTAACCCAGACAAAATCGGCCAACACTTAGCCAATTTCCTGCCTCTAATCAGCCTGCCTTGCTTGCGAAATTCATGTGGAATGAAATCCCTATTCTTTAGGAAATTCAACCTTATGAAATTGCGAAATTATCATGAGAAATGCTATGGTTGTCTTATTGCATGTGGGCAACCTACTAATGATATGACTAATAGTTAACATCCCTTTAACTTTTGTCTCAACTGGGTCTCCACTGGAACTAAAATGCATGCATCTATTAATAGTAAATCACCAGTTGCATGGAAGATCACTCCATGTGAATTAAATATGATTTAATTCACTTGATATCTCATTAGTGCAACAAACAGTTACAACTAGTTCAACTGACTTTAACTCAATTAATTGAGTTAACTGATTTCTCATGCATTAAACTAATGCACTAACTGCAACTCGAACTCCATAACTAATAGAATCACTCTGTATGCCTCACCAACCACCCTCAACTCAAAATTCATGAGCTAACTGATTTTATCACACTTAGTTAACTATTACAAGTTATTATGAGATAAGATTACATTTTATTGTCCAATTTAATTAAGGGAAAATTAAATTAGACACACATTTCTTGTTGAGTTTTCAACACTCCCTCTCAACAATAAATGGATTATCTGCAACCTCGATCCTACCTATGGTATTTAAATTTTCTCCTGGTGAGCACCTTTGTAAAAATATCTACATCCTGATCTTCCATGGGAATGTACTGAAGTAACATAATGCGCCTGTGAACACAATCTCCGAAATGATGGTATCATATGTCTATGTGCTTTGACCTATCATGGAATACCGGATTAACCGAGAGTTTAATGAAACTCTAGTTATCACAATGTATCACCGTCGAATCCATCTGAGAACTAAAAAAACCAACCAAAATCTTCCTCATCCAGATGGCCTCACATGTAGCCTGACTTGTTGCCATGTACTCTGCCTCGGCTGAACTGAGTGCCATATATCACTGCTTCCTGCTGTACCAAGAAACCGTTGTCGATCCCATGCTAAAGATCCCCCCCGATGTGCTCTTTATGTCTAATGGACTGCCTACTCAATCTACATTGGTGAAGTCTTGAAGCTTCACTCCCTCTGTCTATCTGTACCATAATCCATACTCTGTAGTGCCCCTAATATATCTCAAGACATTCTTTCCCACCCTCCAAAAGAGCTTGGTCAGCTTAACCATAGCTTGACTAAGCTGGTTAAATGTGTAGCAAATGTCTGGTCTGGTGTTGACCAAGTACGTCAGTGAACCCACTAGCTACTTGTAGACAATAGATTCCACTACCTCTCCTGAAGTAGCATCCTCCTTCCTCCAGTTTCATGAAGAGGAGTCTCCATGGGTTTATAACTCTCCTTGTGAAACTTACTCAGAATTATTTGGCATACTTGCCTTGAGAAAAAAATATCTCACCATCTCGCTGCCATATTTCCAAACCATGGAAATAGTGAAGGAGTCCCATGTCCTTCATTTCGAAATCCCTTGCAAGATCCTCCATGCAAGAAGTTATCAGCTGCTCATCATCTGTCAAAATTAGATCATCAACATAAAGTATGATAATCAAGAGCTTACCATCAACCACAATATGGTACAGGTTCACATCCGCTTCACTCTTCGTGAAGACCAACCCAATGAAATAGTTGTCAATCCTCGTGTACCAAGCACAAGGTGCTTGCTTCAGCCCATACAATGCTCTCTTGAGTCGGCACACATGCGACTCACTATCAAAAATATCAAAACCTTCTGGCTGCTCTATGTACTCTTCTTCCTCAATAACTCCATTGAGAAACGAAGTCTTCACATCCATCTGATGTATATGCCACCCCATCTGTGCTGAGAGTGCAAGGATAGATATAATCGATGTAATATCGTAACCGGTGCAAAATTTTCCCCATAGTCAATCCCCTCAACTTGTGAGAATCCTCTGGCTACAAATCTAGCCTTGTACTTCTCCACACTCCCATTCGCCGCCTGCTTCACCTTATAGATCCAACCACCGATTTTCCGATTGGTCTTGGGACAACTTCCCATGCACTGTAATTGACGATGGAGTCATTCTCCTCAACCATAGTGTCAAACCAAATTGGTTGTTGCACTGCTTCCTCAAAGGTGGATGGTTCTGTCACAATACACTTGCTCATAAGAGCCATGTATCCAGTAAACATGTCTGGAGACTGTCTCTGTCTGCGCAGTGAAGTAGGTTCTCCTACATGCTATGTCGCATCAAGTCTCAATCTATCAGCTTTCGTGGTGCGCCTTCTACCATTTCTAGTGGATGGCTCTACATGAGTGTTTTCTGCCACTCAATGATCATCTGCATGTGGTTGCTCCACATCTTGAGGTTCATTTTTTGGAACCAAGAGTTCCTCATATGCATGCAAATCCAGCTCCCTCTCAAGGGATAATCACATGGATTTCTCCTCACCAAATTTTATATCCCGTCCCACAACAGTCATCATGTTCTTTGGAAAATACACCTAATAGTTGTGGGGAGTATCAATGTACCCCAAAAATATCCCAATCTCAGTTTTTGGTTCGAGCTTCTTCCTGGAATATTTTCTCACATGGTAATAGACAGATGAGCCAAAAATTTTAAAATACGAAACATCAGGTTTCTTACTAGAAAAAGCCTCCTCTGGTGTACTCATGCCAAGTATTCGATAAGGACTACAGTTTTGCACAAATACCCTTGTGTTGCATGCCTTTGCCCACAAATGCAACGGTAGGCCTTGATCATGCAACATCACTCGTGCTGCACCCACATTTATTTTTGCGACCCCATTCTATTGTTGGTTATGAGGCGCAATCAACTCTCTCTGAATTCCTTCTTTGTTACAGAAGTTTTTGAATTCATTGGAGATGTATTCACCACCATTGTAGCTCCTAAGAGCCTTCACATGCTTCCCCGTATCTTTCTCCACCAGTGATTTGAACTCACAAAATTTTGAGAACGTCTGATATTTCTTCTGCATGAAGTAGAGCCAACACTTTCTAGAAAAACCATCAAAAAAGATCACATAATACATGTGCTTTGATGTCGAAGCTATAGAGAATGGTCAACACAAGTCTGAGTGAAATCTCTCAAGGATTTACGCTGCTCAGTTCTCCTTCTTGTAAAAAGTAGCCTTTGCATACTTCCCCATGGTACATCCCTTACATGTGTCTATTTGCGCAAGAGTACCCTTGGGAAGACCCATAGAAATATGCTGCATGGCCTTCAAGGCTTCGTGGTGTAGATGGCCCAATCTCTTGTGCCATAAGTCACCCTCATCCTAGCTCACCACTTTGTCTACCTTACCCATCAATGCTACGCAACCATCTACATCAATTTTGTAGAGATTATTCACACGAATCCCAATCTTCTTGGCTTGCCTTGTGGCTTTGTGTCAAAGGAAAGCTTTCCCTTCACTAAAAACCACATCATAGCCTCTATCCTCAAACATTGCGACTGAAACTAAATTATTTTTCAATTTTAGTACATGAATTACATATTTTAATAAGAAGGGTTTACCTGACTGTCTCTGGAAGGTAGATGTACCAATATAGGTAGCACTGTACTTCCCATCATCACCCATTTTGATATGCATCCAGGGGTCCTTCTCCTTCAAGCTACTGAAAATTTCTTTGCCTCCCATCATGTGGAAAGATGCACCACTATCCAAGTACCACACTGATCCCATCACACTTGACACCATGCATGCGATGAGCGAGAAGTCTAACTCAAATCGAGAGGCCAAAGCCTCACCAGCTGCAGATCCTAAATCCTTATTTTTATTCTGCTTTTGTGGACAATTAGTGGCATAATGTCCATGCTCATGATTGTGAAAACACTTCACTCTGGACATTTCACGCTTCTTTCCTTCTTTGTCAGACTCAGATTTGGAATAGGATTTCTTTCCCTTCCCCTTCTTCGCCTTACCAGCCAAGGCACAATTTTCTTCATTATCCATCTTAGATGAAGATACATCTTTGGTATTCCTCCTGAATTCTTCTTCCACCAAATCCGAGCAAAGTCATTCCCAATCTGGCAGCTTCTCCCTCCCATTGACAGAGTCCTGATAAGTATGCCAACACTTGAGAAGGCCTAGAAGATCTAGGCTCACAAATTCATCATCCGTGATAGTAATTCCGATGACCCAAGCTCATCTCGACATTGGGAAAACTTGGTTAAATATTTCGGAATAGTGCTGCCTTTCTCCATTTTGATTTTCCTAAGCTTGTCCTTCAGTGCCAATTTTCTATGATCACTGCTACTCTGAAACAAATCTGTTAAAGCTTTCCACATTGCATATGGAGTCGCTTTTCCATGGAGACTTGAGACAATGTGGTCTCATACTCCCTCTAGTAAGATCCTCCTCACCTTCGCAAACTTCTTTTGCCAAGCATCAAGAAGAGCGACATCTGCTGCAGTGGGTTTGAGAATGTCATTATCAATGAATTCTTTCAACCCATTTTCCTCCAAAACTACCTACATCCTGTTTTTCCACGCAATATAATTGGAACTTCCTTCAAGTGCATACTCCAATATCAAGCCATTGAAATCCATCTTGATCCTGATCCGCCCATCACAACAAAGAATACTTTTGCAAATTCGAATGCTGTTCAGTCACAAAATCAATTTCTTCTCCACTATAGTTATTTCCTGTGCTCTGATATCATGTAGAAATTATACAAACAATATGTATATCATTGGATTCAATCTGATCATGCGATCTACTAAATAAATATACTAAATCCTTCTACAAATCAATTTCGGAAAATAAATAGGATCACCAATCACAACAAGTAAATAAAGAAGAAAATTAGACCACAACACAGATATTTTCCCAGGGAAAGCTTGCTGCTCAAAACCCCTCTATCTTCTATTGTTTATTCACCAAGGAATAATGAAACAATTACAATGCACTCTTCTCACAAGAGTCTCCTACACTCTCACAACCGTCTCACACTGACCCAGACAAAATCAACCAACACTTAGACAATTTCCTGCCTCTAATCAGCCTGCCTTGCTTGCGCAATTCATGTGGAATGCAATCCCTATTCTTTATGAAATTCAACCTTCCAAAGTTGCGCAATGTTCATGGAAAATCTTATGGTTGTCTTACTGCATGCGAGAAACCCACTAATGATACAAATGAAATTTAACATCCCTTTAACCTTTATCTCAACTAGGTCTCCATTGGAACTAGCATGCATGCAACTATTAATAGTAAATCACTAGTTGCATGGAAAATCACTGCATGTGAATTAAATCTGATTTAATTAACTTGATCTCTCATTAGTGCAACAAATAGTTACGACTAGTTCAACTGAATTTAACTCAATTAATTGAGTTAACTGATTTCTAATGCATTAAACTAATGCACTAACTGAAACTTGAACTCCATAACTAATAGAATCACTCTGTATGCCTCACCAACCACCCTCAACTCGAAATTCATGAGCTAACTGAGTTTATCACACTCATTTAACTATTACAAGTGATTATGATATAAGATTACATTTTATTTTCCAATTTAATTAAGGGAAAATTCAATTAGACACACATTTCTTGTTGACTTTTCAACGCTCCCTCTCAACAAGAAATGGATTATCTGCCACCTTGATCTTGCCTCTATGGTATTCAAATTTTCTCCTGGCGAGTGCCTTCGTAAAAATATCTGCATCCTGATATTCCGTGGGAATGTACTGAAGTAACATAATGTGCTTCTGAACACAATCTCTGAGATGGTTGTATCAGATGTCTATGTGCTTGGACCTATCATGGAATACTGGATTAAACGAGAGTTTAATGGAACTCTGGTTATCACAATGTATCACCGTTGGATCCATCTAATAACCAAACAAACCAACCAAAATCTTCCTCATCTGGATGGCCTCACATGCAGCCTGACTTGCTGCCATGTACTCTGCCTCGGATGAGCTGAGTGCCAGAGATCGATGCTTCCTACTATTCCAAGAAACTGTTGTCGATCCTGTGCTCAATATCCCCCCTGATGTGCTCTTTTTGTCTGATGGATTTCCTGCCCTATCTGCATCGGTGAAGCCTTGAAGCTTCACTCCCTCTATCCATATGTACCATAATACATACTCTGTAGTGCCCCTGAGATATCTGAAGACATGCTTCCCCACCTTCCAAAAGATATTGGTCGGCTTAACCATAGGTTGACTAAGCTAGTTAAATGTGTAGGAAATATCTAGTCTGGTGTTGACCAAGTACATTAGTGAACCCACTAGATGCCTCTAGAAAGTAGCGTCCACTACCTCTCTTGAAGTAGCATCCTCCTTCCTCCAGTTTCATGGAAGAGGAGTCTCCGTGGGTTTATAGCTCTCCATGTGAAACTTACTAAGAATTCTTTGGCATACTTGCCTTGAGAAACAAATATCTCACCATCTCGCTGCCATATTTCCAAACCAAGGAAATAGTGAAGGAGTCCCATGTCCTTCATTTTGAACACCCTTGCAAGATCCTCCTTGTAAGAATTTATTAGCTGCTCATCACCTGTTAAAATTAGATCATCAACATAAAGTATGATAATCAAGATCTTACCATCAACCACAATCTGGTACAGGTTCGCATCCGCTTCACTCTTCATGAAGACCAACCCGGTGAAATAGTTGTCAATCCTGGTGTACTAAGCACGAGGTGCTTGCTTCAGCCCATACAATGCTCTCTTGAGTCGGCACACATGCAACTCACTGTCAAAGATCTCAAAACCTTCTGGTTGATCTATGTACACTTCTTCCTCAATAAATCCATTGAGAAACACAGTCTTCACATCCATCTGATGTATCTGTCACCCCATCTACGCTGAGAGTGCAAGGATAGATCTAATCAATTAGAATCTCACAACCGGTGTGAAATTTTCCTCATAGTCAATCCCCTCAACTTGCGAGAATCCCCGGGCTACAAATCTAGCCTTGTACTTCTCCACACTCCCATCCACCACCTTCTTCACCTTATAGATCCATCTAGATCCAACCACTAATTTTATGACTGGTCTTGGGAAAAACTACCATGCATTGTTCTTGACGATGGATTCATACTCCTCAATCATAGTGTCAACCCAAATTGGTTGCTACACTGCTTCCTCAAAGGTGGATGGTTATTTCACAATACACTTGTTCATAAGAGCCATGTATTCAGTAAAACTTTCTGGAGACTGTCTTTGTCTGCGTAGTGAAGTAGGTGCTCCTACACGCTATGCGCCATCAAGTTTCAATATATTAGCTTCCGTGGTGCACCTTATACCATTTCTGGTGGATGGATCTACATGAATTTTTTATTCCACTCCATGATCGTCCGCATGTGGCTGCACCACATGTTGAGGTCCATTCTTTGGAACCAAGAGTTCCTCATATGCATGCAAATCCAGCTCCCTCTCAAGGTACAATCGCATGGCTTTCTCCTCATCAAATTTTATATCCCGTCTCACAACAGTCATCATGTTGTTTGGAAAATACACTCGATAGTTGTGGGGAGTATTAGTGTACCCCAAAAATATCCCATTCTTAGTTGTTGGTTCGAGCTTTTTCCTGGAATCTTTGGTCACATGGAAATAAACAAATGAGCCTAAAATTTTAAAATATGAAACATTAGGTTTCTTACCAAAAAAATCCTCCTCTAGTGTACTCATGCCAAGTATCTGATAAGCACTACGGTTTTGCACACATACCGCTATGTTGCATGCTTCTGCCCACAGATGCAATGGTAGGCCTTGATCATGCAACATCACTTGTGCTTCACCCACAATTGTTATGTTATTTCTTTTTGTGACCACATTCTGTTGTGGGTTATGAGGTGCAATCAACTCTCTCATAATTCCTTATTTGCTACAGAAGTTCTTTAATTCATTTTAGATGTATTCACCACCGTTGTAGCTTCTAAGAGCCTTCACATGCTTCCTCATATCTTTCTCCACTAGTGCTTTGAAATCAAAAATTTTTGAGAACATCTGATCTTTCTTCTGCATGAAGTAGACCCAATACTTTCTAGAAAAATCATCAACAAGATCACATAATACATGTGCTTTGATGTCAAAGCTGTAGATAATGATCAACACAAGTCTGAGTGAAATCTCTCAAGGATTTCCACTGCTCGGTTCTCCTTCTTGTGAAAAGTGGCCTTTGCATACTTCCCCATGGTACATCCCTTACATATGTCTATCTGCGCAATAGTACTCTTGGGAAGACCCATAGAAATATGTTGCATGACCTTCAAGGCTCCGTGGTGTAGATGACTCAATATCATGTGCCACAAGTCATCCTCATCCCGGCTCACCACTTTGTTTTCCTTACCCATCAATGCTGTGCAACAATATACATCAAGTTTGTAGAGATTATTCACACGAATCCCAATATTCTTGGCTTGTCCTATGGATTTGTGTCGAAGGAAATATTTCCCTTCACTGAAAACCGCATCATAGCCTCTATCCTCCAACATTGAGACTTAAAATAAATTATTTTTCAATAAGAAGGGTTTACTTGATTGTCTCTGGAAGGTAACTGTACTAATGCCAGTAGCACTGTACCTCCCATCATCACCCATTTCGATATGCATCTGGAGGTCCTTCTCCTCCAAGCTACTGAAAAGTTCTTTGTTTCCCGTCATGTAGAAAGATGCACCACTATCCAAGTACCACACTGATTCCATCGCACTTTACACCATGCATGCGATGAGTGACAAGTCCAACTCAAATTGAGAGGCCAAAGCCTCACCAGCTATAGATCCTGAAGCCTTCTTGTTATTCTTCTTTTGTGGACAATTAGTGGCATAATGTCCATGCTCGTGACAATGAAAACACTTCACTTTGGACATGTTGCACTTCTTTCCTCTTTGTCGAACTCAGATTTGAAATAGGGTTTCTTTCCCTTCCCCTTCTTCGCCTTAATAGCCAAGGTGAAATTTTCTTCATCATCCATCTTAGATGAATATCCATCCCTGGTATTCCGCCTGAATTCTTCTTCCACCAAATCTGACCAAAATCATTCCCAATCTGGCAACTTCTCCCTCCCATTGACAAAGTCCTGATAACTATGCCAACTCTTGAGAAGGCCTAGAAGAGCTAGGCTCACCAAGTCATCATCCGTGATAGTAGTTCCGACGCTCCCAAGCTCATCTCGACATTGGACAAACTTGGTTAAATATTTCGGAATAGTGCCGCCTTTCTCCATTTTGATTTTCTCCAGCTTGTCCTTCAGTGCCAATTTTCTATGATCATTGACACTCTGAAAAAAATTTGTCAAAGCCTTCCAAATTATATATGGAGTCGCTTTTCAATGGATACTTGAGACAATGTAGTCTCGTACTCCCTCCAGTAAGATCTTCCTCACGTTTCCAACCATATTTTTCCAAGCATCAAGAAGAGCGACATCTGTTGTAGTGGGTTTGTGAATACCATTATCAATGAATTCTTTCAACCCATTGTCCTCCAGAACTGCCTCCATCCTGTCTTTCCATGCAGTATAATTGGAACTACCTTCGAGTGCATACTCCAATATCAAGCCATTGAAATCCATCTTGATCCTGATTCGCCTATCGCACCAAAGAATACTTTTGCAAATTAGAATGCTATTCAGTCACAAACTCAATTTCTTCTCCACTATAGTTATTTCCTGCACTCTGATACCATGTAGAAATTATAGAAACAATATGTATATCAATGGATTCAATCTGATCATGCGATATACTAAAGCAAGATACTGAATCCTTCTACAAATCAATTGCAGAAAATAAACATGATCACCAATCAAAACAAGTAAAGGAAGAAGCAAAGTAAACCACAACACAAATATTTTCTCGGGGAAAGCTTGGTGCTCAAAACCCCTCTATCTTCTATTGTAAATTCACCAAAGAGTCATGAAACAATTACAATGCACTCTTCTCACAAGATTCTCCCGCACTCTCACAACTGTCTCACACTGAACCGGACAAAATCAACCAACACTTAGCCAATTTCCTGCCTGTAATCAGCCTGCCTTGCTTGCGCAATTCATGTGGAATGAAATCCCTATTCTTTAGGAAATTCAACCTTCCAAAACTGTGCAATGATCATGGGAAATCCTATGGTTATCTTACTGCATGTTGGTAGCCTACTAATGATACAACTGATAGTTAACATCTCTTTAACCTTTGTCTCAACTGGGTCTCCATTGGAACTGACATGCATGAAGCTATTAATAGTAAATCATTAGTTGCATGGAAGATCACTACATGTGAATTAAAACTTTTTTAATTCACTTGATCTCTCACTAGTGCAAGAAACAGTTACAACTAGCTCAACTGACTTTAACTCAATTAATTGAGTTAACTGATTTCTCATGCATTAAACTAATGCACTAATTGCAACTCGAACTCCATAACTAATAGAATCACTCTGCATGCCTCACCACCACCCTCAACTCGAAATTTATGAGCTAACTAATTTTATGACACTCAGTTAACTATTACAAGTGATTATGAGATAAGATTACATTTTATTGTCCAATTTAATTAAGGGAAAATTAATTAGATACACATTTCTTGTTGACTTTTCAACAATTTGTGCATTGTAGTAGCCCATGGGACACTAGCCATACTTCTTTTTACTCACATCCATATTTCATTGTTATTTATTTTCTGCGTAATTCTAATCCGCATGCATACACTATTAATAGTAATCTACAAATACCTAAATATAAAAGAAAAATAAAAATCCAATAGTGAATAATTTCAGATTTTAAATATAATTTTATTAAATATGTTGTGATAAACTATCCAACGGAATATCCATGGAAGTTTATGGATCATATTGGTATCAAAGAAGGTTTCTTTGGGTATATTGTGGAGATTTGCAGGGGATCTAGATCGGCTAGGTCAAAAGTCATAAAACCCTAACCATGGCTGAAAAATCAGTGAATAACCCTCGTGGTTCTATAGAGGAGAGGTTTTCATGGCTCGAACAACAAGTCATGAATATAAATCATAAAGTAAATATCCTCATATCAGCCCTTAGCAATAAGCTTGGGGTATTAGGAGAAGATGAGGGTTATAATGCAGAGGAAAAATTAGAGGGGGGATTAGGAGATCGAGAAGATATAGAGAACCAGTCAAAGAAAGGACCCAAAAAATATCTACCTAGTTGGAGTGTCGTGAATCATTCACATTCCCTATTCAAAATAGAAGGAAAGTTTGATATCAAGTTGTACCATGGTAAGATCGAAACTATGAATCTAAATCATTGGTTTCAACAACTGGAAGTGTTTTTCAGTGTTTATCAAATTGACAACGAATAGAAGATTTCATTTGCATGGTTGAAATTAGAGGCTCATGCCTTGAATTTGTGGGAAATCCACACAGAGAACTTGAGGTTGGATGGAGAACCACCAATGACTAACTGGGAGTAATTCAAAACCCTCATAAAGTCACATTTTTTCCCTATTGAGTACGAATAGGACCAGTGGATATGGTGGCACTAATTCAGGGAAAAGTTAGGGAAAAGTGTGCAAGAGTACACCACAAAGTTCATTAAGATGACCATAGTCATGGGTATCTCCCCAAAGAACCCATATGTACTTCTCAAGTATTTTGGGGGTCTACACTACCATCTATAATAGAAAGTGATGTTATTCAAACTCAGATCGGTGGATGATACTTGTGTAAAATTAAAATACCTAGAGAACATAGGTCTGTAGAAAGGAAAATCAAGTGGATTGAAAAAAACGAGAAACATGACGCTTCTAAGGAGGGGAAGAAGAAGAAAAAGGGGGAGAAGATAAAAATATGGTATCCATGTCACACTAGTGCAAATATCCCAACAATCACTGCAACATTGATAGCCATATAGAGGAGAAGTGTTGGAAGTTGCATCTGGAGCTTAAACATAAGAACAAAAGGAAAGAAAATAAGAATAAAAATATCATGGCTACTTACTTGAGCAACCAAGTTGAAAGAAGTTAAGACGTGGATTACAATATTGTTTGTACATTGGTGTAAAAGGAGGTGAATCTAAGTATCCTTTAGTAACAAGAAGAGAAAGAAATGACTACACTCTTCCATATAAAGATACAGGTCAACAAGACCAAGATTGATGCTTTATTTGACTCAGGATCATAGGAAAATATCATTGCAGCAGAGTTAGTCAAGAAGTTTGGTTTGGAAGTTCATGATCATCCAAGCCCATATCCATTGGATGGGTAAATAAGGATGCGGAGTTGAAGGTAACAAAAAAGTGCTAAATTTGATTTTCCAATAATGTTGATTTTATTAATGAAGTAGAACAAGATGTCGTTCCCCTTTATGTATGTGGATTTTTGTTTGGGAGTCTCTACATGTACATGTGATACACAATATTCATGCAAAGAGACAACTAGTATAGGCTCATCAAGGATGGAAAATCATTCGCCATCAATGCGCACAAAGGCAAGTCGAAATTTTTTTTGGTAAGTGCCAATCAAGTCACGAAAGTGATTAGTTCCAACAAGAAGTCTGTATTATTGTTTTTAAGAGAAAATTATTTTGTAGAAGAGTCAGTAAGAGGCAAGGCATCCCTAGAGGGGTGTATTAAGAAACAAAAATAGCAACTGAAGTAGTTTCTACAGGAATATAGAGATGTGTTTCAGGAGCCTAGAGGTTACCACCTAAGAGGGAAGTGGAGCACAAGATCCAACTATTGTTCGACTCCCCATTGCCAAAAATTGGGTTGCACATGCAATCTATTAAAGAAGCAAGTGAGGCGAAGAAACAATTGCAACAAATACTAGAACAGTGTGTCATTCAATCGGGTACATCACCATGTGGGTCACCCATCATCATTGTGCCAAAGAAGGATGGGACTTGGTGAATGTGTATAGATTATAGGGCATTGAATAAAATCACACTCAAGAACAGGTATACCCTTCCTTAGATAGATGATATATCTGATTAGTTGCAACAAGAAAAATACTTCACCACGTTGGACTTAAATTCTGAAAAATACTTTATGAGATTAATGAATGATGTATTGTGTCCTTTTATAGATTCATTTGTTATTGTCCATTTGGATGATATACTAGTACACAATGCCACATGTGAGGAGCACATCTCACATTTGACGTAGGTGATGGAGACATTATAAAAGCACCAACTACTATAGAATATCAAGAATTGTGAGTTTTCACATCAATATTTTGTGTATATGGGTATTTGATAGGTGGAGGAGAGTTGAATATAGATCCTGCCAAGATGGAGGTCATCATGAAATGTTCGGTACCTACTAATTTTTCTAAGGTTAGGAGTTTCATTTGAGAATGACAATACCTGATGATCTAGGTGGCTCCATACACCCTCAGGAGACCAAGAGGGCTGATGATAGGTCAAAATTCAAAGTGGTCGGATTGCTCTCAAACTAGGCGCAGGCTGAATTACTCGTCGCCCTAATTCCAACGGTGCAAACGGATCTCCAATCTGAGCCCGTATGGAGAAGTTAGAGTGAGTCAAAGTTTTGGTCAATGTTGGGAGTGGGCCAGGTTTAAGTGTCCCACAAATTTACCTTCAATCGACAGGGAACCCAATGCCCGAAAATGGGTGAAATTGTGGCCTTGTTAATTTTCCGAATGACTCTTATTTTCGTTAAAATAAAAAAATGCCAATTTTGTTTAAATAACAAAAAAATAATAAAAAAAGGGAGTGGCGGGCCATGACCCCCACCACCCCCATCGGAAAATATTGCAACAAACATATATTATTATATATTGGGTCGGAAGGTCGTGATCCCCTCTGAACCCCACGGTGCTAAACCACAAAGGCCATAACTATATACCATATAATGTTATGGTTGGGGGTAGGTGGTCAACCTCGTCGCCCGAAACCACGCACTGTATAGCATATTGCAATCATGGTATATAGAGTGGAGCCGACAGGATTTGAACTCGCTCGGAACCACGCACTGTATAGCATATTGCAGTCACGATATGTAGAGTGGAGCTGGCGGTATTTGAACCCGCCCGGCCCATGTGGGTCGGCACCCAACGGGCGGCCCCATAAAACAAGGTTAACAATATAACAATGCACCCAAAATAAAAACAAATATATGCCATTCAAACATGTAACACTGCACCCAAAATTAACGCGCAACTTTTAAAAAAATGTGGTTATGCTAACCAACCGTAACCCATATTAAAATATAATGCGCTAAGTTGGGGGTCGGTGGAATTGGAACCCCCAACCACCCATAGCAAACTTAGCACTAAAACTGTTACACCATCAACCAATTCCTTGTAAATTCCACCCATAAATTTGTATTTAAACCCCAAAATCATTTTCCATTGAAGGGGGCACTTGGAGCGGATTTGAAGAGTCATGTGATGGTGGAGCTTGGAGGTCGAGCAACAGAACACTGAGCCCAAACCATGGGTGGAACCATGAGTGTATCCACAGAGGTAGAACCATGCTAGCATGCCTTTCAAGACAAAGAATTTTTGTATAGAAGATTCCTAGATGCGTGAAATATTCCATGGGAAGGTAAAATTCCATTTATGAGAATGATATGAAGTTTACAGTCATTTTAACCATAATTTCACAGGGAATGCGATGGTAAATATAGAATGGCCGTTTGAGTAGCAGATTTGTATATTACCTACAGAACAGAATCTTAGGGAATCTTGAGGGAATCAAAATATTCCTTGAGGCCCAAAACTTGTCGGAGTCCATTTTCGACAAATGTTATGCTGATTTTACACCTCTCGGTGTTAGGAGCTCAATGGATATGTATGTTTTAGCAATAGAGATCCCCATTTCTCGGCCATTTTCTAGATTAGAGTGACAGTATCCAATTCTAAAGTGTGGGTAGTCAATTCTATGCACCTCGACGCCACGAGTTCGATGGTACAACCAGATTCAGTAGTTGAGCATCTGATTCTTCAGCCAACTTCAGGGGTTGAGGTATATGCAGTTTGATCATGTGCCTCTTTTTGTTGTGAGATGCATTATGATTTCTAGATCCTTGCTTGATGCATGTGCGGGATATTATTTTTGCTTCATGCGAGATTATGTCATGCTGATAGGAGGTCCATTGTGAGTGAGAGTTCCTATAGCGGAACGTCTCATGGAGAGACAAGCCACTCATGTTGAGGGCACATCCTTGTATGAACATCATACATGTACATCACATCTTCCAGCACTATATGAAGTGGCCTACCCCATCTTGACACTGGGCTCGGAGACGTAGCCCACACTAGGTGAACTCCGTTATCAACGTCTCGCGTTTATATGTTGTTGATGGTTGTCTTGTTTCCCTTATTTACAACATGCACATGTGTTATTTTATTCTCTTTTAAAATGAAATTATAACAACATCATAGAAATAAAATATCATGGGTAAATTCAGTAGTTGACGGACTTGGCTAAAGTGGTATCAGAACAATCTTCTTGCTGATGTGAATTGCGAACATGAACAACGATTGAACGTGCAACAATGGAGGATTGCAAAGACCTGTACGAGGCCATGCTCAGGATTTCCAAAATGGTGGACATGATGTATGAAGCTTATGAAATACGAGAGAAAGAAGAAGCAGAAAGCAATGCTTCATCCACATATTCATCATCATCTTCTCATCATTAGAATGAGGAGATCAACTATAGCCTTCAAGTAGATAACGTTGAATTGAAAGTGATTCTATGAGAGGAGAAAGAGGATAAGAAGGGAGTGTAGCTTTAGTTGCAAGCCGCAGAGGCAGCCTTAGAAGAATTGAAGCACAATGACAAGAGCCTTCAAGCAAAGGATGTTGAATTATGGAGGCTTCTACAAGAAGAGAAAGCAAAGAAGCAGAGACTACAACTTCAACTATGAGCCGTAGAAGAGGCCTTGAAGGAGTTGAAGCACAAAAAAGGCTTGAAGAAGCCATCATCAACTATTTCTGCATCGAAATCTGAGGTAAACAATGTTGACGTTTCTTCAATTTCATCTTCACATGCTATAATTTATGTGGGAAATGTGGAGATACCCATTACAGGAACGGGCATGAGACTCCTCACCAAGATGGAATACAAGGGAGGAGGACTTGGTGTTAATGGCCAAGGCATGATTCAACCATTGGAGTTCGTGTAGAGACCTCAATTAGCAGGTTTGGGGTACACTGAAGGATTGTACCCAAAGGTGTCAGAAGCTCCCAATGCATGGTTGAAACCATTGCTGAAAGAGAATGATGGGAACACTTCACCATCATCCTATGATAACACACATGGTAGTAAAAGAGCCTAGGCAAGCTCTTATCACCATGATCGCACTAGAGACAACCAAGAGAGGTATAACAAGTCTCGGTATTCTAATGTACATTTTTATTACAAACATGTCACTAACAATGAACATAGATCATGGCATAAGAAAGCATGTAGTTTTTGTGGATTACATAACCATGTATTTGCTAAGTGTTGGAAAAGAATGGAAGCACAAAGGAGGATGAGGCATGAAATGCCTTCTCCACAGCAGGAAAAGAAGAAGGCAAAGCAGGTCTGGAGGATGAAGACTCATTGCAGTCATTGTGACAGAAATGGCTATCAGAGAACCACGTGTTGGAGGCTCCATCTAGAGCATCACCTTAAGGACAAAGTGTTAGTGCAGGAACCAGTTGAAACAATTGTTCGATGAGAAAATGCGCCACGGAGAGATGACCCATTCACTTTGATAAGTGAGAGTTGGATTTTTCTAGGTTTGGTAGTGTGTTTGGCCTTACCTTGTAAATCATATGTTGCAATTTAAAATTTAAAAGTGATGATGTGTTTTCCATCACTTATGAAGCAACAATGATATTTTGGCCTTGTATTGATAGTTGGGATATTGATTCTATTTAATGTAAACTTGACCACCAAGTATGGTTATAAACTCGTGGCAAGTGTATGGGATGCTTGGGGCATAGATTGGTCACTTAGTTAAGCATGTAATTTGCAAAATATTGTACTACAGGTTCACAAAGGATGTAGATGTCGGCTCATCGCTTATGGCCCCGAAGGACAAAGGTGAAGGAGAATGAAGGGTGACCTTTCAGAACACTTGTGGCACAGACAAGGTAAAAAGAAACTAGAGATTATGTTCATGATTTTGGTGGACCAAAATCCCCTCAGTGGGGAGGATTCGTCCAGGTGGCTCTAGACACCCTTAGGAGACCAGGAGGGTTGATGATAGGTCAAAATTAGAAGTGGTCAGATTGCTCTTGAACTAGGCTCGAACTGAAGTACTTGTCTTCCTGATTCCAACGGTGCGAACGAATCTCTAATCTGAGCCCGTATGGAGAAGTTAGAGTGAGTCAAATTTTTGGTCAAAGTTGGGCAGTGGGCCAGGTTTAAGAGTCCCACAAATTTATCGTCAATCGGCAGGGAACCCAGCTCCCCAAAATTGGCAAAATTGTGGCCTCATTAATTTTCCCAATGATCCTTATTTTCGTTAAAATGAAAAAAGGCCAATTTTGTTTAAATAACAAAAAAATAATAAAAAAAGGAGTGGCGGGCCATGACCCTCGCCACCCCTGTCGGAAAATATTGCAACAAATTTTTACTATTATATATTGGGTCGGTAGGTCATGAACCCCGCAAAACCCCACGATGCTAAACCACAAAGGCCATAACTATATACCATATAATGTTATGGTTGGGGGCGGGTGGTCAACCCCGCCGCCTAGAAAAACCCATTGTATAACATATTTTAGCCACGTATATAGAGTGGAGTCGACGGGATTTGAACCCGCCCAGCCCACGTGGGCCGACCCCCAATGGGCGGCCCCATAAAATGGGGTCAATGCTATAACAATGCGCCCAAATAAAAACAAATGTATGCCATTCAAACATGTAACACCACACCCAAAATTAACGCGCAACTTTTAAAACAATGTGGTTATGTTAACCAACCATAACCCATATTAAAATATAACGCGCACCCAACCACCAATAGCAAACTTAGCACTGAAATTGTTACACCATCAACCAATTCCTTGTAAACTCTTCCCATAAATTTGTATTTAAACCCCAAAATCATTTTCCATTGAAGGAGGGACTTGGAGCCGATTTGAAGAGTCATTTGATGGTGAGCTCGAAGGTAAAGCAGGGGAACGTTGAGCCCAAACCAGGGGTGGAACCATGAGTGCATCCACAAAGGAAGAACCATGCTGGCACACCTTTCAAGATAGAGAATTTTTGCAGAGAGGATTCCTTGACGCCTGAAATATTATATGGGGTGGTAAAATCCATTTGTCATGATGATATGAATTTTATAGTCATTTTAACCATAATTTCACAGGGAATGCGATGGTCAAGCCAGAATGGTCATATGAGCAACATATTTGCAGATTCCCTGGAGAACAGAATCTTACAGAATCTTGAGGGAATCAAAAGATTCCTTAAGGCCCAAAACTTGCCGTAGTTCATTTTTGACAAAAGTTATGTTGATTTTACACCTCTCAGCAACAAAATGTCAATGGCGATGTCTGTTTTAGTAGTAGATCTCCCCATTTCTCGGCCATTTTCCATATTTGAGTGACGGTGTCCAATTCTCAAGTGCAGTTAATCGATTCTATGCACCTCGATGCCACGAGTTCGATGGTACAACCAGATTTAGTAGATGATCCTCCGCTTCTTCAACCAGCTTCAGGGGTTGAGGTATATGTAGTTTGATCATGTGCCTCTTTTTGTTGTGAGATGTATTATGATTTCTAGATCCTCGCTTGATGAATGTGCGAGATCTTATTTTTTCTTCATGTGATGTTATGTCATGCTGATAGGAGGTCCATTTTGAGTGAGAGTTCCTGTAGCGGAACGTCTCATGGAGAGACAAGACACTCATGTTGAGGGCACATAATTGTATGAAAATCATCCATGTACATCACATCTTCCAGCACTATATGAAGCGGCCTACCCCATCTTGACACCAAGCCCGGAGACGTAGCCCACATTGGGTAAACTCCGTTATCAATGTCTCGCGTTTGTATGTTGTTGATGGTTGTCTTGTTTCCCTTCTTTACAACATGCACATGTGTTATTTTATGCTATTTTAAAATGAAATTCTAACAACATCTTACAAGTAAAATATCATGGGTAAATATGGTAGCTGACGACCCAGATCACCTGAGGAAAATCATAGCCTCATTTTCAGTAGTAGAAGCACTACTCTACAACATAATAATAAGTGGAAAGAGTTTCCAGTGGGGAAAGGGAGAACAAAGGGCCTTCGAGGATCTAAATAGCAAGACCATTCAAGCACCAGTTATGACATTACCAAGCTTGTTGTGGCCCTTTGAAGTGGAAATATATGTGAGTGGTTATGTTGCGGGAGAAGTCTTGATGCAAGGGCATGTATGTTACCATTATGACGTATTTCATGGGGATGTTCTTAACTACCCTACCTCTGACAAGGATCTATATGGCCTAGTGCAAGTTGTAAAGAAGTGGAAGCATTATCTTATGGGAAGGGAGACAATAATCCATATAGATCACTAGCCACTATAGTACCTGCAGGCCCATAATAAGTTACAACAGACCAGACATTACTAGTGGATGGGGTTTCTAAAGTAGTTTCATTTAGTGATTAAGTACAAGAAGGGCAGAAAAAAAAAGTTGTCCAACATGCTTTCACAACCACACACATTAAATATCACACATTTTGGGACTCTTATGCACATGGATCCATTCACACATGATGCATACAAAGAGGCACATTTAGAGGATAAGGACCTCAAGGAGGCATTTCAGCAATTGCAAATTCAGATTCATGTGCACGATGGCGACAACACCATTGACGACCATCTCCAAGATGGGTTACTCTACAAGCTGGATAAGCTTATGTTCCTAAAGGTGAGCGATTGCAGCTCATTAGAGAGACTCCCACCTCCAAGGTTGTAGGGCACTTTGGTGTAGGGAAGATCTTGGCTAACATGCAGAGGCATGTGTATTAGCCCAAGGTGCAAGAACATGTAGTTAGGTTCATAAGAGGATGCATGCTTTGTTGTACCAACAAGTCTAGCAATAGGAAACAAGGTCTATATAATCCTTTACCTATACCCACTCGTCCTTGGGAGTATGGAATTTTTGGGAGTTTTACCAACAACCAAGAAGGGACATGACTACCTATTCATTGTAGTTGACAGGTTCAATAAGATGTGTGTCCAGATGCCCTATAAAAAAGACCACCAGTGGGAAATAAGAAGCTAACTTGTTCTTTAGACAGGCATGTGTGCACTTTGGGATACCAAACAAAATTGTTTCATATAGGGACACAATATTTCTCAATGCATTCTAGACTATATTCTGGGATAATATGGACACAAAGTTGAATATATCTAAAGCATTCCATCCACAAACATATGGGCAGACAAAAGTAGTCAATAGGACATTGGTGCAACTTCTGAGGGGATACAACCAGAAGCATTCAAAGGCTCGGGAGAATATTTGGTATATATACAACCTTCTTACAATAGAGCAGTCCACACTTCTACAAGAAAGTCCCCATTTGAAACATTTTTTGGATATTTTCCGCCTTCACCTTTTGGACATTGCATATGGATAGTAAGGAAGAGAAATGGAAGATCTTGCAGGAGACACCTTGAGGTTTTAAAAACTTATAGAGAATATAGGGAAGATCCATATACATGTACAAGAGTCACTGCAGAAGTCACAAGAGAAATATAAGGCCATGCATGATCATCATATGACAAAGAAAGTGTTCAAGGTGGGAGACTGAGTATGGCTATAGTTGAACAAGGAGAGGCTACAGGGGTCTGGTAAGAAAATATAAGCTTTGCAGTATGGTCCCTTTGAGATACGAGAAAAGGCGGCTGATAATGACTATTGACTCAATACACCACCATATATGCGCATTTACTCAATTGTGAATGTAAAGAATATGAAAATCTATGAGCCTTCTATACTAGATCGGGAAGAGGAACATATCTTACCATCTACGGAGGTTTTGGCACTAGATACTTAGGCAGAGTTGGAAGAAGAGGAATTTTTGCATAAGAGGTCCATAGCTACAAGACTAGGGCAACATTACCTTTGGAAGATTGGGTTGAAAGGACAACTTCCATGCAAAGCTAAATAGTACACCCGAGAGAAGGTGGAGGAAAACGTTTCTCACCTCATTAAGTATAAGATTTTTGGGACAAGAATCTTCCCAAAATAGGGAGGTGTGATTGGTATTAGATCATTATATTTTTTTTCATCTGTCTCGATGCTCTCAAAGTGAAAAAAATGAAGGAATCAACTCTTTGGACCATTTTTACTGACGGGACGCAGTTTGACAAATTTGGGTTTGAAACCTTACAGGATAATTTTAAGACATCAAACCACATTTTTTTGGGGTAATAATTTGTTTCCTTAGCATATAACATTTTTTTCAAAATTTACACACAAAGACCTTTCCAATAGCACAAGAATCACGACAATCAGAGTCGGTGTGCTCAAAGAAGTTGACCTTCATGTTTTCACCACCATAGTTCAAGTGGATGCCACATCAGTCCCCATAATTAATGGAAAATGGGATAGCTACGTGATTATGAAGAAGAATACTCTAGAAGAGTTTATATTTTAACTTTGGTTAAGAGTTTAGGTAGTCAAGCCTAACCACTAATAGGTTATCAGGTTGTGTTATAACTGGGCCACTAGGAGGAAAAGGGGTTTCATTCTTTTTAGTGCATTTGTTCCATAGTTGAGAAAAAATAACTAAGAGGGATTGGAGATAAAGCAAACATAGAGGATTTTTGCATTGTCGTATCCCACAAGCCACATACCATACTTCTTTGTACTCATAACCATTTTTCTATTCAAAGAAAGAGAGTAAAGCAACCTCACCTTCTAGCTGGGCTTTTCTCCCGAAAGGGTTTCCCAAGTCATATCTTGTGTCAAATGTGTGTGTGAGTTTATATTTTGTTGTTTTCTATTTTCTGCATAATTTTAATTTGCATGCATACATTATTAACAATAATCTACATATCCAAAAATCTAAAAAGAAATAAAATTCTAATAGTGTATAATTTCATATTTTAAATGTAATTTTATTAAATCTGTTGTGACGAACTATCCAATGGAATATATATATATATATATATATATATATATATATATATATATATATATATATATCTTGATCAACTATCAAGTGCTAAGAGGGGTCAAATCTCTCCAGTTGCAAATTTTTCTTCAAATTTTGCACTCAAAAAAAGGTTTGCACCTTAATACTTTGATCCTTCTCAATGATTGATAGAGAGAGGGAGTTAAGATGGATGTTTATTTTTTAAAATTTTGTAGTGTTTGTTTTCATTTATGTTATGAACATCACAATTAAAATGAGTTATAATTAAAGTTTGAAAACCTAAAATCAAATTGATTTTAGAATATTATCTATTTAATTTTTGAAATATTCTAAATTTATAATAATTATCAAATAAAATAATTGAATTTTAATCTATAATAGTCACATAATTGGTCCTCGCCTATGTCATAAAACTACTTTTGGCTAAGAGATCGTCTTCCTCGGAAGTAAGGAAACAAGTTAACAACCCAAGACCGTGAGGCATCTGGTAGGAGTAAAAGTCTCTCCCCTTACGGGCCCAGAGTGTAATTCCAAGTGACTTAGTTTTAATTCCAAGTGACATAGTTTTCCTCGAATAAGTACGAGTCAGACTACATTTACAGATAGCAACGAATAATAATTATCTTCATTGCTGATTTGACAACTAAATTATAATAAATTTTTCCACTGTTAAAAAACATAAAAAAAAAAAAATAACTACACAACATTATTATTATAACATAAAATTAAAAAAAGAAAGAAAAAAAAATGGAAAAAACAAAAAAATAATAATCCCGAAAAATTAGTTGAACCTACTACAAAAATATAGCAATCCCGAAAAATTAGTTGGGACTCATTAAAAATAAAAAAATAGCCATGCAACATTATTATTATAACATAAAATTAAAAGATAAGACAAAAGGATAAGAATGAAAAAAATACCATAAAACCAAAAGATAAGACAAAAGGATAAGAATGGAAAAAATACCCTTCCCACATTGAAAATGCTACTACAAAAATATAGTAATCCCGAAAAATTAGTTGGGTCTCATACGAAAAAAGGATAGTACACGTGTTGAGCGCTCCCCAAGATAAATTAAGTTAGTAGTCGACCTGAATGCAAAACTTCAATCTTCTTTTGCGTCTTGGTGTTACATTGATGAAATTGATATAGGTAGTAGTAGTAGTTGTGGGCATCATTATCTCTGGTGCAAATTTTGGGAATAGGTGTTACATTGATAAAACTGATATATAGCTTCTTGGTGATACATTGATAAAATTGATATATAATTAGTAGTAGTTTTTGTAAGTGTTATTATTTATATGGTAAATTTTGAGAATATTTTTTATTATTATTTATATTGTAAATTTTGAGAATATTATTTTTTTTAGTTTTAATATTATATTGATAAAATTGATATACTAGCATTATTTTCTTTTCAGTGTTGTTGTTACAATGATAAAATTGATATAGATAGTAGTTACTGGTTTCCAAAGTATTTTGAGGCCAATTATTTCATCTATTCAAATCTAGAATATTCTGAAGATCTATAATCCCCATACGTTCAAGTAACACTTGCTATCCATTCCTGATAAGAAACTATAATCCCTTTTATATATAAATGGATCAGTAATTTCTGATTCCATGGAAGCTTCAGTGGATTCCATTCATCATGTTTTAGCTCAACCTATCAACTCATCATGTGAATTTATGGCAACTGACGAGTTCTAGCTTTACGAGATGATATTATCTGTTGTGAAGCCCATGGCTTTTGAAAGCATCCATGTTTCTCAACATTCCTGACATTATTTCCACAACAAGCAATGGAGGCCCCTTTTCTGTTGAGAATATTGCATCTCACATTTCTACTACAAATTCATCATTTACTCGTAATTCCCATGTGGATGTGGGATACTTCTATAAAATTTTGAGGTTTCGTGCTTCCTATGGCATTTCACTTAACAAGAAGAAGCCAATCACAGAGATAATGTAGACACCAAGAAGATTAAGTACAACTTGACAGGCATCTCGTAGCTGCTAGCCAAAACCATAATTTAAGAGCATAAACACACTAGTAGACGTTGGAGGAGGTGTGGGATTTGCACTTGAAATTAATGGAGTAAGTTTGTTTCATGGTTGTGTGTGTGCCTTAGTTTAGGCTTTGTTCATATTTTGTAGGAGATAGTTTTAATCTCCCTAAATTGAATGTAAAATTATTTATTTCCGATTTTATGATAAATGGAATAGAGCGATATTGCTTGGGCAGTCTCCAAGTGTAGCTCGTCTCACTTGTGAGCTGCTAGCTTCAGATTGCACGTTTTATTCTAACTTGAATTTCCATTTTTTATATTTTTATTAGAGCTTTGTGTGAGTTGGTTCTGTAGTAAGGAGATAATTTGTGGCTGATATCAGAGAGCCTTTGTGGCTGATAGCCTTGGTGGTTGGGATCAGAGGTACGCTGATATTTTTTTTTGTGATAGAGCGTTGTTTTTTTCTGATTAAACTTGTGCAATGTTCCCCCAAAAAATAGAGTTTTCACTTACCAACGTTGGTAGTACACGAGGACAAAACGTTGTTCAACGCTGATGGTCCGTACTGATGCCCACCCTGATCATGAAAACTTATAGGAATTTTCTTCAGCGCGACCTGCAACTAGGTGAACTCGCGCTAGTGTTTTTTTCCTGTTAAAGGCGGCCCAAGACCAGATGTAACTATGTTAATGGTCCTATTCATCTGTCTGAGTTAGATCTGTCGATCTACTATTGGTGGATCTAGAGTTAGATCCACAGATCTATTGTTGGAGGATCTAGAGGTGGATTCACAAATCAATTGTTGGAGAATCTAGTGTTGGATCCAGAGATCATCGATTGGATTACTGGATCTGTATATTGGACCAGTGGATATGTTATTGGAGTCGTGGATCTATTGATCATACAAGCTCCTGTTGGTGCTCGTGAATTAAGAGTTGGGCACTGTTGAATGTTTTTCAGTCACAATGAATAATCACATTACAGAGACATACCTTAATGAGAGAAATAAGCTCGATGGGTCAAATTGCACCAATTGGAAGTTCAAGTTGCAGACATTTCTTGAGGGTTCTAGTGTGTGGACAATTGTAAACGGAGATGAAGCAAAGCCGATTGCAGTTGGAGGTGCCACAGTCACATCAGTTCAAGAGTGGGTAAAAAGGGAAAATAAAGTGAATGTGTTGTTGAAGATGTTAGTGAAGGAGAGAATAATCCCTCATATTCGAGGCTACAAAACCACCAATGAGATTTGGGTGACACTCAAGGATTTGTATGAACCGAAAAATACAAATCGTGTGTTTTTTCTGAAGAGTAAGATTTTTTCCATTAGAATAGAAGAAAATGAATCTGTTGTTGCATTCATCTCACAGATTAAAGAACTGAGAGACAAGTTAGGTGACATAGGGGAGAAAGTATCCAACTTGGATCTCGTTACAATTACCTTAAATGGCATGACAAAGGATTATCAAATGTTAATTATAGGGATTGAAACAAGGGAGAAAGCTCCCACCTTTAAATAGTTGATAGGGATTTTGATGTAGGAAGAAGAGAGATGAAATAATTCGAAGCCTCAGAATGCAAATATGGACTTGGTGGCAAAGAAAAATTTCTTCAAAGGGAAACTGAGAGGAGGACAGAAAAGCAGCGGTCCGTCTCAGAAAAATCCATTTTCAGGTATGTCATCTGCTAAAAATGATTATGGAATTAAGTGTTTTTACTGTGGCGAAACTGGTCATGTTGCTAGAGATGGTTATAAAAAGAAGAATGATGAAAACATACATAGAACCAAGAGGCATACAAGGCATTTTTCTGGCGAATATCTGAATCATGATCTTAAATTATTTGTTTTTGATGTTACTTGTTTTGTTGAGACAGATGAGGCTGGAACTTGGTTTTTGGATTCTGGAGCTTCCACTCATATGACATGTAATAAACACTGGTATGAAAATTTTAAGGAGACCAACAATGGTGCTAACATCTACTTGGGAGACGACAGAGCATATCATATTAAAGGGTATGGAGATATTCTTGTGATATTGTCTAGTGGCAATATCAAGCACATCCAGAATGTCATGTATGTGCTTGGTATTAAAAAGAATTTGATCTCTGTCTCCAATGATTATAAATCAGAATTTAAAGGTAGATTTTTTAAAACTTACTATATTGTAAAGGATTTGTTGGATCATCAGAAGTCGGTTACATCAGGAATAAGTGTTAGAGGCCTATTTAAGTTGAATGTTATAAGCATGCCACATCAAGATTTAACTTCAACGAATTTGACAATAGAGAATATTTGGCATCGAATGTTTGGTCACACCAACCTTCATGATTTATTGTTGTTGCAGAAACAAGGTATGGTTAATGGAATTCCCATTTTAATAAATGATCATATTGACTGTGAAGGTTGTGCACTTGGAAAACTGCATAGAGATGAATTTCCCTCTAGCTTAAATCAGAGAAAGAAACACATACTTAAACTTGTGCATATTGATATTTGTGGACCTATGCATACAAGGTCTTTAGGTGGAGCTTACTATTTCCTATTATTTATTGATGACTGCACAAGGTATACTTGGGTATACTTTCTTATAAATAAAAGTGATACTTTCAAGTACTTTAAAGAATTTGTAAATTTGGTTGAAAAGAAGACAGGGAAAGTCATTAAAATTCTCCGCTCGGGCCAAGGAGGAGAATAGAGACTTGGGAACTTCATCAAATACTACAGAGATCATGGAATAGCAAAAACATTTATAGTACCCAACACTCCACAACAAAATGGTGTTTCAGAAAGAAAGAAAAAAGATTTGGTGGAGTGTGCATGTATCATTATGAAAGGTAAGAACCCATCCAATGGTTTTTGGGCTAAAGAAATTAGTACTACAATTTATTTAAAGAACATAATACCAACTAGGTGTCTTGATCTCAAGACTCTATTTGAGGCTTTGTATGGTTTTAAACCTGCAGTCAATCATTTGAGAATATTTGGTTCTAGATATTTTTCACACATTCCTAAGGAAGATAGGAAGAAATTGGATGCTAAAGCTATAAAATGTATATTTTTAGGGTATTGTTCTAATTTCAAAGCCTATAAGATGTTTAATCCATCTACTCACAAGGTATTTGCGAGTAGAGATGTTATATTCCATGAATAGGTTGATGAAGGGAATAAGGAAAAAATTTATGAGGAGTGGCACATTCCTTTAGTTATTTATGACGACAATGATGAAGCCAAAGAAAGACATTTACATCATCAGCAGCAAAAAGAGGAATCTAGTGATGTGGATACATTTAGCAGTCGAAGTCCATTCAAAGGTGAGAAAGAAATCACACAGGACAGAATTTAGGCAATTCCCCTACCAAGGATATCAGGATGACAAACTCACTTACCTACAAGGTACAAATATTATGCTCTTATGACTAATATTTTAAATGTTGTTGAGCCCATGAATTATAATAAAGCTGATCAATATGATGAATGGAGACTAGCTATGAAAGAAGAGTATGAGTCCATAATTAAAAATAAAACTTGGGAACTAGTTGAACTGCCAAAAGGAAAAGAGCCCAGAGCTTGTAAATGGTTATACAAACGTAAGTTGAAAGCAGATGATAGTGTAGATAAGTATAAAGCTAGGTTGGTGGTCAAAGGGTACTCGTAGAGAGAAGGGATTGATTATGAGGATACTTTTGTGTAGAAATTATACAACATGCCTGTATATTTTGGATTCACCCGATCTAACAATGTACTAAAGTGAAATACTGAACCGCTTCTACAAATATTTTGTGGAATTAAAAACACAGTCGCTAATCACATGAACATGAAGAAAGATAATCACACACAACACAGATAATTTCCCGGGGAAAGCTTACAGCTAAAAACCCCACTATATTATATTGTATATTCAACATGGATCATGAAACAATTACATACAAAACACTTCTCACAAGAGCCCTCCAGTACTCACCTAATTGTCTCACACTTTCATATGCAAAACTGGCCAACACATAGCCAATTCTCAGCTTCCAGATAGCCTGCCTTGCTTCCGCAATCCCTGACGGTAAAGATCCCTAAAATATAGGAATTCTTTCCTACCTTGAGTGAGCAAGTATCATGGGCACTCCAATGGGTGTTTGTTTGCATGTGTGCAACCCAATAATCCTACAGCTGATAGTCAACTTCCCTTTCACCTAGAACTCAACTGAGTCTCCACTGGATCTGACATGCATGCAGCTAATAATAGTAAATCCTTAGTTGCATGTGAGATCACTGATTGTGAATTAATTAATATTTAATTAACTTGATATCTCACTAGTGTATCTTCAGTTACAACTAGCACAGTTGAGTTTAACTCACTTAACTGAGTTAAAATATTTACAACTTACACCAACTCATGCACCACTGCACTTCGAACTCTGTTACAACTAGAATTACTCTGCATGCCTCACCAACTACCTCTAAATCAAAATCCACTAGCTAACTAAATTTATCACTTTCAGTTAACTCATTCAAGTCCACATTGAGAATAGATTACAGTTTAATGTTCATCTTAATTAAGGGATAACCAAAATAGACATGCACACAAAAATAGCACTGTGGGCCCCACCCTAGTTTGGGTGCTTAATGCAACCAGGTGTTGAATGCGCTAGGTGATTAATGCACTAGGCATGGGTGCTTAATTTTGTTGTTGAATCTCAACACTCCATCTCAACAAGAAAGGGATTATCCTTCACCCCGATCCTATCTCTATGGTATTCGAATTTGCTCCTGGTGAGTGCCTTCGTCAAAATATTTGCATCATGATCTTCCGTCGGAATGTACTAAAGAAAAATTATCCTTCTCTACACACAATCTCTGAGATGATGGTACCATATATCTATAGCGGCTTGGATCTATCATGAAACACAAGGTTAATTGACAGTTTAATGCAACTCTTATTATCACAATGAATCATTGTCGGATCCATCTGAGAACCAAACAAACCAACCAAGATATTTCTCATCCAGATAGCCTCACATGTAGCTTGAATTGTTGCCATGTATTTTTCTTCCGCTGAACTGAGTGCCACGAATCATTGCTTCCTGATGTGGTAGCAAACTATTGTCGATCCAATGCTAAAGATCCCCCCTAATGTGCTCTTTCTGTCTGATTGACTGCTAGCCCAATCTGCATCTGTGAAGCCATGCAACTTCACTCCCTTTGTTCATCTGTACCATAGAACATACTCTGATGTGCCCCTCAGGGATCTTAGGACATGCTTCCCCACCTTCCAAAAGAGCTTGGTAGGCTTAACTATAGCTTGACTGAGCTAGTTAACTGCGTAGCAAATGTCTGGTCTCGTGTTCACCAAATACATTAGCGAACCCACTAACTTTCAGTAGACAGTAGTATCCACTACCTCTCCATAAGTAGCATCCTCTTTCCTCTAATTTCCTGTAAGAGGAGTATCCATGGGTTTGTAGCTCTCCATGTTAAACTTACCCAATATCTGCTTTTCATACTTGCCTTGAGACAAAAAAATTTCACCATCCCGCTGCCATATTTCCAATCCAAGGAAATAATGAAGGAGTCCCATTTCCTTCATTTTGAACTCCCTTGCAAGATCCTCCTTGCATGAGTGTATCAACTGCTCATCACCAGTCAAAATTAGATCATCAACATAAAGAAAAATGATCAATAGCTTACCCTCAACCACAATCTGGTACATGTTTGCATCTGTTTCACTTTTGGTGAAGCCCAGTCTGGTGAAATAGATGTCTATCTGAGTGTACCAAGCATGGGGTGCTTGCTTCAGCCCATATAGTTCTCTTTAGAGTCTGCACACATGCAATTCACACTTGAAGATATTAAAACCTTCAGGCTGCTCTATGTACACCTCTTCCTCAATGATCCCATTGAGAAACACATTTTTCACATCCATCTGATGAATGCGCCAACCCATATGCGCTGAGAGTGAAAGGATGGATCTTATGGAAGAGTACCTTGCAATAGGTGAAAAAGTCTCATCATAATCTATCCCCTTGATTTGTGAGAATCCTCGGGCCACAAATCCGGCCTTGTATTTCTCCACACTCCCATCAGCAACTTGCTTTACCTTGTAGATCCATCTCGATCCAACCACTGATTTGTCAACCGGCCTTGGGACTATCTCCCATGCACTATTCTTGACAATGGAGTCATATTCCTCCACCATTGCATCAAACCAAGTTGGCTACTGCACTGCTTCCTGAAAGGAAGATGGTTCAATCACAATACATTTTCTCATAAGAGCCATGTATCTAATAAATCAGTTAGGAGACTCTCTCTATCTTCACTGTGAAGTAGGGGCTCCTACACTCTCTGCAGCATGAAGTCTCAATCTATGAGCTTCTGCGGTGCACCTTCTACCATTTATGATGGATTACTTTGCATGAGTGTTTTCCTCCACTCCATGAACCTCCTCATGTGGCTGATCCACATCTTGAGACTCATCCTTAGGAACCAGCAGTTCCTCCTCTCCGTGCAAGTCCAACTCCCTCTCAAGGGACAACCGCATGGCTTTCTCCTCATCAAATTTGATATCCTGTTGCACAAAAAGCATTCTGCTATTTGGCAAATACACATGATAATTATGGGGTGTTTCAATGTACCCCACAAAAATCCCAACCTCAACTGTTGGCTCCAACATCTTCCTGGCGTCCTTAGTCACATGCACATAAAAAGATGATCCAAAAATCTTAAAGTGTGAAACATTAGGTTTATTTCCAGTGAAAGCCTCTTCAGGTGTACTCATGCCAAGTACTCTATGAGGACAACGATTTTGCACATGTACCGCTATATTGCATGCTTCTGCCCACAGATGCATCGGTAGGCCTTGATCATGCAACATTGCTCGTGTTGCACCCGAAATATTTCTGTTCTTCCTCTCCATCGTCACCCATTTCAATATGCATCTAAATATGTTTCTCCTCCAAGTCACTGAAAAGTTCCTTATCTCCCATCATGTGAAAGGAAGCGTCACTATTCAAATACCACACAGATCCCAATGCAATGGACACCATGCATGCGATCAATGAGAAGTCAAGCTCAAATTGCGAGGCAAGGGCCTCACAGCTGCAAATCCTCCAACCTTATTCTTCTTCTTCTTTTGTGGACAGTTAGTAGAAAATTCCCATGCTCGTGAGAGTGAAAACACTTCACCTTGGACATGTCCTGCTTCTTGCCATTCTTGGACTCAGATTTAGAATGGAATTTCTTCCCCTTACCCTTTCTCGCCTTGGCAGCCAAAGCACAATCCTCTTCATCCTCATTCTTAGATGAAGATCCATCTCTGGTGTTCCGTCTGAACTCCTCTTGCACCAAATCCAACCACAGTCGTTCCTGATCTAGAAATTTTTTCCTTCCATTGAAAGAGTCTTGATAACTGTGCCAACTATTAGGAAGTCCTAGGAGAGCCAAGCTCACAAAATCATCATCAGCAACTATTATTCCAACTCTCCGCAGTTCATCTCGATATTGGACAAATTTTGTTAGATATTTTGGAATGGTGTCGCCCTTTTCCATCTTGATCTTCCTAAGTTTATCTTTGAGCGCCAATTTCCTATGGTCGTTGTTGTTTTGAAATAGATCCGTCAAAGAATTCCACATTGCATATGATGTGGCTTTCCCATGGAGGCTTGAGACAATGTGGTTTCGTACTCCCTCCAACATGATCATCCTCACCTTTGCCACTTTCTTTTGCCATGCATCAAGATTTGAAGCATCAGGCTTAGGAACATCTTTGTCAATGAATTCCTTCAAGCCATTGTCTTCGAGTACTGCTTCCATCATGCCCTTCTAAGAAATATATTTCGAGCTGCCCTAGAGTTCATACTGTAACCTCAAGACATTGAAAACCATTTCGATCTTGAATCAGCTGTAGCACCAAGAAAGTCTTTCTGCAAATTCGAATTCTATCCAGTCACAAAATCAACTCCTGCTTCACTTCTGCAATTTCCTGCGCTCTAATACCATGTAGAAATTATACAACATGCATGTATATCTTGCATTCACCCAATATAACAATGTACTAAAGTTAAATATTGAATCACTTCTACAAATATTTTGCGGAATTAAAAACACAATCACTAATCACATGAACATGAAGAAAGATCAATCACACACAACACAAATAATTTCCCTGGGAAAGCTTACATCTAAAAACCCCACTATCTTCTATTATATATTCAACATGGATCATGAAACAATTACATAAAAAAATCTTCTAACAAGAACCCTCCAGTAATCAGCTCATTGTATCACACTGTCATATGCAAAACTGACCAACACATAGCCAATTCTTAGCCTCCAGATAGACTGCCTTGCTTGCACAATCCCTAACGGTAAAGATCCCTAAAAGATAGGAATTCCTGCTTTCCTTGACTGCACAAGTATCATGGTCACTCCAATGGGTGTTTGGTTTCGTGTGTGAAGCCCAATAATCCTATAACTGATAGTCAAATTCCCTTTCACCTAGAACCCAACTGGGTCTCCACTAGATCTGACATGTATGCAGCTAATAATAGTAAATCCTCAGTTGCATGTGAGATCACTGATTTTGAATTAATTAATATTTAATTCACTTGATCTCTCACTAGTGTATCTTCAGTTACAACTAGCACAACTGAGTTTAAATCATTTAACTGAGTTAAACTATTTACAACTTGCACCAAATCATGCACCACTTCACTTCGAACTCTGTTACAACTAGAATTACTCTGCATGCCTCACCAACTACCTCTAACTCGAAATCCACTAGCTAACTGAATTTATCACTTTCAGTTAACTGATTCAAGTCCACATTGAGAATATATTACAGTTTAGTTTCCATCTTAATTAAGAGATAACCAAAATATAAATGCACCCAAAAATAGCACTGTGGGCCCCACTCTAGTCTGAGTGCTTAATGCAACTAGGTGCTGAATGCACTATGTGCTTAATGCACTAGGCGTGGGTGCTGAATTTTCTTGTTGAATCTCAACATTTTTCTTATATAGATAAGTTAAATACTATTAGCGTGTTAATAGCTCTAGCTACAAAGTACCATTGGAGCTTACACCATTTAGATGTGAAATCTTCTTTTCTAAATGGAGAATTGAAGGAAGAAGTGTATTTGACACAACCTGAAGGGTTCATTAAAAGGGGCAAAAAAATTTGGTCTATAAATTAAAAAAGGCATTGTAAGGGCTGAAACAGGCTCCCAGATATTGGTATGAGAAAATAGAATCTTTCTTCTTACATCATCATTATAAGAGAAGTAAAAATGATACAAATGTGTATACCAGATTTGATTCAAAGGGGTAGATTGTGTTAATTTACTTGTATGTTGATGATTTAATTGTTACTGGAAATTGTGATGAATTGGTTGAAGAAATTAAAGTGAAGATGCCATGGGTATTTGAAATGAAGGACCTTGGAGAACTGCATTATTCTTTGGGTCTTGAAGTCTGGAGAGATTCTAGCTATACTTTTGTTACTCGAGGAAAGTATGTCAGGGAATTGTTGAAGAAATTCATTATGGATCAGTGTAAATTTGCTTCAATACTTATACAAAAAAATGTTAAATTTCAAAGTGATGATGGTTCTAAAGAGGTGGATGCTACATTGTACATAAAATTAGCTTGAATTTTGATTTATTTGACCACAACCAGACTTGACTTAAAATATTCAATCATTTTGTTGAGTCAGTTTATGATAAAACCCCTTGAAAATCATTGGGTGGCAGCAAAAGGTGTCCTAATGTATCTTCAAGGAACCATAAATTTTGGCATTAACTATACTAATGATTTTGATGTTAAACTGACAGATTATTCAGATTTAGATTGGGCTGGAAATTGGATTATAGAAGATCTATAACAGGGTATGCTTTCAATATTGGGTTCAGGGTCATTTCTTGGAGTAGTAAAAAGCAGATTGTTGTATATTTATCATCAGTAGAAGCAAAATATCAAGCTGTATGTGCAACCACTTGTGAAGAAATATGGTTGAGAAGACTTCTTCATGATGCAGGAGAAGAAAAAAAGGATTCTACAATGATTAAATGTGACAACCAAAGTTCCATCAAGCTGGCTAATAATCTTGTTTTTCATAAAAACACAAAACATATAGATACTCAATTTCATTTTGTTAAATAAAAGGTTCAATCCAAGGAGATTTTTCTTGAATATTGTAACACCTATGAAAATGCAACTAATATCTTCACCAAGCCTCTTAGGAAGATCAAATTTGAATTGTTTAGGGAGATTTTAGGTGTGCAAGTGAATCCTTTCTCTATTACGGGGGAGACTTGAAATTAATGGAGAAAGTTTGTTTCATGGTTGTGTGTGTGCCTTAGTTTAGACTTAGTTCCTATTTTATAGGAGATAGTTTTGATCTCCCTAAATTGAATGTAAACTTATTTATTCCTGATTTTACGATCAATTGTATAGAGAGATACTGCTTGGGCAGTCTCCAGGTGTAGCTCGTCTCACCTGTGAGATGCTAGTTTCAGATTGCAAATTTTATTCTAATTTGAATTTCCATATTTTATCTTTGTCCATGATTGTCAAGGAACATTCAAACATTCATGGCATTAATCTCGATATTCCACACACATTAGCGAGGTCAAATAATGAACCTCGCTTATGCCTGTTGGATCCAGAATATTCTAAGAATCCACAATCTATTTAAGCTAAAAGTGAAGAAAATGGAGGGAGATATATTCGAACACATATGTTACGCCAATGCAGTCATGATGAAGGTTTCACCTTTTTATAAAGAAATTTAGTTGTGCTATTATTATTACTCTTACATCTTGAGGGCTCAAATATTGTATTATTATTATTATTATTATTGTGGATTATGCATGGTTTGGAGGAAGAGGAGTGTGTGAAATTGTGCAAAGACACAACACGAGCGAACGAGAAGATGTTAATTGTGGAAGCAGTTATGGAAGGAGGCAAGCAAGGTGAGATCATGTTGAGGTGATTGGGTTTGTTATTTGATGCAACGTTGATGGTTTATACAATTGGTGGGAAGGAGAGAACAGAGGAAGAATTTAGAGGGTTGGCTTCAATATTTCTACCATCATCAAGTTGACTTTCCTTCAAGCACTTACAATGCTCTCCAAATTTTATTAAGTTGTCCTGCTACAGATTGTCTTGCTTAATGTGAGTTTTATATCAAATATGAATGATCAGTGATATAAGGACTGAGAAGCACTTACCAGTGATGAAAGAATGAATTTTTCATCGTGTCCCTTGCTATATATTGGAATACGTGTTGCTGGTGAATCTATAGGTTCAACATTTACATTTAGCTTTATTGTAGTGCTTTGATCATAAGGAGGTTTAGTGAAGTATTCTAAAAATAATAAAAATATTAAGGGAGTTTATAAGGCACACCTGAGTTATTGAGTGGGTGGTTTTTGCTTTCTTTTAGGAAAATATTGTAGAATATTATGATTAATGTTAGTATCACTAATGATAATGTTATGTTATATATACAATTTGAATGGGTTTAAGAGTGTATTTATTTTTAAAAGAATATAAAAAATATAATTTCAAGTTTAGAAAAATAAAATATGTATATTTCTTTAAAAATATAAATTTAAATTTAGAAATGTAAAATATGTATACTTATTTAAAATTTAAAAATTACAAATAAATTTTTTATTCCACAAATAAAAATTTTATATACCATTTTAATAACTAACTTAACAATTAAATAACTATGCTCATATATTTGTAAAATTATATATATTCTTAACATATTTTATAAGAAATTACAAAGCAATAAGGTAATCATAAGTATTTGGCTTAAAAAAACGCAAAGTCATATGTTTAAATGGATCATGGAAAAACAATTTCCAAAGTCTCGAAATGAAACTAACTTACTTTGATATAAGGAAAATTTGCACGGGTGCATATCCTCCTTTTATAATGTTCTAAATAATAATCATAATTTCCTTTCCTTTAATATAATTCGCAATATATATTTTATATTAATTACATTTAAATTTATTATTATAATCAAAATGCACTCTAGAATAATGAGACTTATTATACCTTCTCTGGTGGTCTCTGGTGCGATCATGGTGATGAGAGCTTGCCTCAGCTCTCTCACTGCAACATGCACTACCATGGAATGATGGTGAAGTGTTTCCATCATTCCTCTTCCTTGGTGAGTTCAACAATGGTTGTTTGCCTTTGATGTCCTTCAAACATCCTTCTTCAGTGTACTCCAAACCTGCATAACGAGGTTGTTGCACAACCTCCAATGGTTGAGTTATGCCTTGGCCATGAACGCCAAGTCCTCCTCCTTTGTACCCCATCTTGATGAGGAGTCTCATGCTGGTTCTTGCAATGGGTATCTCCACACTTCCAACCGAAATGATATCGTGTGAAGAAATTGAAGAGAAATCAACATTGTTTACCTTAGCTTTCGATTGCGAAATAGGTGAAGAAGGCTTCTGTAAGCCTTCGCTGTGCTTTACTTCCTCCAATGCCTCTGTCATGGCTTGTAGCTGAAGTTGCAACTGTTGCTTCTCCTCCTTCCCTTCATGTAGGAATGCCTTCAATGCATCATGATTTGCTTGCATAATTTCGTTGTTGCGCTTCAATTCTTCCCATGACTCTGTCGTGGCTTGCAACTGAGGTTGAAACTACTGCTTCTCCTCCTTCTCTTCCTGTAGGAATGCCTTAAATTCATTGTTCTTTGCTAATTGTTTTTCATAAGCCTCGTACAACATGTCTGCTTTCTCGGACACCCTGAGCATGGTCTCGTACATGTCCTTGACATTCTCCATGGCTCAACTCAGCGCACGTTCAATGTTCATGCCTGCAATCCAATCAGCAAGAAGACCTGCTCTGATACCACTTGATCCAGGGTAAATTCTGGATACCCTTAACTAAGATCTTTTACTTCAGCTAAAAAATTAGAATTGCATTTAATTAAAGCGTTAATGAACGTAAATGAACAACTGCATGCTGTAAAAAGAGGAACATAACATGTCAAGATCAATAATCATAAGAACACGTCATTTGATAATGAAGTTCATCCAGGAGGGACTACATCTCTGGGCCTCGGTGTCAAGATGGTGTAGGCTGCTGCATTAAGTGTTGTAAGAAGAGGATGTACATGGATGTGTTTCTCTGACATACAAGGAAAATTCCCTCACACAGGAGTGGCTAGACCTCTCTACGAGATGTTCCACTGCGGAACTCTCATGCATAAAAAAAGGAAATCCTATTAGTATGACAATAGATCACACGTAAAGACTGTGAGTATCTTGCCAACATGGAAAACAAGGGATCTCAATGACATACGTGTGACGCAGAGTATCCCGCCAACATGGCATAAAATGGTTCTCAACAAGATACATGAGTATCCCACCAATATGGCATCAAGGGATCTCAGCATAATACAAGTCCACAACAGAAAGTACATCAATAAAAAAACAAGGCAAGATCCCACGACTCATACGTCAACATGGATCTGTACAACACTAAGCATATCAGGAACAAAGAAGTATATGAAATCACATCATATACCTCACACTGAAGATTACTGAAGAATGGTCTGATGCTGTTGCTGGATCTGAAATCACCATCACAATCGTGGCGTCGAAAGGTGTGAAATTGACTGCTCACTCTGAAAGCTGACACCTGCAACTTCACTTCAAAAAGTGACTGAAAAATATCAAGCTCAGATGGAAAATATGAATATGCCATCAGATTCGTGACGTCGAATAATGCAAAATCAACTATCCATTTGTTGAATTCTGAGAAAGTGAAGATATGGGACAAAAAGGAATCTTTTAGATTCCCCCTAGATTCCTCCATGGGTGGACTGGAAATCTGCAACTCAAAAGGCGAATCCGACCTTGCCAATGCGTTCCCTGCGAAAAATCGTGAAAAATGACTATAAACTTGACTATATTCCGACATGGAGAAAATTTACCTCCCCAGGAAATTTCAAGGCTCATGGTTCCGCTCCTTATTTCTAAGCCTGGTCATGGTTCCCTCATCTCAATTTCTGTGCCCGCTCCTGATCTGGTCTGCCTGGGCGCACTATAGAAATGAATGGTTTAAGTAATAAAGGTGGGCAGACATAACAAAGAAGCTCGTTGGGCGCTTCGGTTAAGGGCAAAGCTACTTGGGTAGAGATCGAGGGTTCCAACCCCACCGTACTTAACACATTAACATTTTAAAAAAAAAACAAATTTAATATCATTTTGGAGGGTCGGGTCTGCATTGGGTGGCCCGCCCAACCAACTGGTGGCAATTGCATTAAATGGTGGTGATGTTTGTCATATGTTATAGCATATGATATATGCTTTAACGTTTAACATATATATATATATATATGGTTGTTGTATTTGGGTTTTATGGAGCTACCGCGTGGGTGGGGCCGGCCACGGGTTCAACTCCTACTAGCTCTGATACCATATAATATGTTTTACGGTGGGCGCTGCCGTGGGGTTCGGCGGGGGTCATGACCCGCCAACCCCTTAATAAAATGTGTTTTGATTTGTCGGTCGAGTGGCGGGATTGGTGGCCCCGCCACCTTTTTTTTGTTTTAATTTATTTTATTAACACAAGCTACACATTTTAAAATACCCGATTTTTTATCATAGGAGTCAAATTAAAGACCCCATAATTTCGCCCAGAGTTCAGTTGGAGCTAGCTAGAATTCGGTGGCTAGGTTTCGTCCAAATTGCAGCCTCCTTAACTTGCCCAGTCATCCAAGTCAACCCAAAACTTTGACTGCTCCTAAATTTCGCATACAAGCTCGGTTTGATGAATCGTTTATACCACAAAGACGAGGACGATGAGATCTACGCTCTAGTTCTAGTTTGAGAGCAATCCAAACACTTTGATTTTTGAGCTTCCATAAGCCCTCTTTGTCCTGTGTGTGTCTCTGGAGCCACCTGGATCACAGAGGATCTATTATACTGAAAGGTTATTTTTTCAAACAAACTAATCAAATTGGGGATTTTGTTTACTTTGAAGACTATGAACCTGATGTCATAAGTTCAATATAGTCACTTAGTGTGTGTAGCACACATAAAGTTGATGGAGGTTCAATCAAAGAAAAAATGAAAATTAAGAAATGGAAAATGTTAAAATCCGATCATGAATGGATCATTGAAGATGGCATTCCATTGGAATTTTTTTGATTGAACTGACCAAAAATTTCTTCTCTATGGATTCACGTTTTAGAACTTCCAGAACTCAACTAAAAATTGAAATGCCTTGTTATGTTATGTTTTCTCAAAAAAGGGCATAAAGGAAACACACACTCAAAGAAACGCTAAGTTGACATATCAAATCTGCATAAAAAAATTTCAAAAAATAAGTAATAGAAAGCTAACAAAATTTCTCACAACTTTATTTTTTATCGCAAAATGAAATTCTACACAAAAAAATTGCTATAGTTTGCAGAATGTTGAAGAACCGAAAAAAAATGAAAAAAATTTCTCAAAAAAGGGAAAAAAGTGTAACCCAGCTTCACATAAATGCCTTGTTTTCTCAAAAAAGGGAAAACTTCTATTACTTATTTTTTGAAATTTTTTTATGCAGATTTGATATGTCAACTTAGCGTTTCTTTGAGTGTGTGTTTCTTAACAATCAAAGGATTCATAAGAAGTCATGTTATGACGCAATGTTGTATTCATTGAAAATTTGTGTTTTTGAGAAAACAAAATGTGTTACAACAATCTAGACAGAGTCTACTTTGGTTTCATCATATTTACAAAGCCAATGGATGCATATCATAATTACTAGAATTTTTTGAGCTGGTCCAATACGAAAAACTGCGTATTTTGGATATGTTTCGCGTCGCAAGAAATTTCTTAACATATAAGTTATAAACTAAAAATCTAAAAGCTACCCATTAGAGACGACGGACCAATGTAATGCCCCATAAATTTTTCAATTTTTTTTACAATGTATTTTGGGAGATACAAAATTTTGATTTCACTGAATTACAATGACCCTCAAAAATTGTTTGCACCTATTTTATTAGAAAAATAATTAAAATTAGTAAACGTTTATGAAATTCCATAAAATTTATATTTCCTGAAAGTAGATTCAATTCTGAAAATGTTTGTTTTAGTTCCGATCGTTAATTAACAACCTTTCATGGAATTTAATCAGTCCAAAGTTGCAGAACCATATTCAGAGTCTAGTTTTTGCGTAATTGGTGACGTGTTAGTTCGGCCGAACTTTTAATCTAAGTTCGGCCGAGCTATGTTTTCCGCCGATGGCTCGTTAAATCTAACGACTTAATAGTTCGGTCGAACTTTTAATCAAAAGTTCGGCCGAACTATGGTATAACTTTCCGTCGGCCGGAAAGTTTTGCGGAGCCCCTACTAAAACACATTTCGCGGCAATATAAAATTTCGCACATTTCACAATTTTCGCACATTTCGCACATTTCATCTCATTTTACAAAGATCTTAGTTTGGGTTCAAAAAATTTTCTTCAAAGTTTGGATTTAAGAGCATTTTTTGGAAGACATTTCTTGGAGGCGGCCTGATTTTGGCAAAAATTGTTTTGAACTTAAAAAAATTTCTTGGACGTACATTCAAAAGACATTTCTTGGAGGTATGTATGTGTTTTGAGTTGAAATAAATCTTTTGAGCTTCGTTTCATTTTTATAAGACATTTTTCTCTCGAATTTTTTAAAGTAAGTGTTTTGGATTAGAGTAAGTATTTTTTGTAAAAAATTTAAACTGAATTTTTTTAAATTAAATCTTTTGTGATATTTTTTGTAATTGAGTTATTGTCTAATTTTTTGAAGGAATTTTTTTTAACTTCATACCCTATTATCATGGGAAATCGAAGAACTTGAGCGAGAAAATATGATCGAAAAAGAGACCCTGAGGAATGTAGAGAAGAGACGAGACAATCTCTCAAAAGAAAGTTAGAAGCCCTCTCAAATATTGAAGAGGAAAATCAACCTCAAACAGAAATTGAAGCAGGTATGTAAATGTAAATATTATGATCTATTGATATATTTAAAATTTTCCTAATGTAAAATGTGATAATTTTTGTTGATGAACTAATTTGAAAAATATTTTGTTTAATGTAAACAGACAGAGATATTCCTCAAAATATTGAAGAAGAAAATCAACCTCAAGCAGAAATTGAAACAGGTATGTAAATGTAAATATTATGATCTATTGATATATTTAAAATTTTCCTAATGTAATATGTGAAGCTTAATTTTTTATTTGATGAACTAGTTTGAAAAATATTTTTTTTAATGTAAACAGACAGAGATATTCCTCAAAATATTGAAGAAGAAAATCAACCTCAAGCAGAAATTGAAGCAGGTATGTAAATGTAAATATTATGATCCATTGATATATTTAAAATTTTCCTAATGTAAAATGTGAAGCTTAATATTTATTTGATGAACTAGTTTGAAAAATATTTTGTTTAATGTAAATAGACAGAGATATTCCTCAAAATATTGAAGAAGAAAATCAACCTCAAGCAGAAATTGAAGCAAGTATGTAAATGTAAATATTATGATCTATTGATATATTTAAAATTTTCCTAATGTAAAATGTGAAGCTTAATTTTTATTTGATGAACTAATTTGAAAAATATTTGAAATTTTAGATATATTTATTAATTTAGTTATTTATTGAATATGTACTATTTTTTCGAATATGTACAGATGAAATCACTATCGATAATGAGATGTTCAAAAATGTTGACACTCACACATATGGAGATAAAAAACCTGACCATGTTATACGATATCGTGTTAACTGCATTTTTGAAAAGTATTTCTTAAATGAGCGGGTGACAGTTCAGGCACAAATGTTGAAAGGTCTCCTATCATTAAGGAAATTAAAAGAAGCTACGACACTATTGGGTATTCGAAAATCAACCAAAGATAAAAAAATGAAGGAAGAGGTGATAAAAAATATGAGTAGTGCTATAAAGTCATTTAAGAGATCTAGAGAGAAAGATGTTTCAATTGTACGTAGAGGAATACAGATGGCAATGGTTTCCTCAAGTACTCAAGAGAATCATTTGGTAACATCTATGGCACGAGCACTGGGAACATTGCGAAAAACTTTGCACAAACATCGGAAATTTCAGTTGCAAATAGATGTAAATGATGAACTCACTTGTTGGAGAGCTATTTGTAGGCAACCATACAAAGATAGACTTGGAGAAAATGTTAAAAAATTAATATATGAATATTGGAAGAACAATTCGCGTGTTTCACCAACTGCAAGGCATGTGATGCGAAGAAGAATAACACGAAATTAGTACGAAGAACATGAAAAACATCTCTTGGAAACCACTCAGATAGAGTTATTCAACAAGTTCAAAGAAGAGAATCGTCAAATTCATGTTTCACTCAGTGCTTTTGTTCAGCAAAAACCATGGTATGTAAAACCTATCACCGTACGCGACACTTGTTGTTGCCGTTATCATGTGGAATTTGAGTTATATTATGACACATTCCTTGATTTAGGTAGAACATTATGGAAGGATTCACCTCCTCCTTCCACTATCCGTGATTTCATATCTCAAATTCTATGTGAAAGAGAATGCGATGAACTATTTTACAAAAAGAAATGTGTTGGTGGTAAAAAATGCGATGATTGCGGAAATTTGACTAAATTTCAAAACAAATATCGTATTGATATAAATGATCAATCATTGTCCAACATGAAAGTGAAATGGAAGAGATATGAATATATCGACACATCGATTCAAGGTGCAAATAGTGTTAAAAGAATTGAATTACTAGAAGATGAAATTTTTCTGATAGACTTTTTGAGAAAGTTTGAGGCAGAAATTTACAAATAAACCAAGCATTCCCATAGAGTTCGATGGCAAGACTTGCAATTCAAAAAATCTCGTGAAGTTTTTCCACCAGGGACCATTTTGTCAATGATTGATTTTGCAGAAAACTACACATTTGTTCCACAAAAAGAAATTCAGAGTGAATACTATCATTCTGACCAAGTCTCCATGCTCGTCCATATTCTATATAGACATGCTGAACAAAATGTCGATCATATAGAAAGCACGAGTGAAAATCGACATATCGTTAAAGAATATCACTTTTATATCAGTGACGATCGTACACATGATACATGTTTTGTACAACATTGTTTTGGAAGAATTTATGATTCATTGAAAAATCGTGGAATAACATTCAATGAACATTGGATATGGTCAGACGGATGTGCAGGTCAATTCAAATCTGCACGATCATTTTTTTGGTTGTGTCGTCTTCATAAGAAAACTTGCATTAAACATTGTTGGAATTTCTTTGAGACTGGCCATGGAAAAGGAGAACATGACGGTGCAGGAGCATGCATAAAATGAGTACTTCGAAGATATCAAATGAACCACTCTGCAAGCCGACTTGTGAACATTGAAGAAGTTGTTCAATGGTGCATCGCTGCTCTAAGCCATGAGAGAAACCCATCAAGAGAAGTGCGAAGGTACATTCAATTTAATTTATATTGGAAATCTAATTTTAAACATTGTACATTTATCATGCGATGATTATCTTTGATTGTATTTTGATATCATATTTACAAATTCTTCTTCTAATTTTCCATATAAAGGTTTTTCTGGCATATTGGAATCGAAGACGTAGATAGATCAATTGGAAATGGCGTTGAAACAATAAAAGGGACTCGAAAATTGCATTCAATTCAAACAAAGTCGTCCAGAAATGTGTTTGCATTGGATAAAAGAAAATATTCTTGTTTTTGTGATGTTTGCATAGACAACACAAAATCCAATGACATTTGTGAAAACAAAATGTATGTGAACAATTGGAAACATACAGAGCTAAATACAAAGGGAAAAATGTCTGTTGCAATGTTTGAAGAAATGCAATCAGAGGAAACTACAATATCATCCAATGGTGATCGAGTTTCTGATCTTGTTAGAGAAGGTAACATTTGAATTACTTTCTAATGATTTAAAAATCTAGAAATAAATTTAAATATGCATAATTTTGTTAAATTTATTTTATTGTGCAGGAGATGTTTTTGCTGTAATTGCACCTATTGACAACGATGAAAATGTGAAGTATTATTTGATGCATTGCACTAAACGAAAAATGAAATTATTACAAAACTATAATGATCACGGATTTCAGTATGACAGAGGGTCTATTATACTGAAAGGTTATTTTTTCAGACAAACTCATCAAAGTGGAGAATTTGTTTACTTTGAAGACTATGAACCTGATTCCATAAGTTTTCAATATAGTCACTTGGTGTGTGCAGCACGCATAAAGTCGATAGAAGTTCAATCAAAGAAAAAATCGAAAATTAAGAGATGGAAAATGTCAAAATACGATCATGAACGGATTATTGAGGATGGAATTCCATTAGAATTTTTTTGAGTGAATTGTCCAACAATTTATTATCTTTGGATTAAATATGTTTTAGAACTTCCAGTACTCAACTAAAAATTGAGCTACTTATGTTATTTGTGCAAGTGTTTGCACATGTACAAATTGTTTTGGTACAAGCACGTGCTCTAGTATCAACTGAAAGTAGCTTTTCTATACATGTGCATTGATGAAAAATGTTATATATATATATATGTGTGTGTGTGTGTGTGTGTGTGTGTGTTCTAGAATGAAATTAATTGTTCTATTTTTACTATGTGCATTGATGAAAAATTATTTACGTACTCAATATATATGTTCTAGAATGCAATTAACTGGAACTAGTTTTTCTATGTGCATAGATGAAAAACTAGTTGGATTTTCTGGTAAAAAGTATGGACACAATGTAAATAAATCATCTGCAATATATTTTTTTACCAAAATTCCTTTTAGACAAGAGACTCGGAGCACTTCTCCGACTTTTGGTGGGATTTGACCCACATCTCTAATCTTGATTGAAAATCTAGTACAAAATCTGCTTGTCCAATGGTCGGATATGTTCAATGTGCATTGATGAAAAATGTTACTTGTCTTGGATATATATGTTCTAGAATGCAAAATTAATTGTTCCAAGTAGTTTTTCTATGTGCATTGATGAAAAACTAGTTGGATTTTTTGGTAAAAAGTTTCAACAATGTAAATAAATCGACAAGGCTACTTATTTGAGTGCGTTAACGACATTGACCCAAATTCAACAAACATATATATGTACTAGACTTATATTTCCAATCAAAATTAAAGGGATAATTTGTACATATATCTACTTCTTTAAACTCTTTTTTCAATTAGAGCTCAATTGATACATGGTTAGTTGCATTGAAAAGCTATGTTCTTCCTATTGGAAATTTTTTCATTCAAACAAAACTTCATGGAGAGATCAAAATAAATCTTAAAATTCCAAATTTACTTCAACCGTCCAAAAGGGATTTGTGCAACATTACTTGACATGCCATGCCAATTATAGTGAACAACTATCCAATAGAAACATTTAACATTATATACCACATGTGCCAAATTTAGATTGAAACCATCCAAAACTTTAAAATTTTAAAAACTTTTGATAATATATCGTACCACATTAAAACATTAAACATCACATGCGAAATGTAGATTGAAACCGTTCAAAACTTGAGTTTAAAAAACTTTAAATTATATATAGATCGTTACTTCACATGCCATGCCAATTATATTTCAACTAGATCCAATAGAAACATTTAACATTATATACCACATGTGCAAATGTAGATTGAAACCATCCAAAACTTTAAGTTTTAAAAACCTTTTGATTATATATTGTGCAACATTAAAACATTAAACATTTAAATTTCATTAAATATCACATGCAAAATGTAAATTGAAACCATCCAAAACTTGAGTTTTAAAAACTTCACATGCCATGCCAATTATAATTCAACTATCCAACAAAAACATTTAACATTAAATATCACATGCCAAATGTAGATTGAAACCATCCAAAACTTTTAACTATTAATTTAACAACAAAATATAGATCACAACATTACTTCACATGCCAAATGTACTCCAAGCATCCAAAACTTAAATTAAAAAAAAAAACAAATTATAACACATGTCATTACATAACATGCCAAATGTAGTTCAGATGACAACATTACTTCACATTCACATGCCAAAAGTACTAAAACCCATCCAAAAATTAAATAAAACAAATTATATAATAACAATGTAATAAAATATGTCCAAAAATTGTAAATCTCACAAGTATCAAACTATATCAAGTTTATCAAATTTTAAAACCATATAAATTTTGAAATCAATTCTACTGTAAATCATGTCCATCAAATGGAGACGGATCTAGTGTCTTTCCTACTAGGGTCTCAGTCCGCGCCCTATCATGTGAATGGGAAACCTACATACACAATGCACATGTACTTGAACATTAAAATTTGATGTTTTAAAAATGAATAAGAATATATATATCTAGAAATTCATGTAAAAAACAAAATATAACAAAAAAATCATGCAATACCTCATAAAGTTCCCTCTCCATTTGATGAACAAGTTCTCCCATAGGAACATCTACAGCGGTAAACTGTACAATATACATGTACAATTATATATATATATATATATATATATATTAAAAACTTTCAAATGAAAATGCACGTGTACATATATAAACTTATTTTCAATAATATTAAAAAAAGGAACTAAAGACAACTTGTTCAAATGTTGTGGATGTTCCTATCTCTGTCGCTAGAGTCCACGGATTAAAGAAATCTTCTATAGGAAGCTAAATTCAAAAAATTTTAAATAACTCAAAATATAGATCTCTCTCTCTCTCTATATATATATATATCTCAATTTTTAATGGAAATTTTTGAGGTAGAATATATATATATATATATATATATATATATATATATAACTTTTAAACATAAATTTTAAACTTGTGAAAAATTGTCCATACTTGTGGCTCATCTCCCAAGGAAGTAGAAGGTACATCTCCTAAGGAAGAAGAAGGTATCGCCATCCCAAAAACATTAGACGGAATCGGTACCTGTTAAAACATTTTATCAAATTATATATATACATACATGTACATGTGTGGCAACAATTATTTATTTTAGAGTCACTTAAAAAACACTAACATTTGCCAACATATCATGATGGTCAGACCCATCTGCATTGTTTGAACCAAAGGTCCCGAACGTGATATTAACATTTTCGTCATGCATCATGACTGAGAAGTGCAAATGGTGTTTTAACATATAATCATACATTTTTGTTAGATTAATGTACACATACAAATAAAAGTATACATGTACATACACATGTATTTATTACAAATTGTACACATGTATATGTAAAAATAATTTCAAACCCTAAGGTCACTGACACATACCGTTCCGGTGCCCTCTTCCTCATGAAAAATTAGGTCTTGCAAACCATTGCGACAATTTATTGCATATGTTCAGAGATCTTCAACATTCATGTTGTAAATCTCCTCATCTGTACAATAAACAAAATTGGCACGTGCATTTTCATGTGCTCTTTGTCGATTTAAACAAAGATTGACTCCACTCAATCCGCTATGAACATTGTCAATCATAACATCCCTTGCTTCTCGACTTATTTGAGAAGTCGCATCCATCTCTGATCGCAGAGTTTCGACTCGAAACGGTCGAATCACCAATGGAGGCTTAGGGCGAGGCAACTCCACATCTCTCTTAGCGCCCTTACGGTCATATAATCGACCTTTCCCCGGGCCAAAAAATTTTGAAGGAAGGTCATTGTAGTTGGGTTTCATACCCAAAAAAAATTATGCATAAAAAATTTGTGCAAAATAAACAGGAACCTCATCATTCCATGGAATCCTTCCATAGGCCGCAAGATGCCTATCATACAAATAACAAGCTTTGTCTGGGTGCTTGAAATACTGCACCTTCAACATTTTTCTTTTTGGCCCTTCCTTATAATTAAACATTGACTTGGCCACTTCTTTTGTAAATTTTTGTTTTACGTCCTTCCATTAATCGGGACCCATCACTATTTCTTTTCTCTTTCTCATCATTTCTACAAATGAATCAGTCGTTGGCCCAAGATTTCTGTACACATTTACCATTTCACCCAATGAATGTGTAACTATTTCAAGGCTTTGTCAACTCTCAGTAGGTAGAGATAAAGCCACGAGATCTCTTTGCAATTTTGCATGAAGTCTTTCACACCTTTGTAAGGTGCATTCCGACATGTTGGTTTCCCATGGTATATCAGTAATCTCGGCCGGATAAGTTGTGCTGGGTTGACAACCTTCTTCTTGAATGTAGCGGGCTGCCCTGCGTCTATTTTGACCACTAGTTCGAACATTTTCGGCCTTTGCATCAATATATATAAAATTTCGTATATTAGAAAAAACACGTGTAAAAAAAATTGTACAAATTTAATGAAAAAATATTGAAATTGATGGCAACCTTGATGTTGTTGGTTAACATCTTCTCCAACATGACCCTGTTGAGAACCAGACCCAGAATGACGCTACTGAGAACCAGACCCAAAATGACCCTGTTGAGAACCAGCAACCGTTGATTGGCCTTCGGGGGAATAAATATCACCCCCTTCACGCAACCTGCTACCACTCATACCTTGATCGGTTGAACCATGGCCATGCTCCATGGATGGAGTAGAAACCCTTCTCCTCTTACCTCCTAAAAATTAAAATATGAAACTTATTAACAACTAATTTAACTCACAAAGTTAATAAAAATTCAATTCCATATGTACACACATGTATGGAGATTTAAGATTATATTTAAATACCGTGAACATCCCCCGATCCCTGAACCTCCATATGGGATTCGGCTGATCTTCGTCGTTCATCCTCCATGATATATATCTATTGGTCGACATTTACACAAAATAGATTTCAAAAATCAATTTGTAATTTAGTGTACACAAATTATGTAGAACACAACTTTCAAAGCAATAATTGATCATGTGTGAAGCTAAATTTAATCGAAAAAGAAATTATAAAAATGATAAGTTCACCAAATTGCGCTTTACATGGTGGGAGCACACTTGGTATAAAATTTACCACTTATACACTTTAGTTTGTGGGAGAAATGACACATGTACATAGTTTACCTTAAAGTTGTTGTGTTTTATGGATATTAAAATGAAGAACTTCTATTTATATCCATTCTAGAGATTGAATGTAGGGGCATTTACTAGATATGTCACCTTTCATAAAAGATGAGATCCAGAGGCTACCTGGCCCTTTACAGACTCTGCCTATAGAACTTGTAGAAGTAAACACTAGAGGCATTAACAATATCAAAGAACATTTTCATGCTCAGACATGGGAATGTGTCTCTTTCCCTACGAAAAAAAATAGTTCAAGGTAGTTAATCTTCATAGACACGTCATCAAGCAGGTCAATGTGATCATCCCCAACTTACTTTTCATGAAATTAGGCTTGGAATCCTCTACAACCTGGTGGATGGAGTTGAATGGGAACTAGGTCAAGGCCTTTACAAAATAGATGCTAGTGAATAACACTTACTAGGTTATGCCAACAAATAAAGTGGGAGAAATGTTTTCTCCTCGAGGTTATCCAATTGGGTGTGTAATACGAACTTCACCCATTTCCTACAAGTTTCTCTCTTAGGTTACAAAGTGTCTTCCACCTTATTAGTTATATATTTTTCAATTTCCCATGGATTCCTTGAATTTTTTCCCCTACCATCTCCCTCTCTCACTCCCCAAATTATTGTCATCAAACATGCACCATTGAGGATCTGGAGCAATGTTTGCACCATACTTAGAACTGTCATTGCTGCTAATTGAAATTGGAGAGTCATGTATACTAGATTTCTTGTTTAAGTGGATCTTACTTGGACAATATCCTGAGATGAGTTTGACATGATGTTCATATGAGGTTGGAAGCTACTTGGTGTAATTTTCCTTAAATCTTCAAAAAACAGAGCAAAAATGTCATCTTCGATCATTTTTTATTAGCTTTTGCATACAGCAAATGTTATCACAATTGCAACACAATCATGTTCCATGAGCATGAATTATGAATGTCGCAAGCCAAATTGCAAGAAAATTTGCATTCATTTTAGGCAAAAGAAGGCTATGACATTAAGGTCCATGCTAGAAAAAATTATGCAAATAAGGTTGCTAAGTCTTGATACTTACCATGTGTTTCAAAGCCATAACGAAGGTTGGCTTTGAGAGTGTCCTCTCAAAGCCTTGTCTTGAGATGAAATTTAATTCAATGTCTCTTAGAGTTGCAAGGTGGAATTGATAGAACTCTTTGATTTCTTTACCATAGATGGATATCTCCTTTCATCTATACCTTTCTCTACCATCTTATTTCCAAGTGAAATGGGAATTTTCACATTTTGAATGCCATTACCATGTAATTTGGTAGTTTGCTAGCTAGACCTATCACAAGTAAGGTTGTCATACCAAAATATTTCTCTTGCTCAACTCAGTGACCATGACTCTCTTCTCACACTGCTTACCATATAAGATCTTCAATTGTACATGTCACACAAAGTTGGGGGTTCCAGGTCTACACCTATTAGGTAAAGTTACCTATTTTATGGCATTGTGGTCCTTAAATTCGGAGGTGTTCCACCTAAAAAAGTAGGCATTAAATATGGATGAAAAGGATCTGTTTTAACTTTGATAGAATTTCCTCGTGGAATTACTGAATTTCTTGATGACATCATGCTAGCTTTGCTCAGAGAAGAAGGTTTTGGAGGAGAAATTGAATTCTTTTGACTTATTTTTGGCATTGAAGTTTGAAATAGTAGTTTTGATGACTCCATTGATGATCTTGCTGAGAAATTTGATGCACACAATATTGACTTTGAAGATGGTTTAGAAGATGTTGAAGAAGTTGTAGATTTTGGTGTTGTCACTGAATGTTTCTTTGTTGTTGGACTTGATCAAGACACAATTTAAATTTACAAGCATATTGAAGACCTTGAAGAGGTTTTAGATTTTGTTGTTCTCACTGAAGATTTTTGTCTAGTTTTGTTTCTTAAAAGAGGTTGATAAAGAATATAGGAAGACACAAAACTAACCAGTGGTGTAATAAATGGATTTCTTGGGAGGTAGATTGGCATATGGACTTTTGGTAGCTAGAAATTTTCCAAATAAGTGAATGTATTTGAAAACCAAACCTCTAGTTTATTTTGGTTTAGACAAGGTCTAGAATTTGAAAAGTGAATTCCCTCTTTCTTCCTCTTACATGTCCAATGATCGAAATCTGGATTGAGGGAAAAATTTTTCCTAGAAATAAAAATTTTGCATTTTATTTGTTGTACACGATTTTTTAAAAGCTAATTAACTAATAAATTTCTCACAAAATACACTTAAAGCTTGACACATATACCCCTTCCCAATTGGCTAACTTTAGACGATCCTAGACACATTTTTCTTTAACTAATGAGGGAGATAGCCCAACAAAACTAGTTTGTCCATATTCAAATCAAGTTGGTATCAAAGTACAATTTAGCTCATTTTAGTCAAGGTTAGTTAGAAGAATTAGCTATTGGTTTCTGTCTTCAATTTCCTCTCAAAATGAATGTGTACGTGCTTTTGAGAGACACACTAGAGAAATAAGGTCCAAATTTTTGATGAAAATGTGCTATGAAAGTAAAGGTTTAAAGGCAAACATGTACAAGGCATAGTTGAGTACGAGGCATAGTTGAGCCAAATGTTGTTGAGGAAGGGCCTAATTATTTGGGTCTTGGTTATGGAAAACATGATGGAGAATGCTCCAAAGCCAAGGAGGCACATGAAGTTGTTCCAAGAAGGAATTTTATTTCCTGTTCATTACCGCAAGCTTGTGAAGTTTGTGTTCATGATGAATGGAAAATTTTGACACCCACTTTGCAAGAAGATGTTAATAATCATGCAACTAATGAGAATGTAAAAGAAGAGGACTTTATAGATGTTGGAATAATCATAATGTTTATAGATGTTTGAATAATCATAATGTTTATAGATGTTGGAAGAAGATATCCATGCACATTGAAACTTTCTAAATAAATGAGGCAAAAATTCAAAGGCCCATTGGACAAGGAAAATGATGTTGAAAATAAGATGCAATTGTTTATTACTCATTGCCATAAGAAAGGTCACCTTGTAGACAAGTGTCGGACTTTGTATCCAACAAGTCATCCACAACATTTGAAGAAGGTGGAAAGAGATAACGACAAGAATGGAAAAGAGGATTCCATAATCGATGAGGGTCAGGATGATTCACATGATGATGAAGTGCAACTAAAAGAAGTGCCATTGAAATGGTTTGCTAACAGATGGTTATATTTCTTATCCAATTAAGGCCTTGCATGTATTTTGATGTTTCATGAATTTCTTTGCAAATTCAAAGTATGGTGCATATTTCATGAAGCAAGATGTTGAAAGTAGAGTTATGTTGACACACTTAAATGCAACAAATATGGAAATTTGTACATGAGCTATTATTTGACTTGAGAGTTAGTTGTTTGAAGAGGCATGTTTTGTCGACTTGTGTTTGGTTGAAGAGGCATGTTTTGTCGACTTGTGTTTGGTTGATGGTTTTGTACACCAATATGTAAGAGTACATGGAGATATTCACATGGTGTGAATTTTTTTTCTTTGAAGGAGACAAATGATATGTCAGCGAGCTATGTTTCTTGCATGATGTGTTTTTCATTTTGATGGTTTTGTTTGTGACAAGACATCGCAAGATTTTGGGAAGGTCCACTATTGAGCAAGAGCCTCATGATTACAACCTAATCATGAGAATCAAATGGGAGTGCATCCTTATTTTGAAAACAAATAGGATTCTAAGCTACCTAGGACTCAAACCATTATTTTTAAATTTGAAATATCATGGTGTGTTGTTTCAATGCCTGAATCCACAACCCTAACATAAATTGTTTTATTCTTTTTTTGCAGGATTTAGTTGGTAATATTAAAAGTCAGTTGAATTTAAAATTATTGGCTTAGTGGCATGAACCAAACATATTGTACATATTAAATTATGAATTTCACTCTCCCAATCATTTCTAAATCACCCATATCACCAAGAAAACATGTTTTAAAAGAAAATACTTTGGAATGGGAAAGACCTTAGGTTTCAAACATTATAAGAAGGTTTTTGATATGGTTGAGAGAATGTGGAAAATAGAATCCATAAACAAATTATTTTTCTAGAGCATCATTACTTTTTAGGGTTGCTTGTCTCCCATAAGGATTTCCTAGGAAAATAATTGTGTTGATTGTCTAGAGATATGTATGTGTGTGTTTCATTATTTTCTCTATTTCTTACGCTGTGTTTCATTATGTTTTATATTTCTTACATTTCTGCCCTCCTATTTTTCTTTCCAATCAAGGTTTATAAAGTAACATGAGAAGCAACATGAGACTTGGAACAGTCATTTTCATTATCTATATGGAAGGCAAGAAGGATTATATCCCCTTAAGCTTAAACTTATGTAGTTTGTCAATTTTTATCATATATTTTTTGGTAAGGGTAAATGTTTTTTTATCTATAGTACAAGTCATGAGTTCCCCAATTTTACCTTATGTAAAGCATGATTCTATGATTGCTACAATTTGTACTTGGTTTTTTATTGTGATGATGCCCTGTCTCAATCACTTTGCCATATCTCTATGGGTAGTTAAATATTTATAGTTCAATACTTAAGTAATATTTATCTATTTGTATTATGTGAAATGTAAAAAATGGTATACTATTTTTCATAAAATTGGGTTGCGTTTATCATATATTTCGATGAAAGTTGATTATATGACATGTTTTCTTTAAAAGGATCTAACAATTTTGTTAAGGTATGAATTTGCAATTTTGTGTGGCTCTCTATCAACCTCCACTTCCTCATTCGTGTACCCACTTTCTATTCAAATGCATGAGTTTTGAACTCTCGGTAACTATGTTTTTCCACACAGGAAAATTATATGTCACATTTTATACTAAAGTTCTAAATATTATTTTGAAGTTTGGATTACTGTTATTCTTTTATATAATTTAACATTAGATATAAGTTTAAATTGAAAGCTACTTAGATGAAATATAGCTTAGATATGGCATTTGCAAATTATTATCTATTTATTGAACTAGAAAGGACATTTAATTATTACACATGTTTAAGTTACATTCAAATGCTTCTTTGATTTATCTCCTATAGTTTAATGTAATGCTAGATATATAATTTAAGTTGAAGGCCCATGAGATAAATATGACTTCTATGTGACATTTGTATTGAATCATCTATTTGTTGTGTTATATGAACATAATTGGTACGCATATCTAATTTTCATTACTAATATGTCATGCTTCTTTAATTTATCTTTTATAGATGACTGGAGCATCCCTTTTTAATCTATCCTTTTTGACTTCAGATATGTGGGCAATATTCATCCGCATATTTTTCTATCATAAAGCAGTGAGTAAAATTGTATTCCATTTGTGTCAATGTTAAGGTTAAGCACATGGATTAAAGTTTATATATTAGATGAGGAGGCTATGTATTACATATGGTCTTGAATGAGCTTTTGGAATCTTTAGATATATATCTAAAGAGTCCAAATGCTCATTCAAGACCATATGTAATACATAGCCTCCTCATCTAACTTAGCTAGGGATTTGCAATACTATATTTGAGTTGGCTAGCTCCATTTCAAGATATTATAATGTTAGATTATTATTTCTATATATTTTGATTATGGTAGTAAAATGTTACAAAAAACCAAAAACCAGGTACAAATAATAGTATTCTAGATATATGTAAAAAGGACATGGTAGAGAAGATCAAACAATATTAAACTTTTCATAAATAGTTTAGATAAAAATACATTTTCTAATTTTGATTGTAAATTCCAAGGCTTAAAGCAATAATTTTTCTAATAATTTTTTTTTAATTAATAAATAAAAAAGAAGCATTTTCAATCAAAATCACACCCAACATATAATAAAAATAATAAAAACAATTTAAAACTTCATACACTATGACATTACTATGGCAAAGAGCATAAAAATATACAAGCAAAAAATCCTTCTCTATAATAATGGAGAGCTTCAAATATACAAGAAAAAAAATCTTTCAGCCTCCTTGTATCCCAGAGAAAGAGTTGCTCAAACAATCATATTTTAAACAATTAAAACTTGGAGAAAATCATCTGTTTTTGAATTTCAATTATATAAAAAATTAGTCAAATATAAGACAAGAGTTACTCATACTATAAAAGTTTAAATAATATTAACTTAAAAAAAAAAAAAAATTGGAAATGAACCAAAAAAAAAAATTATAAATTTCATTTACAGTAACTTAAATCCATATTAACACCTCTTGATAAATTTGAAATCAAATTAAATCTATATTAATTAATTTAATAGTTTAAATTCCTATTTGTGGTGTGCCAAATAGAAATATTCAAAGCGAAAGTTACAACTTACAAATATTACTCAAATATATCACAAAAGGAAATAGAATAACAAACATAATGGACGATATGAACTAAAGTATTATACCTTTATTGATATGGATGGATTCTTAATTACAAACATTTGCGTAAAATATGATGAAGCTTTGGGGGGAATTTAATGAAACACTTTGTGGACAATATCAAAAGAGTTAAGAAAGTGGCTGCTAACTAGTCTAAAAAGAAGGCAACAAAAGATAAAAAGGATCTTTTAGAAGTAGAAGAGGCCATTTCTAGGCTTTTTGACAATAATGTAAATGTAATTTTTACTGAAAAAGACTTGCAGTCTTTGAAAATTTTGGAGGGGAGAAAGCAAGCACTATTAGAAAAGGAAACAGTTCAACGAAGACTTCAAAGTAGAGTCATCTAGTTCCCTGAAGGTGATAACAACACTAATTTTTCCAGAAACATGTAAATCATAAAACCTGCAACTAAGCTGCAGATTTGGAAAAATATTACAGCCATGAAACAAGACTTTTATAATTTGATTAAGGAGAGGCAGATGTCCAAGTTGTCATGGAGACAATTCAAATCCATCCATGGTGTCAAGAAAATGGTATAGAAGAGGGTAATGAGCATGCTGAAGCTGAGAGTTATGTGGGGAAGCTAGAGGCAAGCGTCATAGATAGAAAAAAAAGAATAGAAAAGAAGATGATCCAATCCTGCAAAGTAAGCTACCTACTTGCACACTCTTTTTGCAATTTTTGCAAAAGAGTCGAATGGCTCAACAAGTGCTTCAAATAACATGGGAGAAGATGGGCTATCCACTATAAAAGTCTTTTCATTCATGAATGTGCAAAAGTGTAGCAACGATAAATGGCTGATGTCAAAAATCTATAAATAAGGGATGAATTGTACATTCAATCAATGCACATACAACATACAAATTATATATGTTCATATCACGTTTCCGCCCAAAGCATATATTCATCGATATGGATGGTATCTTACATCGCTTCGCTATATTTGTAACAATGTCTAGTTATAGTGGAATTTTAAGTAAAACATGGTAAAATTATGTTATGGTTGAACACTGGAACCTTATGGATGAGTGAAGCATAAGATAATGTTGATAAGTATACAAATAATCATGTGGTTATTTTATTTTAATTATTAATAGTTTAATTTGAAATAAAAGAATCTTGGAATCCACGGGTGAAAAACCATGAAGAAAGGCTCTTTACCAGACAGTTATAAAGAAACAGTTTGTCTCCCATCGAGGAGAGGATAAAGGGCAATATTGGGGAGGGAAAAAGAATCAAAAGAGAGGGGATAGAAAAAATGAAAAGAAGGATGTTGTTGTAGGTTATCCAAGTTGGACATAGAACCAGTGGAGAAACCTAAGGAAAAACTATGTTTCCAGGTCGAACCTTTGTAGAGGTTCCAGTACCTGAGAGTAAAATCCAATTTGGGGCTGTTAAATTCTAACTGTACTGGTAATTGTGCTAGGGGGGAGAAATAGGATGTAATTTCCTCTTCTCACGGTTGGGAGTCTTTTTTTTCATGTGGATTCAATGAGACAACATGTCAGATAAGTTTCTAAATACATTTCCTAGATATTACCAATATGAGAGTGACAAATATTTTCTTTAAATTTCATGAACTGTGATTATAATGTGTCTTTATGAAAGAACAATGAAATAAAGTATCTATGATTGTATTTTTTATTTAAATGTTTGAATGCAGGTACAATTAGAATAATTGTTTTATATCGAAGGGAGAGGGAACGAGAGGCCTCTTAAACTTTCCAAGCACTGTAAAATAATAAGAAAATAAACTACTTTTTTATATTCCAAAACGAACTATGTGTTATAACTAATTTGAATAAATAAATGTAAACAAAGGACTGTTCTTTTACAATTTTGGAAACATAAAAAAAAAAAGAAAAAAAAAAGGTTCAATTTAAAGACATTTCTAAGTATTGAGACAGACCGTTTCTGTCCCTTTTAATTGAAAGAAATTAATGTTCTTAGTTCTAGAACCATTTTTTATGCATACATTCATAACCAAAAATTATTGAAATTTATTCTAATAAAACCAGGAATATAGCTTCATAAATGTATAGCAATATGTTATATATGTAAGAAAAATGATTTCATAAGAAGTGAAACTCAGAACCGGTCTCAATACCAGGAAGGTTCAGATAACATAACCATATTTTCATGCATATAAAGGAAAGAAACCATGCAAATATAATGGGTTGGTCCGGGTTAGTCTGAGGCAAACCAAGAAAACTGGTCACCCAAAAAAAATCCCAGTCGACAATTATAAGAAAACAAAGAATAACCACCATTACTTTCAAAAAATGAATTTAGATGGAGAAAAAAGTAAAACAAAAAACTAAGCCATTATTCTAAATCACAAAGGGAACCTATTTGAGTATTTACATCGATCGTAAATTGTTAAATAAAATTCATCCAAGGAAATAATAATCATTCAGCCAAAAACAATGATGCATGTATATTAGAAAGAGGAAAGTTAATTGAGACTATAATAGGATATTATTCACAGTCAATCGATACACATAAATTATATATAAAAAAACCAGTGAGTCTAATTGTAAGGAGTCGAACATACCCAACAGAGTCGAAGAGCGTGGACGGGAGGAACACCAGCACGGTCGGGAGGAGCAACAACGTGAACAGAGCAGCAGTGACAGGGACAGAAAATGCACGAACAATGAAACTGGTAAACCACCAAACTTCACAGGTGATTTATTTATAGAAAATAGTTCGGCCGAACTCTTTTAAAAGTAAAATTTCGGCCGAACTTTTGTTGCCGGTTTTCCAATCTCTGACAAAAATTCTGTTTGCCCGCGTCGTCAGTGTGCCGTCAATCTAAACGGAATCATGAGTTCGGCCGAACTTTATAAAATGTTTGGCCGAAATATTGCCGAAAAAAAATTTCAGCCCCCGATTCTCACAAAAGTGTAACCCAGCTTCACGTTTCTGCCCACATGCACACTAGTATCAACTGAAAGTATCTTTTCTACGTGCATTAATGAAAAATGTTGCATGTGTTGGATATATATGTTTTAGAATGTAATTAACTGAAAGTAGTTTTTCTATATGCATTGATGAAATTTTTTTCATGTACTAGATATATATGTTCTAGAATGAAATTAACTGAAAGTAAATTTTCTATGTGCATTGATGAAAAATGTTGCACGTACTGGATATATATGTTCTAGAATGAAATTAACTGAAAGTAGCTTTTCTATGTGCATTGATGAAAAATGTTGCACGTATTGGATATATATATGTTCTAGAATGCAATTAACTGAAAGTAGCTTTTCTATGTGCATTGATGAAAAATGTTGCAAGCACTGGATATATATGTTCTAGAATGCAATTAACTAAAAATAGCTTTTCTATGTGCATTGATGAAAAATGTTGCACATACTGGATATATAAGTTCTAGAATGCAATTAACTAAAAGTAGCTTTTCTATTTGCATTGATGAAAAATGTTTCAAGTACTAGATGTATATGTTCTAGAATGCAATTAACTGAAAGTAGCTTTTCTATGTGCATTGATGAAAAATGTTGCACGTACTGGATATATATGTTCTAGAATGAAATTAATTGAAAGTAGCTTTTCTATATGCATTGATGAAAAATGTTGCACATACTGGATATATATGTTCTAGAATGCAATTAACTAAAAGTAGCTTTTCTATACATGCATTGATGAAAAATGTTGAACGTACTAGATATATATACATTATAGAATGCAATTTTAAAATTTTATGATTATATGACACATCTAACAAGACCTAGAATCTTATGATTGTTTATATATATATATATATATATATATATATATATATATATATATATATATAAACACACATGTCGATATGTATTGTACTTCAATTGTTTTAACATATATATTCAAACATGTACTTAAATCATTTCTACATGTACATATATTCATGTGAACTTTTTTTTGTTTGGAAAACGAAAACTTGAATTTTAAAAACAAAACATTATATCACAACATTACTTCACATGCCAAATGTAGTTCAACCATCCAAAACTTGAGTTTTAAAAACAAAACATTATATCACAACATTAATAAACATGCCAAATGTAGTTCAACTATCCAATAAAAACAAAACATTATATCATGCCAAGTGTAGTTCAACTATCGAATAAAAACAAAACATTATATCGTGCAATCACATGCCAAATGTAGTTCAACCATCCAAAACTTGATTTAAAAAAAAAAACAAATTATAACACAACATTACTTCACATGCCAAATGTAGTTCAACCATCCAAAAATTGAGTTTTAAAAACAAAACATTATAGATCACAACATTACTTCACATGCCAAATGTAATTCAACTATCCAATAAAAACAAAACATTATATCACATTCACATGTACCAAATGTAGTTCACATAAAATATGTCCAAAATTTGTATCTCACAAGTATCAAGTTATATATGACTGCATCTAGATAAGGCTATATATAAAAAATTAAATTTAAGACTAAATCTATTGAAAATATAATGTTGCACGTGCATGTGCATCATCCATCAAATACAGATGGATGTAGTGTCTCTCCCAGCAAAGTCACGATCCTTGAGATATCCGGCGAAGGATGGGGAACCTGTACACAATGTGTACAAACATTAAAATTTAATGTTTTAAAATTGAATGAGAATATATAGAACTTCATGTAAAAAAAAAAAAATATAAAAAAAAATCATGCAATACCTCATGAGGTTCCCTCTCCATTTGTTTCTCGTCTACTAAAACTTCCCCCATTGGAACATCTTCAACAGTAAACTGTACAATATACATGTACAAGTGCGTGTGTGTGTGTATATATATATATATTAAAAAATGTCAAATGAAAATGCATATATAAACTTATTTTCAATAATATTAAAAAAAAAGTTAGACAAATTGTTCAAATGGTTGAAATGGTGTGGATGTTCCTATCTCCATTATGCACTCCATCGCTAGAGTTTGTGGAGAAAAGAAATCCTCTCTAGGAACCTAAAATTCAAAAAATTTAAAAGTATAAAATAACTCAAGATCTAGATCTCAATTTATAATAAAAATTTTGAACTTCAATTTATAACTTATAACTTAAAAACATATATTTAAGTGAAAAATTGAATACTTGTGCCGGTGGATTTGGCACATCTCCTAAGAGAGGATCCAAAAGAAAATCTCCAAAAACCTAAAATTCAAAAAATTTAGAATAACTCAAGATCTAGATCTCAATTTATAATAAAACTTTTGAACTTCAATTTATAACTTATAACTTAAAAACATATATATTTAAGTGAAAAATTGAATACTTGTGCTGGTGGATTTGACACATCTCCTAAGAGTGGCTCAGAAAGAAAATCTCCAAAAACCTAAAATTCAAAAAATTTAAAATAACTCAAGATCTAGATATCTCATTTTTTAATGGAACTTTTTGAGCTGGAATATATAACTTAAAAACATATTTAAAAGTGAAAAATTGTTCATACTTGTAATGGTGGGTTTTTCGCATCTCCCAAGGAAGAAGGTACTGCCATCCCAAAAACATCGGACAGAATCAGAATCTGTTAAATTTTTTTATTATATATATATATACATGTACACGTGTGCACAATTATTTATTTTAAAAATATCTCATCATGTTTCGATATATATAATAATAGATAAAAAATAATTGTACATCATCATGTTGACTTAAAAAATACTAACATTTTCCAACATATCTTGATGGTGAGAACCATATTGATTGTGTGATTGATGGTGAGACCCATCTTGATTGTTTGAACCGTAGGCTCCGACCGTGATATAACATTTTCTTCATTCATCAAGTGTGGCAACTGCAAATGGTGTTAACATATAATGATACATTTTTGTTAGATTAATGTATAGAAATAAATGTATGTATATATGTATTTATTACAAATTGTACATGTGTTAAAATAATCACCCTAAACATTAACACATACTGTTCCCATGCCCTTTTGCTCATGAACAATTAGGTCTTTCCAACCATTGCGACAATTCTTTTCATATGTTCTGAGATATTGAACACTCATGTTGTCAATCTTTTCATCTGTATAATACACAAAATTAGCACATGGATTCTCACGTGCTCTTTGTCGATTGAAACAAACATTGACTCCACCCAATCCACTGTGAACATTGTCAATGATGGCATCCCTTGCTTCTCGACTAATTTGAGAAATGACATCCATCTCTCACCCCAAAGTTTCGACACGAAGAGGTCGAGTAACCAATGGTGGCTCAGGGCAAGGCAACTCAACATCACGCCTAGTGCCCCTACAGTCACACAATCGAACTTTCCCAGGACCAAAACATTCCGAGGGAAGGTCATTGTAATTGGGTTTCATTTGCAAAAATAATTCTACATAAAATAAATTTTCAAAATAAAGCGGAACCTCGTTGTTACACAACAATTTGTCACCGTCCTTGCAATTCCCCATCCCGCACAATTGGAGGGCTCATTTCGTGACCTGTGAGCAGTGACATAACTTGAAAACACTTTCATGACATTCTCCTAATCATGTACTTTCATTTCCCTGAAGACAACTCCTTGTGAAAAACCCTAAAAACACCCCTTTTTGCATTGGCGCGGGAAGCCAGTTCAGTACCCGCGCCAATGGGGGAAATCCTTCAAAGAGGGCGTGCCAATTGGTGCTCTGTCTCAGAGTCGCACTCGCGCCAGCCATTTTAAGGAGTGTTTTTAAAAAATAAATGGCGGAAGTTTCGTCCTAACCAATTCATAAACTGGTATCTAATTTGAGTTGGGTGTTTTGGCTCTAGATCTCCATGTAGAGGAAGTGGTTTGCCACCTCTCATGGAAGCTTCCTTGAGGACAGGGCCAATTCCATGATTATAGGGATCCCAACTCCCCTTCCTCCATCTATAAAAGCTTGCTCATTCCCTTTGCAAGCTAGTCTCCAAGTTCCAAGAGCCATCAGAGCCTTATGCTGCAAGAGCCTTGATTCATTCCCTTCGGGCCAAATCCAAGCAAGGATATTATTGTCGAGACATCCGAAGAGAGAGGTTTGTCCCATCCCCGACAGGCTTTTTCGAGACGTGTTCTGCTGGTGACCCTCCGAAGGAGAATTCAGCGTCAGAGCCAGGTTGTATCCTCCTTTGATTGATTAATGATAAGCGACTATTGGTTATGGTTCCACTCTTGTTGTTGATTATGATAATGAGTTATGTCTTCTCTGACTGACATATAGTTGCATATATTGGATTTTACGCTTGCGTTTGTTGTGTTTCTTGCGTGTGCAGGTGTCCGATCACGGAGATCGTGAGGATTGTGATCTGCCGGAGCTAAGGAACGAGAGCACTACTTTCTCTACAAGCGACAGCGTTGGATTCCAGGTAAGCCTTCATTTCTAGTTGGTTTATTTCCAATTAGGAACCTGCACTATAGCGTGTGACGATTGTTGCTAGACCCGGTCTGGGCTAGTAGGGATCGCCTCTGTCCGCAGAGGGGATTTACCTCCACAACAAATTGGCGACTCCACTCGGGATCGTCTAGCTTGTTGTTGTTTTTCTTTGTAAGCTACAGACGGAGCCTGAAGTTAGCCAGATAGCCTTTGAAACACTATTTCTCTGCATTAGCGAAGTAGATCAAAGCTGCTTCAGTCAATCTCCGGTTTAGTTTATGAACTGAACACTTGGAGTATTGTCTTGTATTTTTGGTTGTTTCTCGATTCTGCTTGCTTGATCGACTCTTTTGGCTGGCTCTTTTTGTGATTTTGGTTCTGGTCAGCTTGATCATCACTGGTCTACTTGTTGGAGTGATTTTTTTTAAATTTTTCCATAGCAAACTCGGCTGGCGCGCTTTTCAGTGTGACAGTCGCGCCCACTGGCGCATGTTGTCAGTGTATTACCCACGCCAATTCCATTCTGGCGCTGGTTTCAGCCTCACAGTCGCGCCAATCCTGTGAGGTACTAGGGTTTGCTCTGTTCTGAGCTTCCTGAGCTTGATCAGTGTGTGTGGTCTTGTTTTTTTGACTGCTTGAGTGTTCCGGAGCCTTGTTTGACTGGCTGTGACCTTCGTCCTTTGGTTGTTTGCCCGTTTCCATCGATTTCAAATTTTAGCCCTAGGGCATCTAGGTGCTCTTGTGTGTCGAGCCTCCCTCGGAAGTTTTTGGTTTCTATTTTTTCAGTCAACCTTTTGATTGCTCCTCTGCATTCGTTTGGCAGTTGTTTATCATTTTATTGCGTTATTTGAGTGTTTTTTCTCTTCTTCATTTGAATTTCACTTTGTCTCGTTTTGGGCCTAGATTACATGGTCCATTTGAGTCTTTCGGATTCTTTTCATTTTGAGGGATTGTTTTGTCAATTTGAGGTTTGATTGCGTGTTTGTCATTGAGTGAATTTTCTTATCTTTGCTCTTTTACTATCACATCTCAAATTGCTCTTCATTAGTTTTCATTTTGTTTAGTGCATGTTGCTCTTAAACATTGAAAATACAAAAAAATCTCTTTTGCTTTGGATTAGTTAGTGCAAATTAAAATCTTTTCGGTGTTATTAGTGATTAGTGACTTTGAGAGAAAAGTTTTTGGTTCGCATTAGCTGCATTAGAGACCATATTGGTTGTTTTCTGATCATTTTGTTTGTGTGAAAAAGCTCTTAACTCTCTTGTAATTAGCTTTCATCGAATGAAATGATATATTGTGGCATATAGTGTGCATTTAAGAGATTTCGAAACATAACACTCGCTAGGGCCTAAAAACTGAAACGTAATTGAAGATAAACATTAAAATTTATTAAATTTACACTAAGGCATTGGAACATTAACGAAATATTTAGAGGTCTAGCTAGAGATTTGTTCTCGTTGCCTTAAAACCTAGTAAGCTGCTGCTCGCCTCTTGGCTTTCGACAAAGACTAGTATGGACTTTTGCTCCTCGTACCATCAGCGCATATAAAGGGAGACCCCACTAGGTTTCTACCTTATCCATAGGAATCCTAGTCTGTTTTTCCTTTACCCGTGATACACCTGCACGTACGTTTCTATATCGCACGTACGTTAAGTCCTTGGTTGATTTCTCTTTCATTTTAAAACCAAGGTGTATATTGCAGTCACCAAGTATTTGGTACAACTTTTGCCTAAAGGGTCATGGCCACTTTGATCTTATCTCGACTTTCAAGAGAATCCTTCTCAAGCGCTTTTCTCTCACACTTGTTTCAACTCGAAAGTGATAGAGTCACCTTTTGTCTATTTCTTGACTCTTAAAAGATGAAACAATAGAGTTTTGTTTCAATGTTTTAAAAATTAACTACCCACGAAATATTCTTGGTTAAAGTTAGTTTCCTTAGGCTATTGTTCTAAAGATCGTTTCTGATGGCAACTTTTCCAGAGTTCGCCAACCAAGGAATCCCCCCCAATGGGAATCCTGGTCATTTTCTTCCTTTTGGGAATGTTGATGCTCCTTATATGGCAACGTTGTTCCTTCCTGGGTTAACTGTTGGGTTGCCTGTTTGGTTGTTTTCAAACTTTGTGGTCCCGAATGTCTCAGCTACTAGTCAATCAGTTCCTCCGCCTGAACAACATCATGTTGGTTCCAAGGTGGACCTCTCTCCTTCTTCGCCTGTTTCTACGTCCTCCTCTTCTACTTCGCCTGGTGACAGTCTGGATTTGAGTAACCAGGTGGCTAAGAAGAAGAAGAAGAAGACAAAGAAGAAGAAGTTCGATAAAGGAGAGGCTAGCTCTGTGACTATTGCGCCTAAGAAGCCTTCCGTTGATAAACCTCCCAACCCTCCACGGAAAGTCAAGTTCCCTTGCATGTTGTGCATAGGAGACCATCTTCTTCGAGATTGTCCTGGCATTCCTAAGGTGCTCGAAGAATGGTCCAGTGGTCGTCCACTGTTGCCTTTGGCTTATGGGAGTCAGGTTGGGGGCACGTCTTCAACTAGTGTTGGTAAGACTCCTAAGAAGCAGGGTAAGATTACCAATCCCTGTAAGTTGTGTGAAGGGCACCATGCCATTCACCTTTGTCCGTATATGGATGAAGCCAACAGAGTTTTGGAAAACTTGGTTGTTTCTACACCATGCCTCCCGGCTGGTTACAAACATCTTTCTTCGAGTCCTCCACTAGCTGATCCTATGATTGGTCAAGAGTCATCCTTGGTCGATCTCGCTCCCTCGGAAATTCAAATTCAGGAATCCATTCCCAACCAACCATTGGTCATGGGATCGGTTGAACTGGCCCCGTCTACGGCACACCAGGTTTTTTCCGTTGAGAGTGCATCTCACACCCCTCATGTTCTTCTGGTTTCTTCAGATTCTTCGGACTTGGAGAAAGATTATCCTGTCCCTATACCTCAAGAAGCTGCTCCTCCACCTCCCGTGATGGAGGTCCCAGAGGATACTCCTCCCGCCTTCGAGATGGAGGTCGTGGAGGATGCTCCTTCTTCCGTAACACCAGGGGAAGACTTTCTTGGTTCGATGGTACCCCCTCCAAGTAGTTTGGTCGCTTCCTTTGATTGGAATCGATTTGTGGGATACCACCTTCCGTCTTATTTGCCTTTCGAAATCACAGTACATGCTTTTGGTCTGGTTGTACCCAGCACCATTATAGACGAATGCGCATCTGTTAGTGTTCTATCCTCGACTACTTGGCAAGCTTTTGGCTCGCCGCCGCTTGCGCCTGTTACACAGAATCTGTTGGCATTTAACAGAAGAAATAGTCAACCGTTAGGGATCCTTCCAAGGTTACCTATTACTTTGGGAGGTAAAACCGTCCATATGGACGTGATGGTTGTTCCAGGCCCTTTGGATTTCAATCTGCTTTTGGGGCGCGATTACACCTATGCCATGGGAGCGCTTGTCTCCTCCCTTTTTCGTGTGGTATGTTTTCCGCATGAAGGACGGATCGTGACCATTGATCAGCTTTCGTTTTTTGGTCCTGATGTGGCAGCTGGACCGCCATCATCCCTTCCTAGTTGTTATCCACCCGTTGTATCTGCCTCACTGCAGGTCAACTATGTGGCTACCTACCCCATTCCTATACCCAGTGATAGTGCCATCGTGCATTAGGTGCTGGGGGCATTGGGTCCTGACTTCTAGGATGTTTTCCTTCCATCGGAAGTGGAGCTCTTGGAAGCGATGACTTCTTGTTCATTATGATGAGGTCAGTCGGAGCAAAGTTCATTTTCTTGTGTTAAGCTCCTTAAAAAATGAAACAAGCTAGTCGGAGCACAGTTCGTTTTCTTGTGTCAAGCTCCTTAAAAAATGAAACAAGCTAGTCGAAGCATAGTTCATTTTCTTGTTCCAAGCTCCTTAAACCATGAAACAGGGTGTCCTGAGGATAGTTCTTTCAACGTGTCAACCTCTTTAAAACAATGAAACACGTTCCCGTTCAATTCGAGTCTTTGATAAGTTCTCGTAAAATCCCATTCGAGTCTTTTTCTTGATCTCATAACTTGAACCTTCACTCCATCTACCTTTCATATGGATTGAAGCTTGGGGGGCATGTACCTCGAATTGAGTCACCATGCTGGGGGCATGCTTACTATTTCAAGCATAGTTTGTTTCCGTTTCAAGCTTGTGTAAAAATGAAACTGGTTTCAAGCATAGTTTATATTTGTTTCAAGCTTGTGTAAAAATGAAACCAACTTCAAGCAGAGTTTCCTGATTTCAAGCTTGTGTAAAAATGAAACCATTCCTATTTTACCTCTTTTGATTGCCATTTTATCAGCCTATTTTGCCAGATGAGCCTTGGTTTTCTCACTCCATCGTCACTATCTGCTTGGCCGATCATATGCCTTCACTTGGTTTTTTTACCCGTTCCTGAGGAACCGCTGCGATGAGTGGTCTTGTTAGCCAACCTCTTAACCTTTACTTGTTTTGAGTAGTTCCACCATTACCGGAACCAGTTGCTACCCTTTATACCACTTGTTCCTCCAGGAGGAGTCATCTTTCAGCTCTTTTCTGACTCTCTAAATATGAAAATATTGCCGAGTCCCTTGTCGTTTCGATCTCGTTAAAGTGGCCACGAAACGACATCTACCCAGTATACGTTTACCCCTTTTTCGGGCTGGGATAGATTATTTATGAAAAAGGAATACCCTAGCCTATCGCGACTAGGAGGTTTTCTCAGAAAAAGTTTTATACCTTTTCGGATCTGAGGAACTATTTACGAAAAGGGGACCTTCGGAGTTTACTTTTCTACTGTATTTTCAAACTCTCTAAATATGAAAAGACGCCGAGTTCTTCCTTTGTCAGACTCGTTAAACCCTGATGACATCGGATTCAGTCGAAATGACGATATTCGAGTCGCTCCTTCCTAGGGCTCGTTAAATGTACTAGGATGGGCTTATACAACAAGCATATGGTATCCTCTTCAAGCTTGTGTAAAAATAAAGAGGTATTCGCCAGAGATGGTGAGGAAAATGGAACCACAATCATTGTCATGTCGGCAGTATGTCGCTCTTGAACATGGCACTTGTCTGCATTCGTGTCGGGTTGGGGACATCTCATCTCGTTTTTTCACTTGCCTCCATGGATTTGGGTGATCCTTTTTGACCTCTCATCTTCTCTTTGCCTTGTCGCCATGACCTCTGATCCATTGATGTCAAATACTGCCAAACTCACTGTCGTGCCGCCATATGTTCAAGAGAAGTTGAACTCTGCAAGTACCAACCTTCCTCTGATTCTCATCTGTTCGTGATTCACAAAGACATTATGTTCCTCTGTCTCGTGTCGATGATGTGGGAAACACTATGGTGCACCTTCAATCGAGGTCACTTCCTATTGACTTCAGCTCATTATCCAGGAAGCTGATCTAGAGACTCCCTTCTGGTACCTTGGAGCCTGCATGCCTCAATGGCAGGTTCTTCGCATTCGACGTGAGGTTTTCATTATTGACCTCCGATCGAGTGATTCTACGGGTGTTCGACGCCAGCTCATTGATTCACATGCCATAGATTGTACCTATAGTACCTTGAGGGCCATTTTCATCATTGGTGGTACCTCTCGCATCTGTTAACAACTTTCATCATTGGCTGGTAATCAGGCGATGTTCTCGCATGTTCGACTTCAGCTCACATATTCGCATGCTTGAACTTGTACTTTGTTCGGGTCGAGATGGAGCACAAGACCCTGGATTTCTGTCTGTTATTATCTAGGTTACGATTTTTTGGATTATCATGTTTAGTTACATGACTCACTGATTGGATGGCTGCGACCATACCTGAGTCTATTTATCGATCCTTACTGGATGGCTCCGTCCATGCCTCGGATCTGGATTATTACATACTCTGTTATGGATGGCTGCGCCCATACCACGTATATATCATGTATTTGAGATATCAGTTGTACTTATCTACGCAAGTTTTTCGACGGCGGTGTTTTCAGTTGGACACATTCTCGTAAAGCATTTCACCCCTCTCTCTCTCTCTCTCGGGCCTCATGCTTTAGGGGGCATCTGTTACACAAAAATTTGTCACCGTCCCTGCAATTCCCCATCCCGCACAATTGGAGGGCTCATTTCGTGACCTGTGAGCAGTGACATAATTTGAAAACACTTTCATGGCATTCCCCTAATCATGTACTTTCATTGCCCTGAAGACAAATCCTTGTGAAAAACCCTAAAAACACCCCTTTTTGCATTGGCATGGGAAGCGAGTTAAGTACCCGTGCCAATGGGGGAAATCCTTCAAAGAGGGCGTGCCAATTGGCGCTCTGTCTCAGAGTTGCACTCGCGCCAGCCATTTTAAGGAGTGTTTTTAAAAAATAAATGGCGGAAGTTTCGTCCTAACCAATTCATAAACTGGTATCTAATTCGAGTTGGGTGTTTTGGCTCCGGATCTCCATGTAGAGGAAGTGGTTTGCCACCTCTCATGGAAGCTTCCTTGAGGATAGGGCCAATCCCATGATTATAGGGATCCCAAATCCCCTTCCTCCATCTATAAAAGCTTGCTCATTCCCTTTGCAAGCTAGTCTCCAAGTTCCCAAGAGCCATGAGAGCCTTATGCTGCAAGAGCCTTGATTCATTCCCTTTAGGCCAAATCCAAGCAAGGAGATTATTGTCAAGACATCTGAAGAGAGAGCTTTGTCCCATCCCCGACAGGATTTTTCGAGACGTGTTCTGCTGGCGACCCTCCGAAGGAGAATTCAGCGTCAGAGCCAGGTTGTATCCTCCTTTGATTGATTAATGATAAGTGACTATTGGTTATGGTTCCACTCTTGTTGTTGATTATGATAATGAGTTATGTCTTCTCTGACTGACATATAGTTGCATATACTGGATTTTACGCTTGCGTTTGTTGTGTTTCTTGCGTGTGCAAGTGTCCGGTCACGGAGATCATGAGGGATTGTGATTTTCCAGAGCTAAGGAATGGGAGTGCTACTTTCTCTACAAGCGACAGTGTTGGATTCCAGGTAAGCTTTCATCGCTAGTTGGTTTATTTGCAATTAGGGACCTGCACTATAGCGTGAACGATTGTTGCTAGACCCGGTCTGGGCTAGTAGGGATCGCCTCTGTTCGCAGAGGGGATTTACCTCCACAACACTCATCGTTCCATGAGAGTCTTCCATAGGCCGCAAGGTGTCTATCATAAAAATAGCGAGCTATATGAGGGTGCTTGAAATATTTCACCTTCAGTATCTTTCTTTTCAGTCCTTCTTTGAAATTAAGCATAGACTTGGCCATTTCCGCCGTAACTCTTTGTTTAACAACCTCCCATGTATCGAGACTCATCACTGTTTCTTTTATTTTTCTCATCACTTCTACAAAAGTATTAGTGGTTGGCTCAAGCTTTAGGTACACATATATTAGTTCACTTAAAGAGTGAGTAACCTATTCCAAGCTTTGTCAACTCTCAACAGGGAGAGTCAAAGCCACGAGATCTCTCTTCAATTTTGCATAAAGATGTTGACACCTTTGTAAGGTGAATTGCTACATGTTTTATTCCAAAGGTATATCGGAAATGTCGGACAGATAAGTCATGGTTGGTGTACAACCTTCTTCTTGAATGACGCATTTTGTCCTACGTCTTTTTCGAGCAACATTTGGAGGAGCATTTTCAGCCTTTGCATCAATAGATACAATTTTGTATATTAAAAAAACACATGTAAACAAATTTGTACAAATTTAATGAAAGTAATATTCAAATTGATGGCCACCTTGATATGGTTCGCTAGCATCTTGCCCACCATGAGACTGCTGAGAACTAGAACGACCATCGATTGGTTGAGAACCAACACGAACATCCATTGATTGGCCTATGAGAGAATACATATCACCACCTTCATGCAATTCACCAACACCTATTGATGGCCCTCCAAGGGAATGTGTACCACCACCAACCTCATGAGACGAGAGGGAAGCTTCATAAAAAAATATAAATTTATAATCAATTCAAAAATACATTCATACATATAAATACATGTACACATTCATTGATTAAATTGTCCGAACCATACCACGATCGCATGAACCATGGCCATGTTCCATTGATAGAGTAGACACCCTTTTCCTCCTACCTCCTAAAAAATAAAAAATAAAACTTATTAACAACTAATTGAACTCACAAAATCGATAAAAAAATCAATTCCATATGTACACACATGTATGTATATGTATGGAGATTTAAGATTATATTTAAATACCATGAACATCCCTCGATCCCTGATCCCCCTCCCTCATAGAGATATGGGATTCTGTTGATCTTTGCCTTTCATCCTCCATGATATATATATGTAGATATATCTACAGTGGAAAGTTACAATTATTTTTTTAAATCATTATTTTTAAATAAATTTAAAATAAATTTGAAAAAATTAATGTAATTTAGTGTACACAAATTATGTAAAACACAACTTTCAAGGCACTAATTTATGTGTGAAACTCAATTTAAGCAATTTTTTTATAAAAATGTTAAGTTCACCAAATTTCGCTTTATAGGGTGGGAGCACCCTTGGTATATAATTGAGAACATGGTGGGATCACACTTGGTATATAATTGAAAAAACACATGGTCATTAAAAATGAAGCGTGAAACTCCATTTAAACAAAAATTTGTTGAAGTCCTCACATTTTAATTTTATAAAAATGTGAAGTTCACCACTTGTTGCAAATGTGAATTTCACCAAGTTGCGCTTTACATGTTGGGAGCACACTTTGCATATAATTGAAAAAAACACGTGGTCATTAAAAAAGATGCATTTATAAGTACAAAACACACACATATCCAAGATATGTTACAATGTCAGGAAAGCGTCTCAACACTAATTCATCTTTGAGAGATGAATCTTGAATTTTTGAAGAAGAGCGTCTCAAAACTAATTCATCTTTGAGAGATGAATCTTGCATTAGAATTTCCCTGTATAATTCTAGTTCATCTATTAATTCATATTTGATAGATGAATCCTGAATTGGCATTGCCCCACGTGATAGATCAGCAGACATCTTATTAACATTTTCACAATGTATTATACTAAAAAATTGAAATTGGCTAACAATATTGTTTGCTTTTCCATGCAGTCGTTTTAGCCTCTCCTTCTTAACTTGGTACACACCTTTCATCTGGTTGTACACAAGTTCAAAATTGGTAAAAAATACAATTCCATTTCATCCATACTCCCTAGCTGTTCCTAAGCCTTCTATCAATGCAATATAATATGCCTTGTTGTTTGTTGTTCTTCCCAGTATATTCATTTTCCTTTGGAGGACCTTGCTAGCCGTAATATTGAAAAGCGCATATGTAATCAATGCTTTCCCTAGATTGGGATAGCAAGAAACATCTATGCATAATGTCCATTTTTCAACCATATTTAGTGGGTTTTTTTTTTATCCCTGAAAAAAACAAATTCAATAGAATATATTAAATTAACATTTATTGCAAATGCATGGGAGAAATGACACATGTGCATGAGATAAATGACATGTGCATGGTTTATTGACTTAAATTTTATTGTATAATTCACATCTAGAAATGATATGCGTTAAAGATTGTAATGCCTAAAGTTTAAGGGAGATTTATGATACATGTACATGGTTCATGCATGGTTTGCCTTAAAGTTTGCCTTAAAGTTTATGGCAGAAATCACATCTAGAAATGACATGCCTTAAGAAAGGATGAGATCCAGAGGCTACCTGGCCCTTTACAGACTCCTTTAGAACTTGTAGAAGTTAAGACTCAACAAACAAACTAAAATCCTATGGAAGTTCAGCCACTTTAGGTTCAGTTTTTAGGTCTTAAAGTTTGCCTTGAATTAATGGGGGGAAGCCTTGAGTTTGGGGGATCCTATGATTTGGATTTTATGCAGGAACGCAAAAAAATATAGATATAACCATAAACACAGAGATGCAGTGGAAATAATGCTTCATTTCATTAATATCAAATAACAGAAATATGCTTACAGACATAATGGAAATAAAATAGTTAGGGCGTTGGTAGCGAATCTCTGAGAAGATATGTGGCTGCTACAGACCTATGAACTGTGTTACAATGAGGCTCGAGGGCCTATTTATTATTGAGAAACAATGGAAAACTTGAAACATCCAAAAACCTAACCCTAGGAGATGAAGCGCCAAAACTGTGGGTCCCGTTTGGGTAAATTGGTGTTTCAACTTCCCAGGGACGTAACTTTGGTATACGATCTCTGTTTGAAACGCTCAATAGCTCATTAGAAATATTTATCAGAGGAGTACAAATTTGAGGTTATATCAAGCCATGTTGCTCCTAGTTTCCCCAAAAAATGTCGTTTAGGGCCTCAAAATGGCTCCGAAAGTTCAAGACCCGAAACACTGCTAAAAATAGTAAGTTGTGTTGCAACTTAAAAACTGAAAGAAATAATGGTGGGGGTTCAAATGGAATAGGTGGGTGGCCACCAATGTCCACCTAGATCATTAAGGCCCCAAAACGGCTTTGGGAGTGCAGGAACCGAAAACCTGCTTAAAATAGTAAGCTATGCTGAAAGTGAAAAGCTGCAAGAATTGATGGTGCGGGTCCAAATGGAATAGGTGGGTGGCCACCAATATCCGCCTGGATCATTCCTTCCTCCTTAAGAATCAATGGTCCCCATTGCATTGAGATCCTCCATGAGATGAGGCACGTTCTGTTGTTGAAGATGTCATGGACCTGCGGGCGGACATGCTGGATGCAATTAGTAAATTTGGTTTCTTTATTAGCCTTAGATGGTACATGTGTGGATTCTGTCTGTGTAGTCACATGAGGTATGGAAACATCAGGTAGCGGTGCGTCAGGGGTCAGATCAATGGAGTGCTTGTCCTGACAGTGTAGAGGAACCTCTGTGAGTGAGGATAAAATTTCCTCGTATTCCTCCATGAATTTGTCCATCTGTTGTAGCTGTGCAGGGGAGCCCTGTTTCGAGGTTGTTGCCACAATATTCTTTTTTCCCTGTTAGCCAGTTGCAAGGAAAATAAATTTCTTGGTTTGGGAAACAATCTTGCTGCGTTGTTTTGCAGCAGTCAAAGAGATGACAGGAGGTGGTACTACCTCTGGTATCCTGTACAAGTTATTTCCAAAATTAATAACAACATCACGAGGCCTGGAATCATAGACAACATGTCACCTCCACAAGTATGGTTGGCCCAATAATACATCAGCTACATCAAGAGGAGCAACATCACACAATACCTCATCCGTGAATGGCTTGATACTATACGAAAGGCTGCAATGCTGGTAGATGCAGAGATCTCTCCCTCGGTGGAGCCACCCGATGGTATATGGTTGTGGGTGTGCTGTGGTTGGTAGGCTGAGCCACTTCATGACCTCAACTAAAATGAGGTTCTTTTGGCTTCCACTATCGACAAGAAATTGCAGTGGAGAACCCTTCACCCACATCTGCGAATGGAAGAGGCGTTCCCCCTCCTCTGGATCCTCTAGATCCTCCCTCTAGATCTTGGTGGTGGCAACAATGGCATTGGGATCCGCATCAATGATCTGCTTTCCTTTGTCATTGCCTTTGTCTGGTTCTAACTCAAGATCAAAAAATGCATTTGATTCGGGTGCCTTTAGTTCAACCACCAATTACTGTTTGGCCCGACACTTGTTTGTGCTATGAGTGGGGCTGTTATGAAATTCACACCACTTCCATGTGTCCTTCTTTGGATTTGTGGTGTTGTTCTGAGTCGCACTGCTTTGGCTTTACCCCTTGTTCTTCGGTTCGGGGGCACATTTCGGATTTGCAAATCCAAAGTATTGCTTCTTCTGCTTAAATTTTTGATCGATCTTGGCGGCATAGCGATATGGCGTGCTAAGCGATGTAATGTCAAGGAACTCCATTTCCTCCTGAATGTGTTTGTGCAGACAACCACGGTACTTGAGCACAAAATGTCTCTCTGAATCTTTAATACCCAACTTTGTGCACATGGTATGGAACATATTCGTCAGTTCGTGCACATCTTGATCCCTTTGTTGCTGCAGCGTGGTCCATTGGATGTATTTTTCCTCATAGCTCCCCACGGGGTAATATTGTTCCTTAATTCCATCTTAGAACGAATTCCAAGTGGGTGTGGCCGTGAACAGAGAGGGTTCCTCTTCGTCCTCTTGCTCACAGTAGGTTTCCCACATGGGGGGCGGCTTTGAGGAGTGCAAAAATAATATTTTCTCGGTCAGAGAAATCATGGACCGAGAAATACCCTTCCAGCAAATTCAACCATCTATCTACAGTGTCTACATCTATTTGGCCTTCAAATACATGAATGTCAAAGTTTACCTGTACCTTGAAGGGAGTGGCGCCTCCAGAGTGGTTATTGGATGCATATGTGATGTAGGTGGGTAGTCGTTGAAGGATCTGAGCAAAGTTATCCATCATTGCATTCCTTTGTTTCTCGAGGGCCTTCTCGAGAAATATTTTGATAGGATCGCCTGATCCCTCATCTTTCTTTTCTTCCACCATGGGAGGTCATTGGAGTTTGCGAGGCTGATCTTGCAAGGGTTCAACCAGATCGAGCCCTAACTCCTTATAACTTAACCGCGTTGGGGAAATGCAAAGAAAAAAAAAGAAAGAGTAGACCGCTCTGGTACCACTAATATGGATTTTATGCAGGAACGTAACAGAATACAGATATAACCATAAACATAGAGATGCAACGGAAATAATGCTTCATTTCATTAATATCAAATAACAAAAATATGCTTATAGACATAATGGAAAAAAAATAGCTCGGGTGCTAGTAGCGAACCTCTAAGAAGAGATGTGGCTACTACAAATCTTTGAACTATGTTACAATGAGGCTTGAGGGCCTATTTATTATTGAGAAACAATGGAAAACTTGAAACGTCCAAAAACTTAACCCTAGGAGATGAAGCGCCAAAACTGTGGGTCCTGTTTGGGTAAATTGGTGTTTAAACTTCTCGGGGACGTAAATTTGGCATACGTCTCTATTTGACGCACTCAGTAGCTCATTAGAAATATCTATTCGAGGAGTACAAATTTTGATGTCATATACTTATGTTGTTCCCGATTTTCCCAAAAAACGTCGTTTAGGGCCTCAAAACGGCTCCGGAAGTTGAGGACCCAAAAAACTGCTAAAAATAGTAAGTTGTGCTGCAACTTAAAAATTGAAAGCACTGATGGTGGGGGTTCAAATGGAATAGGTGGGTGGCCACCAATGTCCACCTGGATCATTAAGGCCCTAAAACGGCTCCGAGAGTGCAGGACCTGAAAACCTGCTAAAATTAGTAAGTTGTGCTGAAAGTGAAAAGCTACAAGAATTGATGGTGCGGGTCCAAATGGAATAGGTGGGTGGCCATTGATATCCACCTGGATCATCCTATCTTATGGAATTTCAACTAATTTAGGTTCACTTTTTAGGCCTTAAAGTTTTCCTTGAATTAATGGGAGAAAGCTTTGAGTTTGGGGGATCCTATCCTATGGAAGTTCAACTACTTTAGGTTTAATTTTTAGGCCTTAAATTTTACCTTGAATTAATGGGAGAAAGCCTTGAGAAATGACACGTGCTTTAAAGTTTTCCTAAGAGTTTATGGGAGAAATGACACATGTATGGGGGAAATGACACATGTACAAAATTTTCCTTAAAGTGGTAGTGGTTTATGGATATTAAAATAAAGAACTTCTATTTAAATATGTTCTAGAGATTGATTGTAGAGGCATTTAATAGATATGTCACCTTTCAGAAAAGAAGAGATCTAGAGGCTACTTGGCCCTTTACAGACTCTGCCTTTAGAACTTGTAGAAGTTAACACTCAACAAACAGATTGAAATCCTATGGAAGTTCAACCACTTAGGTTCATTTTTTAGGCCTTAAATTTTGCCTTGAATTAATGGGGGAAAGCATTGAGTTTGGGGGATCCTATCCTATGGAAGTTAAACTACTTTAGGTTCACCTTTTAGGCCTTAAAGTTTTCCTTGAATTAGTGGGAGAAAGCCTTGATTTTAGGGGATCCTATCCTATGGAAGTTCAACTACTTTAGGTTCACCTTTTAGGCCTTAAATTTTGCCTTGAATTAATGGGAGAAAGCCTTGAGAAATGACACATGCTTTAAATTTTTCCTAAGAGTTTATGGGAGAAATGACACATGTAAGGGAGAAATGACACATGTACACAATTTGCCTTAAAGTGGTAGTGGTTTATGGATATTAAAATGAAGAAATTCTATTTAGATGTGTTCTAGAGATTGACTGTAGGGTCATTTACTGGATATGTCAACTTTCATAAAATATGATATCTAGAGGCTACATGGCCCTTTACAAACTTTTCCTTTAGAACTTGTAGAAGTTAACACTCAACAGACAGACTAAATTCCTATGGAAGTTCAAACAAACTAAAATCCTATGGAAGTTTAACCATTTTAGGTTCAATTTTTAGGCCTTAAAGGTTGCCTTGAATTAATGGGAGAAAGCCTTGAGTTTGGGGGATCCTATCCTATGGAATTTGAACTACTTTAGATTCATTTTTTAGGCTTTAAAGTTTGCCTTGAATTAATGGGAGAAAGCCTTTAGAAATGACACATGCTTTAAATTTAATGGGAGAAAGCCTTGAGAAATGACACATGCTTTAAAGTTTTCCTAAGAGTTTATGGGATAAATGACACATGTACATGGTTTGCCTTAAAGTGGTAGTGGTTTATGGATATGAAAATGAAGAACTTATATTTAGATATGTTTTAGAGATTGACTATAGGGGCATTTACTAGATATTTCACCTTACAGAAAAGATGATATCTAGAGGCTACCTAGCCCTTTAGAGACTCTGCCTTTAGAACTTGTAGAATTTAACACTCAACAGTTAGACTAAAATCCTATGGAAGTTCAAACAAACTAAAATCCTAAGGAAGTTCTAACAAACTAAAATCTAATGGAAGTTCAAACAAAATAGGTTCAATTTTTAGGCCTTAAATTTTGCCTTGAATTAATGGGAGAAAGCCTTGATTTTTGGGGATCCTATCCTATGGAAGTTCAGCTGATTTAGGTTTAGTTTTTATCCCTTAAGGTTTTCCTTGAATTAATGGGAGAAAGCCTTGAGAAATGACACATGCTTTAAAGTTAATGGGAGAAAGCCAATGACACATGCTTTAAAGTTTGCCTAAGAGTTTATGGGAGAAATGACACATGTGCACGGTTTTCCTTAAAGTGGTAGTGGTTTATGGATATTAAAATGAAGAAATTTTATCCAGATCTAGTAGTGGTTTATGGATATTAAAATGAATAACTTCTATTTAGATCTGTTCCAGAGATTAACTGTAGGGGCATTTACTAGATATGTCACCTTTCAGAAAAGATGAAATCCAGAGGCTACCAGGCCCTTTAAAGACTCTACCTTTAGAACTTATAGAAGTTAACACTCAATAGACAGACTGAAATCCTATGGAAGTTCAACCATTTTAGGTTCAGTTTTTAGGCCTTAAATTTTGCCTTGAATTAATGGGAGAAAGCCTTGAGAAATGACACATGCTTTAAAGTTAATGGGAAAAATCCAATGACACATGCTTTAAAGTTTTCCTTAAGAGTTTATGGGAGAAATGCCACATGTATGGGATAAATGACACATGTACACGATTTTCCTTAAAGTGGTTGTGGTTTATGGATATTAAAATGAAGAACTTCTATTTAGATTTGTTCTAGAGATTGACTGTCGGGGCATTTAATGGATATGTCACCTTTAAGAAAATATGAGATCCAGTGGCTACCTAGCCCTTTACAGACTCTGCCTTTAGAACTTGTAGAAGTTAACACTCAACAGACAGACTAAAATCCTATGGAAGTTCAACCACTTTAAGTTTAGTTTTTAGGCCTTGAATTTTTCCTTGAATTTATGGGAGAAAGCCTTTAGTTTGTGGGAGAAATGGCATGTCCATGGTTTGACTTAAAGTTTATGGGAGAAATCAGATCTAGAAATGACATGCCTCACAGTTTGCCTTGCCTAGAGTTTAAGATAGAAATGACATGTATATAGTTTGCCTTATAGTATACAGGAGAAATGACATTGCCTTATAGTTTGTGGGAGAAATGACATAGAAATGACACATGTATGAGATAAATGACACATGTACATGGTTTGAATTAAAGTGGTAGTGGTTCACACTTAAACAAATAGTGGTGGTGGTTGATTAAGTTATGTCAAAAGTCACACCTTTATGAGTTTTTGGGAGAAATGACATGTGCATGGTTTACAAAATTATTTTATGCACTTACTAAAACAACTAGTGGTAGTGGTTGATGAAGTTATGTCAAAAGTCACACCTTTATGAGTTTGTGGGAGAAATGAAATGTATAAGGTTTTCCTTAGAATTTATTTTTCCGTTTTGTTTTCCTTGAAGTTTATGGGAGAAATCACATATGGAAACCTTTACTTGGACATCTATAAATAGGCTAATAACATTAAGAAATAATTTTCAACTTACAAATTAGTTATATGTCCTTAATAAGAAGTATGATTTAGCACCTATCAAATTGTTTAATAATTTATAATAATGTTATTTTTGGCTTGTACTAGCATTCATCCTTGAGATGTACAAGAATTTTACAACTTAAACATCAACCTACACTATCATCATATCACTGTAGCCATGTCAATCTAGATTATTTATATTTATTACATCATAAAACACTATACTTTTAACATTTTACAAGATTAGAAGCATCATGGAAGGTGTAAATTTAGGTACATTAATAAAATACAACCATATCAATATAGATTATTAATATCCATTACATCATAAAACACTCCACTTTTAACATTTTACAAGATTAGAAGCATCATGGAAGGTGTAAATTTAGGTACATTAATAAAATACAGTCGTGTCAATCTAGATTATCAATATCCATTACATTATAAAAACACTCCACTTTTAAGATTTTACAAGATTAGAAGCATCATGGAAGGTGTAAATTTAGGTACATTAATAAAATACAACCATGTCAATCTAGATTATTAATATCCATTGCATCATAAAACACTCCATGTCAATCTAGACACATAATATCCATTGCTTGTTTGTTGATGTTGTTTTATGTGATTACTCTGTTTTGTACTAGTTTTCAGCACATTAGCTCTTGGTTAGGATGATTCAACTTGATGCAAAAATTTTAAGGTTCATCAGCTAGTTAAATTTTATTTGAGGGTGTTCTAATTAATTAGAAACAATTTGGAGACAAAATCCCAAAAATAGATGGGAAAAAATAATTTTTAAAGAAATTTAGGTTGAATACCATCAGCACCCACACATTTTGCATCCACAACAAATTGAAAATTTGAAAAATATTTTAAAAATGAGACAGATGACCTCAAAAACAATTGAAATATATTTTAAAAACTAGACAGATGACCTCAAAAAAAATTGAAAAATATTTTTAAAATGAGACAGATGACCTCAAAAACAATAGAATTCTATGTTCAAGCAATCAAATTCCGAAAGGTATTTCTGAAATTTACAATCTGAGTTAAATTCAACCTGCAATTTAAAGAGAATTTCAAAGTTTTAATCAAGAATATTTTAGAATCAGATAAACAAAATAAATAAAAAATAAAAAAATCCTATCAATATTTTAGAATTCTAAAATCAACTTAAGTTCAACTTGCAACAGAGTTGGGCTCATTTGATATGATCTTGGTTAGGATGATTCAAAGAGTCTGGGTTATTCCTCTCGAGTCTGTGAATGTTTTGGGAGCAACTTATTAGTTATTGAATAGGTCATTCGTCTCAATTATTTTCTTGCAATTGGGTACACATTGTGTAAATGAATGTAAAGACCATCAACACCCACAAATTTTTTACCCACAACATATTGCAAATTTGAAAAATATTTTAAATAAGATAGATGACCTCGAAAACAATTGAAATATATTTTAAAAATGAGACAGATGACCTCAAAAAAAATTGAAAAATGTTTTTAAAATGAAACAGATGACCTCAAAAACAATAGAATTCTTTGTTCAAGCAATTGAATTCCCCCACACATTTTTCACCCACGAAAAATTGCAAATTTGAAAAATATTTTAAATAAGATAGATGACCTTGAAAACAATTGAAATATATTTTAACAATGAGACAGATGGCCTTAAAAACAATTGAAAAATATTTTTAAAATGAAATAAATGACCTCAAAAACAATATAATTCTTTGTTCAAGCAATCGAATTCCAAAAGGTTTTTCTGAAAGGTAACAGACTATTTCTAATTCCAAAAGGTATCGACTAGGATGAAGGGTAATAGACTAGTATAAGCAATAACACAAACATTACACTAATTACAAGCTTTGTAATCACTAGTATTATATGTAACCAGAAGTTGAAATGGTTGGGATACTAATCACTTTGATTGCATAATGAATAACCCTTTTTTACAAACTCTGATATGGCTTGATTTATTACTGAACTGGAAATTTGTGAAGATTGAAGAACTGGCTTGCTACTGGCGGATTTCTCTTTTGTTGGGCCTACTAATAGAGGTAATCCTAAAGCATATCTAGGTTAGTTTTCCCGGCAAGAGAAGTAGTAGGAGATAAGAGCACTTGGTCAAATATAAAGCTCTGTGGAAGAGCACAATTTATGAAATGTAGAAGTGTGAAATTGAAGCCTTTAAATATAAAACATATAGAATATAAAACAAATAGAATATGGTTGCAGGTCACTGGTGAAATGTCGGTCCTTTTTGGGCAACCCTTGACGACTGGTAAACCCAATAAGGTAGGTAGGCTGATCAGGGCCTGACCTTATTTCTTGCTAATACTGCTTGCTAGCTTAAGAGAATTAAAAAAACTGCTTTATAAAAGACTCAAACTATTACGTGTATAATAGTCTTGGCACAATTTTTTTTTAGAAGTCATGGGGCTTAGGGGAGACAGGGACGTAATTTCTGGTCTCATAGGAAGGGAGGAGAGCTTTATTCCTAAAAAATTTCCTGGACTGTCTAAGTTAACCAAATAAGTATCTTGGTCTTGATAATGGTTTTATGACTAAGGTATTATGGTATATTTTAATTTTGGAAAAAACTAGAAAATTTGATAGGAGTTGTTATACAAGATTAAGATAAACAAGATTATGTGCGTTTATGAAAGAAGCAGTTAATAGGAGAATATTTTTCTGCATTATTTAAAATATAAATAAATAATGTATCACATATATATTCAATATTGAGAAGAAGAAGAAACAAAAAAAATCATGACAGATAGGTCAAGAAACTGACTATGTGAGGCAAGGTTAGTTCGACATCAGACAGAGTCCGAGGCCAGACTAGTCCTTTCCTGAAACATGTATATAATCTTGTGGGCCGAGGGTACCTTATGGTATATTTTAATTCTAGAAAAAAACTGGAAAATTTGATAGGAGTTGTTATACAAAATTAAAATAAACAAGATTATCTATGTTTATGAAAGAAGCAGCTAATAGGAGAAGATTTTCTGCATTATTTAAAATATAAAGAAATAATGTATCACATATAGAGTCAATATTCAGAAGAAGAAGAAAAAAAAATCATGACAGATAGGTCAAGAAACTGACTATGTAAGGCAAGGTTAGTTCGACATCAGACATAGTCCAAGGCCAAACTAGTCCTTTCTTGAAACATGTATATAATCTTGTGGGCCAAGGGTACCTTATGGTATATTTTAATTCTGAAAAGAAAAACTGGAAAATTTGATAGGAGTTGTTATACAAAATTAAGATAAACAAGATTATATGTGTTTATGAAAGAAGTAGCTAATAGGAGAAGATTTTTCTGCATTATTTAAAATATAAAGAAAAAATGTATCACATATAAAGTAAATATTTAGAAGAAGAAGAAACAAAAAAAACCATGACAAATAGGTCAAGAAACTAACTATGTAAGGCAAGGTTAGTTCGACATCAGACAGAGTCCAAGGCCAGACTAGTCCTTTCCTGAAACATGTATATAATCATGTGGGCCGAGGGTACCTTATGGTATATTTTAATTCTGGAAAAAAACTGGAAAATTTGATAGGAGTTGTTATACAAAATTAAAAGGAACAAGATTATGTGTGTTTATAAAAGAAGTAGCTAATAGGAGAATATTTTTCTACATTATTTAAAATATAAAAAAATAATGCATCACATATAGAGTCAATATTGAGAAGAAGAAGAAACAAAAAAAAAACATGACAGATAGGTCAAGAAACTGACTATGTAAGGCAAGGTTAGTTCGACATCAGACAGAGTCTGAGGCCAGACTAGTCCTTTCCTGAAACATGTATATAATATTGTGGGCCGAGGGTACCTTGTGGTATATTTTAATTATGGAAAAAAACTGGAAAATTTGATAGGAGTTGTTATACAAAATTAAAATAAACAAGGTTATATGTGTTTATGAAAGAAGCAGTTAATAGGAGAATATTTTTCTGCATTATTTAAAATATAAAGAAATAATGTATCACATATAGAGTCAATATTGAAAATAAGAAGAAACAAAAAAAAATCATGACAGATAGGTCAAGAAACTGACTATGTAAGGCAAGGTTAGTTCAGTAAGGGACTTGCATAGATAAATCCATAAACAAGAGATATTCTAAGCCCCAACCCTAGTAACCCAATGACTACAAAGGTAGGTGGACACACCCTCGACATATGCACTGTAATAATGGCTAATGACTAGTTGCACTCAAAATACAATTTGAATTTATCTTCTAAACAATGTCGAACTTCCTACAGAAAGCAAGAAAGCCTTGCTTTTGGCCCATCGTCCCTGTTATCTCTTTGAAGCACATTAGGAGGCCTCCGATATTTAGGTGGATTTCTGATAGGTTGATTTTGAGCCCACCTTTTCAACCTATGCCTATTCCAACAACAACACAGGAAACACAAACACCAACTATGGGCACAAATAAAAAGAAAGCCCTAAATCATTCCCATTGTGAGGATTTATCTGTATCTTAAAAACACTGAAGAATTAAGCTCCAAGCTCTTCCCGCCACTCTCGATCATAACCATTTCAATAGCACAGGCAACATTGCTACTCGACTGACCTTTAGCATAGGACTCTTTCTCTACCAAGGGAAGATAAACACTTATAACCAAAGCACCATATTGCATATGGATCAACAACTACCCAAAAGAGAGACTCTGCCCCCACAGGGTAATAATATAAGTTAGTCAGGTTGTCCATATTTTGATATTTGTAAAATAGTGAAGTTTCATGAATTAATGAGATTTTAGTTATTCTTATTTAATTTGTGGACCGAGGGAGCACCCGATTGGGTAGTACACGACACTGAGAGGTAATTAAATTTATTATTAAATTATAGAATACACATAAGAAATTATAGAAGCACAAAATGCCCATGGAATTAAATCCTAAGCATATGAAAATTTGGAGACGTAGGAACCATGAAATTTGGAGATGTCGAGGCCGCAATGAGAAGAAGACGTCGAGGCCGCAACGAGAAGACAAGCAGGAGGCGAAGGACGTCACAGATTACAAATTACCTACAAAACAAAAAAAACAACTATAAAATTAAAATAAATTTTTTTTTACAACGAAAACAAAACAAAAAACCAACAATAAAAAAAATTCACAATGAAAACAACACAGAAAACCAACACCAACAAATTTCTCACCTGCGCCTGTGACCTGCAACTATGCCTGTGACCCAAGAAACTGTGACCCAAGTAACATCAAGCAACAACAGAAAACAACGATAATAAGCCCGAAACCCATCCACGTTTCTGGGCTGGTGTATTTATAAACTAAAGTTCGGCCAGATTATTTTAAAAGTTTGGTCGAACAAATAGTCTGGCTGAACTTTAGTTGCTGGTGTTCTCATCTCTGACAAAAAATCTATTTTCACACGCCCTCAATGTAAACAGCGGAATGAGTTCGGCTGAACTAATTTCGAAAGTTTGGCCAAACTCTAAGACATTTCAGCCTAAATTTTATAAATGTTCATCCAAATTGTTGGGAAAATGACTTTTCCGCCCCCGATTCTCACAAAAGTGTAACCCACCTTCGTGGGTTTACCCACTAATATTACCTCTCTCATTTGGCAGCTCATCCTATGTGAAGAGGATGTTGGCACACCCTCACCAATCCAAACCAGCATACGAACATGACACCAGAACGAAGGCGTGATCATAAACATTGGATAGAAACTCCAGTGCATCATGAAATGTCCTGGCAGAAAATTCAGACTCACCCCTCTTGGGCATCATTTGGCCCCGCATCTCCATCCGTACATGCATCATCGACCTACGAGGCTATTGAACAAAAGTAGGCCTCGTCTCTAGAAAACTCTCAAAAAATAAACAAAATAAACCTGAAGCAAAAGGGAAGTTTACCCTCCCATGTGCTGAGAACGACATCTATCTAATGTTGTACAAAACTGCCGCAAAAAAATCGCAGACCACCTCACAAGTCATGGTGCCTGTAATAAAGAATCAACATAAAATAAAAGTGGGCAACTAATGCATTTCCCGTCACTGGTATGGTTTGAAAAGGTCGTCAGCAATAGTGATAGGCACCTCGCCTCCTCTGCACCAAACGAAGCAATACATAACTGACCACTAGAGACCTGAAAATCTGTAGGAGAAAGTATATTGGCGCTAATGTATATCTAGGAGTACACCAACTGACTCCCTGCTGCATAGCCAATGGGGACCTCTGGGAACGAGGGAAAATCCTACCCTCTCCTAGATAGGCCAGTAATAAAATATATGCACTCCTTGGTGGGCGTGTACCACTGGTTAGGACCAAACCTTAAAGCCTATCGGTGGGCATCCCACCTGAACATGAGCTATCCCAATAACCCATTATGTCCCTTCAGGGATGCAGCCTCCTCATAGAACTTGAGGAGGCCTGCCTCCCTTAGGAGCAACTAGGTGGCTATCGTAATACAGCGAGGATACATAAGTCTCTCCCTCTCTCGTGCCTCCGATAGGTGAACAACATTATATTGGTCCGCTATATGTTCTTGTTGTTCCCTTTCTTCTCTCCTTTGACGTTGCTGAATGATTCACATATTAAATACATTTTTATTTATTAAATGAGACATGTATTTACAAATATATATATATAATTTTTTTTGAAAAAAAAAATAGTCGATGCGCCAAAAAAAATAGTCATGCACCGGTACTGGTGCGTATGTTTTTATTGCGCACCGTCCTTGGTGCGCATGGAAATTTGCAACATATTGCAAAACATGAAATGTAATTTCTTCTGCGGTGCATTGATGAAACTATCCACCACGGGGCAGATAGTTAGGTCAATCCACAACCCAACATTAATTCATGGTCAACGGTGTGGTCATGTAAATGACCGCACTATTGACTATATACCAGTGTCGGGAGGGTGGTGCGATGTCCAAACTATTCATCACGGGGCAGAGAATTTTTTCAGTGCACCACCCTCCTGACATCAGTACACTGTCAATGGTGTGGTCATTTAAACGATTGCATTGTTGATTGTGTACCAGTGTTGGGAGGGTGGTGCACTGGCCAAACTATGCACCTCGGGGCAGATAGTTTAGTCAGCGCACCGCCCTCCTGACATCAGTACATGGTCAATTTTGGGCGAAAGTATCATCATCAAATAATTTCCCTAACATCAATTATGAATCCGAGGGTTTCGTAGACTTACGAAGAACATGCACTGGAAATGTCAGACTGAAGTTAAACTAGCCTAGCTTAATGCTTTTGTCTCTGATTCAAGATGCATTAAATGACAGAAGAGGCTCCTAAATTAGGAGAACCTGGTCGTCCTTCCCCATATTATTGTCCTTAAGAAGAGAGACTAAAAAGCAGTAGTTTGTGATGTGTATAAAGCGAGAGAAGAGGATCCTAACTTAGGAGAACATGATCGTCCTTCCTCAACAATTCTACTCCAACATCATTACCACCACATCATATCAAAAATGAGAAATGTGCAATCGTATAAGATAAAAACAACATGTGAAGAGTAACCTGTGTCAACATATATTAATGACGAAGAAAAACACGATCTTATTACATCAGGAAATATTACAAAACCAAAACTTTATTCTAGACTCTAATTCTCCTCTCTATCATATCTATCATTCCTATCATATATTTCCTCTCTTCCATTATCCTACATATCCAAATGAAGAGAGAGAACTCTCTTTTGTTCATGAGTGCTTTGAAATAAGATAAGAAACTCATAATTACAAATCCACTTTTCTCTCAACCAATATCCCTATAATTACAAAATATGATCCCTTCAAATCCTCACTCATCTCTCACAAATCTTGGATAAGATATGTTTTCCAAATCTCCATGATCTTCTCCGTGGAATCTCCATGATATTCTCCTTTGAATAAGCTTGAACAATTATCCTTTGAATTCTTGAATTGGTGGAGGAAATATTCAAGAATATTTTTGAATAATCCTTTCAAATAATCCTACACATTACAAAGCTCATCCACATTTGAGAGATTAATGAAATATGTTAATTTTCCAATAATTAATCATAATTCTCTTATAATATTAAAAATAAATAAATTGGAAAACAATGAGGTGAACCCATGAAGATGGTATGATAAATGGTTAAATGAGGTGATAGAATGTGAGGAATGGTGAGGATAAACATGATGAAAATGCGACAATTACGAGACCCAACTTACCCCCCAACTAAACTTTTTGCATGTCCTCATGCAACCTTCCATGGATTAAAAACTTTTGGCTTTGCATGATTATGTTTTCCAATAATGTATCATTCTAGGATGTGAAATACATGTACTGCAACTGGTATTTTCTATGGTTGGTTCTTGTGTTAACAACCATGAATATAACAAATGTTGGTTCTTGTGTTAAAAACATTCATTTATTTTTATTTTTATTTATAATACATGTATTGGAAATGATACATCATGTACTAGAAATGATAAGTCATTAATATGCATAAGGAAACCTTTTCTCATATTTTTGAATCATTCCAAAATAGATATCAATGAATGTGAATCGACTGCAACGAAGTGTAGTTTGCAAGAGTCATGTCGGTCAAAAATATATGAGGTGATGAATGGAATCGAATGGTAATGAATATCCCCCCCCCCTCTCCCCAAACTGAATATGTGTTATGTTTATGAAAAAGGCGAAAGATAATGTAATATGGTGAGGGAATTTTCCAAGTTCATTTATTTTCAACATACAAGAATTTGTTTGATTAAAAATTAGAAAATAACATACCTTCACTTACCCAAACAATTGATGAACTATGCAATATAAGTGTAGCTGCTGTTGCTTCTGGATCAGGAAAATATCATGGCAATGGATCATGTGAATATCAGGCTGTTGGATCATGTGAAGTGAAATAATCTAAAGTGCCACTGCTTGGTTGTATGAATCAGAAGATGAAGTATGAAAGTGGAACTGTGGTACTCGCATATGGCTGGAGGAATTTTGTTTCAACTGCTGATGGAGTCCTGAAAAATATATAGTCTTCTTCCGCTACAAAACCTGATGGTACAATTCTAGTCATGTGAATGAATGTGTCAATGTTGAGCATGAAAATAAGTAATTGGATTACCGTCCATTAATGGATGTCATTAACCAGTACAAGGCAAACTCACCATTGATGTCAATGAGTTCCAAGGAACTTGAGTACATCTTGCGAAGTGTGAATAAATTATCTTATGTTGAGCCACTTGCAAGATCTAACGATCAAGGGACATTGATGTATTCCCATGACTTTCGGTGAGAGAACTTCTCATTAGGGCATACAAGCCTCAAGGTATCAATGAGGACTCTAGTCTCTTTCCCAGATAAGGTGCTGAGGTCGATGGGTCGAGACTTGTTGAAAGGTGGGCCTTAAGGAATCCCACATCAGTCAATGCGAGTTTGTACAAAATGATTGGTAGGACTATAGATGAAAAATATTGCAGTGTAAAAGGTTTTTAGGAAAAGGATAGCAAGGCAATGTAGTCATGGAAAAATGAGTTGTTTGGTTTTATTTATGAGGCAAAAGATGAACTCGAAATGATGTATGCAACTCAGAAAGGTATGTATGTTTGAAGTCAAAATGAAAGGTAGGCTTTAATATGGATGACTAATAAGCATAGAAGGAGAATATTAATTGAACATGTAATGTCGCAATGGATTTTTTTCAGAAATGTCTGTGTAACATACATGTGCGATGAAAGCTTTAGCTCCTCCCAGCTTTCACTTTTGCATGGTTTATTGTGATTTCTGAAAATCACTTCAACATGAAATTGGATCGTCTTCGAACTTGAAAAAGCTTAGCACTATTCCTTCATAAAAACCATAAGATATTTGAAAAACATAAAATGAAGTAATGTTTAAAAAACAATCTTACTTGTCACCTTTGTGTGCTAGTTCCCTCGACAATTCTTGTATGAAGTGACTAAAAAAAAAGAATTAGCTAATTTTCAAGAATTATGAAATGTCCATTTTTTTATTTTTATTTTTCGAAGTTACACCAATCGTGGCTGAAAGGGTGCCACATCGCAATGTTGAGGCTTTTTGCATAAGCTTCTCTTTGACCTACACATAGTACTAATCTCATTCCACTTGTAAGGTATTAGTATATGCATATTAGTTCCTAACTTTTGACCACAAATTCACTTAAAATCACTAGAAATTAATAATATTTGGAAAAACATATATGTGACCCAAATAATGATAATGGTACTTGGTTAATGTAGTGAAATGGAGGTGGAGTGGAAGTGATATTATGATGAATGTAAATGAAGAGAAAATGAATGATAATTCTAAGGCCCAACATACTTTTATCACCCCCCAACTAAAAGTATTGCATGTCCTCATGCAATCTATTACATTTTTTTTTTTTAATCCTTGAGCTTGGCTTATATTTTAACTTTGCATGATAACATTCGATAACTTTATACTTTTACAAAGTGTTTTTATTGGATTGCAAGAAGGTTGGTCTTCGTGAGACAACCATTCAATTATATTTTAAAAAACATTTGAAAAGCCATTTGTATGAATCATAATGTAATAGTAAATAGCTTTTGGAACAAGTATGTTGGTTTTATGACTGTTATATAAATGAATGTGGCATGGCATAAATATGAATATAATCCTCGCCCCAAATGATGGTATTGGAAATTTTTTTTATGAAATGAGGAAAGGAAGTGTTTTTCCAAAAATTATAACTCTAGTTTTTCAAGGAATTATATGATAAAAAGTTAGAAAATGACATATCTTAACTTACTGATGAAGATGGATTACCGATGAAGATGGATGAGTTGTGCATTAATGTCGGCTACAAAATTCTGATCATATGCTTTTTCAAGTGGCTGTACAAGTTATGGATGAAGTGTTCAAGTTGTGGATGAGCTAGATCCTCCAACTTGGGCCAAAATATGTTAAATATGCATATAATTGTTCGAGAATGAAAGATTGTTGTAGATCATGTTGAAAATTATGGCACTCATAATCACTATCACAGTACGTTGTAGGATCTGGACCCAAAATTCTAAGAATTAATGCCAAAAATATTGTCGCAGCCTGCACCACAAGAGAAATTAAGCCAACACATTTGCATATAGAAAGATTAAATTCCTTCAGCTGTTTAAATGGAAATGGACTAGTAGGGTCTTTAGGAATATCATCTTCCCACTCCTTGTTTAACAAAACATGGGAAAAGTATGAGCAACAATGAAAGAGAAAATATGTAAACCAAACAACTCATTTTTCCATGAAATAGAGCTCCGTGTAGTAGTGTCAGATTTTGATGGGAACCATACCACTCCTTGAGCATCCACAGCGAATACGTGATCATTGTGATCCTAACCAAGAGTTTATGATCTTCAGGCCCAATTTTATGCAAGTACTGCACTGATTTCCTCGCATTTCTCCAAGATACTCCATTCTCGCAATGCCTGACATTGCCTCTGCTGGTCCCTGGATTTGTAACACAATCACCTCTTTAACCCACGAAGGGAGAGGACAGAGCTTAGCCCATGTTCTATGCAGATTAGTCACATATGCATGTAATCCATCCGTGTAAGAGACAGCACTGCAACAATCTCCATGATGTAGTCAAAGAAACTGTCCAACAGAATTTCTGGCTTAATAACTTTCCCGCCCAATGTAGTAGTGAAAATTTGGGGTTCCTTTCGATACTTTCATCTCCTAGCATAGTGATACTTGACGTGAGTGTGAGAAGAGAGTGCGGCTTGTGACTTACCAACCGGAGCATTCCGGATGATATTCGAAGTTCGCAACCGGCGCCGGTGCCCTAGCGTATGTGGAAGACCTGGACGGATCATTGCGAATAAATTGCTGCCTAAATTGTGGAGATTTTCTTGAGTTTACTATTTTCAGCCAAGAAATCTCTTCAATGGCATTAAATCTACAACTTCCCATCGCACTCTCCTTTTCCTATGGCGACCTCAAAGCCCATCATAAACCCTTTCCATGGATAAATTATGCTGATGCGAATTTTTTTTAGAATGTTGCAAATTTGATATGAATGTTGCTTCTGTCAGTATTGCAATTTTGAACTTGAACCTTGTTAACAGTAAATAACAGCCATCGTTGCAGCGTGAATACTTTTGAATATGATGTGCATACGAGCTACTAGGCTTTCAGCAGTGGGAAAAACATAGAAACAATTATAAGCAGGTTGCGAAACTGGTTCATAGAAGTCGTAGCCTTTTGACAAAGAAGATGGTCCACAAAGACAAAAAACATTCTCAGAAGGTCCACTAAGGCTACAAGTCTATTCTCTACAAAAAAACAGGTTGTTGCTATTGCTGACAAGGGCAATGTGGAATTAGGCAGTTCTAGAGAGCAGTTATATTGGTTTATAAGTGCTTTCCAAGCTGCAACTAGAACAAAACTTCCCTCTCTAGAGTTGCAAGAGATCCCATAAAACAGTATGCTAGAACTATCAAACACAATGGACCATAGAACCGAGTGAAGTGCGTAGAGAGAGTGCAAAATTTATTTATCTATTTTTTTTTAATTTTTAAATTTAAATTTAATTTTTTTTAATTATGGTATATTTTTGTTAATTAATTTGTTTTATTTGAAAATTAAAAAAATAAAATCTAAATGATATATATAGATAGAAAATTTGAAAACAAAAACTAAAAATTTAGAAATCTAAAAAAAAATTGTTCCTGAAAACTATTAGAGAAATTATTTTTCAGAGATTGCATACTTATTTGTTGAGATTTTATGTTTTAAATAAAATAGGAAAAAATCTCATTAGGTGACAAAAATTAGGAATTAGTTCCTAGATTAGCTCCAGTTTGTTGGGAGGGAGTTAATGCATCCTAAATTTGATGTGAGAGGATTTATGAGGCTGTTAGATTCTCCTTGCTATATAACAGGCATCCATACGGATTGTTTGGTGTGTGTGAAGTGGTGTGAGAGTCTGTAATCTCCTGTTTGATAAATAAAGAATTGCCGATGCCTATGTTGTGTGGACGTAGCCCAGGAGGTTTGGGTGAACCACGTTAAACCTGTGTGTCTTCTGCTAATGGTTTTCTGCTGAGTGTTATGTGTTTAATGTTTTCCGCTGTCTTAAACTCTGACAATTGGTATCGGAGCTTTGTTGGAGGAGGAGCGTAGTTGAGCGCTAGCTGTGTTTGAATTGATGGTGCTGCGTGGAGCGCTGAGCCTGCGTGTTAGTGACTGCAGAGCTGGGCTTTGTGCATTTGTTCACTGTGTTATGTGAGCGTGGAGCATATCTGTCCAAACTGCGTGGAGTAAAACAGTGTTTGAAGCGGTGCTGTCCAAACTGGTGTGCGGTGCTGTCCAAACTGGTGTGCGGAAGCGTGGTGCTGCATAGTATTGCTGGACTGCGTGATATCGGTAAACGATTGCTGCGTGGGACAGTCACCGGGCAGCGTTGCATGGTGTCGACAGTCGATCTGCGTGGACTGTTGTACAAGAGCCGTGGGTTTGAAGTGAACGGTGTTAAACTGGCTGCGTGGCATTGAAGCCAGTGCGTTGAATGCCCGTAAATACTCAGTACAGTGGGCTGCCTGCTGTGTAATTCATTGCGTCTGAAGGTTGCCGGTGGTGGCAGCGTTGAATGGTGAACGTTGGTATGGTAAGCAGAACTGGGCCCGCAGTTTTTTAGTTGCTGTGATCAAAGAGCCGAGACATGGTAAACTGATATTTCATTTAAACGTTTGTTGAAGTGGGTATTAAACGTTTTGAAATGGGTCATATCAATCCGATTTTATAAATCTGACAATGAAATCAGTTTGGAGTTTTATAAAAAAAAAAAACAAAAAGTCATATATATGTATATCGTTTTGTATTAACTCAACACAGGGTGCAGGATGGAAGCGAAGCTGTAACATATCGATTTTGCCTTAAAGTGTGATGCATTAAAGTGTAATGCAATATTGAAAGATAATGGTATTCAAATGCCATTTTTAAATTGATTTTTTTAAGGGAGCTTATAAGGTGGCATTTTATTTTAAAAGATTTATTATATGCCAACGGTTTTAAAATGTTATGCCATCGAACTGTTTTTATTTATTTATTATATGCCAAGTGCATTTTATAAAAAAAAAAATCGAATGGTAATAAAAGAAGGTTTATAAAAGTCTACAATCGATTTATATTGTATTGAAAATCGATACAAATTAAAAGGGGATTTGAGTTTACATTGAATTGTAATAATTCAATGTGTATTTTAAAATCGATTTGAGGGGTGATTTTAAAGAAATCGATTTTGTTAAGTTAAGAAGGGTGGCATTTTTTATTAATTTGAAAAATTTATTTTATGCCATGATGTTATAAGGTGAAGGAAAGGCTTGTTATAAAGGCATAGGCAGTGTTTTGAGATTAACTTTTGGTTTTTTGGAGATTATTGTGTTTTTTGCTGATACAAGATGGCGAAAACTCAAAGTGCCCGTTTTGAGAACGATGTGCTTGGAGCCTTGTTGTCTGAGGAGACGAGGAAGAGGTCGAATGCAGACACCTCTACATCAGAGGTAATGATGGCCAGAGGTCGCTCAAGAGAGAGACACTCCGGGGGTAAGCATAGCAACTCTCGTTCAAAGTCGAAAGGGAAGAAGAGCAAAGTAAAGTGCTGGTTTTGTGGCAAATCGGGGCACTTGAAGAAAGACTGCTGGAAGAGACAGCAAACAGAGAAGAAAGGAGACTCTTCGACAGAGAAGAAGGAGGCAAATGCGACAGATACAGGTTCGGCATCTGGTTCAGGTATGAGCGACGAAGTGTTGTCTGTTAATATGTCAAATCATGATCGACATTGGTTGTTAGATTCCGGTGCATCAAACCACATGTGTATTCATAGAGAATGGTTTAAGACGTATAGATCAGTTAATGATGGAGTCGTGTACATGGGTAATGATGTCACATCTAATATTGTGGGGATTGGGAGCATACAACTACAAATGTTTGATGGCACAACTAAATTGTTAACAGATGTGAGACATGTTCCAAACTTAAGAAAAAATCTAATTTCACTGGGAGCACTTGACACAAATGGATATAAAACTCTAATTCAAGGTGGAGTTATGAAAATCTATAAAGGTATTTTACTAGTAATGAAAGCTAAGAAAGTAGGAAATCTGTTTCAGTTAGAAGGAAGAACAGGGTCAGTTCATGTGTCTACGGTGTCTGAACATGACAGTAGTTCCATTCGCCTATGGCATCAAAGGTTGGTCCATATGAGCGAAAGAGGGTTGAAAATTTTGGCTGATCGCAAGTTACTTCCTAATCTAAGGTCTGGAAAGTTAGATTTCTGTAAGCATTGCTTGTTTGGAAAACAAAGTAAACAAAAATTTAAAACAGACAAACATACTAGTAAAGGCATACTTGATTATATCCATTCAGATGTTTGGGGTCCAGCACCTACAACTTCATATGGTGGTTCGTCGTATTTTGTATCATTTATTGATGACTTTTCTAGGAAGGTGTGGGTCTACATGTTGAAAAGAAAGTCTGATGTTTTTTCAGTTTTCAAGCAGTTTAGAGCATTGGTAGAAAACAGCACTGGTAGAACTATAAAGTGTTTAAGAACTGACAATGGTGGAGAGTTTACTTCCAAGGAGTTTGACAGCTATTGCAAGGATGCAGGGATCGAGAGACATAAGACCACGGTTTATACTCCTCAGCAAAATGGAGTTGCTGAACGCATGAACATGACTCTTCTAGAGAGAGCAAGGAGTATGCTGAGTAACGCCGGGTTGCAAAAGGAGTTGTGGACGGAAGCAGTGGCAACAGCTTGTTATGTGATAAACCGATCTCCATCGACGTCGATAGACTGCAAGATTCCGCAAGAGGTATGGAAAGGACATCTGTGTGACTATTCTAAACTCAGAGTGTTTGGATGTGATGCATATGCTCTAGTGCCCAAACATCAGCGAACTAAGTTAGATCCAAAGTCTAAAAGGTATGTCTTTGTTGGGTATGGTGTTGGAACAAAGGGATATATATTGTGGGATCCTACTACCCGCAAAATCATCATCAACAGAGATGTAAAGTTTAATGAATCCTCTCTTGTACAGTTAGATGTAGATAGTAGATTGAAACAGGATGATGTATCTGATTTTCAGCACATTCAGTTTGAAAGCTCTTCTAATGATAGTCATGATGACCATAGTTCAGATACTAGTCATGAACAGGTTTCAGAATCAGAACATGAACAGGGTTCAGGTTTAGATCATGAACAGGTCTTAGATACTGATCGGCATGAAGTTCCTACAGATAGTAGTCAACGAGAAACATCCTTAAGGAGGTCGACAAGAATCAAACGGCCACCAAGAAGGTATGATGATTATGTTACTTCAGTTGCATTTACTGCTAATGACAATGAACCTCTGTGCTATCAGGAAGCAATAGAAGGTTCGAATAGTGACAAGTGGAAAGCAGCCATGAAGGACGAAATGATGGCCTTGAGTAAGAACGGCACGTGGGATCTGGTTGAGCTTCCGAAAGACAGGAAAACTGTGGGGTGTAAATGGGTTTTCAAGCTGAAACGGGGTGTGAATGATACGGAGGACAGGTACAAAGCACGACTGGTTGCAAAAGGGTTTTCTCAGAAAGCCGGTATTGACTTTCATGAGATTTTTTCACCAGTGGTTAAAATTGTTTCAATTAGAATTGTGTTAGCATTAGTGGCTTTGCTTGATTTAGAGTTGCAGCAATTAGATGTTAAGAATGCATTTCTACATGGTGATTTAGATGAGGAAATTTATATGGAACAACCGGAAGGGTTTGTTCAACATCGCAATAAGAAATTTGTCTGCAGGCTCAAGAAGTCATTGTATGGTCTGAAGCAGTCGCCTCGACAGTGGTACAAGAAATTTGATTCTTTCATGTTGAGTCAAAAATATATAAGAAGTGAATATGATCATTGTGTTTACTTTAAGCGGTTAAGTAATGGCATGTTCATTATCTTAGTGTTGTATGTTGACGATATGCTTTTAGCAAGCAAAAGCATTGAAGAAATCAACAGGTTGAAGACTCAGATGGCAAGGACATTCGATATGAAAGATCTAGGAGCAGCAAGACAGATTTTGGGCATGGATATTTTCAGAGACAGGAGCAATGGTAAGCTATGGCTATCACAACAAAAGTATATTGAGAAAATACTTTTGAGGTTTGGTATGAATAATGTGAAGCCTGTGTCAGTCCCTTTCGCTTCCCATTTCAAGCTTTCTTCGGGTTTATGTCCTAATACAGATGAAGAAAAGGATTATATGTCTCGAATTCCATATGCAAATGTAGTAGGATGTTTGATGTATGCGATGGTTTGTACTCGACCAGATATTTCACATGCAGTTGGGGTTGTCAGCAGGTACATGGCAAATCCGGGTAAAGAACACTGGTCAGCAGTGAAATGGGTGCTTCGGTATTTGAGAGGCACAAGTAGTTATTGTATCACTTACAATAAGAGTGGTGAATTTGTTTGCGGATATGTTGATTCTGATTTTGCAGGTGATTTGGATAAGAGAAGGTCAACTTCAGGGTACGTCTTTACTCTTGCAGGTGGAGCTATCAGCTGGATGTCAAAGCTACAGAACATTGTTGCTTTATCCACTACTGAAGCAGAATACATTGCTGCTTCGCATGCCTGCAAAGAGGCGGTTTGGTTGAAAGGTTTGCTTGGTGAATTTGGTAGGTTACAGGACAACATCAGGTTACTTTGTGATAGTCAAAGTGCAATACATTTGGCTAAGAATCCGGCCTATCATATTAAATCAAATCATATTCCAATTAAGTACCATTTTGTAAGACAGGTTATCACTGAAAGGGGAGTCTCTCTTGAAAAGGTGCATACAAAGGAAAACTGTGCAGACATGTTCACGAAACCAGTTTTGTTGGAGAAGTTGCGTTGGTGTTTGGCTTCTCTTGGCTTGCAGAAAAGATAAAATAATAAACAAACAGGGCATCAGGCTAATTTTTGTCAAGGTGGAGATTGTTGAGATTTTCTGTTTTAAATAAAATAGGCAAAAATCTCATTAGGTGACAAAAATTAGGAATTAGTTCCTAGATTAGCTCCAGTTTGTTGGGAGGGAGTTAATGCATCCTAAATTTGATGTGAGAGGATTTATGAGGCTGTTAGATTCTCCTTGATATATAACAGGCATCCATACGGATTGTTTGGTGTGTGTGAAGTGGTGTGAGAGTCTGTAATCTCCTGTTTGATAAAAAAAGAATTGCCGATGCCTATGTTGTGTGGACGTAGCCCAGGAGGTTTGGGTGAACCACGTTAAACCTGTGTGTCTTCTGCTAATGGTTTTCTGCTGAGTGTTATGTGTTTAATGTTTTCCGCTGTCTTAAACTCTGACATTATTCAAAAACTAAAAACAAACTAAAAATAATGTTTTATTTATTTATTTTTCCTACCTACTCTACTTTAATTGAATATTAAAAATCACTACGTGTAATCAAATTTCCAGTGTAACCATGCATACAACAGTAGTAAAAATATATTCACTTCCGATTGCGCACATGAAAAATGGAAATGTACAAGAATAACCAGATCTACTTGTTGTGACTTTGATTTAACTAAATAAAAACAAAACGACTGATCTAACCTCATACTCGCTTGGAACCATGGTTCAATAAGATCTTTGTAGGCATGATTTTCCTCCTTCAGATCATGCTGCCACTCCTCATTGTCCTCCTCAATGTCTTGCTTTACTAATTGTTTTTCATCAAATGTACAGGATTTTTCGTATGTAGATTCATTCTTTTTTGGGGGAGTAGTTAAGCTTTCCGCAGTTGTCAATATCTTCTTTTCATAGGAAGAGGAGATCCCAACTTCTGCTAGGATCTGAGTGAGATGTTCCAAACTTATACGCATTGTTAAATCATTTTAAAAACACTAACAATCACTCTTCACAGTTGCAGAAATCAAATGCTTTTGCACAAAAATCAAATTTGCAGAAATTAAACACGCTTGCTGAAATTGAAATTAACACTTGCAGGAAAAAGTAACCTATAAATCAATCCATTGTGCTTCCCCAGCAACGGCACCAAAATGTTGGGTGAAACTATCATCATCAAATAATTTCTCTAGCATACATTATCCATCCGAGGGTTTCATAGACTTACAAAGCACATGCACTGGAAATGCATGACTGAAGTTAAACTAGGCTAGTCTAATGCTTTCGTCTCTGATTCAAGATGCAGTAAACGATGGAAGAGGTTCCTAACTTAGGAAAACCTGGTCGTCCTTCCCCAGATTACTATCCTTAAGAAGAGAGACTAAAGAGAAGCAGTTTGTGATGTGTAGAAAGTGAGAGAAGAGGCTCCTAACTTAGGAGAACCTGATCGTCCTTCCTCAACAATTCTACTCCAACAACATTACCACCGCATCATATCAAAAATTGGAAATGTGCAATCGTATAAGATAAAAACAACATGTAAAGAGTAATCTGTGTCAACATATATTAATGATGAAGAAAAACACGATCTTATTACATCAGGAAATATTACAAAACCAAAACTTTATTCTAGACTCTAATTCTCCTCTCTATCATATCTATCATTCCTATCATATATTTCCTCTCTTCCATTATCCTACATATCCAAATGAAGAGAGAGCATTCTCTTTTATACATGAGTGCTTTGAAATAAGAAAAGCAACACATAATTACAAATCCAATTTTCTCTCAACCAATATTCCTATAATTACAAAATATGATCCCTTCAAATCCTCACTCATCTCTCACAAATCTTGGATAAGATATGTTATCCAAATATCCATGTTCTTCTCTGTGGAATCTCCATGATCTTCTCCTTTGAATAAGCTTGAACAATTATCCTTTGAATTCTTGAATTGGTGGAGGAAATATTCGAGAATATTTTTGAATAATCCTTTCAAATAATCCTACACATTACAAAGCTCATCCACATTTGAGAGATTAATGAAATATGTTAATTTTCCAATAATTAATCATAAATTCTCTTATAATATTAAAAATAAATAAATTGGAAAACAATGAGGTGAACCCATGAAGGTGGTATGATAAATGGTTAAGTGAGGTGATAGAATGTGAGGAATGGCAAGGATAAACATGATGAAAATGCGATAATTACGAGATCCAACAGTCAACGATGTGGTTGTTTAAATGACCGCACTGTTGACTATGTACTAGTGTCTGGAGGGCAGTGGGCCAACCAAACTATCCGCCCAGGGGTGGATAGTTTAGTTAACGCACCGCCCTACCGACAATGGTACATAGTGACCGGTGTGGTCATTTAAATGACTGCACTGCTATATAAGTTTTTTAAAAAACACGATGCACATTTTTGGTATCGCACTAGACCCGGTGCGGTTTCCATTAGCACCATTCACGGTACGGCCTGTAAATTTATAGGTAGCACCGCGAACGGTGTGAGTCGAACGGCTCGAGCGCACTGCGCATACTTTTTTTTTTTTTTTTTAAAATGATAAATTTTAAGTTTTTTGACAAATCTAATATGCTAAAAAGTTTAATTATTGAGAAACAAATAAATACCTGTACATTTGGGCGTCGAGGAGGCATATTTGCTGAAGAATTTTCAAAACTAAATTTGCCCATCGTTTTCCAAAATTCGAACTCCAGAAGGTGGACAATGGATGGTAGCAGTGCATGCAATGGGAGCACTGGTGGCAGGGCACCTCACACAAGGGGAATTCACACTGGTGCTTGAGAGTTCTCGAGCACTTGAAGAAGTGTAAATGCGGATTTTTTCGCCGGTATTTTTTATTTTATTTAACTCTGTTTCGGTGCACGAGTTTTTGAGGCGCACCGGGCAGTTTATGCTTAGCATACCGGGCCTGTTTCTGTTTGAGTGCAGGTTTTTCAGAAGCGCTGGGCCTATTTCTGATTAGCGCACTAGTGCGCTACAGTAATGAGACACACCGGGCGGGTTTGTACGGAGAGCACAGTGTCTTGGTGTGCCAATTTGTAGTACGCATCGGTGCTTTGAGTTAAACGCACCAGTGCAGTTTATGATTAGAAACACACTAGACAAAAAACATCCACAAAAACCTCCACCCGCCAACCCCCTCTAGAGACCTCCATTACAAAGGGATATCTGGGCTATTTTTATAAGGGGTTCCTCAAAAACATCCACTAGAGGGTCTTTTACTTGTAGTGCCATGTCGGTTCTAGTTCTGAAGGACAAACAAGTGGAGCAATATAATGACTTTCCCCCCTCGAAGATATTACGAGGATGCTCAGAAACTAACGCTTTTTTTTGGATAGGATTGACTCTCACTTGGTGCATGTGGAAGCTCATATTGCTTATGAATCGAAGAGTGGGAACCTGATGGATCCTTCGGGCTCAAGTGCAGGGTTTCCTGCAACAATTTCCTCCTCAGACAATATCTAGTGATTAAGTAAGGTGTCATTAAAGTTGGTTGCCATTTATGGTGGTCTTTGTCCCAGTTTGCAAGGTCTTGGTCTTTTTTTTTGTTTTAATTCCCATATGGTTAATTTTTAGCTCTATCATTCTGGTCTTAACCTTGTTGGTCATGAGTTGGTTGTGGCGACTATGTATGGTCTATTTTATGATATATGTGATGGAGCTTTTATTGTCTTTATGTTAGTTGTGGCTATCATGTTTCGTATAATTTTGATGATGAATTTGTATTATAATGGGCTGATGGAAATGGTGTTGGTTATGGCGTAAATTTGGGTATGGGTACCTTGTTTTTGAGTTTGTTTCGGGAATGTCCAGTCCCAATTCACGAGTCATAGTATATTGAGAAAGATCTTATGCCTCATGAAACAATCTAAAAAAAACTATGTATCTATGCATTTTTTATTAATATAATAACCTTAATTTACCAAAAAAAACAAATCTAATTAGTTAATGAGGCATAAAATGGTTGTAGTGTCTTTATCCTACTCCCTTTTGTAACAATACTTCGTTGACTCCTCAATCATTATTCGATCAATCAAAGTTAAACTGAGTTTCAAAAGCAAATAGCATTTTTAATCAAAAGAAACTAATGTTGCATATGAATAGTTTTAGTTAGAAATATATATATAATAGAGAGTAGAAAAAAAATTAAAGAAATATTTACTAGCAAATAAAACGTACAACAAACTAAAATATGCACATAAAAAATAATGGTGCATAGGCCGAGGAATGGGGAACCTCCAAAAATGGGCTTGCGCACTAAGAGAATGGTCTATTGTAAAAAATCAAAAGCTGCTATATATTGACTAAAGGAAACCTAACACAAAGCTTTCATAAAAAATCATTATACAAAGAGATATTAATTAAGACATAAAAAATCATTATACAAAGAGATATTAATTAAGACATAAAAAATCATTATACAAAGAGATATTAATTAAGAAACTAATTACAAGGCTTCAATCAAATTTTCGTGCATAAAGATATTAATAAAAAAAAACAAATCTAGAGCTTCAATAAAAGTTTCTGTATAAAAAAGAGTTGAATCCCAAACTTCACTTGTATGCGTATTTACACACAACAAAACAAAATTAAAAAGATAACGAATCTCTATGGAATTACCAAATGACTATTTGAGGATGCGAACATGGAATCTTCATGGTATTGGAAATCGTGGAACAATTATATTATAAAATTATTGTAATTACTTTTATTATTTTAAGTTGTGCTTTTCATTCATAATTTAATTTTATTTACACAAATAAAAGGTATAATTTAATGTTTAAAATAATTTTATATAAATAATTTTAAAAATGAATCTATAAGTTATTTCAATATTTATAAGTTATTTTAATATTTATTTTAATGAAAAATGTTAATAAATATATTAACATGAATTATATTTTATTATTATTATTATTATTTATTATATTTTATGTTTATTTGAGTTTTAATCATTAATTATGTATATATATGATAATTAATTTGCTACATAACTTTGTCACATGAATATGAATAACCCACTTTTATACATATTTAAAAAAAAAAAAAAATGTATTTCCAAAAATGTTCAAAATATCCATCACACAGTTCTGTTCACATCACTTTTTGCACAAGTTTTGAATTTGCATCAGCATTTAATTGTGCTAGACAGTTTATATACCATAAACTCAAATACGATAAAATCAAGTATCACTATGTTTCATTGATTTTATGTTTAAGTAAAACAAGGTAGTTGTTATCAATTCTGTGAAAAATATAAAAATCACTCACTTGGTAGATTTGATGCTCCCAAATGAAGACAAATTTAGAAACTATAAGATATGGGTTTTGTGGACAATGAAAAATCGATGGACTTTGAACTTCACCTTTTCAACCAGATATTTGAATGAATTTTCATGTATATTTTTCTAAGCCCCTCGCAGATTTCTACGTTGTCTAAATATGCATAGAATATATGATTGTACTTAGGATCACGAGGAATGACAATTGGCTCAATCAGGTTCCAAATATTATTATTAAAGATATTTATTGTAATTTATATATTTTTTTTGTGACAATAAACTATATGCGTAAATTTTCCATTTAACTTAATGCAAGTACAATTGTGTGGTTTTTTTTATGAGTGTTTTGGTTGTATGAATTTATATATATTTTTTAATAATAAACTATATGCATAAATTTCCCAATTAAACAATTTTGTGGTTTCTTTTAGTGTTTTGGTTGTATGACTTTAGTTGATGTACTCAATAAGGTTCTCAAAATTGTTGTTAATGAGTTTTGTTGTAATTGTTTTGTGATATCAAATTATGTGTATAAATTATATTAATCTAAAATAATGTATTTATAATTTTTGGGTTTTTTTCTAAATGGTTTGGTTTCTTGATTTGGGTTTATAGATTAATAAACATTGCATTAGTAAGACAATTCAAGATACGTTTATTGTGTAATTAATTTAATTTGAATATGGTGTATGAAAATGAAATGTAGGAAATGAAATTTGTTTATATAACATTTGTTTGTGGAATTTTTGTTTTTTAAGTTTTTTAACAAAGTTATATTGTTTTTCTTATAAAATAAATTAAAATGTATATGTTTTCCTTAATGCAATGATGGGTACATAAATGATGAAATTTTCATAAAATAATTTTTGAAATTTTAGGGAACACTTTGTTTCTGTGCATACTTATTTGTTCAAACTTATTAGTTTTAATTTTATATATATTTAAAATAATTATAAGTCATTATAGCCCTAAAATTATGATTTCCTTGTTTTTAAATTATAGATTGCACTCTATACTCATGCAACCATATTTTTTTTTTAATAAATGGTATAGAGAAAACATCACTTAGGAAACAAAATGGATATATATATATATATCTATATATATATATATATATATATATATATATATATATATATATATATATATATATATATATTTCATGGTAATGGATTCATGTAGAATGTTTATATATATATATATATATATATATATATATATATATATATATATATATATATATATATATATATATATATATATATATATATATATATTTCATGGTAATGGATTCATGTAGAATGTTTAAAACCAATGTAAAAAATGGGGATATTAAGATGGATTTGAGAAAATAGACATATTGTTATTTTTGCATTCCAAACTACTAGGTTCATCATAACAAATGTAAATTTGAAGCAAAAAAATTAGCAAAAATGTTGATGAGTTAACATGCTCGTGCAAAATCCCCCATGACGGGAGTTGAATCTTGTAGCGTATCACAGTCATCATGAGGACATATGGAATCAATGGCCACCTGGCCTCTCAAGTGTTCCCTTTTATGTACTCGTACACCACTTTAAATTCTCATGTGAGGGAAGATTTAACTGTCCTCGAGTAGAAGTACGTATTTTCTCGTCTGACTCACTAGTTATTGATTTCAGTTAATCGTTATCTGGAGGGGTTCTTTGGGTTATGGCAGGAGGTAGCATCATGGGGTGGTGGCGGCCTTCTTTAGATGCACCCTCGATCTTGCTTTAATGTCTCTCTCAGAAGCTTGCTCCTCCCAATAATTGTCTAGTCAACTCTATGCCATTCGTGGATGCAACTACAATGGTCTCATGTTATAGTGGGCAGTTAGCGCCTCAAGTTGGTGGGTGTTGGTTTAAAAACTCAAGCAATTGGGTTTCTACAAGTTGTGGCTTGAGAGTATGTGGTCACTTATGGAAGATTCTTAGCATAGCTAAGTACTTCAAGCACTCTAATTGGCATTTATATGCAACCTCGGATTTGTGGCTCCAAGCGACTCCTAGATCATGGAAGGGACTACTCAGCGTAGCCAATTGTCACTCTACGGTGCAATGTGATGGTTCTATAAGAGAAGATTTTTTTATAGACATTTTATTTTTCATATTAGTATATGGAAACACTATGTTTTGGTTTGTATGACTTGTTAGAACAAGGCCTCCATGTCTTCCAATTCTCGACACTCTTTGTAAATTTTAGCAATATTTTGTTTTTGTCTGATGCATTGGTTAAGCAAGGCCTATGTAACCTGAAGACTCTCAATTTGTGCTACTAGGTTAGTCTCTCATTGGGCAGGCCAGTAGCACAAAGTACTCTCACTTGTAAGGCCTTATTTAGTTAATGGAATGTCGAACCTTACACCAAAAAACATGCTCACGCAAAAAAAAAATGAATTTCAAATAACCAAATAGAATGTGTGCATTCTAATGCACACGTGTTAAATATACATGCACATCTCAATATGTATGCATTATATTTTTAACATAAAAATTATTTTAATATTTTTTCCATAACTTTCTAGATTAGCATCCATATTTGGAGTTATTTAGATTGTTAAAAAGGTCTTAATGGATTTATAATAACATGTTTTGATCATTTTATGATTATGTATACATGATTTCTTACTTTTAAAAGAATTGAAAATAAATCTTTTGGCTATAATCAATACCTCTAACCATCAGATAGTTCCCCTAGTGGGGATATTTGGCCTCCAATGGTAATATGGGTAATATTGGGAGGTTTCACACATGGGTTTGAGGGATTGGCTCTTGTAAAGGGAAGAGAAGAAAACATGAAAATTAGGCTTTAAATGAAGTTTCTTAGGTTCATGAACAAAGATTTAAACCACCACAAGGGCCTTCTATATGGCCTCTAACTGGAATCTAGTTGTTCCAATAGTGCCTTAAATAATAGAGATTGGTCTCAAGACCTTATTAATGGGTAAGGTAGGAAAATAAGGCCCTTAAGCTCTAGATGAAGCCTATAGGGACTAAAGACCATGAAAAAGGTGAAAAAACCATAAAATATACTATATATAATATATATTTGTCCTTAATATGGAATATGGGCACCAATATGAGGTTTTATGCACTAGAGAAAGGTTTGAGGCCATGTTTTGGGGAAGGAATTAAGGAAATTAGGCCTTAAATTAAGATTTTTGATTTAATGGGAAATGATTAAGGATTTGTACCACAACATAGACACTTTAAAGTGGATATTTGGTATATAAGTGAGATATGGATGTGATTGTGAGTATTTTTGTAATAGGTTGTTGAACAAGTTTTTTTTATCATTGTTTTAGTGCTTTGGTAGTATTTTTTGTTACCTTTTAATATTTTTCACTTGGTAATTTTGATCTAATGCAGGAGCCATCACCCTCAAAACTCCTAAATTTCATTGATACTTCGTAATTTTTCAAAAATGTGGATTTTAGGAAAGCCTTTCCTTTACATTCAAGCTTGCGATACATCAACACTTAGTTTTTTTTTTAATGCATTGTCTTGTATTTCTTTCCACTTGCATTACTCTATCCATGCATTACCATGTTCATGCCTTTCCATACTTAATTTTTTTCTTATTTGTGAGAGTCTTGTTGTGGGAACAAAACCTCTAATAGGAAATTCCACATCCTACAATTCCACGTCATTCAAATTGCATCCACAATTCCATGTCACTTAAATTGCACCCACAATTTCACAATCTTAAAATTGCTCTACATCACTCAAATTGTACCTACATCACTTTTAATACTAAACTATTTTCATGAATATGTGACCTCCACATTACTATTTTATAATTAGCCATTTTTCCATGAATGCAGATGCAAGATACCTACTCACACTTCACCCATTACCTTCGACATGTTGCATTTATGCCATAACTATTTTGACCTCTGTAACATTCAATATGCACCTTTCCATACTTAGTCAATTTTCAAACATAACCATTGCCTTCTAGATAATTTAAATTCTCACCACGATTATAGCCATCTCACATTTGGATTGATACCATTTAATATGACATGGTTTCCTAAAACTCCTTGTTATCAACTCAAATCCAAGTGTAAATTGGCATTAATAAACTAAACATATATGCGTATAATATTATGGAAAACTAGTGGTGAATTTAGTAACAATTAATACTTGTATCCTCAGTAAATCAAACATTACTTTAATAAGGTTTCTATTTATTCATCAAACTTGTGTAAGAAAATATATTGAACAAAATAAAAGACCCATATTCCAGATATTCAAACATCATCCTTGGACATAATTATTGTGAATTTCATTGCTTTGAAGTGTAGAAGTGGCATTTAGGACATAAAATAGGGGACAAATACTTAAATAAGTTCAAGAATAGACATGTTGGGTATACACCTGAATTTTTTTACTTCAAAGAACTCATTTCCTAGTATGTTAAGAAATTTAACAATAGGTAAAGGATAATTCATCTTAAAAAAAGTGATAAAACACCAATTCTTCTCATGTTGAGTGTTTTAAGGAAAATGTTATGAATTCAAAGTCCCAACAAAAACTTCAATATTCTGAAGGGGATTCCTTCTTGCATTCTTAAGGTGGAGGAGATAACCTCATAAATAAATTCCATAAAATGCCACGAAAAAAGTTGACGAGTTCTTCTTAGATTGAGGTATGCTCATTCACATATTTTTACAGAGAGTTTGCATGGATATTCACAAACATTTTTGGGAAATGTTCTACTATTATCAATCCAAATTACATTCTCTATATTCTATAACACTATATTAATGAAAATGTTATCTTTTATTTGATGCACATTATTTCAAATGAGATCTCTTTCTAGTTGGAGAATTTCCAGAAAATAAAGATGTTTTATATGACTTATTACTTAATATATGCTATGGTATATTTTCATGTATTTAAAAACTTTCTGTAGAAATTTGAATAACTGATATGTTATCCACCGATATTCTCCTGATCACACACTATTTTATCTTCATGCACAATACAAAATCTCTTCTACCATTGATCATTACATGCGGAAATAAAATCAATTGCATGCACACATTAAAGCCATAAAAATTCACACATATGAACACAATATGTAATGGGAAAGCTTAAAGCTGAAAACCCCCAACTATCTATATATTATATATGTCATAGAGATCATGTAACAATCATTATACAAAGCTCCTCACAAGCTCTCAGTATAATCTCCACTTGCTACACACTAATCAGGCCCGATCTTGCAAATCCCATGCACCGATCTTTGCCAGCCTTTAGCCTGCCTCTACTGTGAAATCACTGCTAAAGAATAGCTCTTGATGAGTTCGAATTTCCCCAGAATTTCTCACGTAGTCTTTAAAGGCATCTCTACTAAGTGTTGGATGCAAACCATGCATCACTATAGTCACAACTGATAGTCACACTGCTCTTTCACCTATCTCTTCACTGGTCTCCACTGAAACTGTCCATGCACTGTAGTTAACTGATGTATTCTTTAGTTTATTAATGAGTTAATAATTAGTGAATTAATTAATAATTAATTCACACCACTCTCACTAGTGTATCAATCAGTTAGACTAGATACAACTAGCTCAACTATGTTTAGCTTAGTTAAACTGAACACAACTCCATTAACTTCCTCAATCAACTCCACCAAACCCTCTCACACGAGTTCTAACTGAAGTATCCATGCAATAGCTCCAATTAACCCTTAGGAATAGTGTAATTCCTTTTGTCATCTCTTGTGCCACATCTGTGCACTTAACTGAAGTGCTCCAAGAGAATAAGATAATGTTTATAGTCCAAATATTATTAAGAGCTAATAATATTCGACATATCTGTTTTTAGACTGGCAATCTAAAAATAGATTCCGCCCAATATGTCTAAAAATAGAAGTCCATCTATTTTTCCAACTTGACCAACCATCCACAAATATCATCCCGCAACTCATAGAATATGATCGACATGTCTAAAAATAGACTTTGCGACAAAAATCACCTGTGTGGGCCCCACCTAGTTTAGGTGATCACTTTCCAACTAGGAGCAGGAATGATGTTTCAGGATGCCTCCTTCACTGTTTCTTGTTGCAATATTCAACACTCCCTCTCAAAAAGAAAGGATTGTCTTTGCATGCAACATGAAACTCCATGCGTTCACCCTGCAACCTTCACAAGCGCCATGCAACTCCATGCGTTTGCTCTACAACTCCTCTGAAACTGAATAGGCTCCAAAAAACTCAATCAGACTGATGCATCTATCATCAAAGTATTCGACTTCTGCTGGTACCAACTGCACATGTCATTAGGAACCACTGCGCTGTTGAACTCTTGCACCCATGCACTCTACACTTGCTGTCAACTTTGATCCATGCTCCAGTATCCGACACTGTCACTTTGATCTGCCTGCATCAATCCAATTGATCATGCTACTGCTGCGCTGTGGGAACCTCGTAGCCAGGTTCAATTCATGAGATCCACACCATCTCCATGAATCCTGCCCAGAAATCTCCTCTTGGGATTAATCATGCATGTCACCCCACCTCTCACCTGGTGGTATAGATGCATGCACTCCCTCTGCCCATCTGGCACGAAATTTCTCTGCATGAGTGGTTTCTTCCACTCCATGATCCTCATCTTGTGGCTGCTCCACATCCCGAGGTTCACTCTTACCTGCATGCAAAACTTGCTCCCTCTCAAGCATCAATTGCATGTCTTTCTTGCACTTCCCAACAGTAGGAAGCTCCATAGAAATCCCATCTACTTCAAGTCTGTAGAGATTCTTTGCTCGAATCCCAACCTTCTTGACTTGTCCTTCCTCATCCACACTAACTCCTACACTCCCAAGCTCATCCCTGCAGTGGACAAACTTTTTCAAGTATACCGGAATAGTGTCATTCTTCTCCATTTTTATTTTCCTGAGTTTATCCTAAAACTCAACCGCTTCAATGTTTGCAATTGCTCCAATGATCAATATCTCTCCGATACCATGTATAAAATCTATAACACAGCTCTGATACCATGTAGAAATTTGAATAACTGATATGTTATCCACCGAGATTCTCCTGATCACACACTATTTTATCTTCATGCACAATACAAAATCTCTTCTACCATTGATCATTACATGTGGAAATAAAATCAATTGCATGCACACATTAAAGCCATTAAAATTCACACATATGAACACAGTATGTAATGGGAAAGCTTAAAGCTGAAAACCCCCAACTGTCTGTATATTATATATGTCATAGAGATCATGTAATAGTCATCATACAAAGCTCCTCACAAGCTCTCAGTATAATCTCCACTTGCTACACACTAATCAGGCTTGATCTTGCAAATCCCATGCACCGATCTTTGCCAGCCTTTAGCTTGCCTCTACTGCGCAATCCCTGCTGAAGAATGCCTCTTGATGAGTTCGAATTACCCCAGCTTTTCTCACGCAGTCTTTATAGGCATCTCTACTGAGTGTTGGATGCAAACCATGCATCACCTATAGTCACAACTGATAGTCACACTTTCCCTTTCACCTATCTTTGCGCTGGTCCCCACTGAAACTGTCCATGCACTGAATTTAACTGATGTATTCTTTAGTTGATTAATGAGTTTATAATTAGTGAATTAATTAATAATTAATTCACACCACTCTCACTAATTGTATCAATCAGTTAGACTAGATACAACTAGCTCAACTATGTTTAACTCAGTTAAACTGAACACAACTCCATTAACTTCCTCAATCAACTCCACCAATTATAATGTTTTATCTGACTTATTACTTAATATATGCTATGGTATATTTTCATGTATTTAAAAACTTTCTGTAGAAATTTGAATAACTGATATGTTATCCACCGAGATTCTCCTGATCACACACTATTTTATCTTCATGCACAATACATAATCTCTTCTACCATTGATCATTACATGCAGAAATAAAATCAATTGCATGCATACATTAAAGCCATAAAAATTCACACATATGAACATAATATGTAATGGAAAAGCTTAAAGCTGAAAACCCCAACTATCTGTATATTATATATGTCATAGAGATCATGTAACAGTCATCATACAAAGCTCCTCACAAGCTCTCAGTATAATCTCCACTTGCTACACACTAATCAGGCTTGATCTTGCAAATCCCATGCACCGATCTTTTCCAGCCTTTAGCCTGCCTCTACTGCGCAATCCCTGCTGAAGAATGCCTCTTGATGAGTTTGAATTACCCCAGCCTTGCTCACGCAGTCTTTATAGGCATCTCTACTGAGTGTTGGATGCAAAACATGCATCACCTATAGTCACAACTGATAGTCACACTTGCCCTTTCACCTATCTTTGCACTGGTCCCCACTGAAACTGTCCATGCACTGAATTTAACTGATGTATTCTTTAGTTGATTAATGAGTTTATAATTAGTGAATTAATTAATAATTAATTCACACCACTCTCACTAATTGTATCAATCAGTTAGACTAGATACAACTAGCTCAACTATGTTTAACTCAGTTAAACTGAACACAACTCCATTAACTTCCTCAATCAACTCCACCAAACTCTCTCACATGAGTTCTAACTAAAGTATCCATGCAATAGCTCCAATTAACCCTCAGGAATAGCGTAATTCCTTCTGTTAGCTCCTGTGCCACATGTGTGCACTTAACTGAAATGCTCCAAGATAATAAGATAATGTTTAGAGTCCAAATATTATTTAGAGCTAATAATATTCGACATATCTATTTTTAGACTGGCGATCTAAAAATAGATTCCGCCAAATATGTCTAAAAATAGAAATCCATCTATTTTTCCAACTTGACCAACCATCCACAAATAGCATCCTGCAACTCATAGAATATTATCGACATGTCTAAAAATAGACATAGTCTAAAAATAGAATTTGCAACAAAAATCACCTGTGTGGGCCCCACCTAGTTTAGGTGATCACTTTCCAACTAGGATCAGGATTGATGTTTCAGGATGCCTCCATCACTGTTTCTTTTTACAATCTTCAACACTTTCCTTGGTCAAGATTCAACAAGGATCCAATGTACTTCAATATCCAATAATTGATCTTTTTAATTTCTATGAAATCCAAAATTCCTTCCTTTCAACATTTAGAAGAATTATTGTTGGTTTTTCTATAGACATGTTTTCAAGAGAAGCTTTAGCTTGTTGGAAAAGGAATTTTCAAATATCAAGATTAATTTTGTCATATTAGATTGTATGTATTTTAGGGCAATAATTATTTGATCCTTTTGTTAGGAATCTATAATTTTAGCAGATTGGTGAGACTAAAACTGCAGAGACAACATTATTTCAACCACTTTGGGATTCTAGGATCTAACCCTCCTGAATCCAGAGAGGGATCTCTCCAATAAAGTGCAAAGATGGATTTATATTTTAAAGCTTCGGGGTATGATATTAGGCTAGTTATTAAGGCCGAGAGTTTTTGTTTGTTTTGGATGGTTGAGCATGATTATTAGTTGAGCGGAAAGTTCTAAATGTAAAGAGTTTCAAAGGTTTGAATTTGCAAGCAATCTGAACAAGCTTTGGCTAAAAAGCTAGATATAACGTTGGTTTTTAGTCCATTGGGCTATGGAGTCATAATAGGGCTTTTAATTGTGCAACAATTCAAGAGTGGTATAAGGGGCAAGTCATCTATATCACAAGATTATTGAGATTAAATGATGGAATGGAAAAAATAAAAGTGTCGAAGGGGTGGAAACTGATAATAATTTCAACAAGGATTTATAGTCAGTCCAAACAAGAAAAAGCCTTTAAGCAACTGTTTAAAACCAACCAAAGGGCAGGGCTCACCATAAACCTCTTTGGACAAGCTTGTATTAAAGATAACTCAGGAGACAAACAATCCAGTAATCCGCATTATTACCTTCAGAAAGGATGAAAAAAAACATAAGAGAAACAAAATGCAACTTAGGATCAGATAAGATACTTTTAAATCTAGTCTTGTTTCAGCAAACACTTAGGGAAACTTTCAGAATTACCTTTGGAGAATAGAAACAGGGCAAACCATCACTTTTCTAGTCTAACTTTAATAAGAAAATAATGAAAATAACATTCAAGAACAATGTTTAAAGCGAATAGTAGGACGAGGGAACGCCAGCATTCCTAACTGCTTAAACTGTATTTAATCATTCTTAAATAAACAAATTGGAGGAAAACATTGAGATAAAGCTTATCAGTCAGAGAAGGGTACTGTAAACAGTAAGTCCTAACTCTATGCTTGTTGTTCTTTATCATAGAATAGTGGACAATATGGCATACATGGAAGGAAAAACAATAACAAAGAAAGGGGCACTCCACCAGTGATATAGACCAGGATCCCAAGAAACAACTTGTATATTGATGTCAATCCAGTTACAATCTTCAAATCCAATGTTTCGGTTCAGCAATCATCTTCACTTCTCAGCTTAACATATTTGATCACAAACAGAGCTTCAAGAGCCTTTAAACACTATTTACAAGTAAAAGTTTCTAGTACAAGTATATTTCAAAGTTCATCAACCAACGTTTACAATGAACTCCTCAATAAGATTTTATAGAAAGATGAGGAGGTCGAAAGAGAAAGATATAAGGGTTCAATTAATACAAATTTAGTACTTCTCGGCCTTTGAGGGGCTCAATGGAGAAGTTTACAAATATTTTCCTGTATTAATTGGTTTACATTAAGTATTTAAGCTCGGTGGGATGATTTTGTTGACTTTAAGGCTCTGTGTCATCTCTGTAGTAACTCAACAGATATTTTGCAATAAGTTCTTTGGCTGAATTAACTTTTCGGCTGTCTTGAGGAAAATATCCTCTGCTCTGGTCATTACTCGACCTCTATTGAATGCTGTGAGGCCACAGGTGGCAATCTGGTAGCTGAGAGGAATCAATTTGCCTCTGATGTGGCAATGGAGGCATACTATGTCTAACAGATATTTTGATTTTTCCTTAAACACTGTTAAATTGTTTTAATTCTATGTATTAGGCTTAATCAGGTCTAAACTCTATCTTTTTCTCTTTAACTGCATTTAATTTTAGTGGATTAGGCTTTCGATTTTCGATTTTAGCCGTAATCCACCCAAATCGTGTAATTAATATTCAATTCTTCATCTCTGGTTCGTTTGGGTCTTCAACACTGATACTCTTTATTTTCTTCATGTTTCACCGTGTCTTGTTGATGTGCAGGTGCCACAAAGGGCTCGTATGGCATCAGTTCTCATGAGGCACTGACGAAACGTGACTTTGAACCCTGTGGAATGATTTTTCTTTACTCACAGAGGCGTGGGGGATCGTCATCCCCGACCTTTGGTTTTCTTTTAATATAATGGAAAAACCATTAAAACCTACAAAATACCAAAAATATTATAAAATCATATGTTATTGGGTAAAACTGCTTTGGAGGCTATGGTTAGGAGAAAATGGTGGGGAGGTTAAGTTAGATCCATCGATCTAGCAAAGATCGACGGTCAGGAGCGACCGGGTCAATATAATGGAGAAGGGCCACTTTATGTGAAAAAAAAAGAAATCCAAAGGAAAATATCGAAAATCCCTTTGGGCGGGGGAAAACGCATTGAGAAAAATTGGGGTTTCTTAGGTGATCGTGGGCTATCAGATGAGTTTGACCCACGGAGATCAATGGTCAAGATTGATCTATGAAGGCCCGTGGAAAAGGTGGAGGGCGATAGTATAAAGGCGATGATTAGATCTGAGCCGTTGATCGGCAGAGATCGACGGCAAGGAGAGAGCGCGATGGAAAGTGGTGAAAAACAGGGGAAAGTGGTTTCGAAGGAGAAAACCACAGGTTTCGTATAGCAAAATGGGAGGAAGGTGGTTTCGCCTTTTTGAACGTGATATGCGTTAGAGGGCGACACGTGGCTTTTCAAAACGGCTTATATCGCGTAATTTTTGGGGATTAACGTTCGCGCTTAAAGTTACGCAATATGGAACGTCAACCGTTAGATCTGGGGCCTCAGATCTAATGGTGGGGAGCGAGCGCGATATTGGATAGATGTGCAGGTGAAAGGAGGAGGGGCGGTTTCAATCTGAGCCGTTGGATCAAAGATGGACGGCTGAGATTAGATCTGGAGGGAGGCAGGACCCACAGTGGTCGGGCCTGTTGGGGTTGCTACGAACTGTTAAATGTAGAAGATCAACGGTCAGGATTGAAACTGGGGTTTAAAATAAATAATACAAAGGCGGAGAAAGGGCTAATAAGAGCCGTTGATCTGCAAAGATCAACGACTGAGATTTTGCCAAAAGAATTTATGAAGCGAGGCACATGAATTTAACCAAAGTCAGGAGACGCAGTGTGGACCGTCTGATCTGGACACATGGATGGCCCAGATGCAATCAGGGCTTCGCGATAGGTGGGGCAATGGACAGGGAGGGCGCCAAAGCGATTAAATGTGGGCCATCGATCTGCAGATCAGATCGACGGCGAAGGATGGATCGGGGAATCGCCAATCGGAGACGGTGAAAAAAATTAACGTGCCCAATGAGATTTACCGATGCGAGATTGTGCGGGCCATCGGATTGGTCCAAGATCAACGACTGAGATTGGCTCTGACCAATGAACGAGCGGGACCATGTTTATAATATATAAAACCAAAAATTAATGAAAAACAAAGGTTTTTATGGTGTCGGGTGGGTTATATATAAGTATTGGCGCCCGACTGCGGGGGCCTTGGGATATATGAAAAATTGAACAGGACCGGGGTTTAAACATAAAGGGTGCCAATCGGCATCAGAATTATGGTTCGGGACTTTTCAATCTACCCATTTAACAGATCTCCGATGTGAGATTCTGTTTACCGTTGATTGGCTCATAAGATCAACGGTTCTTCTTATATAATAACATGAACTGGCAGATTTAAACCAAAACTTAGGATAAATGGGTTTTTATGATTTTCAAAGGAAAAATTGCATTGGAGATGGTTTCATTTGCATTTCTTAGCACCCGATTGTGGGCTATGAAGCCAATCGCATCGGAACTTTGTTAACACAAACAAAACGATTTGTGCGCTTCAATCATTTCTGATGCGATAAGCACCCGAATGGGTTAGCGCCTGGTTATAGGGCGGGGGCATGTGGTGGGGAAGTGGTTAGGACTTAACCTAAAGGGGCTTAAGCCCATAGTCAAAAACACTTATTTTTTTTATGAAAATTTTCAAAGTTTTTGATGGATTTGGGGGTTTCGGCAAAGTTTTAAAATGAGTTTTAAACTTTGTAAAAGGATTTTTATGAAAGTAAAAAAAGGAATGAATGAAAAATAGAGGAAATTGATGAGGGGAAAATAAAGGTTAGTTTTGAGTGGAGGAGGGAAAAAATGAGATTTTGCAACAATATTTTCTCTATGAAAATAACAGTGTTTCAACATTTCGAAAGGGAAACAGTAGTGAAGATCAAACAAAGGGTATGATGTCTTCATGAGTCTTCAAGAGATAACATTTTTAGCAATAAAAATTGTTTCTTGAAGACTCAAAAAATGATTTATCCACCCTTTGATATAACAAATTTTATAGGTGGCTAACAGTGGCTCCACATGGGGATGGTGCCTTCTTGAAGGCATCAAGAACTTCAGACTTGCATTCTATGGGAGGCTAATCAGTGCCTCAACCATTTGGGCTGCTTTTTCTTCATTTGGATGATCTTCTTTTGTTCGAAAAAATGTAAATAGCCATAAAAAATAATGGATCTTTATCTACACAAGCTTTCTACCTACCCAATCCTACTGATCTAACATTTTTTCTTCTTCTGAGTGCACTTGGATTGGAAAACTCTTTACAAGCATTTTATTCTTTTGAAAACAAAAAACTAATCTATTTCTACTTCTTATGTCTCCATGAAATCAGATTTAAGCAGTTGAGTTCATAAGCTTCTCTGCCTAACTATTATCTGTTGGGATTAGACTGTCCAACAAATTTTTATTCACTAATTTCTAAAACAGAAATTTAAAAGCATACAAGTCATGATTGAACAGTCTAAATTTTTGCTGATCTATGGCATAAAAAACAAGCTGCACATAGATTTTATTTTGCAGAAAATTAAATCAAAATGGAAGGCTTAAGATCTGAAGGTTTTAAGCACATCCTCCTCTTTTCTTCAACTCTGTTTTTAGGCTTGTTTGAGCTGTTTTTACTTTGCTTGACTGGCTCAAGTTTTGAGCTGTTTAGAACTAGTCCACTTGTGTCTTTGACTCATGATTTAAAACAGATTAGAGTCATTCTTCTTTTGGAAACTTTGGTTCATATTTTCAGTTTGTTTGAACCTTTATTTCTATCCTAATCTTCCTAACTGATAAGCCAAGATTAAGCTATTTGGAAAATCTGATTCACTAACCTATCAACAACAAATTGAAAACTAATTAGTCAAGATTAGGCTGTATGACTAATTAGGAGTGTGTGTTTTCAACAGTGGCCTTTAAGCTTGCACACTTTCAGAATTTATTTCTCTTTTTTGGTATGGGGCTGTACCTTTATTTTTTTTACAATCTGCCCTTTTTTCTTTCTTCCATTGTTTTTGTATTTTTGATTTTTCTAACTTTGAATGCAATGATGGATGAAATATTTATAATGGAAAAAATATAAAAGGCTTCAAAACATGACATGGTTCAAGAGAAGTAATGTTTGAGCATCCTTCCATTGACAGGACCCCCAAGCAATTCAGCTCTACTCAACTCTTGCAATAAAAAGGCATTATTACCAGCAACAGAATGAATGAGATAAGGGCCAAGCCATAAGTTGTCAAATTTTCCATGCTTGCCCTTTTCTTCCCTCCTTGAGTCCCACTTTAAAACTTTGTCCCCAATACTGAAATTTTTGGCCTTTGTTCTTCTGTCAAAAAGCTTTTTGATGTTGTCCTGCTTTTGTAATGCTTTGTTATAAACCTCCTCTCTGGTTTGCTGAAGGTGAATAGCCTGATTTATTCTTCTGATCATGTCATTGTCTTCAGACTGCACCTCTTGAATCAACTTCATAACTGGTACACCAAGGCTGGTAGGAAAAAGTGCATCTGTACCATACACAAGCTGGAAAGGTGACATACCAATAGATTTCTTCAATGTCAATCTGTCAGCCCAAAGTGCATGCACTAGCTTTGTGTGCCAAGACTTCTTGTTGTCCTCCAACAACTTCTTGATTATGTTCACCAAACTCTTGTTTGAGGATTCTGCGAACCCATTACCTTGAGGGTAATAGGCCGTGGAATGACCCAATGTTATTTGATATTTGTGACAGAATTCAACCATCTTCTTGGATCCAAATGCTGCTGCATTATCAGTGATGATCTTCCTAGGAAAACCAAATCTAGAGAGGATGTGAGTCTCTATGAATTTTATGATGACTGAATCATTGGCTTGTCTAGAAGGGATGGCTTCTATCCATTTGGTGAAGTAGTCTGTTGCAGTGAGAATCCATTTATGCTAGGCAGATGAGGGTGGATGGATCTCTCCTATGAATTCAAGTCCCCACTATTGAAAAGGAGCTTCAACAGTGATTGGATGCAGAGGTAAGGGTAGCAGCTTCCTTTTGCCTTCAAAAAGTTGGCATTTATGACAGGCAATTGTCATCTTGTGTACATCAATAAAGAGAGTGGGACAATAGTAACCTACCCTTAAGATTTTGTTGGCTGTTGCCTTCTAGTAGAGGTGGCCTCCACATGCTCCTTCATAGAATTCGTGCTTAACCTTCTCTGCATCATACTCAGGCAAACATTTAAGAAATATCCCACTTGCATTTTTCCAATAAAGACATTTATCTAAAATGCAGTAGTTTACAGCTTTTAACTTCAAAAACCTTGCCTTCGTTTTTGATAAACCGGGAGGTGTATTCAAATTAAGAAAAACAAATAAAATATCAACATACCAAGAGGAATTCATAAAATTGTCTTCAACAATGGGAGTTGAGAATTCTGATTGGTCATCTAAAGCATTTATCATATTAATATCAATAACTTCAAAATTTGATTCAACCATTAATCTAGCTAGACCTTGGCCTTTGATGAGTTTAATGGGCTTGATCTATAAATCATATTCAAGAATAACAACTATCCACTTACCTCTCTTACCATCTGGGTCCTGTGTTAGAATATATTTCACAACCGAATTTGGGACAAAGGCAATGATGTGTGAGTGAAGGATGTATACTCTGAAGTCTTTCAAAGCTTTAACCAAAGCAAAAGCTTGCTTTTCCATGATGTTATACTTCAAAGGAGCATCTCTCAATGCCTTGCTAAAGAATGCAATAGGTTGCTCTTGTCCTTGTGGGTTTTTCTGTAAAAGGAAAACAATTATTGTATGTTCTGATGCAAATAAAAAAATATAAAAATCTTTTGAAAAATCAAGACTTATTAGAACCAATGTTTCGATTAACGCTTGTTTCACCAGCTCAAAGGAATTATTTACTTCCAAGGTCCATTTAACCCCCTGCTCCTTCTTCAGCATGTGTGTTATATTCCTAAGGAGTTCAGCTAAGTTAGGTATGAACCTTCTCAAGAAATTAATCTTTCCGATGAAAGATTGGAGTTCCTTGATGTTTCAAGGATGAGAGATCTGCAATATGGCCTCAATCCTCTTTGGGTCTATCTTTATACCCTCTTCTGAAATAATGTACCCAATAATTTTACCTTCTTGGAGCCCAAACAATGTTTTCTTAGGGTTTAAAGACATCCCAAACTTTCTGCATTTCTCGAATACTTTTCTCAAGTGTTCTAAGTGCTCTTCATCTGTCTTTGAAAACACAGTAACATCATCAAGGTAAATAATGATGAATTAGCCTAATTCTTCCGAAAATGCTGTCCATGGCTCTCTGAAAAGTTGCTCCAGCATTCATTATACCAAAGGGCATTTTCACATACATGAAAGTTCCCCAAGGTGTAGTCTGTCTTTAGTTGATCATCAGGGTGGACTAAAATCTGTTTGTACCCTGAATAGCCATCTAGCAAAGAAATACTTTTGGAACCAACTACCCTTTGTAATATATGGTCCATCTTGGGTAAAGGGTAGTTTTCCTTGAGTGAAGCTTTGTTTAAGTCTCTAAAGTCTATACAAAGCCTAATCTCTCCTGTTTTCTTCCTAACTGACACCAGATTAGACACCCACTCAGAATATCTAATAGGGACAATAATACCAGCTTCATACATTTTCTTAATCTCCTTAGACTCAACCAAAGGTAACTGAACAGGGTTTATTCTGCGCAGTTTATGTTTGAATGGCTTTTGGTTTTCCTTGAGAGGGATTTTGTGCTGAATTATTTCAGTGTCATAGGACTTTAGATCCTCATAACTCCACGCAAAAACATCAGAAAATTCTTTAAACAGCTCTATGTATTTGAGTTTAATGTGAGCTGGTAAAGTCTTAGACAGTTTAATCATTTTCGGTTTTTGTTCACTGCCTATATTACACTCTTCAACTTCAGTCTCTACAGGTTCCATTTTTGGCTTCTTAGCCACGTCGTTGAAATCAAACAACTCTTCTAAAGGGGACAGACCTTTTGGCAAACTCTGATTTTCAGACTACATAGTTTCTAAATCCTTTGTTTCTAACTCTGCAATCATCTCTGTTTCGTTTTCAAGTTTGCTTGACAACAGATTTAAATCAGCAAGCTCAAGAGACGGTTCTTCTTCACCAAGAAAATTTTCTTCACTAGGGAAATCTGTTTCATAGTCTGAATCCGAACTTGGTAGTTCGGATTCATTTCTGAACTGCGTAAAGTCTTCTATTTGTTTGTCTCCATCGAAAGCTTGCCAATATTTATCGTTATCAGGGACAGCTGGTCTGAATTTAATCTGAGTTGTACATTATTTGGTTTCATATGGTGTTAAACATGTTCTAGCTACAAAAGCTAAGTTGTGGGCCATGATATTTTTTCTTCTCGGAACAAAAATAAATTGGGACTCCTCAAAAGTTTTAAGTAAATCCATGACATCGTTTCGGTAGGCTCTAAGTCTGGGGTGATTAGCGTTGTATTCCCTGTTGACCTGCCTATTGATTAATTCTGAATCCCCATGCACTCTAATTCGTTTGGCTCCTAATTTTTTTAACAAACATAAGCCTAAGAGAAGGGATTCATATTCCACTATGTTATTCGAACACTGAAAGTTTAATCTACATGAAAGGCTTTCTATGTGGTTATTTTCAGTGTTGCGTATCTAGACCCCAGCTGGTCATCGTTAAGATTGACTATGTCATTACTCTCCTCTATGTTTAAAGCCTTCAAAATTTGGGTTCTATATACATTGTGGGCAGCAAACTCAGTTAGGGGAACATAGATTTTAATTCTTGAAATTTCCTACTCTAAATTGAAAGGCGTCTGATTCTTTGAAGTGCTCGTCTCAACCTTATTAACTGCCACTCTGTCAGCAAAATCTGTTTGCTGATTTGGTCTATTTGCATTTGAAAAAATTGTTTTAACAGGATTACTAGCTGAAGTGTTAGTACTGCTAAGGTTTGCACTCTATTTTGCATTGTTTTGAGTGCTTTTCTCTTTACCTTTATCAGAATTCGCAGCCACTGTTTTTTCCTGTGGTTTTACAATTTTTGGTTTACTTGCAGTGCTATTTTGTGAATATTTTTCAGAGGTTTTGTTGTTGGGGGTTTCTAGATTCTTCTTGCTTCTAAGGTCATACTCTTTTTGAGGCTCTATGATAACATTTTCCATGTCTTGATAATAACTTTCATCATCATCTGTTTTGTCATCATAGGGTGTATAAAGACCTTGTTTTCTATCATAATGAACTTCAAAGTCATCATTATCTACTCCCAACATATTGATATCATCATCTTCTATTTGCTCATCTATTTCTTCAACCTTGCTTACATAGTTTTGATGAAAAGGAGGGGTGATCTGTTGATCATCCTCCCTTGGTCTATTTTGAGGCTGGTTTCTTCTAAAATTCTGATTTTGGTTTTGATTTCTGTTTTGAGGAGCAGTTTGGTTTTGACTTGCTTGTGCTCTCTCAAGAATGCTCATTTTCTTCATCATCTCCTCCATCATTATTTCCATATTTTAGTTGGAAGTAGAAGGTGTGGTTTCCTCTTTGAAGGATACTCTCTTCTCATTTTTCATTCTCGCTCTTTTCTCCATCAAGTTCACTTCCACAGCAAGAGCCCCTTTTTTCATATATTCAAGGGTTAAAGGATCTCTTTCTCTCAGCTGATAGGCCATTTCAGGGTCAAACCCATCAGGAAACTTGTTTAACGCTGAGCCTTGTGGAGCTTTTAAATCTGGGGGAAGGGCATTATACACACTATTAAATCTAGTGCAGTAAGCTTGTACACTTTCCCCAGTGTTTATGTGGAGATTTTTGTAATCAAAGAGTATTTGAAGAGGGTTTTTCCTTGCTTCCCATTTATTTAAGAATTTATGATGGAAGGCTTGGATATCATTGATACTGTGGGGGGTTAAGCCTTTAAACCATTTTCTTACTTCTCCCCCCAAACTCTGAGCAAATAGTCTAATTTTGACAGAATCATCATCAATTTCATTTCTTTCAAAGTAGTCATTCATTTTATCCACATGTTGTGATGCAGTTGTAGCATTACTGGCATCATACAATGGTATTTTGGACTGATAGTCCTGTGGAAGATTGATTAAGGGTACAGGAAGGACTAAGGGAGCATACCATGTTGCCATGGCAGGAGGTGGAGGTGGATTTACAAGAGGTGTATTAACAAGAGGGAAAGTGGGTTGGAGTGGAGTGGTTTGAACATTGGATGTAGGATGAAAAGATGTGGATGGACAAGCAAGAGCTTGTTGAGCAGATCTAGGATGAGAGAAACCAAAATTGTGTAGGAAGTGTAAATCTGGTGGTGTAGTTTCTCTGCTACTAGGATACTCACTCCTGTCTTGGGATGAAAGTGGAGATTTAGAGTCTATCTGAATTATGTCATCAAGTTACCTAGTTCTAAATGGATTTCTTAAGTCTACTTGTGATTGTTGTAGAGCTGCAAGATTTTCAGGAACTAAATTAGCTCTCAAGGGTGATCTGAAAACAATTGAAAATTTTATCTTAGGAGACTTCCTAAGGATACTTTCCGGGTTTTCAACTATCTCAGGTGGGTTTGGGTCAGGGTAGGCTCTAGTATGAATCTTTCTAGGAGCCACTATGTTGCGTCTTTCATACCCTACTAAACAAGAACAATTCAACCGAATATAACAATCTTTAAGAGGTTAAATGTGTTGAAAATGGAAACAAGAAACAGTGAAGGAGGCCTCCTGAAGCATCTTTCCTAATCCTAGTTGGAAAGTGATCACCTAAACTAGGTGGGGACCACACATGTGATTTTTGTCGAAAAATCTATTTTTAGACTATGTCTATTTTTAGACATATGGAGCATGGTCCGGGGATTCCACTATGATATTATTGGAGCATTGTTCATGTTGGTAAAATATATGGGACTCTATTTTTGTGACCTATAGGTCGAAGAGGTCGAAGTCTATTTTTAGACTGCCTATCCTTAAAATAGGGAAGTCAAATATTAGTTACCCTTAATAATATTTGGACTCTAAACTTCAGTTTACTTTCTTGGAGCACTTCAGTTTGACCCCCAGAGGTGGGGCATGCAGCTGCCAGAAGGATTTACGCTTTTCCTATGAGTTAGGTGAGCTAATGCATGGTTGACTTCAGTTAGAGCTCAAGTGGCGGAGTTCGGTGGAGTTGATGCCACAGTTAATGGAGGTGGTGTTCTGGTTAACTAGTTGAACTAGTTGTATTTAGTTTAACTGGCTAATACACTAGAGATGAGTTGTGTGAATTAAATATTATTGAATTCACTAATTATTAACTCATTATTCAACTAAAGAACACATCAGTTTAACTCAGTGCATGGACAGTTCAGTGGCAATGAGTGAAAGAGGTAGATGAAAGGGTTGAGTTAGCTATCAGTGGCGACATCGATTGTGCATGAGATTTGCACACACTTGGAGAAGTACCAATGAGAATTATTACGGGTGCATCGTTCTTGAGATTCCAGCACAGATCTCTATTTAGACCCGACCTTGATTTCGCAATAGAGGCAGGGAAATTAGTGGGTGTGTTTTGAACCTGTGACTTGTTCAAAACCAAGCTAGTTTTTGTGTAGCTTTGGGAGATAGTACTGAGTACTTGTGAGGAGTTTGTAATATGTATTTGCTGCATGTTCTCTCCATTTATAATATAATATAGCTGGGGGTTTTCAGCTATAAGCTTTCCCCATACATACTGTGTTAATGTGTGTGATGATTTGATGTGCTATCGCTTCTATTCTTTCCGCATGTGACAATTAATTGTAGAAGAGATTATGTGTTATGCATGCAATTCGAAATTGATGTGTGATCGGGTTAATCTCCATTGAATAAGTGATTTATTCAGAAAATTTCTACATGGTATCGGAGCTATATTAATTGTCGAGATCTATTACGGTGATTGCAAACTTATTTCCTCGGACAGAGCCTGCATACGGGCCAGATAGCCTCCGGATTCATCTTTCTTCGGAAAGTGAAAGGTATGGTAAAAGCCCATGCAGTCAATCTCTGATTTGGAAATAATTTGTTCTCAAGTGTAGATCGGAAGCGATTGAGTTATCAGCTGGTGGTGAAATTCGAATTTGCAGATTTGTGTTCTTGGTGCTGCGGTGAAAATGTCTTTCATCGGGTTGCGACTAGAATATGCCTTGGAAGGCAGTTCGAATTATGTTGCATGGAAGGACCGCATGGAGGCTGTATTAGATGATCATGGGCTATTGGAATTCGTGGAGAAAGAGATTCCAAAGCCTACTTCTAATGATGCTGATGTTGTCGAAGCATGGCGAAAGAAACAAGTAAAGTGTCGAAGGATCCTGTTGGAGGGCGTCAAGGATCATATTGTATCCAGCCTGCATGGAAAGGCTTCTCCATATTTGATGTGGAAAGCTTTGACAGATCTGTACCAAAGCAAGAGCGACCAAAGGAAGTTGGCACTCAAGGATAGACTAAGAAACATCAAGATGGAGAAAGGCGACAGCATCGCAAAATACCTCACGAAGTTCACTCAGTGCAGAGATGAGCTGGAAAGTGTGGGGGTGACTATCGAAGATGAGGATATGGTGGACCTGGCTCTCCTTGGTTTTCCGAAGGCTTGGCATTCCTATCAGGATAGTGTCAATGTTCGGGAGAAGTTTCCGGGATGGGAGCGACTGTGGTCGGATCTCATGCAAGAGGAGATCAGGAGGACTACCAGAGACGGATCTTCATCAAAGGTATCTGATGAAGAAGACTGCGCTTTGGCTGCCAAAGAAAGGAAGGGGAAGGGCAAGGAGAAGGCTTCTCAATCCGGTGCGGATGGTAAAGAGCGTGACATGTCCAAAGTGAAGTGTTTTCACTGTCACGATCATGGACATTACGCCACGAATTGCCCAAAGAAGAAGAAGAACAAGCAGGCTGCTGGAGCTGCAGTTGGTGAGGCTCTTGCCTCGCAATTTGAGCTGGACTTCTCATTGATCGCATGCATGGTGTCTAGTGCATTGGGATCGGGGTGGTATTTTGATAGTGGCGCTTCCTTTCACATGACGGGAGATGCAAATCTTTTCAGTGACTTGGTGGAGAAAGGTCTCGAGATGCATGTTGAGTTGGGCGACGGTGGACGATACAATGCGACCGGCATTGGTACCATAACCTTTCAGAGGGAGTCAAGTAAACTCATTCTTTTACAAGATGTATTGCATGTACTAGGTCTAACAAATAATTTGATCTCAGTCACAATGTTAGAGGATAAAGGGTATGAAGTTGTCTTTAGAGAAGGAAAAGTTTTCCTTCGGCACAAGGCAACGGGACAAGTCAAGAAGGTTGGGATTCGGGCGAAGAATCTCTACAGACTTGAAGTAGATGGGATGTCTACGGAGCTTCCTACTGTTGGGAAGCGGAAGGAAGACATGCAACTGAAACTTGAGAGGGAGCAAGTGTTGCATGCAGGCGAGAAAGACATGCAATTGAAGCTTGAGAGGGAGCGGGTTTTGCATGCAGGAGATAGTGAACCTCGGGGTGTGGAGCAGCCACAAGAGGATCATGGAGTGGAAGAAACCACTCATGCAGAGAAATTTCGTGCCAGACGGGCAGAGGGAGTGCATGCAACTATACCACCAGGTATGAGGTGGGGCGACATGCATGATTAATCCCATGAGGAGATTTCTGGGTAGATTCATGAGATGGTGTGGATATCATAGATTGAACCTGGCTACGAGGTGCCCACAGTGCAGTAGTAGCAAGATCAGTTGGATTGATGCAGGCAGATCAAAGTGACAGTGTCGGATACTGGAGCGCGGATCAGAGTTGACAGCAAGTGCAAGAGTGCATGGGTGCAAGAGTTCAACAGCGCAGTAGTTCCTGATGACATGTGAAGTTGGCCAAGAAGAAGTCGAAGACTTTGATGATAGATGCTAGATGCATCAAGACTGATTGAGTTGTTTGAAGCCTATTCATTTTCAGAGGAGTTGCAGAGCAGATGCATGGAGTTGCATGGCGCTTGTGAAGGTTGCAGGGCGAATGCATGGAGTTGCATGTCGCATGAAATGACAGTCCTTTCTTTTTGAGAGGGAGTGTTGAAAATGGAAACAAGAAACAGTGAAGGAGGCCTCCTGAAGCATCTTTCCTGATCCTATTTGGAAAGTGATCACCTAAACTAGGTGGGGACCACACATGTGATTTTTGTCGAAAAATCTATTTTTAGACTATGTCTATTTTTAGACATATGGAGCATGGTCCAGGGATTCCAGTTTGAGATTATTGGAGCATTGGTCATGTTGGTAAAAATAGATGGGACTCTATTTTTATGACCTATAGGTCGATAGGTCGAAGTCTATTTTTAGACTGCCTCTCCTTAAAATAGGGAAGTCAAATATTATTTACCCTTAATAATATTTGGACTCTAAACTTCAGTTTAATCTCTTGGAGCACTTCAGTTTGACCCTCAGAGGTGGGGCATGCAGCTGCCAGAAGGATTTACGCTTTTCCTATGAGTTAGGTGAGCTAATGCATGGTTGACTTCAGTTAGAGCTCAAGTGGCGAAGTTCGGTGGAGTTGATGCGACAGTTAATGGAGGTGGTGTTCTGGTTAACTAGTTGAACTAGTTGTATTTAGTTTAACTGGATAATACACTAGAGATGAGTTGGGTGAATTAAATATTATTTAATTCACTAAATATTATCTCATTATTCAACTAAAGAACACATCAATTTAACTCAGTGCATGGACAGTTCAGTGGCGACAAGTGAAAGAGGTAGATGAAAGGGTTGAATTAGCTATCAGTTGCGACATCAGTTGTGCATGAGATTTGCACCACACTTGGAGGAAATTACCAATGAAAATTGCGCAGTTGGAGCCAGTGAGATTCGAACCTGGATCTCTATTTAGACCAACCTTGATTGCGCAATAGAGGCAGAGAAGTAGTGGGTGTGTTTTGAACCTGTGACTTGTTCAAAACCAAGCTAGTTTTTGTGTAGCTTTGGGAGATAGTACTGAGTAGTTGTGAGGAGTTTGTACTATGTATTTGCTGCATGTTCTCTCCGTTTATAATATACTATAGCTGGGGGTTTTCAGCTATAAGCTTTCCCCATACATACTGTGTTAATGTGTGTGATGATTTGATGTGCTATCGCTTCTATTCTTTCCGCATGTGACAATTAATTATAGAAGAGATTATGTGTTATGCATGCAATTTGAAATTGATGTGTGATCAGGTTAATCTCCATTGAATAAGTGATTTATTCAGCAAATTTCTACAAAATGATCTGTTTTTTACACAAATTTTAATCCTACAGTCCTCTAACTGAGTTTAAATGATTGTTATGATGATAATGGGTCTTCCCAGTGGAGTCTTAAGGTCTGTTTAGGATTTGTGGAGTCGCCAAGTGGAATTTTTTAGCTCCTTTGGAGGTAAAAGGTTTTATGGTCCACCACCATGTTTATTGAATACCAATCTGAAATATTTTTGGGTTTTATGAGTTATTTTAGTCCTATTGGTTCTTAAGAGTGTCCTAAATCTGCTTCAAAACTTAGCTACGGTTATGAGACAAAAATAGTCTAATCTTATGGCTAAGCTAGCTGATCATTCAAGGTTTGACAAGGTCTTATGAGAATCCTAGGGTTTGCCTAGTTTTTCATTGATTCAAACAAGTTTTATCATGATTACCATTTGCTTGGTAGTGCTTGAAGAGGGCTACTTTTACTCACTGCACAATGTTCTTGAATGAAGGTTTTCCTGAGTTTTTAAATGTACCTAGGCTGAAAAACACTCAAAATTCCCCAGCGGAGTCACCAGAAATGTTAGGAATCTGTAATTTTAGCAGATTGGTGAGACTAAAACTGCAAAGACAACATTATTTCAACCACTTTGGGATTCTAGGATCTAGCCCTCCTGAATCTGGAGAGGGATCTCTCCAATAAAGTGCAAAGATGGATTTATCTTTTAAAGCTTCGGGGTATGATATTAGGCTAGTTATTAAGGCCGAGGGTTTTTGTTTGTTTTAGATGGTTGAGCATGATTATTATTTGAATGGAAATTTCTAAATGTAAAGAGTTTCAAAGGTATGAAGTTGCAAGAAATCAGAACAAGCTTTGGCTAAAAAGATAGATATAATGCTGGTTTTTAGTCCATTGGGCTATGGAGTCATAATAGGGCTTTTAATTGTGCAACAATTCAAGAGTGGTCCAAGGGGCAAGTCATCTATATCACAATGTTATTGAGATTAAATGATGGAATGGAAACAATAAAAGTGTCGGAGGGGTGGAAACTAATAATAATTTCAACAAGGATTTATAGTCAGTCCAAACAAGAAAAAGCCTTTAAGCAATTGTTTAAAACCAACCAAAGGGCAGGGCTCACCATAAACCTCTTTGGACAAGCTTGTATTAAAGATAACTCAGGGGACAAAAAATCTAGTAATCCACATAATTACCTTAAGAAAGGATGAAAAAACACATAAGAGAAACAAAATGCAACTTAAGATCAAATAAGATACTTTTAAATCTAGTCTGCTTTCAACAAACACTTAGGGAAACTTTCAGAATTACCTTTGGAGAATAGAAGCTAGAAACAGGGAAAACCATCAGTTTTCTAGTCTAAATTTAATAAGCAAATAATGAAAATAACATTCAAGAACAATGTTTAAAGCGAATAGTAGGACGAGGGAACGCAAACATTCCTAACTGCTTAAACTGTATTGAATCATTCTTAAATAAACAAATTGGAGGAAAACATTGAGATAAATCTTATCAATCAGAGAAGGTTAGTGTAAACAGTAAGTCCTAACTCTATGCTTGCTATTCTTTATCAGAGAATAGTGGACAATATGGAATACATAGAAGGAAAAAAAATAACAAAGAAAGGGGCACTTCACCAGTGATATAGACCAGGATCCCAAGAAACAGCTTGTATATTGATGTCAATCCAGTTACAATCTTCAAATCCAATGTTTCAGTTCAGCAATCATCTTCACTTCTCAGCTTAACATATTTGATCACAAACAGAGCTTCAAGAGCCTTTAAACACTATTTGCAAGTAGAATTTTCTAGCACAAGTATATTTCAAAGTTCAGCAACCAATGTTTACAATGAACTCCTCAATAAGATTTTATATAAGGATGAGGAGGTCGAAAGAGAAAGATCTAAGGGTTCAATTAATACAAATTTAGTACTTCTTGGCCTTTGAGGGGCTCAATGGAGAATTTTACATATGTTTTCCTGTATTAATTGGTTTACATTAAGTATTTAAGCTCGGTGGGATGATTTTGTTGACTTTAAGGCTCTGTGTCATCTCTGTAGTAACTCAGCAAATATTTTGCAATAAGTTCTTCGGCTGAATTAACTGTTCAACTGTCATGAGGAAAATATCCTCTATTCTGGTCATTACTCTACCTCTATTGAATGTTGTGAGGCCACATGTGGCAATCTGGTAGCTGAGAGGAATCAATTTGCCTCTGATGTGGCAGTGGAGGCATACTCTATCTAACAAATATTTTGATTTTTCCTTAAAAACTGTTAATTTTTTTTGATTCTGTGTATTAGGCTTAATCAGGTCTAAACTCTGTCTTTTTCTCTTTAACTGCGTTTAATTTTAGTGGATTAGGCTTTTGATTTTCAATTTTAGCCGTAATCCACCCAAACTGTGTAATTAATCTTCAATTCTTCATCTCTGGTTCATTTGGGTCTTCAACACTGATACTCTTTGTTTTCTTCATGTTTCACCGTGTCTTGTTGAAGTGCAGGTGCCACAAAGGGCTCGTATGGAATCAGTGCTCATGATGCACTGACGAAATGTGACTTCGAACCCTGTGGAATGATTTTTCTTTACGCACAGAGGCGTGGGGGATCGTCATCCCGGGGATTTGGTTTTCTTTCAATATAATGGAAAAACCATTAGAACCTGCAAAATACCAAAAATATTATAAAATCCTGCGTTATTGGGTAAAACTGCTTTGGAGGTTATGGTTAGGAGCAAATGGTGGGGAGGTTAAGTTAGATCCGTCGATTTAGCAAAGATCGACGGTCAGGAGCGACCGGGTTAATATAATGGAGAAGGGCCGCTTTATGTGAAAACAAAAGAAATCCAAAGGAAAATATCGAAAATCCCTTTGGGCGGGGGAAAACGCATTGAGAAAAATTGGGGTTTCTTAGGTGATAGTGGGTCGTCGGATGAATTTGACCCACAGAGACCAACGGTCAGGATTGATCTATGAAGGCCCGTGGAAAAGGTGGAGGGCAATAGTATAAAAGCGATGATTAGATCTGAGTCGTTGATCGACAAAGATCGATGGTGAGGAGAGAGCGCGATGGAAAGCAGTGAAAAACAGGGGAAAGTGGTTTCGAAGGAGAAAACCATGGGTTTCATGTAGCAAAATGGGAGGAAGGTGGTTTCGCCTTTTTTAACGTGATATGCGTCAGAGGGCGACACGTGTCTTTTCAAAACAACTTATATCACGTAATTTTTGGGGATTAACCTTCGCGCTAAAAGTTACACGATATGGAATGTCGGTCGTTAGATTTGGGGCCTCAGATCTAAAGGTGGGGAGTGAGCGTGATATTGGATAGATGCGCGGGCGGAAGGAGGAGGGGCAGTTTCAATCTGAGCCATTGGATCAAAGATGGACGACTGAGATCAGATCTGGAGGGAGGCAGGACCCACAGGGGTCAGGCCTGTCGGGGTTGCTATGAACTATTATATGTGGAAGATCAATGGTCAGGATTGAAACTGGGGTTTAAACAAAATAATACAAAGGTGGAGAAAGGGATAATAAGGGTCGTTGATCTGCAGAGATCAACGGCTGAGATTTGGCCAAAAACATTTATGAAGCGAGGCGCATGAATTTAACCAAAGTTGGGAGACGTAGTCTGGACCGTCCGATCTGGACACGTGGACGGCCCAGATGCAATCGGGGCTTCGCGATAGGCGGGGCAATGGACAGGGAGGGTGCCGAAGCGATTAACTCTGGGCCATTGATCTCTAGATAAGATCGATGGCGGAGGATGGATTGGGGAATCGCCAATCAGAGACGGTGAAAAACATTAATGTGCCCAATGAGATTTGCCGATGCGAGATTGCGCGGGCCATCGAATTGGTCCAAGATCAACGGCTGAGATTGGCTCTGACCAATGAATAAGTGGGACCATGTTTATAATATATAAAACCAAAAATTAATGAAAAACAAAGGTTTTTATGGTGTCAGGCGGGTTATATATAAGGATTGGCGCCCGGCTGCGGGGGCTGTGGGATATATGAACAATTGAACAGGACCGAGGTTTAAACATAAAGGGTGCCAATCGTCATCAGAATTATGGTTCGGGACTTTTCAATCTACCCATTTAACATATCTCCGATGTGAGATTCTGTTTACCGTTGATCGACTCATAAGATCAATGGTTCTTCTTATATAATAACATGAACTGGCAGGTTTAGACCAAAACTTAGGATAAATGGGTTTTTATGATTTTCAAAGGAAAAATTGCATTGGAGATGGTTTCATTTGCATTTCTTAGCACCCGATTGCGGGCTATGAAGCCAATCGCATCGGAAATTTGTTAACACAAACAAAAATATTTGCGCGCTTCAATCATTCCTGATGCGATAAGCACCCGACTGGGATAGCGCCTGGTTATAGGGCGGGGGCATGTGGTGGGGAAGTGGTTAGGATTTAGCCTAAAGGGGCTTAAGCCCATAGTCAAAAACACTTATTTTTTATGAAAATTTTCAAAGTTTTTGATGGATTTGGGGGTTTCGGCAAAGTTTAAAAATGAGTTTTAAACTTTGTAAAAGGATTTTTATGAAAGGAAAAAAAGGAATGAATGAAAAATAGAGGAAATTGATGGGGGGAAAATGAAGGTTAGTTTTGAGTGGAGGAGGGGGAAAATGGGATTTTGCAGTAGTATTTTCTCTATGAAAATAGCAATTTTTCAACATTTCGAAAGGGAAACAACAGTGAAGATCAAACAGAGGGTATGTTGTATTCATGAGTCTTCAAGAGATAACATTTTCAGCAATAAAACTTGTTTCTTAAAGACTCAAAAAATGATTTAGCCACCTTTTGATATAACAAATTTTATAGGTGGCTAACACCTTTAATATGTCTATGAAAATTTCTTTGTAGTAGAATTGTGCATATAATATAGATTTTGGTTCCATATTTAAAAAAGAAGAAGGAAAAAGTAGTTTACCCCTTTTCATCTCAGATTTGGAGATGTCAATGACCAAATTATTTCTCATCTAGATAAAAAAATTTCTTTTTTTTATTCCTTTAAAATGAGGGAAGTTCATGAATATGAAGGCTCTAACATAGATGATATATTCTTCATTTTTTAATAAATCACCTCAATTGGATGAGGGAGGAGGGGATAACAAAAATCCTCAGGAGAATATCCTTGAAGATCACTAGTTGTCTTTACAAGATGATATTAACAATATAATTATCACTAATGATTAATATAGGAAAAAGGGACAAACTATGACCAACAATAATATCAAATCACCACATGTCTCACACAGAAGTTCTTTAATAACCCAAAGAAAAATTCAATGTACCAATGATGAACAAAATAAATCTGCTATTGGAAGTGAAGATGATGGAGGAGAGAGATGTATTACTAAAAATTCTCTTGAGAAGTCACATACAATTTTCAAACATTATAAAATGAAAATAAATGTTGTTGAAAAACACACTAGGATGTTCAAGAATGAGAAGTTATTCTAAGGAAATGTTAAAAAATATGGAGTGTGCTTGATTGGGTGTAGAAACAATTAATTCAAAGCATAAAAATTAGCTAAAGAATTAACTTATAATGAGCTAATTATTTTTTAGGATGGATCAATTACCTTGCACCATGCTCCATTTAATCAAAGTCTTAGAAAATTTCAAATTGAAAAGGTTTATTTGAAAAATAAAATGGTTGTAGAGAAATGGAATTCTAAGATGAACATTATAGGATTAAAACCCTTAAAATATTTAAAATTATAGAAAACTATAGGGGATTCTTTGAAATATTCTATTGATTAAAAAGAAAATGAAAATTTAACGTTGAGAAAGAGAATAAAGGAATTAGAGGATGCTTCATTTTGCAAACCATTATTTGTTGAACCAATGTTTGCTATGATACCAACTAATATGTTCGAAGATACACCCGAGTCAAACTTGAAATTTAAAGGAGCCTCAACTTTACAAAGAATGATAAAAATATATGTTGTAGAGAACATAAATAAAAGGATCACTATAATCCTTGAAGATTGGGAGTTCCCTAAAGATGGGTGAAGTGTTCACCTGGAATGGAATGTCAGACATTACATTTTTTTCACAGTATTTTTTCAAAAAAATTGTCTCCAACATGAATTGAAATTGTGAAAATATGCATTCTAAGTTAGCCAATATCTCAACCAGTGATTCTACAAGGATTTCAAGTCTCAATGAATATTTCAGAAAAGGTCATGGAAAGTGATGAATATTTTATAGTAAGGCTATGAGTACCTTTAGTTCCAAAGTTTTAAGTATGAATGATTCTCATAGGAGAGAAAAATTTTCCATCAAAGATTCAAATTAAACAAATAGAAGCATGCTAGTCAAAGAGAATAAAATGTCTTCGAGAAATTTTACTAAGTATGATGTTACACATGAAAAAAAGAAGTGAATTGTTTTTCAAGATCGTTGATGTAACAAAGGAATTAGAGGAGCCACATATAATAATGGATATTGTATTTATTACAAAATATTGATGGCAAGAACAACTAGATGTGCTTCAGATTTCATGAACCAATGAATTCAAAAACCTTACTAAATTTTCACCCAAAAAAATTGAAAAATGATTAATTCGTCCTATTAAAAAAAGTGAGCATCAAGCAAAGTAGTTAAACTTTGAATTATAAAAAATTGAACCTGAACTATTCAATCTTAAGATTAAGCATGAGTTAAATGTTGCAGCATTATGATAATTAATATTGATCCTCAAGAAGCAATTACAATCATTAAAGTATGTGCAAGTGAAGAACATTTAAAGAATGCTTTATTAAACAAATAAGTGAATTATTCTATAATAGCAAGTAAATAAACTACTTGATTAATCCCTAAACTTCTCGTATTCAGTTGAGTTAGTAATCATCCAAACTTTTTTTCCTAACCAATCATCCTACCTTTTTACTTCATAGTCTTTTGAATCTCAAAGATCAATTCCTAACTATTTATTCTTCTATTCTTCTAATGAGCCCATCTATTACGTTGAGCATAATACTTTTTATTTTTCAAATATTATAAACTAATTTTTTTCAATTATTATAAATTGTTTTATAAAATTGATATATTTAAGGCTCTTAGAGAACTATTTAGGACACAGAGCTAGTGTTGTATCATACTTTGAGACTTGAGCATGATATTTTAGGTGTCTCCGCAAATCTTTTATGAATTTTTATTGAAAGATCGTGTTAAGTTGTTTTCATATATGGCTCTTTATTTGCAGCCTGTCAAATAACTTGTTTTTCTTTATTTTGTGTTAGGTTGGAAGTGATATGTTATGAAATTATTTATTTTGATTTGTAATTTCTGTATAATAATTATCATTGTGAATATTCTCTTTCCTATAAAAAAAATGGTATTATCTCAGCAAATTTTTGTATATATCTTATTTTATTTATAAAAGAGGAGTACCACTACTTTTAAAAATGAATAAATAATTTTCCTTGTAATATTATTTCAAAGACTTTGAACAACCTTAGGGATCAACATTTTTTGTGACTCAACTCGGGATAATAAAGAAAAGGTGTTGGTTTTGTAGACTAGAAAAACTAGATGAATTGTCAAAATCTAGTACAACCCAAATACCAATTGGGATTCAAAATCAGAGAAATGTCTTGTGCCAATTATATAACTTGTGTTTATCAATGGCAAGAAATCAAAATAGATTTAATTCACTTGGAAAGTATTTGCTTAATAGAAAGAACTAGTTGAAGTAAAGATACAAAGATGTTTGTGATAATATATTGAAACTAAAATCATATCAAAGTACTCTAACAATGAGCAAAAAGAAGATTCTTGAAACTATTTAAGAAATTCAACTAGAAATTTTTGTAGTACCTGTGGAAGATGGAGAGGAAGAAAGAAAGAGATAAAATCCTAATAATAAAATAAGGAAATATGTTAGAAAAAGAGTTCAAAGAAGAATACCAAGTTCTAGTCCCTTGGATTTGAGGAGAGAAACAAATTTTATGATATAATATTTATGTTCAATCAGAGTGAACTTTGTAGTTGTGACGGTCACTCACCATATTGGATTCTTTCCCACAATTCGTGACTTGTGGAGTAATGTGGTGATTCAAGTGTTTACTTCAGGAAACCAATGAAAATCAATGTCCTACGAGAGTGACAACAAAATTCACTAGTCCAAGTGCATTTTCAGAGAGAATTATAATGAGAGTATTGTGCTTACAATGAACATATTAATATTAATTAACCATCATAATAGGTGAATAAGGTGATTTACATAAATTCATAAATTCTTGATTTCATTTCCACTACGAATCAAGGTTTTAAAAATTTGATATCAACACAATCGTTAACAATGTTAATCTACATTCAAAGTTTTGTATACTTTTTGTAGTTTTATTAGCTAATTATATTGGATGTTCCTTAACAATGAATGAATATGTTCAAGGGAGATTAAATGATCCATATAATTCCATTATATGCACCACCCAACCATAATATTCATGTTAATTTGAAATCGTGATATCGATTTCTAAGGCTATAAATTATACAATATCATAGTGCAACAATGATAAATGGACGAGGGTGGTTTTTAAATCTGAGTTTCTCATGAGGTTGGTAACAGAGAAATCTTATCATGAAACAATGAATCAAATATAAAAATATGTTATCATTCTCTAAATATAAATAAAATTACTTTTAATAACTAAATTTTTTTGAATAACAACAATGAATCAAATCTATCTTTACAAATTATCTATCTATATTCATGCATAACCTAATTTGTTTGAGAGCCATGAGGTGCCACTCCTATGTGAAAAGCAAGGGTTTTCTTCATTCCAATTGAACACATATGAGAGATAACTTTACAATATTTCTTGGAGCCTTACAATAACGAACTTTTGTGGCTTTGTTTGTGGATACTTCCTGTCCCTTAGGGGAAAAAAATACCACTCAAGTTTATCTCCACGCAGAAAGGATATCTCTTCATTCAAGAAAGTTCAGGGCGAATATTAAGCTAAAGATTTTAGAGCTGTGAGTGGATGAGGGTCCTATTTAGAAAATTAATTAATGATATTTTGAAGCCTTTATGGAAGTACCCAAAACCCAACAATCTTAATTTCTCTATGGATGTTTGTTGGTGAACCAGAATGTCTAAATCTTCATAATGCAATTCACAATTAACAACAATTATAATCTAAGTCACTAGCCAAGTCCAATGGCTCACACCTGGGAATAATTTCAAGCTCTATCTTCTAGCAATGGACTTTTCTTTTCAATAATAAGCTACTATTTCTTCATTCGTAGGATTAAATCTAAACTCTGGAAGCAAAGACATCGTGGTCATTAGAGTGAAATATTAACCAAAGTTCATTGTTTCACTTGACAAAAATGCAAAAAGGAACACAACAAGGTAGAGGGTATGGTTTTTTAAGCTATATTTCTTCCAACTTCTTTATATTCTAAAAAACATCAACATATATCTAATGTTTTAACATATTAAACATTTAAATTAATGTGGCAAATACTTCTACTTGTTTTCGCCTGGAAAGAAACATAACAACAGGATAGATATACCTTAGGAGGGAAAGCAGTACTCTTAACGAATTTTAATGGTGATGATAGAAACACCCTGTCACTAGATCCCACCATGGATTTCCATTTGCAAGAAATAAAAAAAATATAGCAATGGTAAAAGGGAGAGAGCAGGGAGGTCGAATTCCTTCTGCTGGGTTTTCCCTTCATTTAAGACAAATAAATGCAGAGCGCGCAGGGAAGGAGCAGTAACAATGGTGGAAGCAGGCTGCTGCGTGATTTGAGGAAGTTTTAGATTGGAATTTTTTTTTTTGCAATCACGGAGGTCTGCAACTCTTCCTCTGAAAAGCTGCGGGGTTTTCGTAATGCTTAAGATTCCTTCAAAATATTTCTTATTCTGCGGTTTCCTTGAGGCAGAGGGTGCATGGCTTATTCCGCAGTTTCCTTGCGTCAGAGGGTGCGGAACCAAAAACAAAAGGTAAGTCTGCATGGGCAGATCAGTTATAGCGAAAAAATGGTGCCACAGTATGCTTTGCATCCATGTCATGCTTGAACGAGTGCATATATATATATTTAAGCTCTTACATGATGCTCTGGTGTTTTGGGAGGCTATACGTTCATTTTTTACTAAGGAACAAGAATCTCAGGACTCTCAGGCACAGAAAAATGTGCAGGGTGGATGTTTTGAGGCAATGACCATTTATAGGCCATGGAGCAGTCTTAAGGTTCGGGTGGGGGAAAGGTGGTGGAACCTGGGGAACTGTATTTGTTACTATTGTTGCAAAGATTAAGGTTTGATGCATCATGTTGGGTATTGGTCTCATGGATTCTTGGTTTTTTTAGTTTTTTCCTCTGGTTATTCTGGCGTGGTAACGTTTGGATTTTTTCGGGATAGTTTTTAATTTTTCCGGTAAAGGCCTGTTGACAGTTGGTTGTACGGGGACGGCTCTGGAGAGGATGATATTTGGTTTTACATCTTTCTCAGGACGATCCATATTGATTTGTAGTTAATTTTGTGGGTCTATGGACCACGCTTTTGGAGGGATCCATTACTTCTTCTCTGCCATATTTGGTTCTCTACCTAACATCTTTCTCTTGGGAAGGCGTTTTTAGGATTTTTTTGTTTTTTTAATGTTCAAGGTGAAGTGTGGAGAAGATGGAGACAGGTGGACTGGAGCACGATCCCGAGGTGGAGTACTATGACGTGGATTTATTTCAAACTTTGGAGAAGGTGCAACAGAATTTTCGGGATGACAACTATACTTTACTACATGGGGACCGAAAAACCACTTTCAACAATACTCCGAAGTCTCATTTTGCTGTTGTTCTTGCCGGGCTTGAGACGGAGGTGGTGAATCGGAGGATTAATGGTGACTTGAAGAACTCTTCTTGGGGAAGGGTGACGAAGCCTTTGAAGACCACTGTAGAGAGAATATTGATAAGTTTTGGCACTGACATTTTGTGGGATAGAGCAGATAGTTTGCTTTCAAGAGTGTTGGCTGGAAATTGGCAATTCCTAAGCCATTGTAAGATGGATTTACACAAGTGGCTGATGGAAGCGTGGGCGAAGATTATCAGATATGAATCGCACACAAGAAAATTGCCTTATGGGTGGTTCTTCTTCCACTTCTTGAAGGTTGATGATGTACAGGAGATTTATAAGCGTTCTTAGGTCAATGGGAGATCCTTTCTTCCAATTCACCGCTGGATAGCTGATTTTCATCTCATCGAAAATGCGCCTCGAAACCACCTGCTGTGGTTAAAATCCCAGGCTTACCCATCTAGTTTTGGATGCAGACGGTGTTGAAAAGGATTGGTGATAGTATTGGCATATGTCGTTTTGTCGACCCGAAGTGTAAGGGAATTTTCGAAAAATGAGTAGCTTGGATTTTAGTGGAAGTCTCCATTGCGGGTGGCCTTCCAGAGGATATAGATTTGGAATGACATGGGGTTGTTTACCGACAGTGTCTTGATTACTGGAACATCCCATTAAGATGATACCTCTATCATGTGACAGGTCACCTGATGAGTTATTGTGATCGGCGACGTAGGGATGATGGTGGTGCTTCGAACGAGGCCAGAGGGTTTCGGAAGGCCCGAGGTCAGGCAACAAAGCATCCATTAGCTACATCCTCAGGGTTTTCCTTGCCAGGTAAGTTCCATGATCGTTCTTTTTGTCTTACTGATTATTATTCCAGTGGGAAAAGGGATCACTGTCATTTGGGGGGGGGACTATGTGTTGATGAAGTGTTGGGGGATGTTCGCACTAAGCTGGGGGGTGACTCCTTGACCGAGATGGCGGGGGAAGCTGTTGGAGTTTCTGACAAGTCCACTCTACTTATCCGTCACCCTTCTTCTTTTCTTCTAGACAAGAGGGCCCCTATGACCGTGACTGAGAAGCCCTTGTGTTTTCTGGTCTTTGGCACCCCTTTATCTTTGTCTGACAGGGAAAAGGAGGCTTCTGACCCTAACCTTCTGGAACCGCCTTCTCCTATTATTTCATCTGAACCCCTGTCTCCAAGGAAATTTGTCGGTAGTGACCTGGATTTACTACTCTTAGACCTCGACGCTGATCTGGTTCATCTTACCATGGATAAGGGAGGGATGTCATCACCACCCTTGATTATCAGTCTATCCTCCACTGCTAATGTAACTATCAGGAGAGGTAAGGGTCAACCTAAGGTGAAGAAAAAATATTTAACATTGTTGGGTGAGGAGGGGATTCATGATGCGGGGATTTTTCGTGAAATTCTTGTTACTATGGCATTGGAGAGGGTACTTAGAGCTTTAAGCCCTCCGAAGGGTTATCCATGATTTGTCTAATCTCTCTAAATATTCAGGGTTTGGGGGGTGAATAAATTTCTGTCTTTGCGACATTTTCTTAGGTCTAGGAAACCTATTGTTGTTTTTATTCAGGAGTCTACACATTGTGCTGAGGAAACGACCTCTTGTTTCCCCGCCATGTTTCCAGATTGGCATCTGGCGGCAAGGGATGCAATAGGCTATTCTAGGGGTGAGATAGTCATGTGGAATTCGGCCTTCGTGTGTTGGAAATATGATGTAATGTGTTTTCCTTTATGGCAACCTACTTGATGAGGTTGTCCTTGATGGAAACCTACTTGATGAGTTGCCTATGATAGGAAACCTATGTGTTAAATATGTAAGAATGATGTATCTACAGATCAGTTTAGATGTGACAGAGAAAAGAATTCCAGTAAGTACCAGAGAAATGATAAATATAATATGTCACAATGTATATGCTACTTTTGTGAAGGCAACCCACATATACATTCAGGGTTAGCATATACGCAGTTTTTATGAAGCGAAGTTGCGTATACACGCGGAAATAAACGATCCAAGTCACGTATGCCTTTTGCGCTCTAAAATTATAATACCAAGAGGCATTACCATGGTATTAGCCCACAATATTGAGCGTTGTATTGTCTATTTGATTTCGTCCAAGAATAACATCAACAGTTGAGTGGTTTTGACTCATGGTATTAGTAAAAGCTAAATCTATATAAGGAGAAGAAGATCATAGTGCTAGGTGTGCATGTGTAAGGATTGTTGATGAATAAATTTCTCTAAGGAATATCTTCATGGATGAACTCTGTTCTTAATTGATAGATCTAAATCTATGATGCACCCATGGATATAATGACGGTTCAAGATCTCTAGATCTGATGATGATGAATCTCTAGAATGACCTACTGAAGGAATGATGAAGAACTGGCGCAAGTCTGTTGAAGAAAATGAATAAATCTAGGTAAGTTTTATAGATCTGATCTGTTCTGCAATTTTTTTTTTTTTTACAGATCTATATGCTAGTTAGTTTCAACAAAAGCGCGTATATACGCGGGTTCGCTTCATGAAAAGCGCATATGGCAGTTAGGGTTTTCTGAAGAATAAAATACACAGAAGTATATGCAGGTTGATGTGCAGGAAAGCGCATATGTACGCATCTTCAGTGAAGCAAAGTAGTATATGCTATTTGAATCAATGATTGTTCAGGGTTGAGTTTGTATCTGCATATCTATTCTGAAGTCTGGGTTATTTCTGAAGTTCTGGTCACAGTGTTTTCACTATTCTAATTGAAGTGTTGAGCAAAGTTTATGATTGTTGATAAAGGGTTGTGTTGAAGCTGTTTGATCCAGTATGAAAATTGATGAAACGTGGTTCGCAGTGGATCTGAGGGTTGAAGCCTTCAGTATGGAAGTAGAAGCTTCCTGCCAGTAGAAGCTAGTGTTATTTTCAGGGGGTTGAAGCTCCCTTCCAGGAGTGGATGGTAAACGAGATCAGGGGGTTGGAGCTCCCTTCCAGTAGCAGATGGTAAACGAGTGAAGGTTGCAGCCTTCTGCAGGTAGAAGCATGCGTACTGATATGAATATGCATCAGTACAATGTTGTAAATAGTTTTCCATGTAATAAATATTGAAGACAGAGACGACAGCAACGGTGGTTTTCTCCCGAATTGGGTTTCCACCTTAAATACTGGTGTTCATGTGTGTTCCACTTATGTGATGTTTTATACTGCTGTTACTGCACATTTTTCTTGTTTATCTAACCTGATGCATAACTGGTAAATCTGTTTTAAAGTTTGTTTCTAAGATACTTTATAAACTAGAAATTTATATCTGTATACGCGAGTTTCTTTCAGCATATCTGTGTGTATATGCGAGTTCAGTCCATAAAATCCGCGTATGCAATTCTGCAAAATAAAAAGTTAAAGTCAAGATATAAGCTCTAAATACTGATTCACCCCCCCTCTCAGTATTTTTCCCAACAATTGGTATCAGAGCAGGTCCTTCTGAATAATCTTAGCCGCCAGAAGGAAAATCATCCAAGATGAGCAATCAAGATGGGACAACATCTATCAGGTCTCCAATCTTCAACGAAAACAACTTAATCTTCTAGAAAACATGGACAAGATCCTATCTTCAATCTCTTGGAGCAAATGTATGGGCTATTGTTGAGGGAGGTTATCAATATCCAGCCTCAGTTCCAACAGATGCAACGACAAGAAAGAACTATGAAACAAATGCGAAGGTGGTCAATGCACTATTGGGGAGTCTGAATGAATCATAATTTGTCAAGGTCATGCAGTTGAATACAGCAAAGGAAATATGGGACAAAATAATTCTAAGCTATGAAGGTGATACAAAGGTAAAAAGTGCTAAACTCCAAACTCTCAGAATTCAATATGAAAATCTAAGGATGCATAATGAGGAGAGCATTTCTAGTTTCTTTTTACATCTAGATGATATTGTGAATCGTATGAGAAACTTGGGTGAAACCATAATTGACACTAATCTGGTTGAAAAAGTTTTAAGATCTCTAACTTCAAAATTTGAGACAAAAGTGTCTACTATTGAAGAGAAACAAGATCTTCAAAGTCTTACTATTGTCAAACTTCATGGGATTCTAACTGCATGTGAAATGAGAAAAGGAGGATCTTCTAAAGTCAAAGAAGTCGTCTTTAGAGCCTCTACAAAAAGAAAAGAAGTACAAGAAACAAAAGGATCAGGGTATATTTCAGAAGAAGATGAGGTAAATTTTGTAAAGAAGCTCCAACTTGGCACTGGAAGGTTCAGAGGTAAGCTTCCTTTCAAATGTTTTTCTTGTGGAAGAGTTGGTCATTATGCTACTAAGTGTCCTCATAAAGAAACACATGAAAAAGGAAAAGAAGTAGCAAGAAGAAATAAGAATAGATTTAGCACTAGAAAAAGTTATTATACTCATGAAGATAGTGATGAGTTATCCGATAGTGAGGAAGAATCTAATCAAGATCTTAGACTTCTCATGGCATTTGAAAAAGAGTCTAGAGAAGAAAAGGATACTTTTATGGATGCTCTAGAAGAAAATTATTTTCTTGAAGAAATCAATCAGCTCAAAATATGTTTGGAAGAAAAAAAAATATCCATAGAAACTCTAAAAAATCATCTTGAAGAAAAGGATAAACACAATGAGAAATTAGAATGTGAAGTAGTAAGTCTAAGAAAAGAAATTGAGAAAGTAAAGACTTTGAATCTTAGATTTGCTAAAGGATCTGAAACCTTAGATGAAATTATCAAGGTACAAAGTTATCCTCGTATAAAGACAGGTCTTGGATATGTCAGAGAATCTTCTTAGTCTTCAGCACCAAACTATCTAAAAGTAGCTACAACAGGCCTACAACATTCTTTCACTCAACAAGGAAACAAAGAAACTTTACAGGTAAAGCATGACCACCTCAATACAAAGAACACTAACATGAATAACTTTCAAAGAAATATGAACCAACAGGTAAACACAAATAGAAGGTTCAATGATCACAAAAATTTCTTCTTCAATGGAAAATGTTTCTCATGTCATAATTTTGGTCATAAAGCTGTTTATTGTGTTGCATACAAAACCATCATGACTAGAGAAGCAAGAAAGAAAAGAATTGATACTGGAATAAAGAAGAATACATTTAAAAACTTTTATCCTCTTCAAAATGAAATTGAATGTGCTTATTGCAATAATTTTGGTCATGAAGAATCTGAATGCAGGAGCAAACTTCAGCCAAAAGAGCATATACCATCAACTTCCAAAGAATGGAGAAAGAAGGAATCACAGGTTGAAAACTGTGGCATAGCTTTATTTGTAGAAGGAGAAGAAAATCAATGGTACATTGATAGTGGATGCTCAAAACACATGACAGGTGACAGAAATAAAATTCTTGCATACAATGATCTAGAAAGAGAAAAGAATGTTACTTTTGGAAATGATACTCCTGCTGTCATTAAGGGAAAAGGTTCTATTTTTCTAAAAGAAAAGGTGAAAGATAAAAGTGTTATGTATGTGGATGGATTAAAGCATAGCTTGTTAAGTGTAAGTCAAATGTGCAACCAAGGAACTGAAGTTGTCTTTAGCTCAAAATAATGTGTTGTTGAGATTCAACAAGATGATGAGCTTAGTGAAAAGAGTCACCTTCACTAAGTGGGCCCGCAAGCTATTTTTGGTGCAAAGTCTATTTTTAGACTATGTCTATTTTTAGACATGTCGATCATATTCTATGAGTTGCAGGATGCTATTTATGGATGGTTGGTCAAGTTGGAAGAATATATGGACTTCTATTTTTAGACATATTGGGCGGAGTCTATTTTTAGACTGCCAGTCTAAAAATAGATATGTCGAATATTATTAGCTCTTAATAATATTTGGACTCTAAACATTATCTTATTCTCTTGGAGCACTTCAGTTAAGTGCACAGATGTGGCACAACAGCTAACAGAAGGAATTACACTATTCCCGAGGGTTTACTGGAGCTTGGCTGCACAGAGGACTTTACTAGAACTGTTGTGATGCAGTTTGGTGGAGAAAGAGAAGTAACAGGAGTTGTATTTAGTGGTTAGTTTAACTCGCTAGGACTGCATCAAGTGAGTTGTATCTAGTCTACCCGAATGATACACTAGTGAGAGGGAGTGAATTAATTAGCTAATTAATTCACAACAATAACTCATTAATCAACTGAAGAATACATCAGTTAACTATAGTGCATGGCAGTTTCAGTGGAGACCAGTGGAGAGATAGGTGAAAGGGCAAGTGTGACTATCAGTTGTGACTATAGTGATGCATTGATTGCATCCAACAATCAATGGAGATGCCAATGAGGATCGCGTGAGCAAGGCTGGAGAAATTCAAACTCATTCAGAACCATTATTCAGCAGGGATTGCGCAGTAGAGGTAGGTTAGCATGTGGCAAAGATTTGTGCATGGATTTGCAAGATCGGGCTTGATTAGTGTGTAGCGATTGTATTGTACTGAGAGCTTGATATGATTAGCTTTGTATGAGGATTGTTACATGATCTCTATGAAATATATTATATATAGATAGTTAGGGTTTTCAGCTTTAGGATTTCCTGTTAAACAATTGTGTTAATGTGTGTGAATTTTTATTGTTTCATGTGTGCATTGCAATCTTGATTTAATTTCCGCAAATGATCAATGGTGGAATAAATTCTGTATTTTGTATGAAGTTAAAATAGTGTGAGATCAGGAGAATCTTGGACATATAACACATAATTTATATAATTTCCACATGGTATCGGAGTAGTTGATAATTGGATAAGATTACAATTATTGAAGCAGTTGAGTTTTATGCTGGTGGAATTCGAATTTGCTGCAGTGTTTTCTTGGTGTCGAAGTTGAGCATTCATTGAAATGTCTTTCAAAAGATTGCGATTGGAGTATGCCCTTGATGAGAACTTGAATCACATAGCATGGAAGGACATGATGGAGGCGGTGCTGGATGATAATGGGCTGAAGGAGTTCATCGATAGCGATGTTCCTAAGCCGGGTTCTAGCGATGCAGTTGCACTTGACGCATGAAAAAGAAGGTAGCAAAGTGTCGAAGGATTCTGTTGGAAGGTGTGAAGGACCACATTATTTCTAGCCTTCACAGTAAAGCCACTCCATTCTTAATGTGGAAGGCTTTGACAGATTTGTTCCAAAGCAGAAGTGACTAGAGGAAGTTGGCACTTAAAGACAAGCTTAGAAAAATAAAAATGGAGGAAGGCGACAGTATACCAAAATACCTCATGAAGTTTGTCCACTGCAAGGATGAGTTGGGAAGTGTGGGGGTTACTATTGATGAAGAATAATTGGTGAGCTTGGCTCTCCTTGGGCTTCCGAAGAGTTGGCATAGCTATGAAGACTCTGTCAATGGACAGGAGAAACTGCCAGGATGGGAGAAACTTTGGTTGGATCTTGTATAGGAGGAGATAAGGCGGGGTACCAAGGATGGATCTTCATCGAAGAATGAAGATGAATAAAATTTCACTTTGGCTACCAAATCTCGGAAAGTAAAAGGGAATAAATCTTCCAAATCCGAAGCTAAAGGCAAGAAGCAGGATTTGTCCAAGGTGAAGTGTTTTCACTGTCACCAGCACAGGCATTTCGCCACTAATTGCCCACAGAAGAAGAAGAATAAGAAGGCTACTGGATTTGCAGCTGGAGAGGCCTTAGCCTCGTAGTTTGAGATATATTTTTCTTTGATTGCATGCTTGGTTTCAAGTGTGATGCGATCAGTGTGGTTTCTTGACAGTGTTGCATCTTTCCATATGACCAGAGACAAAGATTTGTTTAGTGATATGGAGGAAAAGGATCTTGGGGTTCACATCAAGATGGGAAATGATGGTAGATACAGTGTGACTAGTATTAGGGCCATTTCCTTTGAGAGGGAGTCCAGTAAACCTTTCATCTTGAAGGATTTCATGCAAGTTCCAGGATTGAAGAAGAATCTGATCTCTATGGAAATGCTGGAAGACAAGGGTTATGATGTTGTTTTTAGCGAGGGAAAATCCTTCCTGCGCCATAAAACAACTGTTCAAACCAGGAGGATAGGGATTCAAGTTAAGAATCTTTATCAATTGCAGGTAGATGGCTGTGCAACAATGGAAGGAAAAGCAGAAGGAGTGGTGAGCCGGGATGAGGGTGAATTGTGGCATAGGAGATTAGGCCATCTTCACCATGGCGCTTTGAAAATTTTGCAACAGATTTCTACCGGGCTTCCCAAAGGTACACTTGCACAGTCAGATCAGTGCAAGGGATCTACTTTGGGAAAATTTGTGAAGACCACTTTTCATGAGAAGGATGGTCATGCCTCGATGATCCTTGAGAGAATTCACACAGACGTGTGTGGAACTTTCTCGGTTGCTTCAACAAAAAAGCACAAGTATTATGTGATATTTTTTGATGACTTTTCTTGTAAGTGCTGGATATTCTTCATGCAGAAGAAGAGCGAGACATACTCAAAGTTCTTAGAGTTCAAGGCACTGGTTGAGAAAGAATCGGGGAAGCAGGTGAAAGCTCTAAGGAGCGATAATGGTGGTGAATACATCTGTGGCGAATTCAAAGACTTCTGTAGTAAAGAAGGAATTCGAAGAGAACTCATAGTGCCTTAGAACCCACAGTAGAATGGGGTCACGGAGAGAAAGAAAAGAACGATCGTGGGTGCTGCACGGGCAATGTTGCATGATCAGGGCCTTCCCATACACTTGTGGGTTGAGGCATGCAATACTGTGGTTTATGTGCAAAACCATTTTCCTCATAGAGTACTTGGCGTGAGTACACCCGAAGAGGCGTTTTCTGGTAAGAAGCCTGATATTTCTCATTTGAAGATTTTTGGCTCACCTGTTTACATTCATGTGACAAAGGATGCCAGGAAGAAGCTGGAGCCGACCGCAGAGGTTGGGATATTTGTGGGATACACAGAAACACCCCATAATTATCATGTGTATTTTCCAGACAGTCGGATGAATGTAGTGTGATGGGATATCAAATTTCATGAGGAGAAAGCCATGAAGTTGTTGCTTGAGAGGGAGCTACACTTGCATGCAGAGGAGGAGCTACTTGTTCCTAAAGATGAGACTCAAGATGTGGATCAGCCACAAGAGGAGGTTCATGGAGTGGAAGAAACCACTCATGCAATGCCAAACATTAGAGGGTGGAAGTGCACTACAAAAGCTGAGCGACTAAATCTTGATGCAGTGTAGAATGTAGGAGTTCCTACATCACAGCATAGACAGAGACATGAGTCACCTGACCGATTTACTAGATACATGGCTTTGATGAGAAAGTGTATTGTGACGGAGCCATCCTCTTTCTAGGAAGCTGTGGAGGATCCCTCATGGGTAGATGCCATGGTGGAAGAGTATGATTCGATTGTCAGAAACAATGCATGGGAGATTGTCCCAAGGCCGGAAGGGAAATCAGTGGTAGGTTCGAGATGGATCTACAAAGTGAAGCAATCTGCTGATGGGAGCATTGAGAAGTATAAGGCAAGATTTTTTGCCGGGGGATTCTCACAGATCGAGGGGATCGACTATGAAGAAACCTTTGCACTTGTTGCAAGGTATTCTTCCATACGGACCATCCTTGCTCTCTCAGCGTAGATGGGTTGGCACATTCATTAGATGGATGTGAAGACTGCGTTCCTCAACAGAATCATTGAGGTGGAGGTGTACATTGAGTAGCCTAAAGGATTCGAAATCTTCAGCAGCAAGTCACATGTGTGCAGGCTCAAAAGAGCGTTGTATGGGTTGAAACAAGCACCTCGTGCTTGGTACACACAGATAGACAGTTATTTCACCGGACTTGGTTTCGCCAAGAGTGAGGCGGATCCAAACCTATACCAGATTGTGGTGGAGGGTAAGATTTTGATCATTGTGCTTTATGTAGATGATTTAATACTAAAAGGTGATGAACTGTTAATACACTCATGTAAGACAAATCTTGCAAAGGAGTTCAAGATGAAGGACTTGGGCCTCCTTCATTATTTCTTGGGATTGGAAATTTGGTAGTGGAAAGGTGAACTGTTTGTGTCTCAAGGAAAGTACGCCCGAGAGATACTGGAGAAGTTTCACATGCAAGGCTGCAAGCCTATCGACACTCCTCTTCCTGGTGGTTGGAGGAAAGAGGATGCTACATCGGCAGAGGTAGTGGATGCCACTGTTTATCGACAGTTGGTTGGTTTGCTCATGTATTTAGTCAATACACGACCGGACATATGCTATGCTGTGAACCAGCTTTCACAAGCGATGGTGAAGCCTACCAAGCTCTTTTGGAAGGCAGGCAAGCATGTCCTGAGGTATCTCAGGGGCACATCTGAGTATGGATTGTGGTACAGACAGTCGGATGAGGTGAAGTCAGTAGTGGTTTCACGACAGTGGGATTGGGTGAAACAACTTAAGCGTAGAAAGAGCATCTCGGGAGGGATTTTCAGATTCGATTCACAACAGCTGCATGAGGGAAAAAAGATCCGTGGCACTCGCCCAATGGAGAAGCCGAGTACATGGTAGCAAGTTTGGCCGCATGCAGGGCTATATGGATGAGGAAGATTCCGGTTGGCCTGCTCGGGTTCTTACTTAGATCCTACCGTAATATATTGTTATAAAACCGTAATATATTGTGATAACCAGAGTTGCATTAAACTCTCGCTAATCCAGTATTTCATGATAGATCCAAACACATCGACATCAGGTACCATCATATCAGAGATTGTGTGCAGCAGAGAATCATGTTACTTTTTGATCCTATGGAGGACTGTGTGGAAGGATGCGTATATTCTAATGAAGGTGAAGGCGCTCACCAAGAGAAAATTCGAATACCACAGAGGCAGGATAGGGGTGGCAGATAATCCTTATCTTGTTGAGAGGGAGTGTTGAGATTGCAACAAGATGATGAGCTTAGTGGAAAGAAGTCGCTTTCACTAAGTGGGCCCGCAGGCTATTTTTGGCGCAAAGTCTATTTTTAGACATATGGATCATGTTCTATGAGTTGCAGGATGCTATTTGTGGATGGTCGGTCAAGTCGGAAAAAATAGATGGACTTCTATTTTTAGACATACTGGGCGGAATCTATTTTTAGATTGCCAGTCTAAAAATAGATATGTCGAATATTATTAGCTCTTAATAATATTTGGACTCTAAACACACTGCCTTCGGAGCACCCCCGCCATGCGATGGCACAACATCTAATGTATGAATTATGCTATTCCTGAGGGTTTACTGGAGCTATTGCATGGAGGACTTCAATCAGAACTCATGTGACAGATTTTGGTGGAGTTGGAGAAGTAGTTGGTGGAGTTGTATTTAGTTTAACTCAGTTAGACTTAGTTGAGCTAGTTTTATCTAGTCTAACTGAATGATACACTAGTGAGAGTGGAGTGAATTAATTAGTTAATTAATTCACAAATAATAAATCATTGATCAACTGAAGAATACATCAGTTAACTACAGTGCATGGCAGTTTTAGTGGAGACCAGTGGAGAGATAGATGAAAGGGCAAGTGTGACTGTCAATTGTGACTATAGTGATGCATTGATTGCATCCAACACTAAGTGGAGATGCCAATTAGGATTGCGTGAGAAAGGCTGGAGAAATTCGAACTCATTCAGAGCCATTCTTCAACAGGGATTTCATAGTAGAGGCATGCTAGCAGGTGGCAAAGATTGGTGCATGGATTTGCAAGATCGGGCCTGATTAGTGTGTAGCGATTGTATTGTACTGAGAGCTTGATATGATCAGATTTGTACGAGGATTTTTACATGATCTCTATGAAATATATTATATACAGATAGTTGGGGTTTTCAGCTTCAGGCTTTCCTGTTAAACAACTGTGTTAATGTGTGTGAATTTTTATTGTTTCATGTGTGCATTGCAATCTTGATTTAATTTCCGCAAATGATCAATGGTGGAATAGATTATGTATTTTGCATGAAGTTAAAATAGTGTGAGATCAAGAGAATCTTGGACATATAACACATAAGTTATATAATTTCCAAATGTGTGGTATGTGATCTGGATACAAGAAAAACAATCATAAAAGGAAATAGAACACCAATCAATTTGTATGTATTGAAAAGTTGTAAAGAACAATGCTACTTGGGTAAATCTTCAAAAAATTGGTTATGGCATAGAATATTGGGGCATTTTAGCTTCTCTCAAATCAACAAATATAGCAGACTCAAAGTTGTTCGTGATCTTCCCAATATTACTCTACTTGAAAGTACCATATGCAAATCTTGCCAATTCGGTAAGCAAACCAGAGTGCAATTTAATACCAAGGAAGGATCAACAAGTAAGCCTCTTGAACTCATTCATACTGATATATGTGGACCCATGAGAAAAAGGTCACCCCGTGGAGAACAATACTATATTTTGTTTATTGATGATTTCTCTAAACTGTGTTGGATTGGGTTGCTAAAGCACAAAGATGAAGCATTCGAAAAATTCCAGGTCTTCAAAGCATTGGCTAAAAATGAATTAGATCTAAAAATTAAGAGTCTTAGATATAACTGTGGAGGTGAATATATATCAGATGAATTCTTTGATTTTTGTGAACAACATGGCATAAAAAGACAGTTTTCTGTAGCTGGTACCCCACAAAAAAATGGAGTAGCAGAAAGAATGAATAGAACATTTCAACAGATGGCTCAGGCTATGCATGATGATTCAGGAACACCTAACACATTTTGGGGAGAAGAAACACATACTACTATAAATATTCTTAACAAAGCACATGTTCGTGTAAACAGTGATAAAACTCCGTATGAGGTATAGTATGGTAATCTTCCCATTGTAAAGCATTTTAAAGTTTTTGGAAGAAAATGTTTTATCAAGAACAAAGATGAAAAACTTGGCAAGTTTGAACCTAGGGTAGATGAAGGAATATTTCTTGGTTACTCTTCTAGAAGTAAATCATATAAATGCTACAATAAAATACTTCGGAAGATTGTTGAATGCACTGACATTGTAATTGACGAATATCTCTCAACTCCAGAAGGGGAAATACAAACAACAAATGAAGATGATGATGATGTATATCTTCCTGCATCAAATAGAGATAATATAGAAGGTGAACCCAATGAAGGAGCAGAAGAAGATCTATCTGAAAAGACTCCATCCAGGTATGTTCAAAAGAATCATCCAGAATCTCAAATTTTGGGAGAAAAGGGAACAGGTGTCCAAACAAGAAGAACTCTTGTAGGATCTACTAGCTATCTAGAATTTTTATCCAACATTGAACCATAGAATGTCAGTCAAGCTAGCAAAGATGAATGTTGGATTCAAGCCATGAATGAAGAACTTGATCAAATTGAAAAGAATCATACTTGGGAACTAGTTCCAAGACCTCATGATAAAAATGTTATTGGAACAAAATGGATATTCAAAAAAAGTTAAATGAAAATGGAGATGTTATTAGAAACAAGGCTAGACTTGTTTGTAAAGGGTATGCTCAACAAGAAGGTATAGACTTTGAAGAAACATTTGCTCCTGTAGCTAGACTTGAAGCCATCAGAATGTTTCTTGCTTTTTCAAGCTTTCAACAAATCAAAGTTTATCAAATGGATGTTAAATGTGGTTTCCTCAATGGTGATCTAAAAGAAGAAGTTTATATAGAACAACCAAAAGGATTAATTTTGGGCAATGATGAAAAACTTGTTTGTAAAATTAAAAAGGCTTTATATGGTCTCAAAAAAGCTCCAAGGGCATGGTATTATCGTCTTGACAAATATCTTCGTCAACAAGGATTTTCAAAGGGTTCTGCTGATAGCAACTTATACAAAAAAACTGAAAATGATAAACTATTGATTGTGGTTGTATATGTTGATGATATCATTTTTGGAAGTAATGAAGAGTCCATGAGTCAGAAATTTGCTTCTGTTATGCAACAAGAATTTGAAATGTCTTTAGTTGGGGAACTAACATTTTTTCTTGGCTTACAAGTGCAATAAAAAACCGATGTCATATTTTTATCTCAAGCAAAATACCTCAAGAAATTTTTGAAGAAGTATGGGATGGAAGACTGCAAACCTGTAAGTACACCAATGATAACTGGGTGTAACCTCAGCTCTCATGATGATTCTCCCACAGTGAATCAACCAGAATACAGATCCATGATTGGAAGTCTACTTTATCTAACCGTGACAAGACCAGACATTATGCATGCAGTTGGGATTGTTGGACGATTCCAAGCTAATCCAAAAGAGTCTCACCTTTAGGCTGTCAAAAGAATATTCAAATATCTAAAAGGAACTCAAGACTTTGGACTATGGTATCCAAAGAATGCTAATCTCACTCTTCATGCTTACACAGATGCAGATTGGGCTGGAAATGTTGATGATCAGAAGAGCACTAGTGGCGGTGCATTCTATATGGGGCCTCGATTAGTATCTTGGTTCAGCAAGAAGAAAAGCTCTATTTCCTTATCAACAATAGAAGCAGAATATGTGGCTTCTGCATCATGTTGCACACAATTTCTTTAGATGATGCAGACTTTACAAGGCATTCAAATCAAATTTTCACCTCCCATATCCATTATGTGTGATAATACAAGTGCCACCAGTATCTCAAAGAATCCTATTATGCATTCCAAAACCAAGCACATTCCTATCAAGTATCACTTATTCCGTGAACAAGTGCTTGAACAAAAGGTGAAATTGGAATATGTTCCCTCCAAAGACCAGGTTGCTGATATATTTACTAAACCTCTTCCCAGGGAAGCATTCGAATATCTCATACAAAAGTTGGGAGTTGTCTCTGCCACTCAAAAGATTAGATCTGCTTAAATTCAGAAGATTAAATTGGATACATGGATTTCATAAAGGACACTCGCGTATATACGCAAGTTTATATACAGAAAACCGCGTATGGGTTTTTGCTGGCATAATTTTCTGGGTCAACATTTTCAAAATAGTTGCAGTGTTGTTGGGTATCTCTGGTGATGTTCCAGTTCTTACATTTCTGTTTCATTCTTTAAATATATTGTTGATAAAGATGCCTTGATGATTTGCTGTTGAAAGTGTTCAATATGCACAAGCTAAGGGGGAGCACTTGTCCTGTGGGAAAGGATGCATTGTTGGCATTCTAAGTGTTTGTTGTGGTCTGATCTCATGATTAAGATTCATTGGTCTTGTTTATAAAAATTCATTTGATGAAAATTTCATGTTGAGACCTATGATGTAAATTGTTATATTCAGTCATGTAAAGACTTGGTCAAATTTGTAAACCCACTTGGTTGGGTAGTTGAGTCAAATTTTGTAAACCCACTTGGTTGGGTAGTAGAGTCAAATTTTGTAAACCCACTTAGTTGGGTAGTTCAGTCAATATGTAATTCCACTTGGTTGGATCATTGATGTAAGTATGAGTCCTTGGTGATCGGAATGGTCATACTTGGTTGAGTTCTAGAGTCATGTACTTCATTGAAAAATATGTCTAAAGATTTAGCATGAACTCAGGGGGAGCATGGTAAATTCAGTGCGCTTCAGATCTACAGAGCTCATATTTCTACAAGGAAAGAGAAACCTTGTTTTGGTTTTGATCCGCCCTTTTCCCTTGATGTCAAAGGGGGAGAGTATCATGGTGTTTGAATAATGGTTATAATTAATGTATAATATCTATTTGTTGTGGTTGCCATCAAGTCCAAAGGGGGAGATTGTTGGCAATATGATGTAATGTGTTGTCCTTGATGGCAACCTACTTGATGAAGTTTTCCTTGATGGAAACCTACTTGATGAGTTGCCCATGATAAGAAACATATGTGTTAAAGATGTAAGAATGATGTATCTACAGACCAGTTTAGATGTGACAGAGAAAATAATTCTAGTAAGTACCAGAGAAATGATAAATATAATATGTCACAATGTATACGCTAATTTTGTGAAGGCAACCCGTGTATGGATGCAATGTATATGCTACTTTTGTGAAGGCAACCCGCAGTATACAATCATGGTTAGCATATACGCAGTTTTTATGAAGCGAAGTTGTGTATACACGCGGAAACGAACGATCCAAGTCGTGTATGCCTTTTGCGCTCTAAAATTATAATACCAAGAGGCATTACCATGGTATTAGCCCACAATATTGAGCATTGTATTGTCTACTTGATTCCGTCCAAGAATACCATCAGCCGTTGAGTGGTTTTAACTCATGGTTTTGGTAAAAGCTAAATCTATATAAGGAGAAGAAGATCATAGTGCTAGGTGTGCATGTGTAAGGGTTGTTGATGAATAAATTTCTCTAAGGAATATCTGCATGGATGAACTTTGTTCTTAATTGATAGATCTAAATCTATGATGCACCCATGGATATAATGATGGTTCAAGATCTCTAGATCTAATGATGATGAATATCTAGAATGACCTACTGAAGGAATGATGAAGAACTGGTGCAAGTCTGCTGAAGAAAATGAATAAATCTGGGTCTGTTCTACAAAATTTATTTTTTTACAGATCTATATGCTAGTTGGTTTCAACAAAAGCGCGTATATACGTGGGTTCGCTTCATGAAAAGCGCATATGGCAGTTAAGGTTTTCTGAAGAATAAAATACACAAAAGTATACGTGGGTTGATGTGTAGGAAAACGCGTATGTACACGGCTTCAATGAAGCAAAGTAGCATATCCTATTTGAATCAATGACTGTTCAGGGTTGAGTTTGTATTTGCATATCTATTTTGAAGTCTGGGTTATTTCTAAAGTTCTGGTCATACTGTTTTCACTGTTCTAATTGAAGTGTTGGGAAAAGTTTATGATTATTGATAAAGGGTTGTGTTGAAGCTGTTTGATCCAGTATGAAAATTGATGAAACGTGGTCTGCAGTGGATCTGAGGGTTGAAGCCTTCAGTATGGACGTAGAAGCTTCCTGCCAATAGAAGTTGGTGTTATGTTCAGGGTGTTGAAGCTCCCTTCTAGGAGTGGCTGGTAAACGAGATCAGGGGGTTGGAGCTCCCTTCCAGTAGCAGCTGGTAAATGAGTGAAGGTTGTAGCCTTCTATAGGTAGAAGCCCGCGTACTGATATGAGTCTGCATTAGTACAATGTTGTAAACAGTTTTCCATATAATAAATATTAAAGACAGAGATGACAGTAGCGGTGGTTTTCTCCCGAATTGGGTTTCCACCTTAAATACTGGTGTTCATGTGTGTTCCACTTGTGTGATGTTTTATATTGTTGTTACTGCACATTTTTCCTGTTTATCTAACCTGATGCATAACTAGTAAATCTGTTTTAAAGTCTATTTCTGAGATACTTTATAAACTAGAAATTTATATCTGTATACGCGAGTTTCTTTCAGCATATCCGCATGTATACGTGAGTTCAGTCCATAAAAGCGGCGTATGAAATTATGCAAAAGAAAAAGTTAAAGTCAAGATATAAGCTCTAAATACTGATTCAGCCCCCCCTCTCAGTATTTTTCCCAACGTCGTGAAGATGAAAGCATACAGTTTCTTTGGAGGGATTATGCTCTCGTTATTTATTCGGGGTTTTGAGTAGAGGATTCACATGATCAACATTTACACACCCTATCAGGAAAGGCTCTTTTTTTGGAGAAGGATGGAAAGCAGCGGCATAATCCTCTTGGACAATTTGATCATTGCTAGGGATTTTAATTTTTCCTTGAACGATGATGAGATTTTGGGAGTGAATGGAAGAAAGGATATACTGGCTGGGACAATTTCGAAGATTCTCAAAGCTCATTAATGATGAAGGATCAGGGGACTTCATGGTTTAATGGCAGGAAGGGTGCTAAAGCTATTAGTAAGAGGATTGATCATTTCATCGTGAAGACAAACCTATTGGCCCGTATGGGAGATTGGGTGGCGGACATTGGTGATGTCTGTATTTATAACCAAAGACCTATTTTTTTGAAATGGTGATTTGAGAAGGCCCTAGGGGGTCGAACCTTTAAATTTAATCGCACTTGGTTACAGGATCCCAAAATTGTCTCTTTGGTTGAATTATATATGCAAAAACATCCAAGATGTGAGAATTTGTTAGCTATGGATTATCTGGATATTACCCTACGGGGTTTGAAAATAAAAGTCAAAGGGTGGGAGTTGGACAAAAAGAAATCACTACAGGAATTGCTTATCTCTTTAGAACAAGAGATTGTTTGTCTAATAAAATAATTGGAGGGGAATGATCCAAGGGCTAACAGTTGGGATAGATTGAAGGCTGTTGAAGAAGAAAGAAGGAATATTCTTTGGATCGAAGAGTAGACATGGAGACTCAAAAGCCGAGCTATTTGGCTTAGAGATGGGGAAAATAATACTCGTTATTTCCATGCATATGCTATGGGGATGAAAAACCAGAATTATATATGGAAGATCAAGGTAAATGAGACAGAAGTCACTTATGCGAAGGAGATCCAGAGGGCGGCTATAACTCATTTTAACAATCTCTATAAATGTCGTGTTGTGCTAGTATACACTGATCAATTGTGGGATGTCGAAGATTTTTCGGTCATGTTCGATGAGGGTGATATAAGGGATTTCAAGGAGAAAATAAGCAACAATGAGATCTTAAAAGTTCTCAAATCCTTCGTGGTGGACAAGAGTCCAAGGCTGGACAGATGGACCCCAGACTTTTCATTTTTTTCAAGGAGTTTTTTATCAACCTCATTCGGGAAATGGCAAAGGAAGCTAAGATTACAGGTTAGATTAATGGTGCCATAAACTCTATGTTTATAGCTTTGATTCCTAAAGAAAAAGAGGCCGAGAATTTTGATGACTTCCATCCTATTTCTCTTTGTAATACACTATATAAAATAATCTTGAAAATTATTGAAGAAAGGATTAAGAAGGTGCTCTCCCGCAGCATTTCACCGGAACAAGCTGGGTTCCTAAAGGACAGAAGTATGCATGACGTGGTTGCTTCTAAACAGGAAGTTTTACATTCCATTCATACTAAGAAAATGAAGGATCTGGTGATGAAAATTTATCTAAATAAAGCATATGATAGGGTCGACTACGACTTGTTAAGGCTGATTTTATACAAAATTGGTCTTGATAGGGTCTTGTTTAACTGGATCATGGGTTGTGTTTGTAATACCTCGATGGCCATAATTATCAACGACGTGGCTACCTGTTTATTCAAGCCTGGTAGAGGGCAGGGATAATTTTAGGGGCGAATTTTAGCCCAAAGGCGAAATTTAAGGGGTTTTAGATTTTAGAGGGGTGAATTTTTTATATAGAACCTATTTTGTATAGTTTTGTATAAATAGCCCCAAAATTATTTTAAAAATAAATAATTATTATGGTTTAGCCAAGAAAAATAAGGGCGGATAAACCTGAAATGTTGCATTCACCTTCGATTCACCGGTCTGTGATTTTATGGGGTTGTATTCGCCCCCGATTTACTAACTTGGAGGGTTTTGGATCTGCATTCGCCCTTTGATGATGCAGGGGTTGCGTACGCCTGCGGCCTGCCGCCTCAGATTTACGATTTACGTAACTGTAGGAGACCGGGCAGCGGTGTTGGAGAGGGTTCAGCAAGGGTCTATTGCATTCGTTGGTGGAGATTCCTCTACATCGTTGGAAGGAGAGGGGACTTGGTCTTTGGGATGGTGGTATTCACTTACGAGACAGAAGGTGTTGGCGGCTGGAGGTATCATAATTGGACTGATCCTTACTTTCCAGCTTTCTCTTGGAAGATTTACTGGTCAGCTGACTACCTATAGCTTGCAAGTTACCACTTTTCTCATCTACCTTACATTCTCCTGCAAGTTCTGAAATCCTGGTTTCACCTACATTTTTATTGGCACGAGTAGATCTTCTCGTTGATTCCGAATTAATATTCACCAGATTTTTAGCAGAAAGGGTACCTTCAGCTTGCAAGTTACCACATTGCTCATATGCCTTGCATTCTCCTGAAAGTTTGAAACCCTATTTTCACTTCCATTTTTCTTGGCACGAGTAGATCCTGTAGCTGATTTCAAACTAATATTCACCGGTTTTTTAGTAGAAAGGTGTGGAGAGTTTGGATTCACTGCAAGAGGGGAACTGGTTTGTGCAATTGAATTCAAATACTATGAATGACATTATGAGTGGGAGGTTGGATCTCTAGCCTGGTATAAGTAGGGCATGAGAAGGGTAGGCATATGCCAAGGAAACGTGGTCATGCATGAAAGGGTGGTCTCGAGGGTGAAATGGAGGAACGAAGGTAGAAAGAAGACCCAAACTTGGACTCGGAGTCCACAGAAAGTCATAACTCCATGGAAGCAACTGCGGTTTCTCCATCTAGGTCACTTGGTCAAGTCAAGGCTCCGACCACCTTGGATGTGATTTCAGTCCAACTGCAACAGATCAGGGATAATTTTTTCTTCCATATGCCCCCTTAATGTGTTTCCCTGCTCCCATGTTCCTGTTTGCCGGAATCCTGGTGCAACATAGGTGAAATTCAGGTTTAAAGTTTCTGCTCTAAGGTACATTAATTATTTGAACTATGCCCTGATTTGTTATGTTTCTCCGGTGTGATTTCATGCAATGAACTCGTGATAGCTAGGATTTTGGTAGGATTCCCATGAATAATAGGTCTATTGGTTTTTGGTTTACAATATTATTTTGATTGAAAATACATCTTTTGTTTGTAATCATTGTCTGTAATTCTGGTATGGTCGGAGATCACAGTTGTAGGGTTTGACTTGTTTATAGGTTGGCTTGAGGAAAGGCTCCAAATCTTTTGCTGAAGCACGTGCAACAGGATTTTCAGAGGAAAATGGAACACTTGGTGAAATGACAGAGACTTTGTGTGGCAGTGACCTTGTGTTACTTTTGATATCTGATGCTGCACAGGTTGGCACAACATTCTCTATATTACGGTGGCACATTTTATATAGAATCTTTCCATTGGAGAGATAATACTGTAGTTTCTATTGTTGTGAATGCTATTGATTGGTGGGCATTTTGTACAATTAAAGCAAACCCCCTCTAATTTGATTTCTGATCTTGCCGGCAGACAATTACAAGCAAATATTTTCTGCAATGAAACCAAACAACATACTTGGTCTCTCTCATGGATTTTTACTGGGGCATTTGCAGTCCTGTGGGGATGACTTCCCCAAGAACATTAGTGTGATAGCTGTCTGTCCAAAGGGCATGGGACCATCTATGAGACGGTTGTATGTCCAGGGCCAGGAGATTAATGGTATAGGAATAAACTCTAGTTTTGCTGTGCATCAGGTGTTTGTACCTTGAAAATATATATTCACATTTTCAATTTTGTTTAAAAGTTCTTTGTTGCTTATGCTTTCAATGAAATCACAAACTCATTGCTATTTCAATAAGTTATGGAGTTTTCTTATGTGTGTTTGTCCAGGATGTTGATGGGAGAGCAACAGATGTTGCTTTGGGATGGTTAGTTGCTTTGGGTTCACCATTTACATTTGCAACGACCCTGGAGGATGAGTACAAGAGTGATATTTTTGGGGAGCGTGGTAACTATTATTTTAAGGACCTTTTGTTCTGTTTTATTTATAATTGGCATGCTAGGATTGAGTTGGTCTTTTATGATTTACAGGGATCTTGTTGGGAGCTGTACATGGTATAGTTGAAGCATTGTTTAGACGATATACCGAGGGTGGAATGGATGAAAAACTTGCTTACAAAAATACTGTGGAAGGAATAACTGGGATCATATCAAAAACTATCTCGACAAAGGTGTTTTCTGATTTTGGTGAAACTAAAAGCAGATTTTAGGGATCTCTGTTCATTGGTTATAGAATGATCATAGGATGTTGTTTTCTACTATGGCACATTGGACATACAATTTGTCATACACTGATTTTCATTTTTATTGCTCTTGAAATGGTTTGAATTTCTTATGGTTATTCTAAATTTGAACTTATTATACAATTTGCAGGGATTGTTAGCTATATACAATTCTCTTAATGAAGGAGGAAGGAGGGATTTTGAGATGGCATACAGCGCTTCATATTATCCCTGCATGGAAATTTTGTATGAGTGCTACGAGGATGTAGCTTCTGGCAATGAGATCCGAAGTGTTGTCATGGCAGGGCGTCGGTTTCTTGTAAGATTTTTGCTTGGCTGCAACTTCACTGATTTTTTGGTCTTTTAATTTACTTGAGAAAATTATCTATTGAACCAAAGCTTCTAATTGCTCAAATTCATCCTACAGGAAAAGGATGGGCTCCCAGCATTTCCCATGGGTAAGATTGATGAAACGAGAATGTGGAAAGTTGGTGAACGTGTTCGTGCAATATGGCCTGCTGGTGACTTGGGTCCTCTTTATCCATTTACTGCTGGTGTTTATGTGGCATTGATGATGGCACAGGTAGAAAGCTTTACTGATTTATTTATGGTTCTTTTCTGGAGCATATGACAAATAGAATTTGTTTTACATTATTGTACCTTTAAGGAAAAACTATATAATAGGGTTTCAGATTTCAATACTTGCATTGACCCATGGTTAAAGATTATAAAGCCTTCCTAAATGGAATCATCAATTTTATTTTTCTGGTCATCGTCATGTTCATCTCCAAGGCATTTCAGTCTGTCTAAAAATTCATCGGGGCTTTTCTGTCTTGAGATTACTGTTATGGGATTTTGCTTCCATTGACTTGTCATCTTGAGCTTCTTTTCTCAACATGGGCAGCTCCTCTTAATGTTTTTCTCTGTGATAACTATAAGTTGCTGAGCATTACTGATTGTGCTAGATTTTTTGTTTTTTCCACTGACATTGGCATTGGATGTTTAAGTTAATGTGTCTATAATATATATAAATCTGGTATGAATTATTCATTTCTGGCAATATGTATGAGTATGTCTTTAATCTGCCAACAAATTTTACCGTCTGTCCTCAATTCAAAGTAATTCTGCTGGAAAGAAGTCTAGGGTATAATTTGTAACAACCATTTTTATTTTTATTTTTGTATCTAACCTTGCAGAGATTATCCATCAATTGAATTTGTGGTTGCAGATTGAGATCTTGAGGAAGAAGGGTCATTCGTACTCAGAGATTATTAATGAGAGTGTTATTGAAGCTGTGGAATCGTTAAATCCTTTCATGCATGTGCGTGGTGTTTCCTTTATGGTTGACAATTGCTCAACAACAGCACGGCTTGGGTCGAGAAAATGGGCCCCTCGATTTGACTATATTTTAACTCAACAGGCCAGTTTTTTAACTTTGCATGCAGACTTCCTTTCTATTTCTTCGTTGTATCATTGCATGGTTGATGTTTTTATGTATGGCTAACAAGACATTCTCTCTGTAGGCTTTTGTGGCTGTTGATACGGGCTCACCCATTAACAGAGATCTCATAAGTAACTTCCTTTCTGACCCTGTGCACAATGCTATATAGACCTGTGCAAAATTGCGTCCTACTGTTGATATAGCAGTGACATCAAATGCAGACTATGTGAGGCCAGAACTACGGCAGTAAACTCATGACCATCTACCTGTGTATATGGATCCTCAACTGGACTAAGAAAATATTAGAGTGGTTCTAGAATGCTGCATGCCATATTTGGTGTAAAACTGCATGTGATACTTGGTGGAAGAAGATTACTCTCCAACATCAACATCAAAATTCACTCATAGAAAGCCATACAAAATCATCACTTGCACAAAACACTAGGGGTAGACATGATACTAGGGGACTAATATGGATGATTGAAGTGATCTTGCCCACTGCATCTTTATTCAGAGTCACTTTCTGCTGGACGAGTAGGCTGGATATAACCATTTCTTGGCCCCAAGCACATGCTTTTGCCATACAAAGTTGTTTGTTTGTTTGTTGTTTTTTTTTTTTTTAACACCAACAAGGACAGCTAAACTTAAATATACAAGGATTTACAAAATCACTCCAGCTGTACCTGTAGGCAATACATAGTCATCAGTCCCAAAATTTGATCTAAGACTATTTGCCTTTGTATCTATGTGTATAAAGGCAGTATGTCTATGCCATTAGATGGCAATTTAACCAACAATTATGATTGTAAACTAACTTACAGACTGACTCTGGGCAGTTAATAAGACAAAGCTTAGCTGCTTTAATAAAAAATGACTAAACCAACATATCAATGCAACTCATGAAAATAGCACTTGTACAAAAGACCAACTATAACTGATCTGGACTTTTGTTGGAGGAAGGGTGATGAAGTATATGGCAATATCCAAAACTTCAACACAGGCAGGCCAAAACAATGTGGAACTTTAACACAATACACAGCACTGGAAGAGAGTCTGATTGCTTTGAAGCCTGAAAACATGTCCTTTGAAGAAGCAGCCAGCTTTCCTCTAGCTCTTCAAACTGCTAAAGTATGTGTTGTTCAGCTTACCAAGTATGTATATGGAGCTTCAAAAATAGCAACTAGTACAAGCACTGGGAATGTGGATTTTTTTAGACAATTAGGATTTTCAGAACTGCATGTCTCTTTGAATTTTTTTTCAGGTAGTGCCAGGTTGTGATGTGGCAGGAGTAATAGTTGATGAAGGAGGTAATGTCTCAAAATTTAGCAAGGGTGATGAAGTATATGGCAATATTCAAAACTTCAACACAGGCAGGCCAAAACAATGTGGAACTTTAACACAATACACAGCACTGGAAGAGAGTCTGATTGCTTTGAAGCCTGAAAACATGTCCTTTGAAGAAGCAGCCAGCTTTCCTCTAGCTCTTCAAACTGCCCAGGAAGGTTTTGACAGAGTAAATTTTCAAAGGGGTCAGATTGTGTTTGTTGTAGGTGGAGCAGGAGGTGTTGGTAGCCTGGCTATTCAGGTAAAAGTGAATACTATCTTTTTCTTTTAAAAACCTCTGATAATCTTCTTCCTCTGTATATGATCAAGTCAGAAGTTGTAATAATATTTGTGTTGTTCAGCTTGCCAAGTATGTATATGGAGCTTCAAAAATAGCAACTACTACAAGCATTGGGAATGTGGATTTTTTGAGACAATTAGGAGCTGATATGGTGATTGATTATACGAAGCAAAGCTATGATCAAATACCACAAAAGTTTGACTTTGTTTTTGACACCATTGGTAGGTTCCACTGGCTTTTCCCTCCTTTTTAATTTATCCTAATTTTATATAAAAACTTGCTGTCTTTGGCAATCCCACTGACTTCTTTTTGGTAGTTTGGATGCCTAATAAGCATGGAGTTTAACTTTCAGTCTTGCTTTCCCAGTTCACATTCAAAATCAGTATCTTGGAAAATTAATACAGTTTCAGTCTCCCCTTTACACAAAATTGTGATGGTGTGGAGAAGTTTAACTCAAATTCGTGCTATTTTGCAAGTTGTGATAATCAAATTATGTTAATCATTTTGTTATATCTTCCATACATGTCAACAACCACTCCTACCAAGTTGCCACATAATATTTATGATCAAATTCTATTTCTTTTAAGACTTAACGTTACCAGACAAGTCTTAATCATTATCAACAATGCAAAAATAACAATCGCACTAATACTAATCATGTAGAATGGACAAAGTTGGATTCTGGTATAGCGGCAAAGCTTATTGGCTGCTAACTGGAATCCACATATTCACCCTGGTCTGCATCTTTTATGTCTGATGTCATCCTGGTCTGCATATTTTATGTCTGATGGAGAGCACCCATACCTGGTGGGAATGAGGATGCTTAACAAAAGTTATTCTTGAGCTCAAAACCTTGAAAGCCAAAATCAAATTAGGAATCTACTCCTGCATATCTGTATTCTTCATAATATACCATTTGCCATTTTTCTTTGTAAAAAGTAAGGTGTATCTTCATTTTTCATTGACAGTTCCTTCTTTATAAAAGCCAAAAAGCAGATTTTGGCTAAAAGGATCCAATGGTGATTTCGGACTTCCTTTTAGCACTTTTCCTGATTCATGTCTTTGTTCTGGACAAAATATTGATTAGAAGTATGAATTGAATTTTGCAGGAGACTCGCACAGATCTTATGTGGTTGCCAAAGAGAAAGCAAAAATTATAGATATTGCCAACCCCTCACCTCATCCGAGGGAAAAATCTTACGTTGTGACTCCGAGTGGTTGCAACTTGGAGAAGCTTAGAGGCTACATAGAGTGCGAGAAGTTGAAGCCAGTGATTGATCCCATTTGCCCATATGCATTTTCAAATGTTAGGGAGGCTTTCAAGCATCTTGAAAGTGGAAGAGCCAAAGGGAAAATTGTCATTTCACCCATAGATTGATCTCATATACGTAGTACAGATTTTTCCTTCCTCACTCTGTATTTAGGAGCTTTGCTTAGATCCATGAGTGTTGATTCAGGTCATCATTGTCATAAGTGGTATCGGATCATAAAATCAGATGTTTAAAGATTTATTGTCATCAGTTGGATTAGACAATAAGATCAGATATTTAAATATTTAAGAATGGTGTAAAGAGAAAACGACAAGAGTGTATCGAACCAAGCAAACATGTTGTCTTGGAGAAAAATAACATTATGATGCAATTTTCATCTGGCTATTACAGAATGTCCTTGCATCTTGAAAGTTGTTGCAAGTATAATTATTAGAGAATGTTGTTCGGACCTTGCATTTACGTTGTTAAAAGTAAATTTGATATGGCTCTGCATTATTCAAATTGTACATCTTTGTCTTTATTTGGTTTTCATCTGAATATTATAGAATGTCCTTGCATCTTGAAAGTTGCTGCAAGTATAATTATTAGATTACAGAATGTCCTTGCATCTTGAAAGTTGCTGCAAGTATAATTATTAGAGAATGTTGTTCAATCCTTGCATTTACTAAGTTGTTAGAAGTATGATTTTTTTGGTGGATTTGATATGGTTTTGAGTTATCAAAATTGTGCATCTTTGTCTTGTCTTTACTTGGTCGATTTCAGCAATGTTTATATCATTATATTTAATAATTAAATAAAAACAAATGTAATATTAACTTGAGATTTATTGGAATTTCAAATTTATCTAACTTCCAAAATGGAAATTTGATGATGGTAATTTGTTTTTTTCATGCATATAACCTTATGTTTTATGTAAATTAACGAGTGCAAATTTTTTATAACAATTGGGAGGTAGGCTTGAAGGTAGTTACAATAAGTCATCAGCTCTATGACACCAAAAATTGTTTATTAAATGTATGCCAATTGTGTTCCTTTTTGTGCCTATAACAGTCACATTTCCAGCCCATTGACCAAGTAACAGTGACAAGAAATAGGTATCGCAGCTACGGAGATTGTCTAATTTGACCTCACTCATTAGAATTTATGACTCACAACTTAAATATAGAGTAGTCTAACGGGGCCACATTTTTGCTCGAAAAATAGTGGAAATTCTGGGCATGTTAGTCCAAGACACTTATCCAATCCATCATTCTCCTTATCCATGTCCATTTACTTGACCTAGCACATTATCCCTAATCCATCAAAGTACTTGACACATGGAGAACCGAACAAGTCAACATTCTCCCTATCCATGATGCATTCACTAGACTTGTGGTTGTTAGTCCCGGTCTAGTACATGACACAGGGAGAACCAAAGTCCAACCAAAACTCTCTCTTAATCGGGGAGGATATCCCTATTCTCCTTTTAATCAAAGAATAGATCATGCTCCTATTCAAGGAGACTCCTTTTACTCCCTCTCCAACATAGAGGAGATTCCCAACTTCCTTATAGAAGTCACATCCACAAGTCCTTTCATAAAAGCAGCAGCTCTCAACTTCCATGGCTCCCTCTTTCCTCCACATCTCATTGTGCAGAGCATGCTTCCTTTCACAGAGCCATATTATTATGACAAGGCTTATTTGTTTTCCTGGTTAGGGTTTTCTGGTGGATGTAGTTTTTTTCCGTTATGCATTAGATCTATGTACACTTTCTTGTTTGTAATTTTAAAGTGTTATGAAAGACACACTAGTAGATTCCATAATGAAGAGTCTATTGCTTGTAATTTTTGAAAAATTGTTATGCTCCTTTTTCATTAAAACCAGTTGGATTGATCCAGTATTAACATTAGGGTAATTCAATGGAACTAGTATTTGCTAAAGATGATACACGAACCTTAGGAGTTTGACTGACTTCAACAGAGCAAGTATTTGCTAAAGTTGATACACAAGCCTGATGAATATGATTTTGTTTGTGCAGTGGATTTTTTGGGTGGGACCTTTTTCTAGAGCTGCATTAGTTGCTGCCTACCACCAGTACATTCTGAGAGCAGCAGCCATCAAGGCCTTGGGATCGTTCCAAAGCAACGCCAATGTGTAATTAGGTGACACTGGTTGTAGGTAGCAGTTGTCTGGGTTTCGGATGTGTAGGTCTACAGTAGATTAATAATTTCTATGGACTTATGTCTAGCACTGGATGAGACCAAATAGCAGCTCAGTGAAAACTGATTTGTAAAGGGTAGCTTCTTCTCTCAGTGCCTTCATCAGAGGTTGGATTGTTGACTTCTAAGAGACATAGAGGTTGAGGGAATCTGGCTTGAATCCAGTTCTGTTGCAGAAGTGATAAGAATGCTTGTAATTTCTGTAGAGGTTAGAAGTTTTGAATGAATGAACTCATAATTATACACAGTACAAGTTACAAGGTAAGAGGACATATTCAACAGATTGATCTTAGAAAAGAAAATGATAAAGCAGACATTTATGTAGCCCTTCTTTTATAATTTTGGTCAGGATGTGTGGTCAACTCTTCTCCTAGCACAAACAATTGTAATTAATTTTTCAATGGTTACTAGCAGAGACAATTGTAATCTCATTTTGAATGTTGTTTCTCTGATCATTTAGTACTCATTTGTACTTTAAACATATCATGCCTTCAATCATTTCTAAACCATAGTGGCCTACATAAAATTCTCAAGGAGGCTTAGATTTCATGAGTGCATCTCTACCAGACTCTTCATAGTGTTCACATTGACAACATGAGCCCCATCAACATTCAATGTCTTCAATTATTGGAGTACTTTATCGTTGTACCAAAAATTCTCTCGTTTGGATTCTGAGGTCTTTGATAAGTGCATCTCTTCCACCAACCATACTGGCCTACCTAAAATTATTTACACTTGTGGACAAGGAGGTTGGATTTGAAAAGTGCTGCTCTCCTCCCATTCTTCTTCTCAGTGTTTACGTGGTTATAAACATCATTGGAGAAAATGTGCCCACTCAAGAGTCAATGCCTTCAATTATTGCAATACTTTATTGGTGTACCAAAAATTCTCTTTTGGATTCTGAAGTCTGTGATAAGTCCATCTGCCCAATCAACCTTCAATGTCTTCAAGTATTGCAATAATTTACTGGTATGCCAAAATTTTCGCATTTGGATTATGAGGTTTGTGATAACTGCATCTCTCCCACCATTTTTCTCTGTTTCCACATTCATTTCTACTGCATGGATCAAAGTTGGTAGCAGAAGGTAGGATAATATCAAATTGATTGTGTTAACCTCATTTTAAATATATCAAATTGCTTTAAAAAAAATGAGACAATCAATAATAACAAGATTAAGATAAAGTGAACCTTGTTGTCATGGTTATCATAAGTTTATGCTGAAGAAATTATATCTTAATAAGATTAAACTTTATTAAATCAGATTCGAAAGTATCATATTATTATTAAAAGTTTCAACATTATTTTCTTAATTAATAAAGTGTATTTGAATTTATTTTATTAATCTATCTATATATATAATTTATTTTTAAATATAAATTAGTCTTATTTATGAAAATAAAATCATATTAATATAAATTAATCATTCCATACTTTCTGTTTTTTTTGAAATTTTGAAAAACATTTAAAAGGAATTTTATTATATATCAATATTAAAATAATATGGAAAAAGGATTAATAGCTAAATTATTTTTATAAGTTATTATTATAGAGATAAGATTTGGAATATATTATAAAAGTGTAAGGTTGCTTTTGCATTTAGAGTTATTATGATAAGGTTATATGAGAATGATATTGTTATGTCTAGGAATATTAAGGGTTGATAAAAAGGAATTAATTGCAATATAGAAATTAAGAAAGATTCTCCCCTATCCCTACCTTTATTGACATTCACATTGACAAATTAGAGGCATGTTTGGAAGAAGTAGCCTTGTGGTTGCATAACCTCAGCTAGATTAATCATCCCCTTTCTTCTTTACATTAGTGATATTGTTCTTACGGACATGACTCCACCTCATTTTGAGAAGCGAGGATTATTAAGGATTTTTGTTCTAGCATAGCTATGCGAGTAAAAGCTAATAAAAAAAGGTTGTAATAATCAATCGAGTAGTCTTTAGTGCGACTTTTTGAAGGCTTTTACGGTGACTTTTTACGGTGTAATTTCTCTAAATTCTGGCAGGAATTTATTGAAAAGAGAAGTTTGATTGCTAACTTTGCACAATCGAAGTGCCTTACAGGTTTTTGAGGGCGCTAAATCCATATATAGAGTCAAAAAACCAGTTTGAATAACAAAAATCAAGATTTTACCTCAAAATTTTTCACCGGATTTCGGCACCTGAAACTTCAAAAAGTCGCACTAAAGACAACTCCATAATCAATTACAAAAAGGTAATTTATGTTAATTGTGAGCGATAATAACAAATCAAAGAAAGTTATACAATAAGGTCTTGAAGTCAACCTTCATCACAATCTTAACTAGAAATACAATGTTGGGAAAATGATTAATAGAAAGTGAAAAACCAATTTTTGTCTTAGGTGCAATTGTAGGTCAAAAAATTTTTGGTTTTGGAAAAAAGAAGAAGAAGCTCATATTTTAGACACCTCTTCATCTTTTTATCTTATATGGAGATGAATTTTGCTGTTGCATCATCTCTATAGAATCATAGAGGGAAATTGAGAAAATCCAAAAGTTTTTATAGTTTATGATCTTATTAAATGCAATATACCCTATCCTATCTTATAGAAGCTAGTCTTTCACCCATTGAGAGTTTTCCTATGACTAAGTACCTAATATAGAAGGACAAGACAAGTAACATGAAAACAAGTGGCTCCCTAAGATTGCTTCAAAATGCAGTCAAAATTTGGCGTGGCATAAAACTGGTTGGCATAAAGATTCTCAATCTTAGTCAAACTAGTGGAGAATAGAGGAGGCCACTCTAAAACGTGAACACCAATAAAATTGCTATCGCATATAAATTAAAGTTGAAATCATGGTGTGATAATGCAGTAGAGAATAAGAGAAAAACAAAATATTAAAAATTGGTCATTAACCATAATCCAAAAGATCAAGTGTCATATTCTTGTAGCTAGTTTTAAGAAGAAAAACATCATTACGAGAATAAAAATGAACTTTGAGGAGCTTAGGAATTGAGCAAGACCTAGAATTTCACAGGATGCAAGTAAATGTCATTGCGATGTTAGAAATGTGAAGGATGAAAAACACTTCCTTTTACAATGTCTTGCTTATTCTTATTTGTGACAGGAAATGAAGTTGGATTTGATGATTTTGGGACCTATTTTCACATAGATAGCGTTTGACTAGTATTAAATGATAAATAACTAATTTAACAAGACTAATGCAAAACATCAATGGGCTCATTCAAGTACATGAAACTACCTTGATGTCTAGCTTTGACATCTTAGAAAATTTTAATGGTATATATGTTGCTTGTGTTTGGGGAATTTTGCTGAGTTTCGAGTTTTATATTTTCTTGGAAAACAATTATTGATATTTGGAAAATCTGTGATTTTATATTGGTATTGGAAACGAAGCTAGTTTTGATCTTTGATTGGAAATGAAATCAGATTTGATGAAGTTGGGACCTATTTCTTTTCACATAGATAGTGTCATAGTATTAAATGATAAAGAACTAATTTAAGAAGTCTAACGCTAAGCAACAATGGGCTTATTCAAGTACATGAAATTGTGTTAATGTCTAGCCTTGATATCTTTGAAAATTTTAGTGTTTTGTTTGTTGCTTGTTTAGAGGATTTTGTTGAGTTTGAAATTAGTCTCTTGAATGCTTATGGTTCTCATATCATGCATATATCGATAGATCGATAGATCCAGTTCTATTATTATAATCATTATTGTTTTCTTTATATATTTGGTCGTTTGAGGAAAGATATTTTATTTCCTTTCACTTTGTGGCATGATTTCGACATCTTCACCTTTTAGAATATAGTAAAATATTTTTCTTATTATAGATTTTTCTTGGAAAAGAATTATTGAGAGTTAGGTGCAAATGCAAAATGTTGTGTAGCATTAGTATGATAAATATGGGATAGTGCAAAGCATAGTTTTGAAGATTAGTCTAAGTTGACTCGTACCTAATCAACTTAGTCAAGTTGATTGTTGGTTGAACGGCTAATTGTTGGTTCAATGGACAGAAGGTCTTGCAGGCACAAATACCAAAGGGAAAAATGGAGCCCATCATGGGGTACTCTTTGTAATTCTCCACCACTACTACCTTTCCTCAAACTCCTCTCCAACCTCAATATCAGTGCTAGTAGTAGCATGACAAACAACACTACGCTTAGCAGAACTAGAAGAACGTGTTTTCCAAACTACACAAGAACTACTTCCCTCACGAGTCACCATGTGCCATGCTTGGTCTCGGTGGTTCTCTTCCTTCTACTCTTGGTTCAATTACCATATCTTCATTGGAACCAACACTCCGAACTCCACTAGACAACGATTCACCATTTTGTAGTAGTGATTCGCCATTTGTACTGGTGATTCGCCATGGTTTTACAGGATAATATAATCTCGTGAGAGATTCGCCAAAAAATTATATATACATATTATATTATTAATAAAATCTCCTTCCATTTTTCCTATGTATCATGGGGATTCGCCTATTTTATATATATATAAATTTAGGGGGGTTCTTAAAATTATCCCTGGCAGAGGGTTACGACAAGGCTGTGCCCTTTCTCCTCTTTTGTTTATCCTTATTATGGATTCATTAAGCAACAAAATTAATCTTGATGTTAGTAGAGGCATTATAAGGTGGATTGGTATTTCTCACCGAAAATAAATTTCTCATAATTTTTTTGTTGCTGATTTTCTTTTATTTTTTCTGCTCATAAAGGAAGTGTGGCAGGCATTCCATGAAATTTTTTCCAAATTTTGCAAGGCATCAGGCATGGAGGCAAATTGTGGCAAATCTTTCATTTTTCATGGAGAGGATGGAAAGGATCTGTCGGATTCTATCGGTACTCTGTTTAACTTCAGAACTGCACCATTGTTTCTGGGATTCAAATATTTGGGTTTTCATATGAAGCCTAACAACTATGGTATAAAGCATTGGTGTTGGTTGAAAGATAGATCAATAAAGAGGATTTGGGGATGGACTACAAAATGGCTGTCAAAATGAGGTCGCCTCATTTTCACACAGGTAGTTTTACAACAAATCATGGTATATTGGGCACACCTTTATGTGATACCCTCAAAAATTCGAAATAGCATAAGAAGCATAATGCTAAATTTACTGTGGAATGGGGGAAAGGACAAAGGCAAATTACACTTGGCTAGGTGGGAATTGATCATGAGACCCAAGGACCATGGAATATGGGGTCTTAAAGAAGTGCATACTTTTGGAAGGGCCCTATTATTAAAATCCATCTGGAGGGGACTTACTTCAAAGAGTATTTGGAGTGAAATTCTTAAATAAAAATATTTGCAAAATAAGGGGATGGAGGACCTATACTTGCTGGGATGGCAGGATTCGAAGGGTGGGTCAACCATCTGGAAAGGTTTTAAGAAATCCTGGCCGAGCTTTACTTCTCTACTGAAGTGGCACTTCGTGGGAGGTCTGAAGATCCTTATCGGTCATGAAGGAATGAAAGGTAATCTTAATTCTGTTAATCTTAGTAATGAACTTATCATACATATAAATAGGAGATGTATATTCTATCTATCTCAAATTATTATGGACAAGGATAATGGGAGCCCAGTTTGGATGTCGGCTGATTATATGTACTTACTTGCACACTTGAGGGATGAATGGAGCCGGTACAATGTGGTATTAAGAAGTTAGGGACTGTTAGTCGACAGTGAGGGAGATAGGATCATCTGGAAAGGCCGGACAACAAATGATCTGCCCATTGTGAGAGAAATTTACAACCATCTTACTATTTCTTCTACCACTCCATCCGAGACCGGAGTTTTTAGAAGTATATGGGGAAATAAAGCATAGTTGAAGATGAAGATCCTGTTATGGACAGTATTGATGAAATAAAAACCTTACCTGGGATTATTTGCAGAGAAGAGGTTGGAACAGACCTGGTTTTTGTAGACTTTGTTTGGTAGAGGAGGAGAAAAATGTTCACCTTTTCTACAACTGTAAGTTTGCACGGGCTGTTTTGGATATTCCGGGAAATTTTTATAATCTAAGGTTCCCTTCTCTGGTAAATACGACTGTTTTTATTTTATGGTGGTAGAGGTGAGCGTCTTCACTATGGGTCATTCTAGCTTTATATCACTGGTACATTTGGAGTGCCCGGAATAAAGGGATCTTTGATGATGTGGTTTGCTACTCGGAGATGACTACTAGCTTAATCATACATTCTTGGGAAGGTCTGCGATCGGTGTGAAAACCTCCAAAGGATCTATCAAGGAGACTGCGGCCTATCCAGATCTAATACTCGGATGGCTTCTTCGACGAAGCCTCACAACTCTCAAGGTGCGAGTGTGGAGCATGGCTCATGATCTCGCCTAACTGCCACTATAAGATCGATTGGCATGGAGGATATGGCACCAACATGAGGGCAGAAGTACTGGATTTCTGGGGTTTATTGTGGTTTGCCACACAACTCTGTGTTGAGATCTTGTGGGTTTATGGTAACTCAAATGTTCTAATCGAGCATTTAAACAAAGATACCACCTTAAATCCTGGGAATATAAGATCTCGGTTGGATAGGATCATCAAACTTCGAAAGGCTTTCTCTGCTATCCATTTCAATCATATTTACCGGGAGAAATATTGTGTGGTTGATCGGTTATCTAAGAAGGGTTTGAAGGGCATATTTGGGTACATGTACTATGAATTATTTGACTTGGGTGGCAAGGGTGCTACTGGGACTGTCAATTTCTTTTGAGATGATCATTATTGTTTCTACAAGCTACTATAAGTTTTTGTTTTTTTTTTAAGTTACATGATCGGGCTTATGCACAGTTTTTGTGAGGTTTTTCCTATTGCTGAGGTTTTTTGTGCAGGAAAACGGATTGACAATGCATGTTTTCTCAGTGATCCATGTCTGGGAAGTGTTGGAACAATGATTTTTGTTTTTGCCTAGGCATCAACAAATCATCATTTTTATGAACTGCATGTGGATGGGGAGGGTTCTCTAAGCATCTTAACTTTATGGGAGCTTTCCGTTGCTTCTAGAATTTCTGTTTTAAATTTGAACTGCAAAAAGAACATAGATCTCTTTAAGTGATGAAATATAAGAACTGTATGTTGATCAATTTTTGAACTGGTACATAATATATACCACAATTTTTTCTGTTTGAAAAAAAGGGAGCGAGCAAGGGTTAAAGAATTTCTGCTAGTTCGATGTGGTTTCAAGTCCTCACTTGCTCCATTATTCAACTATTTAGTGTTATTCAGGTTAAAGTTTGATCATATTATGTCGAAATGTGCTCATCTGTAATTTGTTAGGGCTCCAAAATATGTGTTGGTCTAACCAACAGAAGATAATGGAAGAATCGTAAGTAGCAAAAGAAATAATAATTAAATTTAATTTCTTATTCTTTGGTTTGAAATTGAAAATTTATTCAAAGATTTTTCGTCTCATCCATTAGATGTTGTAGATGTTGTAAATGATTATGATTATTGGCTTGGTAAAAGATAAAATTTTATTCATCTATTTAATAAACTAGCAATTGTTTCTAAAGTTGTAAAGATAGACTAAAGGAATTGAACATGTCTATGATGTTACTACAAAAGTGTTGCACCAAAAGAAAGATAACCTTAAAGGGTGGAGGATGGAGGGAGTAAATGTGTTCATGCTTGCAATAGTCTTGCACTTGCGCAGATGCTTGTTTGATAGATGTTGCTCCAACCACCTCACTAAATAATTTTTTTCCAATTATACCACTATGTCAAAATATTATATACATATTATATCCAAGCTATAACATGCAAGGTAATCAGGAGAAATATTACGGTAGGTCATAGTGGGCACTAGCGCACAAAAAATGTAATTGCACAGAGGAAATGACTAAAGTGAGTGTGTGTTGATAATGAGATTAAATAAAGAGCATTTCAATGGAGTGGCCTTCAAATTTGAGATATCTTGCAATCAACATAAATAAGGGGGTTTGTTTTAGAATTTTATCTATCTCCTTTTAAAAAATTTAATTGAATTTGGAGCCATTAATTCCAGTTTTAAATTTAAATTTAATTTTTTTCTAGCAAAGATTTGTAATTGAACAAATGACTTCACATCAAGGAGTGCCTTAACAAAACACTCAATCACAGTTTATCCAAGACCCTATGGATTTTTTAAAGTGAATTTGATTAACTGGAAACTTTTTATAAATAACTTTAAAAGTAATTATATTGAAAAAAATAAAATAATTATAATATATATACATATATTTTTAATGGAAATATTTAGTTTAAATGAAAGTGAGTTATTTAATTGATGTGATAAATTTTCCATCACTTGAATGTTAACATTGTTAAAAATTTTGTTACTATATTTTACTTTTCTTTAATAACAAGTGAGTAAACATTTTCCCATTTTTAATTTGAAAAAACAAGTAAACACTCCTCACTCTTGATTTGGAGTACCCACTAAATACATTATATGCATTTATAGTTTGGAAAATTTCACATTATTGAATTTTTTATTTTACATATATTTGTTTGGTATGTGGAATGGAGAAATTATAAATCTCAATTTCATATTAACAAAATACAAATATAAAGGAGAGATATTTAACATATATATATATATATATATATATATATATATATAACAATTGTTAAGAGTATGTGTTTCTTTGGTGAAATGTTAGAGGTTCAAATTCAAAGAGGATTAAAAATATATATACCTTTTAAATGGAAAATTCTCATATACCAATTTAATATCTAATTTAGTCATAATATTAAAATTAAATGATCATTATTATTATTATTCTTTCTCAAAAACATTAAAAATAAATAAAAAACGAACTTAATTTTAATTTAGATATTAAAAATTAATTAAATATATTTATCCCTTAATTTGTAAATAGGCTTTGTTATAATATCATGGGCCATTACTATGGATTATCAATACTACATGCCCAAAAAAACATAACTCATTACTTATGACACTTGGTCATATAACATTTTTTTAATTAATTAATTTAATTAAAAGGATAAAAAAGACATAACTACTTTGGAGATAAATCTCAATCATTTATTTGTGTATACTGGGGTTGCAGTCACTCTAATTCTTCTTCCAGCTCGCCCATGTGGGTTCTTCAAAAAAATTGAAAAATGGGTGTGGATGAAGGGGGAAAAGCATACTTGTAAGTGACCTATGCCGTTGATTTAACTTTGTATTCGCAAGTGTATAGCATATGGCAGACAAAGACTGCAAGGATCGATTGTGAAAATCCATGGCATGTGACAACGTGCATGGCAACAATGATAAAGAATAGAACGGTGAGTTCCGAAGAGTTTCGGTTGTGATAGAAAATAAAAGGGTTTTTACAGTCTCTGGTTTGTCTTGGGTCCATGTTCTGAGGCTATTTTTAGTGGTTTTTTATTGCTATTGCTACTAGTCTATAGCACCAAAGCGCATCGGTAAGCTTTGGGTAGATTGTCCTATTTTTACAGTCTCTATTTTGTCTTGGGTCCATGTTTTGAGGCTGTTCTAGGTGGGTTTTTCTTGCTAATGCTACTAATCTATCTCGCCTCACTGATGGAGTCGACCCCTATTAACTCTGGGAAGTTTGTCTAAGTCCATTAGTCCTTGTTTTTTGTGGCAACTAATTACATGAGATCTGCATCTCTCGAGATTCTTGAGGCTTTGTGGGCATAGTTGGGTGGTTCCCCTACTATATCCCCCACACTCGGGCCTCCCCCTCTGTAGAGAATTCTACATAATGCTTTGGGAATATAGTTCGGAACTTTTGCACATCCTTATAATGGTTCTCTTAGCCATATATCTACTCTACTCCATAATCAATACACACAGAAAAACCTTTACTGGGTGGCCTCATGTCAGATAGCTAAAATTATACTACCTCTTTTGGGCTAGATAGGGACTCAGACTCCTTAGATTCATTGGGTCGATCGAAGCTCTGTGTATTATGGGAAAAATGGCTCGCCTCCTTTATCATATCAAGGTCGTGTAAGGGCTTCAACTTCCATTGCTGTAATCGTTAGTGGAAGTGTATCAGTTTTTGTTGTTGTTGCTATTGCCACATTTGAATTCCATACCTCCCATCATTTCATGCTCCCTCACTACACTTTCCGACTGATATTGTCGTTTCCACCCTAGTTTCCACCCACTTTCTTAGTGCTTTTTTCAAAATCCAACTACCTTTTTAGTCATTATATGGATATTCCACCAGTTTAATGTTGGTGTGTTTGACATTCCTCTCACGTCGTACTTCTAGCCATACTAGATCCGGGTGATCGTTGTACAAGTTGCTCTCGTGACCTATCACATTTTTCGAGGTACTAACCTCATCCTTATAGTCGCCATCCAAATAGAGAAATTTATTCCCTTTACCATGCATTGATACACATACCCCTTTTGGACATTATTATATTCCTCAACAATTTTCCCCATCAATATAGCTCCTTCCTATCTGCATATACATTAACTTTAACCTATCTTGATGGCATAACACTTGTCCCTCACAGTTGCTTATGTCCGTCTCCTTATGATTTGGCTCTCTTATCGGGATTGCAGGCAAGTGGGGGTTTTTCAAACATTAATTTAGACACTTGTCATTATGCCACCTCGCAACGGTTGGTGTCATGGACCCATTCTCTTCTGACACATCTTCCCACGAGGCTTTCATCCAAGCCACCTTGGATGTTGAGAAGGCGTATGACATGGGGTAGACCAATATCTGACACCCTTTTCACTCTAGCAGTGACTCCCTTGGCATTTCACTTCAGTCCTCCCTGAAACACAAAGTATCGTCATTACAGGTCTTCTCAAGGTTGCTATGGGAGGCCCTTCAGAAGCAACAGGGAGTCCAACAGATTAATCTCCACGACGCGAGATAGTAAATTGCTAAGTTTCCCTTGCGAGGACCTTTGGGGGTGGGTGACCAGCTTTCAACGCCGTGCTCTTGTTGGATGTTGGGTCTTTTCGGATATGGTGGAACAGAAAATGAAATCATGGGTCAAAAATACTTGGAGCCCCCTTGTTGGATACCCTCCAAAAGTCAACAGGATTATGAAAAATTAGTACTGAATACATTTCCTTTAGTCGGAGGATGTTGCCTCAATCCTTAGCAAAGCCTGGGTCTGCAACAGAAGTTTTCTGAAGCTGCATGAATGGTACTTGGGTTTTAATTCTATTTTAGAGACCCCAAAAAATAACCTCGTCTGGGCCAAAATACCTGGTTTTCCCCTCCAATTTTAGATGAAGTCTGCTCTCTCTGCTATCGGGAATTCAATCAGGCGGATTAGGTACATTGACCTAGGTTGCATGTGTTCGTGGCGTAAGTGTATAACATGGCTGCTGGTTGGGTTAGTTTCTCTGGGGGTCTTCCGGGGAACATCGATTTGGAGTGGGATGGATCCCGACACAGGCAACAAATTTATTTCTAGTGCCCTCCTTTTCGTTGCTTACTCTTTCACCAGACAAGCCACTTGTTGCGAAGGTTCCCCCGATGTCGACGAAGCGTAAATCATTCTCCTCCATTAAAGGCATCGCAAGGTGTGGCTAGCCTTGCACTGGCTGAAATATCCTCTTCAACAATTGGAGGTAAGTCGGAATTTACCCTCTCTTCCAAATTTTATTTCCAAACTCCTAGTAAGCCAAATTTAGCTCATAATTTTCCATCTAACCCTATGTTGGCCCTATCGCCCCCGCATATATATTTACATCACTCAAATGGCCGCCATAAATATCATTACCTTCCCCTACTGTCCCCCTCCATCGGTCGATCCCGATCACGACCACTCCATGTCCCTCACTGACCCTCGTCTCCCTTGTAACCCCAGGCCTTCTGTCCCGCCTTCCATGCCCTCCCTTGATACTAAATCTCCTCCTATTGCTCCTAAATATGTCCCTGATGTTGGAATGACCTCTAATTTTCACATTGGCTCCTCGATGGATTCCCCCTGAAACTCGATTGGGAGCGACATCGTCTTCCTACTCCTTAACCTTGGCTTGGATATGGCTACTCTCACTGTACATGATGGTCGCTTCGACATACCCAGCCCCTCCATATCCCCTTCATTGGCTTAAAACATCATAGTCAGAAAGAAAGGTAGAAAGGACAGTAGACACTTTAGAGGCAAACCTAAATACAAATCTATGTTCCTAGATAATCCTATTGGTTTGAGGGATACCCCCATAATCGCCTCTTTTGACGATCGGGTAGACCACCCCTCCTGCCTCATGAATCATATCTTATCCCTGAACATCTGGGGACTTGGAGATCATTCCAAGTACCTCTGTATTAAAAACTTTTTGTCTATTCATTCTCCGTCCATTGTCATTTTACAAGAAACTATGTGTTCGGCTTCCAAATCCATACCCCACATTCTGTCTATTCGACCGAACTGGCACATTACTAGGGTCGATTCAATGGAGCTTTCTGGCAGTTTAATAGTCATGTGGAATCCACATTTTTCCAGATTTCATGCTTTCCAATTTTTTACTGGGATTTTACTGTTTGGTCAAATCTATGTTTATTTTGAACATTTCCACATCATCAACATGTATGCTCCCTGTCATGAACGCTCCTCCTTTTGGTGCTGTATCAATTCATTTGAGATACTCAATATCCATAATCTCATCCTCACTAGTGACCTAAATGTCTCTTTGTCTGGTGTTGAATGTTGGGGTACTCACAATCGCCTTGACCCTCTTACTGAAAGATTTTCTTGAGTTTTTTCATATCATCATCTGGTTGACATTGCACCTTGTCCCCTTTCTCCGACCTAGACCAATCATAGGACAGGGGATGCATTTGTGGGAAAAAGGTTAGACCGCTTCATTATACATGAAAGTGTACTATAACTCCTTGGTCATTATGGACTCGTTATCAGATCATCATCCCATTAGTCTAACTTGGCATTCAAAGACTGTCTAAAAGGGTATCCCCTTGAAATTTAACAGGATTTGGCTCGAGGACCCTGATTATCATGAGTTGGTTCGTAATTTTTGGTTGTGAGATGGGGAACCTTTGGATATCTCGGATTCCTCCCTCTTCTCCCAGAAGATGAGGAAGCTCAAAATTAGTACCACGAAATGGGATAAACTGAAGAAACAAAAAATGGTGGCAGAGCTCTGTAATATTTTCAATCAAATTTATTTTATTCACACTTCCATGGCTTCCTACAGTGCAAATTCTCACACCCTCGCTCTTCTAGCTTCTCTTGAGGGCAGGAAAATTCATATACTTAGAATACAAGAAGTGTCATGGAAGCTCAAAAGTCGGGCAGTCTGGCTGCGCGAAGGGGACCACAACACAAAGTTCTTTCATCACTTTGCTAATTGCAGGAAAAATCAAAATTTGATTTGGAAAATCCAGTCCAAGGAGGGACTGTCAATCCATTCATAGTCATATATATCTAGGGAGGCTATACAATATTTCTCTTATCTATACAGGCACAAGGATAGAGTCATGGTCTCAGATCAATTATGGGCAATGGAGTAGTACCCCTACATGTTTAATGACGTGTCAAATGGGGAGTTGAGCAAACATGTTACCATGGATGAAATCTATTTGTTCTGAAATCATTCGAAAAGGAAAAAAGTCTTGGTTTGAATGGCTAGCCCGTTGAAATGTATATCCATTTTTTTGACCTGATGGCAGAAAACCTACTCATGATTGTGGAAGAGTCAAAACTTTTGGTTTGGATCCCGGGGGATATCAACTCTAATTTTTTAGCACTTATCCCAAAAACTACTCACATTGTTTCTTTCATGGATTTCCGCCCTATATCTTTATGTAATGTGGTTTATAAGATCATTTCCAAAGTCATCTCCCGCTGCATTTCAGCCTCGCTCTCCATTCATATCTCCTATAAGAAATCAAGATTTCTTCTTGATAGACTTATTCATGACACAGTTGCCACTGCTCAAGAATTCATGCACTCCATTCACCTCAAAAAATAGAAGTTGCCATAATGAAGATTGACTTTTATAAATCCTATGATTGCATTGACTGGTCCTTCATTCCCCTTGTTATGTATAATATAGGACTTTCTGAACAAAATTCCCAATGGATAATGTCTTTCATCTCTCCATTTTGGTTTATTGTTTTAATTAACGGCATTCCCATCGATTTTTATTGGGAGAGTCGTAGCCTCCATCAAGGTTGTTCACTCTCTCCCCTAATCTTCATTTTGATCATGGATGGCCTTAGCATGAATATCGAAGAGGCTCACAAGCATGGCACCTTCGAAGGTATTTGAATGTCTCCTGGCATATCTATCACCCACTCGTTCTTTGTGGACGACAACATAGCATTCAGTATTATATCTCGAGCACAGTGGACTGCACTACACTATATTTTCCTATGTTTTGGCGTGGCCTCGGACTTGTTAATCAACAACGGATAATCCATCTTGATCAGTGCCTCTCAAAGTAGCGCAGATATGGATATCATTGTTGGTCTCTTTCAGGTGAATATTTTTCCTATTTCTAATGGTTTCAAATATCTTCATTTTTGTCTTAAGCCTTGTGGATACAGCTCCAAGGATTGGTCTTGGCTTTTGGATAAGTATAAAAAGAGGTTGAATACCTGGTCACACAAATGGCTCTCCTTGAGAGGCCGCTTCATCCTTGCTCAGGATGTACTTCAACAATTACTTGTATTATGGGCACATCTCTTTCACATCCCAGTGGGTATTGTTGACCCCATAAAATACATCATCTCTAATTTCCTCTCATCGGGTGCTAGGGGATAAAGGAAATTCCCTCTCTGCAATATGGAAGTGTTCATGCATCCTAAAAGGCTAGGTGGATGGGGTCTTCTGGACATTACTACTTTCTCACAAGCTCTCCTCATAAAATCACTTTGGAGGGCGGTCATGGGAACTTTCACTTGGCCTTTCATTTTTTGGGCCAAATACAATATCTTTCGGGATCTTAGCTCCCTCTTTAGATCTCAATCCATCCCTTCTCACAGAGGTTCTATCATTTGGAAGAGTTTTAGGAGGGTCTCCACCCTTTTTGTCTACCGAATAATTTGGGACTTCGGAAATGGTCAACATATATTCATGGGCTCTAAACGGGTTCATGGGTTGTCGGTGGAGTTCTCACTTTATCCCCATCTGCAACATGTGTTGGCTCTAAAAGGTTTTGTATGGTCTTATAGTTTATCTCCCATTGGCAACAGAGTTTCCCCATCTAGAAAAATTCTCGGCAATTGGACTTGCGGGGCAAGGCTGCTGAGGAATGGAACTCTGCCTATTCTTAAATCTAGGGGTTTTTTTCATCATCAATCGGGTGACAGGATCACTTGGTATGGTAAGTTGTATCGGTCCTCCCCCATGGTCAAGGAAATTTATGATAACATCTTGATCCATAATACTTCTCTGGAGGAGTCTCTTTTTTATAGGAATTTTTGGAAACGTAACATTCCTATCAATATTATCCCCTTTGTTTGGCTAGCTATGCGAAACATGGTTCTCACGTGGGACAAATTGATCAAGCGGGGCTTCAATGGGCCTGGCTGTTGTGTATTTTGTAGGCTTGAGTCTGAATTGGTCTTGCACTTATTCTTTGACTGTCCTTTTGTGTTGGAAATCTGGTCCAATTTTTCAATCCGCTTGCAGGTTCAGGATTGGAGGCATCTCTCTTTTCAACAATGTATTGAATCTTGGGGAACTTTGGACTCTAGGACCTGATATTTAGCTTTATATATTTTATGGGAGTTGTGGCTAGCTAGAACAAGTTCATTTTTGAAGGTCACAAATTTCTCCAGCACATAATTTATTTTTCCATTCTTAAGTGGCTCGACTCTCTTCCCTCACGGCCTTATAGGGTTAGAGACCTCTCCATTTGACTCCATCCTCACAATGTTTCCATCCCGAAGGGTTACTTCGATGGTGCACGACAACAACGTAATTGTAGATGTGGTGCTTGGATCAAGCCGGGGAAAAATGAATGTTATTGCATCAGCTAGAATGGCAGCCTTGGTTCAAACATGAGGGCATTTCCCTCCAGAGCCTTCTTTGGGTTGAATTCAACCTTCAATTGACAAATTTTCATATCTGTGGTGATGCAAAAAAATTTATCGATGGTATCACGAGCCATTCCAATTTCCAGTTGCCTACTCTCCTCTCTTGGTTTCGCAGGGTACAATACCTTCATAGTCGCCTTCACGACCCTCGTATCCATCATATCTTCTGGGAGGCCAACTCCAAGGCGGACTCACTTTCTAAGCGGGGATTTCTCCTCCTGCTTGGGATTTTTCAGGTTCAGCAGTTCAGGGATGATCGTCTGGTTACCACCAATGTGTATCAGCTTCCCTAGGAGTGTTTTATTCTTAGTCTTGGAGGATTTTGTTTGTCACTCGCCTTAGACATGTGGTTCTATGTTTTTGTTGTGGTCTTTTTCTATATTTTTTTTTTGTTTTAGAACCACGGTTGTTTGAATATTTATGTATGGGTATGTATGTGTATTTTTTTGGTATCATATGCAAATTTTTCCTATGTTTTATGAGCTCTACTTGTATCCAGCTCTATTCTGGCACCTTGCTGCAAAAATAGAAGAATTATTTACTAGTTTGTTAATCATAATATAAACAATCAGTGTTTTTTCTCCCTGAAAAAAATACTACTATGAAAATTCTAGAATATTTCATGGAGGTTAAATCCTTACCATCCACCTAACAATTATTGATAAGAATTCATAACTGGTTAATGTGGACCTCCAAGTGACCCACTGTGAGAACATGGGTGTCTTGATCTTCGTCAGCACAATATTAAAACCACAAAATATCCAACTATTTCATTTATGAATTTGGGGTTGATTTCTTATTATGTTTTATTGTTTATGTTTCACATTTAGTTGGGCGTGTATATATTTGTATGTTGATTGGTGTTCATATCTTATGTGTTATTTATCTCATATATGCAAATGGATATATGAATTCTTCTTTCTGCATAAGCATATATACATATGCACTTATTTCTACCTTTGTATGTTGATTGGTGTTCATATAATATGTGTTATTTAGCTCATATATGCAAATGGATATATGTATTCTTCTTTATGCATAAGCATATCTACATATCCATATGTATTCTTCTTTCTGCATAAGCATATATACATATGCACTTATTTATGTATGTAAACTTATGCCTTCATAGGTGATGCGGTGATCTTATGTGTTACTTAGCTCATATATGAAAATGGATATATGTATTCTTCTTTATGCATAAGCATATATACATATGCAATTATTTCTGTATATAAACTTATGCCTTCATCCGGTTGCATTGAATTTTAATAAATTTAATAAATTATATTTGTGCCACGTGACTCCTACCAACCAATTTCCTAGGGATTTGAGATTATTCCAATTCTAATAGTTCCTTCATGATAAGTTCCTCATTATTATTTATGACATTCATTTATATATAAGAAATTTTTATTTAGAAAAATAGCCCATTAATTTTAATAAATTTAAAAAATTAGAATATGCCAAGTGGCTCCCCACCCACCAATTTCCTAGAGATTTGATATTGTTCCAATTCTAATAAGTTCCTCCATGATAAATTCTTCATTATTATTTATAACATTCATTTATATATAAGAAAAAATTATTTAGCAAAATGGTCCTTCTACTAACTAATTTTTTTTTTTTTGGTACGTTTAGACTAATCCTAATCTTTCCATTTTTTCTCCTCCCATCCCACCCACGGGTTTCAAACCGGTGACCTTGAAAATAGAGTGCCTTAAGAGTGCACCCCATCACTGACTTCTCTACACCACGTGGGCTCAAAATGGTCCATTTTACAATAAGATGTGTAATTCCTTTTTTTTCTTACGTTAAAATTGATCTATATCAAAACAACAGATGAACAAATGTCAAATGGAGATGAAAAAGGTAGACAATTCCTATCGTGACCAATTTCAAAAAGGGACACCTTCTATGTAAAAATCAAAATTCTGCAAGCCTGAATTCGAAATAGATATTTCTATTAGCCTAATTAATTTGAATAATATGGTGTATAAAGATGAAATACAAGAAATCAAATAAAATTATATAATGATTATTATTTATGGAACTTTTATACAATAATTATTATTTATGGAATTTTTGTATGATTGTAAAAGTCAATTTTCCCTTACAAAAGTATATTGATTTTCCTATGAAATAAAATATAATGTATATGTTTCCATAGAAATACCATAAGTACCTAAATGATGGAATTTAAAACGATTTAAGAAATTGTAGTGATAATATTGTTCTTGTGCATGCTTATTTTTTCAAACTTCTTAATTATATATATATATATATATATATATATATATATATATATATATATATATATATATATATATATATATATATATATATATATATATATATATATATATATATATATATATATATATATATATATATATATATATATATATATATATATAGATAAGCTATTCTAAATTATATTAATTAAAAAAATATGTTACATTCCATGGTCTGAGCTAAGGAATTTATCCAATTCCTACTCGTAATTATCTCCAAAATAGCAAAAAGAGGGGCTACCCATGACAGGGAAACCAACCCTTTAAACGTCTAGAAAATTCTAAAACGTCTTCGCTAAAACATTAGATAAAACTAAAAATAAATAAACAAAATATATATATCAACTATGTCCATAAGTGAACAATGGTGAAAAACCTCCATTCCTTGCTTGCTTCCTCATGCTGGTCTGCATTAGGTTCCGTCGGTTCTTCCTTTGTCACTAGGCACCCGTAGATATGAGCTATTTCTTCTTCCTCCTCCATGAAGACGTGAGGGACCTTGGGTGGCACTTCATTCACATTGAACTTTCTCCATACACATTCATAGTATGACATAGGTTGGGAATGTACAGAGAGGAGGCCTTAATAGGCAGGCGTTCCAAAATATTAGGTGTAGGCGTTAAGGAGCGGGGGATGGTGGATTTGTGGTATTTTCGCTTGACTCTAGGAGGGGGTGGCATGGAGGGCTCAGCATTGGTGATGAGGGAGGCCACAGAAGGAGCAGAAGGAGCTATGGAGGCGGAGAAGCAGTCAGAAGTCATGGTAGCAGACTGAGCGAAGGGGGCAGAGGAGGGTGTTTCTTCAGAGTTGAAGAATCTATCAGTTAAGTCTTTGTTTAGCCTGGCAGGAAGTGTGCCCTAGACGCTGCCTCTGTGAGGTTTTTGGCACTGCCTCGGTGCCATGGAGATGCAATAAAAGTGGGAGACTGGTTTGAGGTGCAGAGAGCACGGCAAGCAGGGGAGGCAAGCTGCGATGGAGCTTCACAGGAGAACGAGGGATGGAATGCGAGGGTGAAGGCTCTGTAGAGGATTTATGGGTGCTCCCCTTTGATAGAGGACACAATTGACATCCATATGCAACATTAATGACATTAACTGAAGCCTAGAGCACCATGGTGTTGGCCTCCTGTCATGGCACCGTTGATCCCATGATGGATCTGTCATCGCATGCCTTGGGAGGTTATGCCCGTGCTCTGGAAAGCACTTCCGTCACGTCACCCAGATCCAAGATAATTTTATAAATTTTTAAAATAATGATAATTTTTTTAATAATTGGTATATAGATAAAAGATTATAGTAACCACAAAATATTTATGTACTTTTAAATGATGAATATATATATATATATATATATATATAGAGAGAGAGAGAGAGAGAGAGAGAGAGAGAGAGAGAGAGAGAGTTTCAAGGTGATGCATTTTTGTAGCTTATATAAAAATAATGTGAAAAATGGGGATATTAAGATGAATTTAAGAAGATAGACATTTCATTTTTTTCATTCTAAACCATAGGTTCATCATCACAAACTTAAATTTGAACCAACTAAATTAGCAAACATGTGGGTGAGTTAACATTTTCATGCAAAAAAAAAAAATCCCAATTAACCTTATAGAAAGTGTGCATACTAATGACTATAAAAATAGGAAGACAAAATCAAATGAGAGAAACTAGCAGTCCTCAGGTGAGGATACCCTGAGGCTTCCCACAACGTTGGCTCAATTCATTGATTTGTGATTGAATTCACAAATCAATCAATACAATCTTATACAGTGGTGTTTAGTTAGGGAGATGAAACAACCTACTAGAAAATAGGAACTACTTCCTAATTACAAACACAATCCTAAATAGTACGGTTTCTCCATTATTTTCTAAGTTCCCCCTTTAATGGAGAAAGGATTGATTTCCACACCTAACATCTCCCTAAACAATTCAAATTTTATCTTCCCAAGGGTCTTTGTGAAAATTTCAGCAACATTTTCACAAATATTACAATATTCAATAAAAATTTCATTAGACTTTATATATTCTCTAATAAAATGAAACTGGGTGAAAAATTGTTTTTTCCTTGCATAAAAGATTGGATAATTTTCCAACTTTATTGAGCTCTGGTTGTCACACTTGATCACTATAGACTTCTTTTTTTCTTCTCTAACACCTTGAAAAATTCGTCTCAACCAAACAACTTCACAACTTGTTGCACACAAAGCTTTATAATATGCATTTGTAGATGACAAAGATAGAGCAGGTTGCTTCTTGTTGCTCCATGAAATAATCCTGGATCCAATACTGAATGCATAACCCATATTAGATCTTCTATCACCGTGATTACTAGCCCACTCTATATCTAAGTAACTTTTCAGCTCAACATCAAATGAAGACCAAAATCAATTGTTCCTTTAAGATACTCAAGTACTCCTTTTGCTACTTTCCAATGGCTTTCTATAGGTCTTGCCATAAATTAAATTAACACACTAACAGAGTATGCTAAATAAAGTATGGTTGTAGTAATATAATTCAAGCTTCCCACCATTTTTTTATACAATTTACCATATAACTCCTTTGAGCCATCGTCAAAATGTGGTTTCTCATTCTGCTGCATTGGAACAAACACAACTTTTTACTGATCCATATTAAACCTTTTTAGAACTTCTCTAACATAGTTACCCTAAATAACAAAATTTTGGTCTACATCTTTCCACACTTCAAGACCTAGAAAGTAATGTAACTCACCAAGATCTTTCATTTTAAATACTTATTACATTTGTGCCTTAATTTCATCAATCAGTTTGACTGAATTTCTTGTAATAGTTAAGTCATCAACATACAAATAAATCAATACTGCTTATCCTTTGCATCAAACTTGGTATACATATTTGGATCACTTCGACTCCTCATAAAACCCCACTGAAGAAAGAAAGAATTTATATTTTCATACCATGACCTTGGTGCTTTATTTATCCCATACAAAGCTTTGCTTAATCTGCAAACTAAATGTTCCTACAATTTTTCCACAAACCCTTCAGGTTGTGTCAAATACACCTCCTCCTTTAAATCACCATTCAGAAAAGCATATTTCACATCTAAATGGTGAAAATTCCAATGGTACTTTGTAGCTAATGTAATTAACAACATAATAGTATTTAGTTTAGCTACATGTGAAAATGTTTATGCATAATCAATACCCTCCTTTTGTGAGTAACCTTTTGCCACCAATCTAGCTTATATTTATTTATGTTTCCATCTGCTTTAAACTTGGGTTTGTATAACCATATGCATCCTATGGGATATTTCCATTAGGAAATTTAGTCAATTCCCATATTTTATTTTTAATTATAGATTCATATTTTTCCTCCATAGATTTTCTCCACCCTTCAAGTTCATTAGCTTCATTGAAGCTCATGGGGTCTATGACATTCAAATTAACACTAGTCATGAGAGCATAGTCCTTATACCTTTCAGGTAGTTGAATCTGTCTAGTGGATTTCCTTCGTGCTTCACTACTTTCACCTCTACTCTATAAAAATACTTCTCCACTTTTGATTGGGCTCTGACTGCTGGTGATGCCCACATCGCTAGATTCTTCCCCAATATTTTGCTTCTCATTGTCTTTTACTTTTTCTTCTAATTTATTGTCTTCAACTTCAGGAAGAATGTTTCATATTTCATATTTTTTATCCCTGTTTCCTTCATCTACATTTTCATGGAAAATTACATCTCTACTCGCAAATACTCTATGAGCAGATGGATAAAACATTTTATATTCTTTAAATTATGAATAGTATCCTACAAAAATGAATTTAATGGCCTTAGCAACAAGCTTCTTTCTATTCTCCTTCGGAATATGTGCAAACGCCTTACACCCAAATATCCTCAAATGTTAAACTGTTGGTTTAAAACCATACAAGGCTTCGAATGGGGTCTTGAAATAAAGATACCTTGTTGGACTTATATTCTTTAAATAAACAAATTACTAATCGCTTATGCCCAAAAAGCATTTAAGAGGTTCTTACCTTTTATCATACTCCGTGCACACCCCACCAATGTCTTGTTTTTCCTTTCTGCAACGTTGTTTTGATGTGGAGTGTAGGGTACTATGAACTGCTACAATATTCCATGATCTTTGCAATACCTGATGAAGTTCCACAATCTGTATTCTCCCCATTCATCTGAACGAAGGATATTTTTAAACTTCATTTTTTTCTTCTCTCCTGTTTTAGCTCCTAGATACAACCTTGAATTGCAAAAGACCAGTGCCTAGGACATCTTAAAATCAGAGATTAAAAGTGTACAATTGTATAAATACCTATGACAGAATATGGGTCATGAGAATAATGGATTTGGTGGTTTGAGAATGGAGAAGACCATTTGAGCCTGCTTCATGTGAATTCCCCAAATGATGAGAGAGCTCAGGAGGCTATGAGGCTAATGGATTTTAGATGGGCCAAGTATAAAACAATGAGAAGAAGCTTTAAAATGTGGAGAGGCATTGAGGAAGAACGGAGAAGGAACCCACAAGAGATAGGCTTAAGAGATTTAAGAATTTTTCCCCCGCAACCTCAGAGGAAGCGGATATGAATGAGATATGGGAAACAATAGAGATTCATGGAGCTCGAATTAAGGGAGTGTAGCAAGATTAAAACAAGAGCGTTAACACCTGGGATTTATACAAGCACGAATTCACGAATAAAATTGCAGACTACCAACAACTACATTACACAAAACAATCAAAGTAGAATATGATGAAAATTATTACACATAAAAAGGAGACTACTGATAACAAAAGGAAACATATACATACTACTTAGTGCCCCATATGGAATCCAAGTAACAACTCTGCATCATATTAATTTTAAACATCTCTCCCAAATATGTATCTTAGAGCACAGGGAGCACTATCATAAAAAACTATAGAAAAATTCTTCGAAATTCCAAAACCCTTCTTTAATCTTAGAACGAGCTACATATAGAGTTCCCCTCGAGAGTCTTATGGTACTAATCATTTATGATTGACCCATACTTATGAAATCAGACCATCCTACCTAACTTGTAGAGCGTACATTGAGAAATTACTTATGTACTAAGAGAATTAAAATAGGAATGGGGTGAAATTGAGATTTCACCAGAAAAATCATCAAATTAAACCGAAAACAGAAAGGACATGGTCGCCCATTGAGGCCCATAATGGGAGCCTTCAAGACGGTATGGCAAGAAGCGGTCGTAGGTGGAAAATTTGACTGTAATTTTATGATTCCGTCTTTTGCTTACAAACCTCCACTCCCTCAGTCTGGTGATTTCCACTTAATCCATTATGAAGAGGCCTATAGTACTGTGCACACCTAGTTCTTTAGCGGAGATCTCCTAAGCAGACCGTATAAAGAATAACTGCATGTTCTGCCTTAAAAGCCCATGTGGTGTTTTTGAATTGCAAAACAAGAACCTGATTTCGGAGGGGGTGTCAAGTGGTATCGGAGAGGGGGGGTGTGAAATGATGAGAGGAAAACATGTGGAGGGGTGGGTGGTAATGGATACCACCCATTTCGACCCCACCCCCCCACCACCCCATGGTTAAAGTTCGAAAGCTGCGGGGGGTGCGAAATGAAACAAGGACCATTAGATGAGGAGGGGGTGATTGGAGATGGAGGAAAGGTGGAGGGCGATGAGGAGAAGGAACTGGCATGGTAGGTTAGGTGGGACCAGACTCGAACCTTTTTAAACAAAACATCGTAAAAAACCCATATATCTGGACTTGAAAATCTGTGGAATTCAGTTTCGGAAGCCACATCGTATCTGCGCACTTCGCATGTTTTATAGTTTATGTTATAATAAATGGAATCAGCGATGCAATATGAAGTACAGAGGTGACGTGGCAGCAGAATGATGATGTGGAGTAATGGAATGGGAACGATAGTGAAGGAATGATGTATTCACGGTGAGCGGAGTATTATGGTGGGGAAAAACTGCGTCGCAATTATAACTCTTTACCATCAAGTCTTAAAGGTAAACTCTAAAATGAGTGAAGTGTGAAGTGCAGGGAGGAAGGAGGTGACATGGCAGATGTTGGGATCAGACCGTAGCCCGTAGATCACAAAAATTAATGTTTAGCCATAAGCGGAGGTGGTAAACACTAAAATATGCAAAGTGCGAAGTGCGGGGGAGAAGGTAAGTGACGTGGAGGGAAGGTGGGACCACGCCCAAAAGTCGCAGATCACAAGTTTTATCAAGCGCACAACGTGGGTTAAATTTTATTTGTTGTGAAGTGCGAAGTGCAGGGAGGAGTGACGTGGCAATATGGAGGTGGGACCGCCCACAGATCGTATATCGCAAGATTTGTAGGTTAGCGATAGAGGATAAACGGTAGGGTTTCGAAGTGCGATATGCTGGAATTTAGACATTGGGAAGTGTGAAAAGGAGAAAAGGTAAGGGAAAGGAAAAAACAAAGGATTTCATGCGATTTGGTAATACGGTAAGGTTGGATGGGTCCCAAAAAATCACATCAGCTGAAAAACAAGTTTCGGCTAAGTCTTAAAAGGTAAAATCTAAAACTTGCGGGGAGCGATGTGTGGTTTAATCTCCGTCGTCCATCTCCCTGCTTCAAATCTGCGCTTTTGATCCTGACTGCCTATTTTCCCCTTTCCACCTATAGAAATTATACAATATGCATGTATATTACCGAATCCTCCTGATCTAACAAATTAATCTTATGTTAAATACAGAATCCTTCCACTTAATTCTTTGCAGAAATTAAATCACCAATTGCAAAACACATATGAAGCAAAATCAATCACACATAACAAAATGTTTTACTGGGAAAGCTTAAAGCTTAAAACTTCAACTATCATATATTATGTATATCATGGAATCATGTAACAATCTCATATATCTCATACAAAGCTAAGCTCATAGAGCTCTCAATACAATATACAATCATCTCACACTGTCTTGCAGAAATTTGCACCTCCATGCACCAATTTCTTGCCTCCTGACAGCCTACCTCCACTGCACAATCCCTACTGAAGAAGAACTTTGAATGAACTTGACCTTACCTTGCCTTGACTGCGAAATACTCATAGGCATCTCCAATGTGTGTGTGGATGCAATTAATGCTCCACTATAGTCACAACAGATATGCCATCTCACCCTTTCACCTATCTCTCCACTGGGTCTCCACTGGACCTGACATGCAAATAGTTAACTGCTATATTTCTTCAGTTGCAAGTAAGACACTACTTGTGAATTAATTAACTAATTAATTCACTCATATTTCACTAGTGTATGTTCAGTTACAACTAGCACAACTGAGTTTAAGTCACTGAACTGAGTTAAACTAAATAACAACTCACATAACTACTCTTCCAACTCTGTTACAACTTGCGACTATCAGTTATAACTAAGTCCTCCATGCATGAATTACCAACCACCCTAGGAATTGCGTAATTCCTTCAGCCCACTGATGTGCCATATCTGTTCACTGAAATCAAGTGCTCCAAGAGAATAAGTTACTATTTATTGTCTGATTATTATTAAGGGCTAATAATAATCGACATGCATTCTATTTTTAAATTAGCAATCTATAAATAGACTCCGTCCATATTCTAAAAATAAAAATTCGTCTAAAGATAGAATTTTATCAACCATCTAGAATCAACCTCTTGCTAATTTTAGAATATGCCCACCATTCTAAAAATAGACATACACCTAAAAATAGCCTGTGTGGGCTCCACCTAGTTTAGGTGCTTATTTTTCACTAGGATCAAGGATGATGTTTCCGGATGCCACTTTCACTGTTTCTTGTTGCAATCTTCAACACTCCCTCTCAACAAGAAAGGAATGTATTTGCATGCGCCCTGCAATACTTGCATGCAACACTTCCGAAACTAAATAGCCTCCAAACAACTCAATCAGTATAATGCATATGTCATCAAAGTCTCCTGACTTCTGCTTAGCTACTACACATGTCTTCAGGAACCATTGCGTTGTTGAAATCTGCACCCATGCACTATGCACTTGCTGTCAACTCTGATCCGCGCTCCAATATCCAACACTGTCACTTTGATTTGACTGCATCAATCCAACTGATCATGCTACTACTGCTCTGTGGGCTCCTCGTAGCCAGGTGCAATTCATGAGATCCACACCAACTCAATGAATCCTTCCCAGAAATCTCTTCTTGGGATTACTCATGCATGTTGCCCCACCTCTCACTTGGTGGTATAGCTGCATGCAATCCCTATGCCCATCTGGCTCGAAATTCCTCTGCATGAGTGGTTGCTCCCACTCCATGATCCTCATATTCTAGTTGCTCCACATCCTAAGGTTCACTCTTACTTGCATGCAAATCCTGCTCCCTCTCAAGCTTCAATTGCATGGCTTTCTCACACTTCCCAACAGTAGGAAGCTTCGTATAAATCCCATATACTTACAGTCTGTAGATATTCTTCACTCGAATCCAAACCTTCCTGGCTTGCCTTGTTTCTTTGTGTCACAGGAACACTTTTGCTTCACTAAAGACAACATCATAGCCTCTATCCTCTAACATTGTGATTGAGATTAAATTCTTCTTTAAACCTGGAACATTCACAACATCTTTTAGATGAAAGATTTTACCTGACGCCCTATGAAAGGTAATGGTACCGATGTCGATCGCACTGTATTGTCCATCTTCTCCCAACTCAACACGCATCTGGAGATCTTTCTCCACCAAGTCACTGAAAATTTTCTCATCTCCTGTCATGTGAAAGGAAGCACCACTGTCAAAGTACCACCCCGATCCTAATGCACTAGACACCATGCATGCGATCACTGAGAAGTAAAGCTCAAATTGTGAGGCAAGAGCCTCACCAGCTGTGGCTTCAAAATCCATCTAGTTCTTCTTCTTATGTGGACAATTTGTGGCAATATGTCCAAACTCGTGATAGTGAAAACACTTCACTTTGGACATGTTGTGCTCCTTGCCATATTCACTGGCCTCAGATCTAGAATGGAATTTCTTCCCCTTCTTCTTCTTCACCTTGGTAGCCAAAGCACAACACTCTTCATCATCATGCTTTGATGAAGAGCCATCCCTGGTGTTTCACCTTATCTCCTCCTGCACTAGATCCGACCAAAGTCGCTCCCAATCCGACAGTTTTTCCCGTCCATTGACAAAGTCTTCATAACTGTGCCAACTCTTCGGAAGCCCAAGGAGAGCCAAGCTCACCAAATCATCATCTTAAACACTGACTCCTACACTCCCAAGCTCATCCCTACATTGGACAAAATTTATCAAGTATACCGGAATAGTTTCGTTCTTCTCCATCTTGATTTTTTTGAGTTTATCCTTCAGCGCCAATTTCCTATGGTTGTCGTTGCTTTGGAAAATACCTAGAAAATCCTTCCACATAGCATATGGAGTGGCTTTCCCATGAAGGCTTAACACAATATGGTCTTTCACACCTTCCAACAGAATCCTTTTCTCCCTTGCTACTTTCTTTTTCCATGCGTCAAGTACTGCAACATCCGTCAAAGTGGGCTTAGGAACATCTCTCTTGATGAATTCCTTCAATCCATTATCTTCAAGCACTGCCTCCATCCTGTCCTTCCAGGCTATTTAGTTTGAGCTACCCTTGAGTGCATACTCCAACCACAAATCATTGAAAGCCATTTCAATGTATACTCAACTGTCGCACCAATAAATTCTTGCAGCAATTTTGAATTTTTTCCACCAACAAAAAACTCAACACTACTTCACTATTGCAATCTCTTCAGCTCCAATACCATGTAGAAATTATACAATATGCATGTATATTACTGGATCCTCCTGATCTAACAAATTAATCTTATGTTAAATACATAATCCTTCCACTTAATTCTTTGCAGAAATTAAATCGCCAATTGCAAAACACATATGAAGCAAAATCAATCACACATAACAAGATGTTTTATTGGGGAAGCTTAAAGCTAAAAACCCCAACTATAATATATTATCTATATCATGGAATCATGTAACAATCTCATATATCTCATACAAATCTTAGCTCATAGAGCTCTCAGTACAATATACAATCGTCTCACACTGTCTTGCAAAAATTTGCACCTCCATGCACCAATTTCTTGCCTCCTGACAGCCTGCCTCCACTGCGAAATCCCTGCTGAAGAACCCTGAATGAATTCGACCTTACCTTGCCTTGACTGCACAATAATCATAGGCATCTCCAATGTGTGTGTGGATGCATTGAATGCTACACTATAGTCACAACAGATAGTCATTCTCACCCTTTCACCTATCTCTCCACTGGGTCTCCACTGGATCTGACATGCAAATAGTTAACTGATGTATTTCTTCAGTTGCAAGCAAGACACTACTTGTTAATTAATTAACTAATTAATTCACTCATCTTTCACTATTGTGTGTTCAGTTACAACTAGCACAACTGATTTTAACTCACTGAACTGAGTTAAACTAAATAACAACTCACATAACTACTCTTCCAACTCTGTTACAACTTGCCACAATCAGTTATAACTAAGTCCTCCATGCATGACTCACCAACCACCCTACAAATTGTGTAATTCCTTCAGCCCACTGATGTGCCACATCTGTTCACTGAAATCAAGTGCTCCAAGAGAATAAGTTACTATTTATTTTCTGATTATTATTAAGGGCTAATAATAATCGACATGCATTCTATTTTTAAATTAGCGTTCTATAAATAGACTTCGCCCATCTTCTAAAAATAGAAACTCATCTAAAGATAGAATTTTCTCAATCATCTAGAATTAGCCTCCTGATAATTTAGAATATGCTCACCATTCTAAAAATAGACATACACCTAAAAATAGCCTGTGTGGGCCCCACCTAGTTTAGGTGCTTATTTTTCACTAGGATCAAGGATGATGTTTCCGGATGCGACTTTCACTATTTCTTGTTGAAATATTCAATAGAGCCTCCTCCAAACCCTAAAAATACACCATTTCTCTGCTTTCTTTGATTTAAAAGTAAAGGGTGCAGGCTTCGGCTCTTGAACTGTTTTGTTTGATTACGGGGCGTCCTTCTGGCTGATGCTTGAATAGCTTGGCCTTCTTCCTCTTAAAAATTCACGCCTCTGCCCTGTGATTTCCTTATAAGGACCAGATTTCCATGTTATGTGTGGTCACAAGCCAAAATTGGCTCCATCTGGGGACGTGTTTTTCTAAGTGCATTTAGAACATGTAGAACTTGAATGTTTGTGCTTTATTGGGCTCATGGAGTCACAAATACATACTGATTAGATGAATTTTTATACCAACAGTCAAGTGGACACAAAAGTGGAAGATAAAATGAAAGATGATATGGAAGATGAAATGGGAGGACTGTAAAAAAAATGGAGTACAGACAGTGGAATGATATATACAATTAGTTGGATTAGCCCTCATAAGTGATGAAAATAGAACTTGAGGAACTGCCCATTCACGGGCGCCTCAAGTATATCTCCTTCTAAGTTCTCTAGGGAAAAATAATTGTTGCCTCTGACCTCTTCCACCATGAAAGGAACAAACAAGAGGGGTTAGAACTTCCCATGTTTCCCTTTGTCTTCTCTCTTGACATCCCATCGCAGCACCAAATCCCCCACTTGGATTTCTCTGTCTTTATCTCTTTGGTCAACAAGCCTTTCATTTTTTCTTGATATTCTGCTAGTCTAAGGCTTACCTATTGCTGTGTTTCATTCAAATCCACTAACTGATTCATTCTTTGGATAAGTTTGTTTGGCTCCTCCTCGGTTTCTTGCAAGAATCAGGCCACAAGTAATGCAAGATGAATAGGGAAGACTACGGCCCTGCCATACACCAGTTCATAAGGGGACTTTCCTGTGGATTTTTTCGCGGTGATGCGATTTTCCCAGAGTGAAAACTTGAGTTTGGAATCCCAGTTCTTTTGATTTTTGTTGATGGTCTTCTTCAAGTTCCTCACCAGTGTCTTGTTGGATTATTCTGCTAGCTCGTTCCCCTGTGGGTAGTATGCAGTGGAGTGACCCAGCAGGATGTTGTAATGCTGACAGAAATTAACAAATTTATCCAACTTGAAAGCTTGGGAATTATCTATAAAGATTTTAGTTGGGCATCCAAACCTTGCTCTTATGTTCTCCTCCAGGAACTTGATCACCACCGAGTCTATAGAATTTCTTGCAGGCACTGATTTTACTCACTTGGTGAAGTAGTCTGTAGCAGTGAGGATCCATCGATGCTGATTTCTAGAGGCAGGATGAATCTCTCCTATGAATTCAATCCTCCATTGTTTAAAAGGTTCTTCAACATGTACTGGAATTAATGGGAGAGGTGCATACCTTTGTTTTTCTGCGAATGCCTGACACTTCTCACAAGCCCAGACATGGGCATGTACATCATCGAACAACTTAGGACAACAGAACCCTACCTTCAGAATCTTGTGTGTAGTGGATCACCAACTATAATGTCTGTTGCATATCCCTTAACGAAACTCGATCATCACATGGTCAAATTATTGCTCTGTCTAACACAATAATAAAATTCCCACCGGGTCTCTCCAATAGAGTTTCCCATTTTCCACAATGTAATTTTGAGACCTCAGTCTCAAAGTGTGATACTTGGTCTTATCATAGTGAGGGGGACACCTCAGCGTTAAAAGATATTCCACTATATCCTTATACCATGAGGATAGGAGGTACTTGAGATGTGTTTTCTGAGTGGAAGATTCTATGCCTTTGTGTGCACATGTGTCCTCCTGTGCCTCTCCTCTTGTCATAGACATATTTATTCCCAGAGCTTGATAGTTGGGTTTAGAAAGGATTTTTTCCAGCCCCTGGACTTTGATGAGTTTAGTAGACTTTATCTCCAGTTCCTACTCCTAGATTTTGGCTATCCATTTTCCCCTCTTCCCTTCACTGTCACCATGTACCAGAATATCCTTCATTGCTACAATGGGACCATAAGTTGTTATGGATGATTGTAACACATACACCCGGAATGCCTTCAACGATTTGACTAGAGCATAAGCTTGCTTCTCCAGGATATCATATTTTAGTTCAACATCCCACAAGAATTGACTGAATAACGTAATGAGTTTTTCATGCCCATCGACATTTTTCTGTAAAAGTACTGCAGCTATTGTGTGAGGAGAGGCGAAGTAGAAAATCATGAAAGGATTCCCATAATTGGGACTTGCCAACACTAGAGCTTCTAAAAAGGCCTGTTTGACCCTGTTGAAAGAGTCTCTGGACTCAGGGGTTCAGATAACTTCACTATTTTTCTTCAGCATCCCGGTGATGTTGCGGACAATCTCGACATAGTTGGGAATGAACCTTCTGAGGAAATTTATTCTGCCCAAGAACACCTGTACTTCATTTTTGTTTCTTGGAAAACGAATTTCGTTTATAACCTCTACCCGCTTCGGGTTGATTTTCACTCCTTCCTTAGTTACTATGTGCCCCAGCAACTTTCCTTCCTCCAAGGAAAACATGGATTTTTGAGGATTCAAAGACAGGCCATACCTGCGACATTTATCAAAGGTTCGTCGAAGGTGCTCTATATGCTCAGCGTCACCCTTTGAAAAGATGGTGATGTCATCCAGGTAGATCACCATGAACATGTCTTGCTCTCCTATGAAAGCAATGTCCATCGCCAACTGGAATGTAGCACCGGAGTTTATCAAGCCAAAGGGCATCCGAGCTTACATGAAGGTACCCCAAAGTGTAGTGAACGTCGTCTTCTTTTGGTCTCCTGGGAGCGCTGCCACCTGATTATATCCTGAGAAGCCATCCATCATGGACATGCGAGAGGATCCCACCACCTTCTGCAAGATGTGGTCCATATTCGGGAGGGGATAGTTATCTTTCAATGACGCTCTGTTCAGATTAAAGAAATCCATACATAGCCTAATTTCATCGTTCTTCTTTCTAACGGGCACCAAGTTTGCCACCCATTCGGAGTATCTTAGAGGGACAATGATATTGTCCTACAACAACTTCTTTATTTCCTTTTCAATGGCTGGGAGAAGAAGGGGATTGATCTATCTCAGCTTTTTCTTATGAGGCTTAGCATCCTCTTTGAGAAGTATCTTGTGTTGTATAATATCGATATCAAAAGTCTTCAAATCTTGGTATGACCAAGCGAACACATCACTATATGACTGAAATATCCTTGGGTATTGATCTTAGTATTCTTCAGGGACCCCTTTCGACAACTTTACCACCTTTGGATCTTGTTCTATCCCAATGTTCACATCCCTGACAGGCTCGTCGACGGTAAGTTTGCTGGGATTCACCGGGATATCATTCTTATCAAACAATCTCTCCAATGGCACAAGACCCCTGGGGATGAAATTTCCCTTTAATTGTAGAACACGATGCCTAGCCAATGTCTCTTCCCATCTGGTTTTCGTCTCCTCACTGTCATCCTTTGGGACTGAATAAATCACCATATTTGAGAACTTGCCCACCGTTTTCATAAAACGATGGACCTACTCTTCATCTTCGAAGACTTTCCAATGCTTAACGTTGTCCAGAATGGAGGGGCGGTATCACACTTCAACCTCATATCTAAGGAAAGGATTCTGCGGGGGGCAGAAATTACTAGCAGCCATAGATAGTGAGTCCACCATTCTGTTCTTTTCCCTCAGCATGAACTGAATGTTAAAAGAATAAAATAAGTTCTGAACTAAATACCATACCTCATTCTTGTAAGCTCTGAGCCGCAAGTGTTTAGTTTGGCATTGGCTCCTGACTTGCGTTACTACAAGCTCTGAATCTCCAAACACCTTGAGGTTATGTATTTTCATGTTTTGCATTGTCTACAACCCCAACATCAGGGCTTCATACTCAGCCACATTAGTTGTGGCTTCGAATTCCATCTTAAAGGAGAGGGGAACCAAGCATCCTTCTGGTGATATCAAGAGTACCCTGGTCTCGTTTCCTTCTCATGATTAAGCTCCATCAAACTGCAAGGTCCATATTTTGTTTTCCTCTCTACTCATAAGATTCTCCTGGATTAGAGGATAAATCTTTGTTTCTAGCAGGAAATTTTCGTCCTCCTCGAGCATAAGACAAGAGAATTCACCCTCCTTAGTATATACCAGAGAATTTGTGGAACCATTAGCTTTGGTGACCATCTTCACGAATCTAGACTCACGGTATAATTGTCTTTCCTCCCCACCAAATATTGGAATAGTGGCATAGGTGAGATCAAGTTTTATGCATCCTCCAATATTGGTACCCCAGGATCTGGACAATAACATTCCAAACCGAGCTAGGATATCGGCCACATCAATGTCCATTACTGCGCTTTTGGCTGGAATCTGGGCTATATTTACCACCAGATCTTTTAGCATGCCCAAGCATTTCACCCTCTTGGAATCAAAAGAATATAGATCTTTATAAGGCATGGTGATCTACAGCCCCAACTGCTCCATGACAGACAATGGAAATAGATTATGTGAAGCCCTGAAATCTAGCATGCAATTGTGCAGTAACAGGTCATGTATAACTAGAGTCACATAGAATGGAGGAGTGGCTAAATCCAACTCTTCTACATGAGGTCCAAAAACTACCATGGGTCTTTATTCTTTGATATTGAGGTTGTGAGGGAGAGGACCTACGCCCTGGGGCAGTATGAACTAAGAGACTTGGGCCTTGTATGAGGGTTGTTTTAGGAGCTTCGTCAGGGGGACCGGTATGTTGAGCTTTTCTAATTCTTTCTGGAGGCTAAAGGTCGTTGGAGATTTTTTTGTGATAACTTCTTTGAACTGCTCTTTAGTAGGGTCAGACAGTTTCAAGGTTATAGCTGTGGATATCTCATTTTGGGGAGGATCAGAGCCCTGTTTCGAGGAGCTAGGCGCAGAGGCTTTATGATGGGTAGACTCTTCTAAAGGCTTTTTCCCCTTACTGGGAGAACTAGAAGGGGTCTTCTCTCTTGATGTTGACTCTTCATCTTGTTCCTACACTCGGGTTCTCTTCCTGGAGGACCTGAGATCATACTTCCCATGGAGTTGAGCTTTCATGAAATCCACAAACTTCCTGTAGTAATTGTCAATATCTCGATCCTCTTGTGGGACTTCCTTATCTTCTGGCTCTTCTTGTAGGACGAGTTCACCTTCTTCATCCTCTGAGTAAGCGAGGAATTGATCTTCTTGACTGTTTGTGACTTCCTCAGCCTATCCCTCCATTTATTCTTCCAAGTATAGAGGAGGTTGGGTGTGATCTTGCTGCTCTTTCCTTTCTTGTTGCAACAACTGTAGAGGGGGCTTCCAATACTGGGGATTAAACCCACGGTTTGGAACCCCGAGTTTGGACGAGGAGGGGAATTCTTGGCCTCCAATTCAAGCTTCACCAGCTTATTTGAGAGGTTCTTTATCAGTTTATTCATCTCTTCGTTTCTATACTCTTGTGATACCCTCTCTTTATTAGAGGTAGAAGCCTCATCCATACCCCTTCTTCTGGCTTCATGTTGTGTCATGCCTTTGAATCTAACAGTACAAGAAAAGTTTTCTTCTACCTCCAATGCAACAGTTTGAATCTGATCTAGAGATGTAGACTTTCTTTCCCTTAGGGTGAACCCAAATTTTGGTTCAAAAGCTCCTGCAAAAACCACCTTAGCAGCTGGTTGTGGAGGCTTTATTTCAGTAGGAATATTATTATAAAGCTTATTGAACCTCTTAATTATAAATTCTGTTACATCCTCATTGTGTCTCTTCTTGCAAGCATTGAACTATGTAAGAACATATCCATGGTCCCTCTTTTCTCCCCATTTTAGTGTGAATAAATTCTCCATTTCTTCCCAAGTGGTGACTGTGTGATCAACAAGAGATTTGAACCACTTTTGAGCCTCTCCATCAAAGGATTGGATGAAAAGCCTCAACACCACATCTAGGTGCTCTACATTTACATTCTTGGCAAAGGTGCAGAAGTTTTCAATATGTATCTACGCAGAAGTAATATCTTCCCCGGTGAACCAAGGCAAGAGCTTTAGATAATATTGAGGCATTTCATTCAATACTTTAGGTAAATCCAATGGAGAATATTTATTGAGGAGGAAGCCAGGTACAACCATGTGGGGTGGTGGAGGTAAATTTTGAGGACGAATTGGTTGTGGTATAACAGGTGTGTGTTGAATAGAGGTTGCTATATTGGTCTATAAAAAGCTATGGAGTACTGTAAATTCTTTAATTTCTTTGGCCTCAGGAGTAGGGTGCAAGGGAGGCAAAGAAATATCAACGGATTCAGCTTTGTTTTTTAGGATTGATCTGGCTAAAATGAAGGCTTCTAGAGAATACTCAAGTACGCGGGTTGTGGTGCCTGGACCATAGATGTCAGATTTATGAGATGAGGAAGGCGAAGCTTCTAGAGTATATGAGGGCAGTTCAGCCTCGCTGGGCTACTTCTCCTTCTAGACTTTCCTAAATATAATCTTTTCAGGATCAAACACAGAAGGGGTTTTCTACTGGAAAGTATCTGAGCGAGTATGAGGCATTTTGTAAGCCAGTATTATGACTGATTTGAACTTTAATAATAGTGGAGTCACCAAGGTGAGGGATATGAAACTCTCAACCCTTCATGCTCACCTGATTGAAGGGTGAAGATAATGTTGTATCCCAGAGAAAAGGTTTTCTAATTCCTTTCTCCGACAACAGCGCCAAAAATATGTTGTAGCTCCTAGAGACAACCCTGAGTTGCAAAATCCAGTGCCTAGGACATCTTAAAATCAGAGGTTAAAAGTGGAAAATTGTACAAATACCTTTGAAATAATATGGTTCATGAGAATAATGGATTTGGTGGTTCGAGAATGGAGAAGACCATTTGGGCCTGCTTCATGTGAATTCCCCAAACCATCAGAGATCTCAGGAGGTTGTGAGGCTGATGGATTTTAGATGGGATATGAACATTCCTTAAATCTCTTAAGCTTGTCTCTTGTGGGTTCCTTCTCTGTTCTTCCTCAACACCTCTGCACATTTTAAAGCTTTTTCTCATTTTTTTATACTTGGTCCATCTAAAATCCATCAGCCTCACAGCCTCCTGAGCTCTCTCATCGTTTGGGGAATTCACATGAAGCAGGCTCAAATGGCATTCTTGATTCTCGAACCACCAAATCCATTATTCTCATGACCCATATTATGTTAGAGGTATTTATACAATTTTCCACTTTTAACCTCTAATTTTAAGATGTCCTAGGCACTGGTATTTTGTAACTCAAGGTTGTCTCTAGGAGATATAAGATCTTTTTGGCACCATTGCCGGGGAAACGAATTAGAAAACCTTTTCCCTGGGATATGACATTATATTCACCCTTCAATTAGGTGATCACGAAGGGTTTAGAGTTACATAGCCCTCACCTTGGCTACTCCACTATTATTAAAGTTCAAATCATTCATAATTCTGGCTTACAAAAGGCCTCATACTCAATCAGATACTTTCCAACAGAAAACCCCTTATGTGTTTGATCCTGAAAATATTATATTTAGGAGCCTGGAAGGAGAAGCAGCCCACCCAGGCTGACCTTCCCACATTTACTCTAGAAGCTTCGCCTTCCTCATCTCAGAAATATGACATCTATGGTCCTGGCACCACAGCCCGCATACTTGAGTATTTTCTAGAATCCTTCTCTTTAGCCAGTTCAATCATTAAAAACAAATCTGAATTCACTAATATTTCTTTGCCTCCCTTGCACCCTATTTCTGAGGCCGAAGAAATTAAGGAAGTTGCAGTACTCCATAGATTTTTACAGACCAATATAGCAACCTCTATTCAACACACACCTATTATACCACAACCAATTCATCCTCAAAATTTACCTCCACCGCCCCACATGGATGTACCTGGCTTCCTCCTCAATAAATATGTTCCATTGGCTTTACCTCAAGTATTGAATGGCATGCCTCAAGATTATCTGAATCTCTTGCCTCAGTTCACTAGGGAAGATATTACTTCTGTGCAGAGACATATTGAAAACTTATGTGCCTTTGATGAGAATGTAAATGTAGAGCACCTAGATGTGGTGTTGAGGCTTTTCCTCCAATCCTTGGATGGAGAGGCTCGAAAGTGGTTCAAATCTCTTATTGATCACACAGTTACCACTTGGGAAGAAATGGATAATTTCTTCACACTAAAATGGGGACAAAAGAGGGACCATGGATATGTTCTTACAGAGTTCAATGCTCTCAAGAAGAGACACAATGAGGATGTAACAAAATTTATAAAGAGGTTCAATAAGCTTTATAATAATATTCCTACTGAAATAAAGCCTCCACAACCAGCTGCAAAGGTGGTTTTTGCAGGATCTTTTGAACCAGAATTTAGGTTCACCCTAAGGGAAAGAAAGTATGCATCTATGGATCAGATTTAGACTGATTCACTGGAGGTAGAAGCAAACTTTGCTTCTACTATTAAATTCAAAGGCAAGACAGAGAATGAAGCCAGAAGAAGGGGTAGGTAGGAGACTTCTACCTCTAATCAAGAGAGGGAATCACAAGAGTATAGAATCGAAGATATGAATACAATGATCAAGAACCTGTCAAACAAGCTGGTGAAGCTTGAATTGGAGGCCAAGAATTCCCCTCTTCATCCAAAGCATGAATTGGAGGCCAAGATTTCACATTACCCTACACTCCACCAATGTCTTGTTTTTCATTTCTACAAGACTATTTATGTGGAGTGTAGGGTACTGTGAACTGATACAGTATTCCATGATCTTTGTAGTACCTGATGAAGTTCCACAATCTGTATTTTCCCCCTTCATCTGAATGGAGGATATTTTTAAACTTCATTTTTTGCTTCTCTCCTGTTGTAGCTCCTAGAGACAGCCTTGAGTTGCAAAATATAAGTGCCTAGGACATCTTAAAATCAGAGGTTAAAAGTGGACAATTGTATGAATACCTATAATAGGATATGGGTCATGAGAATAATGGATTTGGTGGTTCGAGAATGGAGAAGACCATTTGAGCCTGCTCATGTGAATTCCCCAAACGATGAGAGAGCTCAGGAGGTTGTGAGGCTGATGAATTTTAGATGGGCCAAGTATAAAACACTGAGAAGAAGCTTTAAAATGTGGAGAGGTGTTGAGGAAGAATGGAGTAGGAACCCATAAAAGACAGGCTTATGAGATTTAAGAACCTGTCCCCTGTGACCTTAGAGGAAGCATATATGAATAAGATATGGGCGACAATAGAGATTCATGGAGCGTGAATCAAGGGAGTGCAACAAGCTTAAAACATGAGCTTTGACACCTGGGAGTTATACAGGCACGAATTCACGAATAAAATTGTAGAATACCAGCAACTACATTACACGAACCAATCAAATTAGCATAGCATGAAAATGATTACACGTAAAATGGAGACTACTGATAACAAAAGGAAACATATACATACTACTCAGTGCTCCATCTGGAATCGAAATGAAAACTCTGCATCATATTAATTTTAAACAACTCTCCCAAATATGTATCTCAGAGCACAGGGATCACAATCATACAAAACTATAGAAAAATTCTTCGAAATTCCAGAACCCTTCTTTAATCTTGGAATGAGCTACATATAGATTTCCCCTCAAGGGTTTTATGGTACTAATCATTTATGATCGACCCATACTTATGAAATCAAAACATCCTACCTAACTTGTAGAGCATACATTGAGCAAGTACTTATGTACTGAAAGAATTAAAATAGGAATGGGGTGAAATTGATATTTCACCAGCAAAAACATCAAAATTAAACCGAAAATAGAAATTATATGGTCACCCATTGAGGCCCATAATGGGATCCTTCAAGACAGTATGGCGAGGAGTGGTCATAGGTGGAAAAGATGACTGTCATTTTACGATTCCATCTGTTTATTACAAACCTCCACTCCCTCAGTCTGGTGATTTCCACTTAATCCATTATGAAGAGTCCTGTAGTACTATGCGCACCTAGTTCTTTAGCTGAGATATCCTGAGCAGACCACATAAACCATAACCACATGTTCCACCTCAAAATTCCATGTGGTCTTTTTGAATGCAAAACGGGAACTAGATTTTGGAGGGGGTCTCAAGTGGTAAGCGATATAGGAGGGAGGGGGGGTGCGAAATGATGAGAGGAAAACACATGGAGGGGTGGGTGGTAATGGATACTGCCCATTTCAGACCCCCCCGCCCCCAATGGTTAAAGTTTGAAAGTTGCGGGGAGTGCGAAATGAAACAAGGATCGTCGGATGAGGAGGGGGTGATTGGAGATAGAGGAAAGGTGGAGGGCGATGAGGAGAAGGAACTGGATGAGGAGGTGGAACCAGAGTCGACCCTTTTTAAACAAAACATCATAAAAAACCCATATATCCAAACTTGAAAATTTGTGGACTTCAGTTTCGGAAGCCGCATCACATCCACGCACTTTGCATGCTTTACAATTTATGTTATAAGAAATGGAATTAATGATGCGATGTGAAGTACGGAGGTGGTGTGGTAGGATGATGATGGCATGGAGTAATGTAATGGGAATGATAGCGAAGGAATATTGTATTTGTGGTGAGCGGAGTATTATGGTGGGGCCAAACCGCGTCGCAATCGAAACTCTTTACCATGAAGCCGTAAAGGTAAATTCTAAAATGAGTGAAGTGTGAAGTGCGAGAAGGAAGGAGGTCACGTGGCAGATGGTGGGACCAGACTGCAGCCCGCAGATAATAAAACTTAAGGTTTAGCCATAAGCGGAGGTGGTAAACACTAAAAGAAGCGAAGTGCGAAGTGTGGGGGAGAAGGTAAGTGACGTGGAGGGAAGGTGGGACCGCACCTGCAAGTTTTAGATCGCAATTTTTATAATGTGCACAGTGGGGGTTAAATGTTATTTGTTTCAAAATGTGGGGAGGAGTGAAGTGGCAAGACGGAGGTGGGACTGCTTACATATTTCATATCACAATATTTGTAGGTTAGCGGTGAAGGGTAAATGGTAGGTTTCGCAAAGTGCAATATGCGGGCATTTAGAAGTCGGGAAGTGCGAAGAGGAAAAAAGGTAAGGGAAAGGCGGAAACAAAGGATTGCATGTGATTTGGTAATGTGGTAAGGTTGTATAGGTCCCACCAAATCGCATCGGATGACAAACAGGTTTCGGCTAAGTCTTAAAGGGTAAAAGATAAAACTTGTGGGGAGCGACATGTGATTTAATCTCCGTCGTCCATCTCTCTACTCCAAATATGCGCTTTTGATCCTAACCACCTATTTTCCCCTTTGCACCTCCTCCAAACCCTGAAAATATGTCATTTATCTGCTTTTCTTTCATTTAAAAGTAAAGGGTGCAGGCTCCGACTCTTTAACTGTTCTCTTTTATTACGGGGTGTCCTTCTGGTTGGTGCTTGAATAGCTTGGGCTTCCTCTTAAACCTTCGCACCTCTGCCCTATGATTTCCTTATAGGGACCCGATTTCCATGTTATGTGTGGTCACAGGCCAACATCTCCCATGTTTTTGAATTCTTTGAAATACTAAAAAACATAACTCTTTTTTTATAGATGAATGTCTTTCGGATTAATAACATCATTAGGATTTTTCTACATGGGCCCACGAACATTAGAATGCACATGTTCTAATACATCTCTTGTTCTCCTATCAAAATTAGAGGGTAATTCATCTTTGTGAATTTTTCCTAATGCACAACCTTCACAAGCAGCATATTCATTCTTTAACATAGGGATACCTTCAACGATACTTTGTTTCTATGGCAACAATGAATCATGATAAATGATGTGACCATACCTATGATGCCAAATAATTTTTGTTGACATAGTTGTAGAAGTCAATGCTTGATGACTTTTTTGGTAACATCAAGCTTGTACATGCCTCCAACTCTGACTCCAGAAGCAACAGGTTTGTAGTGGTCCATCAAATCTTTCCCCATGCAATGTGTTTTGAAGAATTCAAACTTCAATTTATGATCTATAATTGTAGACACAAAGATCATTTTTTTCTTGATCCCAAGCACATACATAACATTATGAAAGTGCCTGAAATTTCCATTTGGCAACGTTACAGGAATATCCTCGCATCCCTTAATCTAATGTGGGTGATTATCTCCAAGATAGATATTAGCACTATTTCATACCTCCTTGAAACTTTCATACCATCTCATGTTACATGTCATATAAATCAAAGCTATAGAGCCCACAAACCATGTATTAACATCATCCATTTCAGCAGACCACACAACATTAGACACAAATAGATTGAGATTTTCGAGATCGGAATTCAAGGCTTCTACTGCAAAATTTCTTGTTTCTCTTATATGTTTATGCTAGATTCATCATTTTTCTCCTTATAACAGTCTCTGGAAAGATTCCCACTTCTACCACAATAAAATAATTTTACTCCAAATGACATACCTTGATTTAATTTTGAAAATGGCCTTTTTTGAGATGATCTTACACATTTATTTTCTCCTCCTTGTTTGCCTTTAAAGAATTTCTTCTTTGCCACAAGTGCCAAATATGGATTCTGAGGCTTTAAGTTCTTGAGCCTCTCTTCTTCCTCCAACAAGATACACTACAAGGAAAATACCCTCTAGCGGAGGTTAAAAAGGAGGTTTTTTGTGTTATAAAATTGGCCAAAATTGTCAAAAAAACATTTTATACAACATACTTTTTCGGTAATGGAGGTTTTGGCAGAGCTTCTAATGGAATTTCAACACAACTAAAAAACCTGGGTGGCCAGAGGTTATTACGGATGTTTTTTTCATCGGTGTGCTACTCAAGTGTCAATGCACTGGTGCATCTAAACGGTTGGCCTGGGGCGGTCAAAGGTGCATGCACTGGGTCGTAAAGGTCTAAAACCACATCAAGCACATTGTAGGTGATACAACGCACCGGGTCATTCTAATTAGTATTGGGATTTTTTCGGTTCCCATAGGTCGTATCAACGCACTGGTTCGTAGTATTATAGAAACACACCGGTGCGCAGTATCACACAATGACACCGATTGTTCTAATTCATATTGGTATTTGTGTGGTGCTCATAGGTTGTACAAACGCATTGGTAAATAGTCTCACATAATCACACCGGTGCGCAGTATCACACAAATGCATCGATTTTTCTAATTTGTCTTGGTATTTATGCGATGCCCATAGGTCATACAAACGCACCGGTGAGTAGTCTCACATAAACGCACCAGTGCGCAATATCACACAAATGCACCAAGATTTATAATTGGTATTGGTATTTTTGCAGTGCCCATAGGTCGTAGAAATGCACCGATGCGATGTATCATACAAATGCACCGGTGCGCAGTATCACACAAATGCACCAAGAGTTATAATTGGTATTGGTATTTTTGCAGTGCCCACAGGTCGTAGAAATGCACCGATGCGATGTATCATACAAACGCACCGGTGTACAGTAACTAACATGCACTGGTGTTCATTTTGTATTTTTTAGAAACATCGACCTGTGTCAGTGCAATTGTTGTGATTTTTTTAAATTCATTATTCATAAAAATTTGACACCTATCTTATAATAGTATTCATATTAATTAAATTTTTATTAATGCATTTGAATGTGATGTTTGGATTAATTTTTTATATCATATCATAATTATTGTGATTTTTTAAAATTCATTATTCATCAAAAGACGACACATATCTTATAAAAGTATTCATATCAATTAAATTTTTATTAGTGCATTTGAATATGATGTTTGGATTAATTTGTTATATCATAACATCATATTTCACATCTCTTCATTATATTATTTAATCATCCATAAATTTAATCAGTGGTGTTAAATTTCACAGCGACAATGGAGAATGCAATAGAATAAATTAAAACATATTTTATTATATATATATGAATAAGACAATCTTTGTCATACAAAATGGGGCAGTTATTGGTATCCCTTTGTATTTTAATTGGGACACTATGTCCATTACATTAAACAAAAGGTCTGATTTCACAGACAAATATTTCAAAAACTACAACGCCTTGCTTTGATATCCAAACATAATGATCATCATTCTTCGCTTGAATTGTTGTCACTGCTCGAGCTACTTCCATAAATTTGGTTATTTTGAGGAATGTTTTGTTCATAGTGTTGATTGTTTTCTTCTTCTTCGCCTTCCATATACAAACATAAAAATAAAATGTAATAAGCGTATATACATTGGTGAGAATAATGAAAATTGCAATATTAAATAATATACATCAATGTAAATCGAAAAGAAATGATGTACCATAGCAACAATTGACTCATGAACTATACACATTCTTTCAAAATCTAATTTCATGCCATGTTTCAAGATTTCATATGTTGGCGCAGTTCCATACTTTGTTTCCTACAAGTTTTATACCCCATAACAAATCATATATTTAATATAAAAGATTTTTTTGTTCTATTAATTATAGAAGGAGCTAAATAAAACAAGATTGATAGATGCTTACAAATTCCACAATTAATTTCTAATATGCCAACATATACTCACAACCCATATTTAACCCAATGTCAATCAATTCGTCTGATGATTCTTCTTTGTATGTTAGCACCTATTTGAAAACATTCAATGATGATTGCTGTAAAACAACGTAAAATATACAAAAATGAAATCTAGTTAATTTTTTATAAGGAAGTAACAATTACTCACAAACTTAGATATCAACCATTTTCTTCCTTGTCGTCCTATTTTGTGTGTTGAATGGGTTCCATTTTCTTTTCTTTTCTGTAAGAACTTGAAAATTAATATTTAATGCTAAATTGTTTATTTATTATACCTAATGATCGAAAAAATCAATGATTACATATTACATTTGAAGCACGTTTTTGTTGAGATGGCTCCTCCTACGATGCAATTTTGTCCATTTCTTTGACCATCTCCTTGTACACATTTTTGGACATTCCTACTGGCATATTTTTGATATCAGCTCGTTCATCTTTTGAGATTTTCATAATCTTCCTAAAAATGTAACATGACAATAAACTATTTAATTTTTATATTAATAAATGAAAAGTAAATATAAAAAAAGTGATATTTATAAATAATTCTAGAAAAACATGTAAAGGAATATTAATTTTTCATTCCTTCTTTTTTGTTATTGTACGTTTTTGTTATTAAAAGTCTAACATGTCTCATTGACCAATTCTATAGAAACTCTTCCTGTAGTTTAGATAAAATTTTGTTCTTGGAATCATTGGAATTATTTTTGTATTGTAAGTGGAAAGAACGTCTATACATTCATTCCACTAGATCCCTCAAACTTTTGTAAAAAAATTTCCCCCTTTCGTTAACCTCCAGCACTACTCGAGATGAGCTAAGGAGCAATTCATTTTCATTTGCATGTTCTATTTTTTTTCTTTTCTTAGAACAACATTCCTTCTCTGAGTTGTTGGTTCCTATACAAAATTAAATATATGTGAATTATTAAATTGTTTAAAACATGTTATATAATAATTTTGAGTATATTATTAATGAAAATTTAAAAAAGAACTCATATTGGATCGATAGTATTTTTTCATTCACCTGATTCATCCTTTTGCAATTTTTCTGTCAAATTTTTACGCTCTTCTGGTCCTAGATCAGAAATAATCTTATCGAGCTCCATCAATTTGTCGCTCTACATGATACACAGTAAACAATACATATTAGTTAAACTTACATATAGTTCTAAAATAATATTTTTTGTAAAGAATTTACAAAGAACTTTCCTTTTTTGCTTTTCTTGATGTGTTATCAATATTTTTTTACTTGATCTCTTGCCAGCCATTTATTTATCAATATGAAACCTATACCATATCATTCATTAATATATTTTATAAATAAATCATCAACTTTTTAGGTTAAAAAAAATATATCAAGAAACCGGTGCGTTTTTCATGTTGTACGCACCGACATCGGTGTGTCGTGTTCTTATGAAGACACCACTAAAACAGTATAAAACACTGTACAATGCTCTATGTCAACAAGGAGCACCAGTGCGTTATATGTTAACCACCGCATCGATTAACATAGATAAAATAATAAAATATTGTCTAGTGTTAGTTTTTGTAGCATATGGTGTCGTGGAGGGGGTGGTGCAGCCTATTCTTATAAATGACCCGCGCAAATAGGGGACCCCTGTACGGTGATCTATGTCAACAAGGAGACCTGGTGTGTTATATATTACATGGTGCACCGATTAACACAAAATAAAAAAATATTTTTACCAAACAATACGTGTGAAGTGCGCTATAATGAAATAGTGCATCGGTGCCCTATTTTACATATTGCGCACAATTTTTTTTTTTTTAAATGGTTTTAATTTTTTATCAAATAGTATGTGCATGGTGTGTTGTGATAAGCCAGCGCACCACTGCACTAGGTTATGCAGGGCGCACCGATTAAAAAAATCACTTTTTAAAAAATTCACGCAAGGGCCAACATGGATTAAGATATGAATGTGCAACTCGTCCCATGGGTTAGATGTCACAAACCTATGTATATAACAATACAAACCCTATAATTCTAAAATGAAAATCCCTAAGTATGAAATCACAGAAACGGGAAGAAGCAAGGGCAGAAACAAAAAGAATGAAGGGTTTAGGGTAAATTGGATTTTTTTTCTTTTTTTTTCTTGAAAATGAACACCAAATTTAAATTTTTTACTTATTGCATAAAAATACTGCAGAAAATATAAAAAAACAATAAAATTTAATCACGAGATTGTTTGAAATTCTATGCTACAGGGTTTGAATCACTAGAAGTTTGGAATTTTGATTGTCTGAATAGTTTTGTTCAAATGTATTTCACTGCTCCACAGTGCTCTCATGATCTCTTCCTCCAGGTATTTCTAGTGAAAATATCTGGCTGTTTTTTTTGCAAAAATAGTGAAATAATGAAAAGTGTTTAGTATTTAAAGAATTGTTTTATGAAATTATATTTTCGAAAACATTTTGCCACCCATTTTTCAATTTACCGATTTTTTTCACTTTAAAAAAATAAAGTTGCACTTTTGTTATTTGCGGCTTTTCGTCACCAGTGCGTCAATTAATAACACCGCATTGGTGCATCAATTAATGATCCGACACCAGTGCACAGTAACTAAAATGCATCAGTGTGGTTATCTTTACATAAGCACCAATAACAATAAGTCCATCTTTAAGGCACCGAAATTACTTTTAGGTGTTTGCACTAAAATTTATTGTTGATTTTTCTCAAATGCAGGGAGAAAATATCATAATTATATCGAATGGACAATTCTTCAAAATCTAGCGTGTTCCATAATATTTCTCAAATTCCATCGCAGAGTTCTCCCTATCCATCTTGAGACGTAATATTTACTTCAGATTTTATTTATATTTTCATTATCTAATTGAATTTATGTTTTTTATCCATGTCAATCATCTTAATAAAACTTATAATGTATACAAATTTGCAGGTTCATGCAGATTCAGAATCGAGTTCAGATGCACAAAATATTCAAATAGCTCCAAAACGTCGGAAAATCTTATCAGGAGTAGCATACCGCAAGGTGCATTTGGTAGATGAAAATGGACAGCCGCTTCACCCTACCAATTGTAACCATATTGCATCTTCTAGCCACAATCCCAGGACAACGATGGTAACAATAATTTTTTGGTATATTAATGTAATTATTTCAATGTCAAACAAATTAATCATGTATTGTCAACGTCCTTACTAATTGATATCATAGATTTTGGACTAGTCATGTTCAAATATATTTTTTGAAATTATTAGGATTCTAGTGATGATGAGCGACCTACCTACCAATCTTCCGTTGCACCCGAAAACAATTTCAAATCGAGGGAAGGCTGAATTAAGAGAAAAAATGGAGAGGAGCGATACCAAGAATGGTTGAATCAACCATCGATTCAATTCCTGCTATGTCCAGATTCACCAATTAGGAATGACTACATCAATAGTATTTCTTCACAAGTTGGAAATGGAGGCAATCAAATACAGGTTGGTATGGATGATTACTTAAGGGATATGATTGCCATGGAGACAATGTTGTTAGATGCATTCCAAAACGATGATAAGCTAGGGGATGATGCTCATATCGCTAACACCTTTCTCGAAAGCCTTATATTTGCTTCCAACACCCCTCTCTTTAGACCTGACGTTAGTCAAAGTCTACCCAGTTGGGGACAACGATGTTACTGTACAAATTGAAAGAAAAGTTTGGCTTGTCAAATGCATGTTTCTCAGAAATATTGAGCTAAGTTACCATAAAGTCCTCCCTTATATAAATTTGAGAAATGTAATCACACAATGAACATTACAAATGGTCAATTTTATGAACGTTAATAATTATATCGGCATTAATGTACATTTGATATTTTCCATGATCACCAACTATAAGTTATTCAAAGATAAGTTTCTTCCGAGTGATAATGTCTTGCCCGGTAGCTGCGAAGAGGAAAAGAAATTGTTGAAAATTTTGGGCATTGAGTACATATCATATCATGCATGTCCAAATGATTATATTCTATATAGAGGAGAATATGCAGACAAAGAGATATGTCTGAAATATGGGCATGACAGGTATGATATATCAAAAAATAAGGGTAAATCAAATGGTCCTCCTTTTAAGATATTGAGGCGCATGCCTATAATCCCAAGGATTCAAAGGCTCTTTCGTTGCAAATAATTAGCTATGTTGCAGGGATGGCATGCCTCACATAGAAGTGAGTTGGGAGTTATGTGAATCCCAACTGATTCAATAGCCATGAAGCATATAGAGGATACATTGCCTGAAAAATTCAAGGATGAAGTACGAAGTCTACGACTCAGCATAGTGATCAATAACAATATCCCCCCATGGTTGTCCATGAATAATGAACATCTTATGTTGGCTCTCATAGTACCTGGTAGAAGACAAGTGAGGAATATGGATGTCTATTTACAACCACTAATAGATGAATTGAAGGAGTTATGGGATGGGATAAATTTATACGATGTATCAAGACCCATCGCAACAGAGAGGAGTTTTACGTTGTATGGCATATGTGCTTACACGACACATGATTATCTAGGATTAGGAGTTTTCTCTGGTAGATTACATGTTTATTGATTTGTTTATACACGTAACAATATTTTTTCGCATATTAGTTATTTAATTCATTGTAATTGATCTGATCTTCATGATATTATTTAACATGCCACACATATAAACTGTATATAATAATCTCACAGGTCTTGTAAAAAAAGGGTATTTTGGATGTAAATTTTGTGGACCTTCTCTGAAATCTAGATGGTCCAATGACCTACAAAAGCTAGTGTATGACTGCTCCGGGGTATTCCTCCCAGAAGAACACCCTTACAGAAGAGCAGCATCCGCTTTCAATGGTAAATGAGAGAGAACCCAAAGGCCTCCAATAATGACACCAGCTGAATGGCTTAGAGAATATGAGAGAGAGAAGGAGAAGGAGTTCATAGAGATATTTTATTTAAATGGGGACCCAATGTTCGATGATCCAAAAATTTTCGACACCTATGTTGAGAAATTTCCTATTGGGATGAAAAGGAAATCTATTTTTTATAACCTCCCATATTGGGAGCATCTTAAGATTACCCACTTATTAGATCCCATGCATATATTTAAAAATGTTTCACCTTATTTATGGAGGCACATATCATCGAACCAAAGTGACACATTGGCTGTTAGGAAAGATCTTATTACTTCAAAAACTAAAAAGAAACATTGGCCAAGACGATTAGAAAGTACAGGGTCAGAGGCAAGCATTGGTCCCTCTAATTCATGGTATTTCAAAGAAGGTGATGTCCCATGGATTTTAAAAAAAGATGATATTTCCTTGGAAAAGGAAGTTATAATGGGTGTGAGGGTGCCATTTTCATACAGGTCTTCACTATGGCACTGCTTCACCATGGATGACCATTTGTCGGGGTTGAAATCGCATGACCATTTTAATCTTCTAAGAGTACGTATAATGTCAAAAGCATGATTTTATTATTTTTTATATTAATAAATTTTATCCCATGCAGGGATCATAATGAATTACTTATTTTGTATATTATTGCACATTTTTATAACTTTGCAGTGTCATTATCCTTTGTTCGTGTGTGGGTGTGTGAAACATGAATTCCCTCAAGGCCTAGGACATTCCATATCTAAATTATCTACATTTTTACATTGGATCATGTCAAAGGAGGTTCATGTGGCAATCATTCCACGATGGCATCAAGAGATAGTTGAGATTGTTTGTATGTTTGAGAAGGAACTACCGACGAGTTTCATGGACTTACAGGTTCATCTTCTAATCCACCTAGTAGATGAGGTTGAATTAGTTGGGATGGTTTCTTATCGTTGGATGTTCTTCTTAGAGAGGTACATGAAGAAATTGAAAGGTTTTGTTCGATAAAGGGAAAAACCCGAGGGGTCTATGGCAGAGGGGTACCTATCGTATGAGTCTTTCTATTATTCCAGTGAGTACATCAAGCAGATTGACAACAGACTAGGTGCACTGATTTGGGACGATGAAAGGGATGAAGACAAAAGAGAAGGGGAGTTACTCCAAACGAATGGAAAAAGGCACTTGATAAAGAGTAAGCAAATTATAATTTTTCAAATTTACACAAAGTAAATATTCATGTTGAATTTAGATATAATGTATATTTTGATCTCTATGTACTATATAATGTCGGTTTGATTTCATTAGCAAATGCATAAATTGAAGCAATCAATAAATTCGTTCTTTACAATTCCGAAGCGACACAACCGTGGGTCGCATTGTACGAACAAAAGAGGATGAAATGGGATAGTGACAGGAAAGAATTCAGACCATTGAATGGTAGAAGTGTGCCTTATCCTGATCATTTAAAAGAAAATATGCCAAAAATACACCCCAACAGTTGGGTTGTTGACCAAGTCATAGAGAAATACAATGCAACCGATCGTTACCTGCGTATTGAAGAGGATGCGCTAAATGTAGGGACTGGGTGCACCAACTCGGTAATAATCTATTTAATTTATATGTATATTTGAAACTTAATAATGCACCTTTCAAATTTAATTACATATATATTTCATATTTTAATTGTTCGGGTTATTATAAGACAGATGACACTATGATTTCTTAACTTTTTTATATGTGCATTTGTTCCCATATATGTGGGCATATGGACACCATTTTCGCACAGAAAATGCCAATGATGGACACATGACACAAGACTGTGGAATGAAAGTCTAAGTCAATCAATCTAGTCGATCTAGCCACCATGATCAAAACCCAGTTCGAGGGAGGTTAGGTTACATCGGAAATATACAAGAGATCATTGAAGTGGATTTCTCTTCTTTCCAATGTGTTAATTTTAGGTGCAAGTGGTGGGACACCTTTGATCGGAATATTGTAAAGGAAGTTCGTGATAGTAGGCTGATATGTATCAACTCTAGAAAGATGTGGGATAAAGATAAGGAGCCCTATTTTTTCCCCAAACACTACAACCAGGTGTTTTTTTACCCATATGTGTTGGATAGGAATTGGTGGTTCGTATTGAGACATGACCCTAGATCAAAACATATTTTTGAGAACAATAGTGTTATCATGCCATGCGAGCTAGAAGATAATGAGGGTGATCGTGAGAACCGAGAGTGATATGGTACATGTGTTATTTCATCAATATTTATACGTTTAATGTGGGTTTTTATAAAGAAGAGGACTTAATTACCTTATAACTTACAAGACTCTTTTTTCTGAAACATTATAATATGTATTTTGAATTAATTGGTAATTTGCATTGTGTTAATGTTAAAATCAATATTTCACTTGATCATTTGCAATTATGTTGATCTCAAAAGCAATGACATATTGTATAAAGTTCTTTTTTTTTTGTATGTAAGATCATAATAAAATAATGATAATTCTAAAGTACATGAATTTATTTTCATTATTTTCTAAACTTTATTATGTTACAAAAATTCATATTATTCTAGATTTATTATTTTACAATTATTTACAAATTTACAAATTTTAATAAAATCATTTTACATTAATACAATTAAAATTTTAACATTAATACAATTAAAATTTTACAAATATTTTACAAACAATTACAATTACAATTAAAATTTTACAATTACAATCATTTTACAGTAATACAATTAAAATTTTACAAATATTTTACATACAATTAGAATTACAATTACAATTACAGTTTTACAATTTCACGTACAATTACAATTACAATTTTAGAATTTTACATACAATTACAATTACAATTTTAGAATTTTACATAAAATTTCCAATTTTACAATTTTACATATATAGCATTACAATTACAATTTTAGAATTTTACATACAATTATAATTTTAGAATTATAATCTTTTCACATTAATACAATTAAAATTTTACAAATATTTTACATACAATTACAATTACAATTACAATTTTACAATTTCACATACAATGAAAATTAAAATTACACTTACAATATTTACAATCATAATTTTAGAATTTTACATACAATTACAATTTTATAATTACAATCATTTCACATTAATACAATTAAAATTTTACAAATATTTTACCTACAATTACAATTTTACAATTTCACATACAATTACAATTAAAATTATAATTATAATTATAATTACAATTTTAGAATTTTACATACAATTAGAATTACAATTACACTTTTACAATTTTACATATATACAATTACAATTAGAATTAAAATTACAATCATTTCACAATAAATTAAAATTTTACAAATATTTTACATACAATTACAATTACAATTTTAGAATTTTACATACAATTAGAATTACAATTACAATTTACAATTATACATATATACAATTACAATTAAAATTACAATTATAATCATTTCACAATAAATTAAATATTACAATTACAATTAAAATTTTACAAATATTTTACATACAATCACAAATTTATAATTTTACATACAATTAAAATTAAAATTTCAATTACAATCATGACATAATATTTAATAAATATCATGATTTAATATTAAATTAAATAAACATCACGATCATGATAACCATCGTACAAACATCATATTTGACTAAAAAACACATTCAAATTTGCTAACATCATCTAATCATCGTGATCATGATCACTTAACAAAACACAATTAGCATTGTATATCATCATCACAACACAAACATAAAATACATGGACCATACATATATATATATATATATATAATGTCAAAAATATACAACTGTAATATAAATGTCAAATATCAATTGGTGGTACATCATCAACAATAGTACTAGTCGAGGCCTGCACAGTCAATGGTGCAACCTCGACAAGCTTAGATAGATGTTGATCATCACGTACATGTTGATATCGTGGTGCCTCATGCTAATCAGGATCAACTGTCGGCTGCTCATGATGACTCGACATGGATGGTCCAGCCTGCTCATGATCATGAGTACTACTGGATGCTACAAGCTGCTAATCATGATGACTCAACGTGGATGGTATAGCCTGCTCAAGACCATGAATGCTGAATGCTGCAGGCTGAGAAGGATGAATCGATGTGGATGGTCCAACCTTCTCTCCATCATGACTGTTGGTCGATGCTACAGGATGCTCATCTGCGGCATGAGGTGAACGATGATCACTCCCCTAATCGTGATCATCATATGATGTTTCATTGCTCGACTGTCGACGTATTGCGTCTCGACCACGCCTACGTCAAAGGGCCCTCCTCAACCGCGTAACTAAGCTGGTAGATCCTACGACCTGTCGCATCAGGGTGAAAATGTCATGCAACATGCCTCTCCACATATGTACCAACCTAGCATCGGCCTATATCTCACTCATAGTGGTGGGCCTGACTCCCACCTCCACAAACAATGCATAGAGTTGGTCGCCCAACTCCATCCTCGATTTAGTGTCAGGCCTATGCCTAGAAAAAGGTGATACCAGCGCACCATGAGGACCAGGTTTGTCTACACCAGCCTTATCCTCAACATTTTCCCTATCCTGATCATCATCAGGATCTACACCTAGATCATTTGGTGGTGGTGGCATCTCATCGCTATCAAATGACCCAATGTTTGCAAAATATATTTAAGTACACAACAATAATTAGACAATTTCATTAAACAATTTAATAAAAACAAGTTAAAGAACATGTTAGAATAAATTTAAATAAAACAGTAATATTACCTCTATCATCTGACGGCTCATAATCTGTGAAGAGGATGTTGGCACACCCTCGCCAATCCAAACCAACATATGGAAAGGGGACCAGAACGAAGGGATGCTCATCAACACTAGCTAGCAAATCCAGTGCATCATGTGATATCCTCGCGGAAAACTATGACTCGCCCCTCTTGGGCATCATCTGTCCCCACATCTGCATCCGTACATGCAACATCGACCTACAAGGATGTCGAACAAAAGTAGGCTTCATCTCTGGAAACCTCTCAAAAAATAAACAAAATATCTTTGAAGCAAAAGGGAAGTTCACCCTCCCTTGTGCTTGAGCACGACATCTATCTAAAGTTGTACAGAACTGTCGCAAAAAAAATGGCAGACCACCTCACAATTCGTGGCTCCTGAAATAAAGAATCAACATAAAATAGAGGCAGGAAGAAAATGTGTTTCTCGTCGTTGTTATGGTGTGCAATAGTAGTGAGAGGCACCTCACCTCCTCTCCACCAAATGAAGCAATATGTATCTGAACTCCAGAGACCTAAAAATTTGAAGGAGACAGTATATTTGCGCTAATGTATCTCTGGGAGTACATCAACTGACTCCCTACTGCATAGCCAATGGGGACCTCTGGGAATGAGGGAAAATACACCCCTCTCCTCAATAGGCGAGTAATGAAATAGATTCCCTCCTCAGTGGGCGCATACCACTGGTTAGGACCAACCCAAAAAGCCTATAGGTGGGCATTCCACTTGCGGATAAGATGTCACAAAAACACACCATGGCCCTTTAGGGATGTAGCCTCCTCATAGAACTTGAGGAGGCCTAGCTCCCTTAGGAGTTCCTGGGTGGTTTTTGTAATAGGGAGAAGGTACGTATCTCTCTCCCTCTCTCATGCCCCCCACAAGCAAACCATGTTATACTGGTCCGCCTATTGTTGTTGTTGTTCCCTCTCTTCTCTCCTTTGATGTCGTTGAATGATTGACAAATTAAATACATTTTTTTTAATAAATGAGACATGTATTTAGGAATATACATTTATAATTTTTTTTGAAAAAACAAAAAAAACAAACAGTCGAAAAAACATGCATGCACCGGTAACGGTGCATATTTTTTTGTCGCGCACCAGAGGCAGTGCACTTGAAAAATTTTCAGCGCACCGCCCTCCCAGCATTGTTACAAGGTCAATGGTGCGGTGGTATAATAGACTGCACCGTTGAATATGTACCAGTGTCGGGAGGGCAGTGCGCTAACCAAACTATATGCCCCGGGGCATGAAGTTTAGGAAGCGCAACGCCCTCCTGACATCACTACATAGTCAACAGTGCAGTCATTTACATGACTGCACCGTTGATTATGTCAAGTTCGGGGTGGGGGCAGTGTGCTGACAAAATTACCCACCCCAGGGCGGATATTTCCGTCAACGCATCACATTCTCACAATTTGACATGGTCAACAATGCGGCTGGGTAACCGACCACACTGCACTTTTTTTAATTTTAAAAAATTATGGTGTGTCTTTTTGGTACCGCCCCGGAACTAGTGTGGATATCGTTAGCACTGGTCGCAGTGCAACCTGTAAATTTATAGGAAGCACCATGGTGCAAGCCGAATGGCTCGAGCACACCACGCGGGAATTTTTTTTTTTAATAAGGTGAATTTTAAGCTATTTTAGAAAACTAATCCGCTAAAAGGTTTAATTACGGAAAAACAAGTAAAATACCTTTACATTTGGCTATCGAGGAGGCATACTGGATGTAGAATTTTCAAAACTAAATTTGCCCATCGTTTTGCAAAATTCGAAATGGAGATGGTGGGCAATGGACAACAGCAGTGCGTGCAATGGGAGCACCGACGGCAGGGCGCCTCACACAAGGTAAACTTGCACCGGTGCTTGAGAGCTCTAGAGAACTGAAAAGTGAAAAATGCGGATTTTTGGCTGTAATTTTTTTTTAACCCTATTCCAGTGCGCGGGTTTTATAGGTGCACCAGTGCGGTTTCTTAAAACCGCACCGGGTTGTTTCAGTTTTGGCGCAGGGTTTTAGGACGCACCAATGCAGAATCTTTGTAAAGCACCAGTGCGCTACAGTAATGAGACGCACCGGGCAGTTTTGTACCGAGCGCATGGTGTCTCGGTGTGCCAATGTTTTCTGTGCATCAGTACTTTCTCTAGTTAAACGCACTAGAAGAAAAACATCCGAAAAAACCTCCACCTGCCAACCTCCTCTAGTAACCTCCGCTACAAATGGATGTCTGCGCTATTTTTATAAGGGATTCCTCAAAAAAATCCGTTAGAGAGTATTTTCCTTGTAGTGATACATGTCAATTCCTCAAATTTTAGGGATTTCTCCCTTGTTTTAATACCTGTAATAAACATCTGGTAATCCTATGACATTCCATTTAAAGTGATTGTTACAAGATCAGTAGCGGGTCACGATTCTCCTATATCTCCTAGCTTATATTTCAATTCTTTAATTCTGGAAATAAAGGTACTAACAAATTCATTCTCTTCCATTTTAATGTACAAAAGCTTACTATTCAGAAACAGGACTCGATTTGTATTCCTAATTTCATATAACTCCTTTAATGCATTACAGGTCGCATTAGAGGTATCAAAATCACAATGTAAGGAATTACATTCTCTTCCATATACATTCTTAATAGCACCTTTTATTTATTCTCCCACTTCTCCCAGTCCTAAATTGATGCAATTTTAGAGCCTGCAATAGGTTTCTCTTCTTCTCCCTTCATGATGGTCAAAGCGCCATACCCTTCCAACAATTTTTGCAGCTTGAATTTCTAGTTGACTTAGTTCATGTCATCCAGTTTTTTAGCTTCGTCCAAGTATGTCTCTACCAAGGTATTCGCCATTACCAAATGTTAGGTCCCTATATTACTAGTTTAGCCCCTTATTGTTATTAGTGTAGCCCCCTTATTGTTATTATTGTACCCGTGTAACCCCAATATGTTATTATTGTTCCTTTACATTGTTATTGTTAGGTCCGCTAGGATTACATTGTGGCCCACTAGGATTACATTGTGGCCCCATGGACTCCTATATATAAAAAGGAGGTTTTGTCATTTGTATCATCCAAGAATTGTTCATTCATGTAATGTATTGGAGGTTGCCCCCTCGAAGTGGCTTATTTCTAAGGCATTGATATCTCTTTTCTTCTATTTTTGGAGCCGGTTTCACAACATTTGGTATCAGAGCTTTGGATTCTAGGGTTTTGCTGCTCCAAACAAGTCATCGTGGAATTTTTGCTATAACTTTTTTTTCTACGAAGGTTCATAAGCTGAAATTTTTAGGGTGTGAAGAAGAAATCCTGAGGAACATCTTCAAGAAATTTCAGAGCTTCATTCGCAATATTTTCGGAGATATGATCTATGGAAGGTAGGGCTTTTTGCAGGCTCCTGAATTTCACTTAAAAATTTCATCGCGACATTTGCGCTATAACTTTTTTTCTATGAAGGTTCAGAAGCTGAAAATTTTAGAGCACGAAGCCGAGATCCTAAGGAACAGTGGCGCAAAATTTCAGAGCTTGGTTTGCAATATTTTCGGAGATATGATCTGTGGAAGTTAGGTCTTGTTCAGGGTCCCTAATTTCATCTCAAAGAGGTGATCATGGGAAAATATTCATAACTCTCTCTCTAAGCATCGAATTGGAATTCCGTAAAAATTGACTGGAAGTACGCGGACTTTGGTTTCCTGTGTATAAATTTCAGAGCCAAAGGAGAAAACAGTGACATGTGGCAAGTCGTACAAGTTCGCTCTACTGAACCAGTCCATAATTAGGTCATTGTGGGACATTGGACATAACTTTGCCTTGAAGAATTCAAATCAAGTAAGACCTGTGGCATTTGAAAGAAGCTTCAGAGGAATACTACAGGGCCAAATTTTAGATATTGAGGATCTAAAATTATAGATATAATTCAATTTCAATATAGAGCTCTGCAAAATCAAGTAAAAGGTGTGTATTTTTTTTCCCGAATTGCGTAAGTCTTGTTTGAAGAATCAAGTTGAATTGATTCCAAGGGCATAATGTAGAATAGATATCAGTACTGGTTTCTAAAATGGCCCCTAAAAATAATTTAACACCCATTAAGCCTTTATAAGGCTCTACTATGACTCATAAAGACAAAGAATGGCAACATGACATATCAAAATTACAAGAGCAAGTGAAAAAAATTTCGCTCTCATAAAGAGCAACAAAAAATGACATGGAAGTTTTGAAGAAAGGTGTGGAAACTAAGATGGATGGTTTGAAGAAAGTTGTGGAATCTAAGATAGATGGTATGGAAGCTAGCATGGAATCTAATATGGATGACATGGAAGCTAAGATCGATGAAAAAATGGAAAACATGAAGAATGATCTAAAAGCAGACATGGAAGGTTTGACAAAGTTGATACAATAAATGTTTCCTAATGGTGAAAATATAGTAGAGGAAACTCATGATGAGAACAAAATAAATGTTAATCGTGATTTCATAAACTCTAATGTTGGTGGGAATAACCACCATATTCTAAAAATGGATATGAGGAATTTTTATGGAAAGGATCCTGTAACATGGATACTACAGATGGAGCAATCTTTTGATCTCCATAATGTGAAAAACACAAAAAAGGTACGCATTGGCATGAATTACCACTCCTCAAACTCTCAAGATAGAAGGACATATCAAGAAGAAAAAGGTAATAGTGCTGATTGATTCAGGTAGTAGCCATAATTTTATTCATTGTAAGGTAGCCAAGGAATTGAATTGTTTCCTATACCCAGCACCAGAATGTCAAGTGATGGTTGCAAATGGAGGAATTATAAATTGATATGGAAAATGCCATAATATCAAGATAACCATGGGGGAATATGTATTTAATATTCCAATGCTTTCCATTCCTATGGGAGGTGCTGATGTTGTACTAGGAGTACAATGGTTACAATATTTGGGGACGGTAGCTTTTAATTTTCAAGAAATTTTCTTGAAATTTTTTTCAGAAGGAAAGGAAGTCGAATTACAAGGTATTTCAGGGAAGCCAAGAAATATAATAAGCTCTAATGTCATGAAAAATCTTCTAAATAAAGAACAATGAGGCATAATTGCACAATTATGCTCACTAGAAGTTCCAACATCAAAATCATATATTTCTGCAGATCTCCAAAAAGTCTTGGACAATCATTCCAAGGTGTTTGAAACTCCCAAAGGACTCCCACCTATTCATGATCATGATCATGTTATTCATTTGATTCCAGGAAGTGTTCCTCCAAACATCAGGCCTTATAGATATCTTTATGTCCAAAAGAGCGAAATTGAATGTATGATTGCAGAAATGTTAGAGGCGGGTATAATTCAACCTAGTCAAAGTTCTTTCTCTGCTCCTGTAGTATTGGTACACAAGAAGGATGGATCATGGTGTATGTGTCCGGATTATAGGGAGCTTAATAAGCTCACCATTAAAGATAAATTTTCCATTCCTGTGATTGATGAATTATTGGATGAATTACATGGAGCAATTTATTTTACCAAGTTGGATCTTCGTTCAGGATATCATCAAATTAGAATGAAGACTGAAGATATTCCAAAAACAGCATTTCGAACTCATGAGGGTAATTATGAATTTTTGGTCATGCCTTTTGGCCTTACCAATGCACCTTCTACATTTCAAGGGTTGATGAATTCCATTTTCAAACACTTCCTTAGAAAATTTGTGCTAGTATTTTTTGATGATATACTAATCTACAACAGGTCTTGGAAGGATCATGTTCAACATGTTGACAGGGTGCTCAAACTATTGCAGGAGAAACAATTATATGAAAAATCATCCAAATGTTTCTTTGGAGTACAAGAGGTGGAATATTTGGGTCATATTGTATCTCACAAGGGTGTTAAGGTAGACCCTAACAAAATTAAAGCTATTAAGGAATGGAAAATCCCCACAACCATAAAGCAGTTGCGAGGATTTCTCGGGTTAACAGGGTATTATCGCAAGTTTGTTAAGAATTATGGGAGAATAGCAGCACCTCTAACAACATTATTGAAGAAAGATGCATTTTCATGGACTCCTGAAGCAACTAAGGGCTTTGAACATCTTAAAGAGGCAATGTGCCTAGCACCGGTCTTAGCTACGCCAGACTTCACAAAAACCTTTATTGTGGAATGTGATGCCTCAGGAAATGGAATTGGTGCAGTTTTAATGCAGGAAGGAAGACCCATTGCTTTTGAAAGTCGTCCAATCAAAGGAAAGTATTTACAGATACCTATTTATGAGAAGGAAATGTTAGCAATACTGCATGCACTAAAGAAATGGTGAACTTACCTAATGGGAAGACACTTCAAGGTAAAAACTGATCATGATAGTCTTAAACACTTTTTGGAACAAAGACTATCTTCAGAAGAGCAGCGAAAATGGGTCACAAAGATGTTGGGTTATGACTTTGAAATAATATACAAAAAAGGGAAGCTAAATGTTGTTGCAGATGCACTCTCAAGAAAAAATGAAGAGGTGGAAGCATTGCTTTGTGCCATTTCTATTATCCAACCAGATTGGATAACCGAAGCAAGGGATGAATGGAAGAGGGATGAAGAAGTGTGGACACTCATTCAAAAGTTGCAGCAAGATCCTAGTACATCTGATACATTTAGTTGGAAAAATGATTCCTTATGGTACAAAGATCGATTATATCTTTGTAAGAATTCCCAACTAAAACAAAAGATTCTTCTGGAATTGCACACTTCTCCTTTAGGAGGACACTCAGGATTTTTAAAAACTTACCACAGGGTGAAGAAAGATTCTTTTTGGGATGGCCTTAAATCTGATATTCAAAAGTTTGTGGCGGAATGTTTGGTTTGCCAGCAGAATAAAGTGGAGACAATTAAGACCCCGGGACTTGTACAACCTTTATCCATTCCAAGTCAGCGTTGGGAGGAGATTTCAATGGATTTTATCACAGGTTTACCTAAGTCTGAAGGAAAGAATGTCATCATGGTGGTAGTTGATAGACTTACCAAGTATGCACACTTTTGAGCATTATCTCATCCATTTAAAGCAAGTACAGTTGCTACTACATTTATGGATAGAATTCAAAAGCTACATGGAAGCCCAAGGGTTATTGTGAGCGACAGAGATCCCATTTTTACTGGAAATTTTTGGACGGAGTTATTTTCTTGTTTGGGTGCTCAATTAGCTCATAGCTCATCTTATCATCCTCAATCTGATGGTCAAACTGAGATCGTAAATAAATGTTTGGAAGGATATCTTCGTTGTTTTGTATCTGATAAACAAACACAATGGGTCAAGTGGTTACCTCTTGCTGAATGGTGGTATAACACTTCCTTCCATATTGCAGCAAAAGTGACCCCATTTATGGCACTTTATGGATATCATCCACCATCCATCACATCATCTTTAAGAGAAAATTCTAAGGTTCAAGCAGTGGAAGATCACATTGAGCATCAACAAGAAGTTCTCCAACTCTTAAAGGATAGCCTAAATTTGGCACAAAATCGAATGAAACAACAAGCAGATCAACATCATAGCGAGAGGAGTTTTGATGTAGGAGACTGGGTATTTTTACGGCTACAACCATACAAAAAAATGTCCCTCAAGCAAGCTAAGAAGGATAATAAATTATCACCAAAGTACTATGGTCCTTACAAGGTGATGCAAAATATTGGTACTATGGCATACAAATTGGAGCTTCCTGCTTCTTCGCGAGTGCATCCAATTTTCCATGTTTCATGCTTAAAGAAGGTTATAGGTGAAATCTTCCAGTTCAAACAATATTTCCAGAACTTGACGAGGAAGGAAAAATCATATTGGAACCTGAAGCGGTCACAGAAACAAGAACTCGACAGTTATAAAATCGATCAATTTCAAAGTATCTCATCAAGTGGAAGAACTTACCCATTGAAGAGTCTACATGGGAGGATGAGAATTTTATACAGAAGCACCCAAATCTACTCAAGCGTTGAGGACAACACTTTTTTGAAGGAAAGGGGCATGTTAGGTCCCTATATTACTCGTTTATCCCCCTATTGCTATTAGTGTAGCCCACTTATCGTTATTATTGTACCCCTGTAACCCCAATATTGTTATTATTGTGCCCTTACATTGTTATTGTTAGGTCGGCTAGGCTTACATTGTGGCACACTAGGATTACAATGTGGCCCCATGGACTCCTATATATAAAAAGGAGGTTTTTTCATTTGTATCATCCAAGAATTGTTCATTCATGTAATGTATTGGAGGTTGCCCCCTCGAAGTGGCTTATTTCTAAGGCATTGATATCTCTTTTCTTCTATTTTTGGAGCTGGTTTCACAACACCGAATGTGTATTAAGGGAACCTCCAGTTGCTCCAAATAATTTAAATTATGAATGGGTGCTCCTTTTTAAATAAAAATATCAAATCCCCTTTTTTAATTAATTCCAGATAGGCACTTTCCCATTTTTTTTAATAAAAAATAAATAAAACCAGCCCCTTCACATGGGTGCTCAAAGCAAAACCAAAGACCCTTTTTTTTTTAAATGCAGGCTTAAAGTATGAATTGGATAAATTTTCAAAGGTTGCTTCTTTTTTTTAAAAATACAGTCTTCAAATTATAAGTCTTCACGTGTTGATGGATGTTATCTGGTGGGCGCTACTTCACGTGCTCTTGTTTTCAAAAAAATTATATATATATATATATATATATATATATATATATATATATACTTCCTCGACCTCTTTTCTCCTTTGACCCATGCCACCGCATTCTTCGATAGGGTTGGGCAACATTGCAATTCCAAAAATTGGAAACGTTGTTTTTCAAGAGCCACCTATAAATTACAGCTTTATTCGAGCTGTTGCACCCAATTCTGGGGAGCTAGAGACTTGATTCATTGCCTGAACTATCTCTCATATACCACATTTGAGACGACGAAATGACTACTGGTAGAAAAATTCGACGGAACCAACTATTATTTCTCTATAACCCATGTTGTGGGCATGTCGATTAAGCAATCCATCATCGATCAAGCAATCCACCGATTTCTATCCCACATATAGTCACTGTGGGTGGGTCGATCAAGAAATCCACCGATTTCCATCTGACATACACTTGGGGCATACAATTTTGTAGCACGGGATAACCCTCGGCATAAACCGAGACAACAATGAAGGCCTAATGGACCTTCACTCATTGCTTCTTCACAATTCCTCACAACACGTTTCTTCCTCATGTTGCCTCCTCACGTTGTTTCCTCACGTCGCGGGTTCAATAACACAACGGTTATGCCACATTACAGAGTCAGCTCCTTCCTATTCTCTGATACCACCCTCACACTCATAGGCCTCTAAGATCTTTGGTCACCCACTGATACTAACTATAAAAATACAAAGACAAAATCAAATGAGAGAAACTTTCTGCCTTAGGTGAGGAGACCCTGATGTTGCTCACGGTGTTGGCTCAATTCATTGAATTCACAAATCAATCAATATAATTTTATATAGTGGTGTTTAGTTAGGGAGATGAAACAACCTACTAGAAAATAGGAACTACTTCTTGTTATAAACACAATCCTAAATATTAGGGTTTTTATATTATTTCTAAGTTAATGAACAGGTGCTAATAACACATGCACATTTTAATATGTACACATGCTAATTTTACATGAATATATTTTAGTAATTTTTATATAACTTTCTAGCCTAACATCCATATTTGGAGTTCTTTAGATTGTTGGAAAGGTCTTAAGGGATCTACAAGAATATTTTATGATCATTTTATGCTTATGCATAGATAATTTATTATTTTCAAAATAATATAAAATTAATGTTTGGGCCATGATCAATACCTCTAACCATTAGATAGTTCCTTTGGTGGGGATATTTGGCCTCCTATGTTAATATGGGTACTCATAGGAGGTTTCACACATGAGGGATAGGTTTCCAGGATTAATCGTCATAAAGGGAGGAAAACGTGAGAATTAGGCTTTAAATGAAGCTTCTTAGGGTCCTATAAATAGGATATATATCTTCTAAGTGGAATGCAGTTGCTCCAAGAGTTCCTTAGATAATAGGGATTGGTCTCAAGGCCTTGTTAAATAGGAATCAAAGGAAAATAAGTCCCCTAGGTTGTAAATGAAGCTTCTAGGAACTAAGTACCATGAAAAAGGTGAAAAACTAAAAAACATACTCTATATGGGAGATATTTGTCCTTAATATGGGATATGGGCACCAATATGAGGTTTGATGGATTGGGGAAACTTTTGAGGCCATGTTTGGGGAAGGAATTGAGGGATTTAGGCCTTAAATTAAGATTCTTGATTTAATGGGAAATGATTAATGACTTGTACCACAATATAAACCCTTTAAAGTGGATTTTTGGCATATGAGTGAGATATGCATGTGATCATGAGTTTTTGTGTAATATGGTATTAAACAGGTATCCTTGAGAAATTTTCTAGTTCTTTGGTAACACTTGGAGTTGCCTCTTAATATTCTTCACTTAGTAATTTTTACCTAATGTAGGATCCATGACCCTCAAAAATCCAATACCGCTTTGGTAATTAGTCATTTTTCACAAATATGGTTTGCAAGAAATTTTTTCCTTTGCTTTCAATCCTTTAAGACTTGAATACTTAGATTTTTCTTTTATTTATTCTTTTACTAATGCAAAATTGTGTATTTACTCAACAACATCACTTTATCCCTACATTACCATGTTCCACCCTTTCCAAACTTAGTTTATTTCTTGTTCGTTGGAGTCTTGTGGGAGAAAAAACTCTAATATAGCATTCCACATATCGCAATGCCGTGTCACTCAAATTACATCTACATTTTTGCAATATTTAAATTTCCCTCCACATCACTCAAATTGTACCTACAACATTTTTAATACTAAATTATTTTGATGATTATTTTCCCTCCACATTACTACTTCATATTTAGCCATTTTTTAGTGAATTTGAATGTAGGATATCTCCCTTAAATTCACCACATTACCTCCTACATCATACATTTTTGTAATAATTATTTTGACCTCTACAACATTCAATATGCACCTTTTCATACTTAGTCACTTTTTATGCGTAACCACTACTTTCCATAGCATTTAAAGTCTTACCGTGACTACATCCATCTCACATTTGGATTGATACCATTATTAATCTAACATGGTTTTCTTAAACGCTTTATTATAAACTAAAATACAAGTGGAAATTGACATTAATAAACTGAAAATCTATGCATATGATATTATGGCAATTTAGGGGTGAATTTAGTAATAATTACTACTTGTATCCTCATTGAATGGAATGTTACATTAACAAGATTGCCAGCTATTCATCAAAATTGTATAAGAAAATATGTCAAAAAAAAAAAGAGTCATATTGTGAAGATATAATCAACACTCTTGGACTAAGTATTTTGAGATTCAGTGATCTAAGCATATAAGTGGCTTTTAGGACATAAACTATAGGAAAAGGGCTCAAATAAGGTTTGAACTTCAGGAACACACAAGTTGATTGTATGCTTGAAGTTTTTTACTTCAAAGAACTCATTTCTTGGTGTGATGATAAATTTAACAATAAGTAGAAGATAATTCAACTTGAAGAGAGTGGTAAAACATTAGGTCCTCTTATGCTAAGTGTTGTTAGAAAAAAATTGTGGCTTCAAACCCCCAACAAAAATTTCATTATTTCTAAGCAAATGCCTTCTTGGATTCCCAAGGTGGAGGAGATGTCCTCCTAAAGAAATTTCATAAAGATCTGTTGAAAGAGTCGAGAAGTTATGCTTAAATTGATGTATGCTCACTCACATATTCGTTTAAAGAGTTTGCATGGCTATTCACAAATATTGTCAAGCAAGTTTCTACTATTTTTGTTTCAAATTACATCCTCTATATTATATATGACTCTGTTAATGAAAATGTTTTCTTTTATGCGATCCACATAATTTCAAATGAGATCTCTTTTAAGTTGGGGAATTTCCAAAAAACAAAGAGGTTTTATATGAATTATTATATAAATATATGTTATAGTATATTGTCATGTATTTAAATACTTACCTTGGTCAAGAAATATTGACTTCAACAAGGTGTTGGATTTCACAATTATACCAAGAGGGGGGTGAATTAGTATAATGACAATTTTTACTTATTTAATTCCATTCAAACATCATAAAGCATCAATCTCATAAACTAAACAAGTAACAAAAGATATATGTGAAAACCCTTATGGGAGAAAACCACAAAACTTCTTTATATGAAATATCTTGTAGGCACCAACCTAAAGTGGACACAAATCCTATCTATTTATTTGTAGGAACCAACCTACAGGAGACACCAATCCCCTATATTTATTTGTAGGAACCAACCTCTAGGAGACACCAATATCCTTTTTTTCTTTGTAGGCACCGACCTAAAGGAGCCACCAATCCCCTATATTTCTTTGTAGGCACCAAACTGCAGAATACACCAATCCCCTCTACTTCTTTGTAAGCACCAAGCTAGAGGAGACACCAATCCTCGTTGATATAAATATTCATAGGAACCAACCTACTTCATTAAGTTTTCTTACCTCTTCACAATATATGTTAGTTGTTTATTCTTCCTTAAACAAGTCGACATGTTTCTTCTTCTTTCACCAAGTTTACTCCTCCCAAAACTTGTTGATTTTGGCTTCTTCCCAAGAACGAATTTTCACATCATGCCACATATAAATTTTCCAAATATAGTTCTGAAATTTCTACCATAGGTACCTGGATATCTCTTCTTTATCTCATCCAAATTTCACATTTCAAAACATCTCAAAAATAAAATTATAGAAAAAATGACAAGCTAGCATAATATTTGGAGCATGTTTCATGAGCATTCATGAGCACTAACTTCCTCAAATCATATCTCCAAAAATGTAGTGATATAAGGCTGGTAATTTAAACCACTGGTAGATAAAAACATTCTATCTATACCATCCAATTTTCACTATATGAAAAATTTCAGAACAAAAGTTATATGAAAAATGCCCAGCTGGCCCGTTTGAAGAAGATTTCGAGAGCATTCAGAAATCCTAACTTCCTTAGACCATATCTCTGAAATTATAGTGAACCAATTTTTAAAATTTGAACCACAAATACACGAAGATATTTTGTTTTTATCCTTCAAGTTTCATGTTTTAAAACATCTGATAAGGAAATTTATAATGAAAATTCCAAGCTAACATGTTTTAATAATATTTCAAGAGAATTCAAGAAATCTAACTTCCTTAGACCATATCTCCAAAATTCTAGTGAATCAAGGTCTGAAATTTGAATCATGGGCACATGAATATATTCTATTTTTATCCTAAAATTTTCACATTCCAAAACATCCCAAAATAAAATTTATAGAAAAAAATTCCCAAATGACTCATTCACCCCATCAATCATATTTTTGCTTCCACCTTTAGACTCCAAGAATCACCCCAAAAGTTATTCTTCAACTTCTCTTACAACCTCAAATATGTTATTCAATGGTTAGTATCAAAATAAACTCATATTACCTTTATTATGATGGTGTTTTTACATTCACTTATGGTTCTAAATTGTCAAATTGTTTGGGTCGGCCTACTTGCACTTTGGTTAGGATATCTTAACGAAATCTTTCATATCTCCCCATTCCTATGGAATTAGAGGGAGTTCCATGTACCATTGTAAGGGTATAGAAACATCATTTCCAACCATATATAATATGCTCCCATTTGAGCTAGATAATTAGAGTAAAAAATGTATTCAAAGAGAGTGTGTCCAAATGGGGTGTCAAAATTCCAAAAACAATATTTCCAACAATATTCATTTTCCAATCTTTATCTTGGACATAAGTAGGCTCACCTCTCTTTGACATCAATGAAAACAACATGTTAAACACAAGGATCCAATGTAGTTCTTATATCCAACATTATGGAGGCACAAGGCCCCTTTTAATTTCTATGTAATCCAAAAGTCCTTCATTTTATAATTTAGAAGAATGATTAATGATTCTACTATAGACATATTTTTAAGAGAATTTTTCTCTTTTCTCGTTGGAAAAGGATTTTCAAATATCAACATCAATTCTATCATATTAGATTGTAAGTATTTTATATAAAATCTTCTATACTCCTTTAGTATGGCTATGAAAATTTCTTTGTAGTAGAATTATGTGCACAACATCGATTTTGGGCTCATTTTTTCAATGAGAAAAGGAAAATGTAGTTCATCCCTTTTCCCATAAGAATCGGAGATGTCAATGTCAAAATAATTTCTCATTTAGATGAAGTTGTTTCTTTTTTTAATTATTTTAAATGAGGGAAGTTCATGAATATAAAGGATTTTTTTTAGATGATCTATTCTTGACCCATGTGTTTTTTATTGGTTATGATTCATTTTTTAATAAATCACCATAATTGGATAAGGAATGAGAAGATAACAAAAACTCTAAAGAAAATATCCTTAAATATCACCAATTGTCTCAACAAGATGATATTAACAAGATAGTTAGCACTAATGATCAATACATGAAGAAATAACAAACTATTACCAACAATAATCCTAGCTCACCACATGTCTCACAAAGAAGTTCTTAATGGACCAGGGGAAAAACTTGTAAAAACCCCTTTTACATAACACCCCACATACGTAACCACAACTATGTACGTTATATATGTCTATTTCTATGTGGAAATAAACTAATGACTGGCCTAAAGGGAGGGACATATGAATACAAAGCTCTAATAGGAGACTTTTTTAGTACTTGTTACATGGCCATTGAGTGCATGTTTTGTGTTGGTTTGTTTCTCTATGGCATGTAATGAGCAGGCCTGTGCCAACCGCCCTTAATTTTCATGACTAGCCACTTAATGATGGATTGTCCTGTGCTAATAAGAATTGAATTCGGGATGGGCAACCTGAGTGGAGGATGACACTACAATTTCCCCTCTCCTCATGGAACGTGGAGAGAGATAAAGAGGTTTTGAACAAAAATTTCATGGGTGGTAAAGGAATACATGTGGATATTAGTGTCCAACCACCTATTCCACCTAGTCAGTTTCATCATTTTTCTTATTTACTATTTTTATCATTTTTTCGGGTCCTGAACTTCTGGAGCTGCTTTGAGGCCCCAAATGACATTTTTTGGGCATGATTCCTCCAGCAATTTCAAATAAATCTCGTCATCAGTTGTATTCCTTGGAGATATATTTAAAACAAGGTATCATACACATCAAACAGAGATAATATGACCAAGTCATGACCCTGGTAAGTTGGTTTCCCAACCAACCCCAACGGGCCAATAAAATCTTGGTGTTACATCTCCTTGGTTTAGGGTTTTCTTTTATTGTTCAATAATAAAATGCCCTTGAGCCTCATGTAACACAGTTTAGAGGCATGTAGCCGCCACATATCTTCTTATATATAAGCTACCATTGCCCAAGCTAGTTTATTTTCCATTATGTCTGTAAGCTTTTTTCAGTATTTGATATTAATGAAATGAAGTGTTATTCTTATTGCATCTCCAAGTTTATGTTTATTTTTGTATTTTATTGTGTTCCTTCATAACTCTAGATCAGTGGTATCGGAGCGGTTTGTTATTTCTCAATCTTTCTTTGCATGTCCCCAACGAGGTCGTGGTATAAGGAGTTAGGGCTCGATCTGGTTTGTAATATCCCAAAAGGGAGAATGCAGTAATACTTAAACACAATATAGGAACTGCAACTAAGTAAATAATAAATCTCAAGACAACATCAGAATTTACAGAGAAGTTGATCCATTTTATTATATAAGATAAGATTCAGTTACACAATGTACAAAATATGAGTACATTTAGCCGAAGAGATGACCTAAAATCACCCTGAAAACATGCCACAATAGGCACTGCATAACTGGAGAGATGCTGGAAGAAAATAATGCGTTGTCCCTTTAGCATAATATAAATATATAACTGTAGGCTGAAAAGTAAAATGCATATCTACGAAAATCTGGAGCTCTGATGATGCCAAGATTCAAGATCTAGCCAATGTGTTGGATTCCCAAGATAACCCAAAAAGGATTTTCCAGATCTACAACTTTGGAAAATCACCCTCCTAGGGTTTTATCCTTAATCTGCTAGGATTACAAATCTAAAGCTAGATATGACATATAGATGGCTGAAATATGTCACAAGATCCTATCTAAGCTTGAAGGGTTGATCCCTCCTTCAGATCTACAAGCTAGAATCTCTAGATCTATCTTCTCAATCCTCCAATGATGATCACAGCTACTGCAACACAACTGCTCATAAAAATTGCACTATAAGGGAAAGAGAGGCTCTATGCCTGCTGAAAAATGCTACAATAAACTCCAGGCTGATGGAAATACTGATGACAAGGTGAGGGGATGACCCCTCACAGGATTACTAGCTGAAATGCTAGCAACTTCCTTCCTCCTTTTGGATTTGCAAAATGGACAGCGTAATTCCTTAAGGGATTATTGTTGCTAGGAGGTCAATAAATTTTGGCTTGATGCCAGATCTGAAATGAAGCTCTGGGAATTATGATTTAAGCCCAAGGTGATAGGAATAAACCTTCACCAGTTCTCCAGTTGACATACTGAAGACAACCTCCACCTTCCAAACTGATCTTCAAAAATCTGCAATTTTTTAATATGAATGTTCTGCAGAAAGTAGGAAAATATAATTCAAAACAATGCCTGATGTAGAATTAAGTACAATCCTCTTCCAAGAGATCACTCAATGAAAGAGGAGGGATTCCTAACTAGGAACACCCTGTGCTAAACAGCACTTGCAATCTTTGCTATACAGCCCAAGAAAGCAATGGAATGTCACATGACAATTCCAAATCTAAATAGATCCTCAACATCAATAATCTCAAGCATGCCTTCATTCTTGTATTCCTCTTAATTATATAGTGTTTGAGCCTTCCCATGCCTTGGCCCTCATCTAAACTGTGTTTTTCATGTGGACAAGATCCTCCATGTTTGACTATGTTGTCTATCCAAGTCATCCATCATGTCTAGGTGCAATGTACACCCTCTTCATCATGTGTGCATTAATTTCACAACTTCCTCCATCATATCATCATGAATGCTCCATGATATTTTGTTTGATCTCTTCCAAGATCTTAGTTGACTGTGTCAACCTCTATGATCTATCTCATTAATGAGACATGATCTCCAATTCCATTCACATTAGTAGTTTCTCAACTACCTCATTATGTAGATCTAGGCTTAATTAATGCACATTCACACACAAAAGTGGATATTTATTCATATTGAGGATTATGGGTCCATCCACTCTTTTATTTAACTAATTCATTAAGAAAATCAAGAACTCTAATATTCCAAATATCAGGTGAAAATTTGGGAATATTACAGTCCTGCCCGAAAAAATGTTGCTTGTCCTCAAGAAAATGCAAAAGTGGATGCTACAACAAACATCCTCCCTCCAAATGGCATCCTCATGCGGAAGGCCTCCCCATCTGTCACAATGTGTCATTTATGTCCAGCTCCAAAGTTGCCTCTCTAGAATGTCTAGAATGGATTCTAACTGAAAAGTTAGATACCCATCCCCATCAATGAATCTCCAAGTGGCAACCATATGATGAACAAATTTCTCCTCTATACATGAGATACATAACATAAAGGGGTTCATTTCCAAAGTGGAAATTCCCAATTCATGAACTATCTCTCCAACCCATGATACATAGAGTAGATTACATACATCAATGCCCTCATCATTAGCCCTGTTGGTCATGTAGGAATCAAACATCACATCATCATAGTGAAAAATAAGAAGTAGAGACATATGGGAAAACAAGAGAATTGTCAAACCATATTCTCCTAATAACAACCAACGGAACAAAGCCTTTTGCTACCATGCTAGATCATCATGAAAACAACTAAGAGAGCCATACTCTCTCAAAAGAAGCCACCTCAATAAGGCATCTTTTTGCCCCATCGCATTATCATCATACCATGTACAATGACCATAATCACCCAATAGAAGCCAACACTGTAAGGCCTCCTGTTGCCATCCTCCAACAATATCATGCAATGTATGGAAAGAATTCAGCCCATACTCTCCCAATAGTAACCATAGCATGAAATAATGTTTGCTGCCTTCTTGCATTATCATGATGCAAGTCATGGAGCAGCAATAAAGTAATGGACATGTGACATGTCTCATCAACATAATACAAACAAACTCCCTTATGCCACATCATGTGAGAGTTATGCTTTCTCCCAACCCCAAGTACATACATGAACATGAGATACATCCCAAACAGAAATACATGTAAATACATGAGACATATCCCAAACAAGAGTAAATACGTGGACATAAGATGTAACATGTGATGTCCAAACTCTCTCCTCAACAACCATAGTAACCATGTCTTTTTCTTATGCATTCTACCATTGAGACATAAGGCATGAGACAAGAAAATATGAACCTTTGGGTAGTAACCATACTCACCCAAGAGGAAGCAGCACAACCATGCTTTTTACGGGCCTGTGTCATAGATCTGCAAGTGGTTTGGCAACCCTTTGCTCCATAATATCAACCATTCATCCCAATGTGGATGATGGATCTCATTCTGCAAATACTTGGTATCCTCCCATTGTAAGACACCAACCTCCTCAAACTGATGAAGAAATTTGCACTCCATGAAATGTTGAAGTGCACCTCCAATGAGGTCTCTTAATGAGACCTTCTTCTCATCCATGGCCTTCCAAAACCAATGAGGTTTTGGATCTGTTGCAGGTAGAATTCTCTCTTTGAGCTGTGAGATGCTCATTGAGAAAGTGTCATCAAGAAAGGAGAAAAGATTTCTCACCTCAAGATGTCTACCATTCATCATCTTATCCTCCATTTCTTCATGAGTGACGCTACCTTCAGAATGCTCCAAGAATAATGGGGCCTCTTCATTATCACTGCTACTAAGTGGCAGCGTTGTAGATCTGCAAGGTAAAACATATGGTGTCTCAAAGCAAGGTACAATATTGATCTTAGAACCAGTCATTGTACATAGGATCATGCTTATCCATTCTTCTGAGACTCTACACTTCAACTCAAAAGGTTGAATGTAGTCCATCCATGAAAAAATGGGATAGATTTTCATCTCCTCCTTGATCAAATCAAGGGTCCTCTGCGTTGTGATATGTTTCTACTTCAAATCAGCATTTTGTTCTAACCCTTGGTTATGCATTGATCCTGATGGCACGTTCCCATAAGTTTCAATAAGATCTACTGAAACAATAGGTGATGAAGGTGTATGCATACCTTGGATAAATTGATGTGTGGGAACCTCTTGACATAACACAAGAGTTCCTCCAATCGAGACAATGGTGTCTCCAACTATTGGTAAGAGAGATGGTTGCTCTTCTACTAATGTACCAGCACTAGAATCTTCCTCCTCTTCCTCATGCATCTCCTGAATCATGCATGGGACTCTATGTGTTAAGAGCTCAAGACTATCTTGCAAGGTTGCAAGTGTCTCTTCTCCAGATGTAAGTACTTCTGCAGCTGGTGGTGAATGTAGTGACTTCTTGTCCAAAGTGACAAGAATTACATCCTACTTTGTTTCCTTAGGAAATGTCTCTTTGTGGCCCATTTATGTCTTCTTCACATAAAACTTCTTCCTCAACTTGTGAAAGAAATCTAAATATTTAGTCACCTTGCATGCTCCATGTGACTAAACCACCAGTCCTTGCCTTCACCTAAGAGATGAAGTGCTGCAATTTGGACAGCCTCTTTTTCAGCCATAGGATGTAGCATGAAAAATGAATCTAAATATTCCCTCCAAGTCTTAACATTGCTTGAGGAAGACCCATCAAATGTAGTAAAATAGAATCTATTGTGCCTCTTCCTTCTATTGCTGCTATAGGATCTTCTTTCTTCTTTGAGTTCAAAGAATTCTTGAAGAGTCAGACTCTCTTTGAATGCTCTAGACTATTGTACTCTTCAAGATACAAACTGAGAGTCTCATGAGTCTCAAGTTCTCTTATTTCTTCATTTTATACCTGTCACCTCCTTCAAAGAAAGTGGGCATAGTAGATCTATGAGGAGATCTATGATTCTCCGGTCTTCTTTTCTGCTGATAGGAAGTGCTTGGACTTCCCTCTTCAAATCTTCTTCTTGGATCCTTCCTTTGCCTTTCCTTCTTCATTTGATAGACCTCCTTGGAGAGATATTGCATGGATCTAAAGAGAGGAGTGGAAAAATTATCCTCCTTCATGAGAGATCTCATCTATTTGTTTCTTCTTTTGATGCAAAAGATGAAGTGTCCACAAGCTGAGCCAAAGATCATGCTCTGATACCACTATAATATCCCAAAAGGGAGAATGCAGTAATAGTTAAACACAATATAATAACTGTAACTAAGTAAATAATAAATCTCAAGACAACATCAGAATTTATTATGTAGGAGAAGATTCAGTTACACAATGTACAAAATATGAGTATATTTAGCCAAAGAGATGGCCTATAATCACCCTGAAAACATGCCACAATAGGCTCTACGTAACTGGAGAGCTGCTAGAAGCAAATACTGCATTGTCCCTTCAGTAAAATATGAATATATGACTACAGACTGAAAAGGAAAATGTAGATCTACGGAAATCTGGAGCTCTAATGATGCCAAGATTCAAGATCTGGCCAATGTGTTGGATTCCCAAGATAACCCAGAAAGGATTTTCCATATCTACAAATTTGGAAAATCACCCTCCTAGGGTTTGATCCTTAATCTGTTGGGATTATAGATCTAAAGCTAGATCTGACATATAGATGGCTGAAATATGTCACAAGATCAGATCTAAGCTTGAAGGGATGATCCCTCCTTCATATCTACAAGCTAGAAGCTCTAGATCTAGCTTCTCAATCCTCTAATGATGATCACAGTTGCTTCAACACAACTGCTCATAAAAATTGTGTTATAAGGGAAAGAGAGGCTCTATGCCTACTGAAAATTTTGCAATAAACTCCAGGCTGACGGAAATACTGATGGAAAGGTCAGGGGATGATCCCTCACAGGATTACTAGCTGAAATGCTAGCAACTTCATTCCTCCTTTTGGATCTGCAAAATGGACAGTGTAATTCCTTAAGGGATTACTGCTGCTAGGAGGTCAATAAATTTTTTCCTGATGCCAGATCTGAAATGAAGCTCTGGGAATTCTGATCTTTAAGCCCAAGGTGATAGGAATAAACCTTCACCAATTCTCCAGCTAAAATACTGAAAACACCCTCCACCTTCCAAACTGATCTTCAAAAATCTGCAATTTTTGAATATTAATATTCTATAGAAAGTAGGAAAATATAATTGGCACCAATGCCTGATGTAGAATGAAGTGCAATCATCTTCCAAGAGATCACTCAATGAAAGAGGAGGGATTCCTGACTAGGAACACCCTGTGCTAAACAACACTTGTAATCTTTGCTAAACAACCTAAGAAAGCAATGGAATGCCACATGACAATTCTAGATCTAAACAAATCTTCAACATCAATAATATCAAGCATGACTTAATTCTTGTATTCATCTTCATTATATAGTGTTTGAGCCTTCCCATGCCTTGGCCCTCATCTAAAATGCGTTGTGCATGTGGACAAGATCCTCCATTTTTTATTGCGTTGTCTATCCAAGTCATCCATCATGTCTAGGTGCAATGTACACCCTCTCCATCATGTGTTCGTTAATTGCACAACTTCCTCTATCATCTCATTATTAATTCTCCATGATCTTCTATTTGATCTCTTCCAAGATCTTAGTTGACTATTTCAACCTCCATGATCTATCTCATTAATGAGACATGATCTCTAATTCCATTCACATTAGTAGTTGCTCATAGTACCTCATTATGTAGATCTAGGCTTAATTAATCCACATTCACACAAAAAAGTGGATATTTATTCATATTGAGGATTATGGGTCCCTCCACCCTTTTATTTACTTAATTCATTAATAAAATTAAGAACTCTAATACTCCAAATATCAGGTGAAAATTTTGGAATATTACATGGTTGACCCTTTGCAATATCAACGTCGCAAACTCCGACAACCTCCCATGGTGGAAGAAAAGAAAGACAAGGGAGTAGGAGATCCTATAAAAATATTGGTTGAGGAGGCCCTCGAGAAACAAAGGAATGCGATGATGGATATCTTTGCCCAGATCCTTCAACGACTACCCACCAGTGGCGCATCTTCATCCAACATCCACGTTGGAGGTGCCACTCCTTTTAAGGTACAAGTAAACTTTGACATACCCATATTTGAGGGCCAAATAGATGCAGACGTTGTAGATAGATGGCTAAATTTTTTGGAAGGGTATTTTTTGGTCCCTGATTTCTCCGATCGAGAAAAGAGTACCTTTGTGCTCCTCAAAGCCGCCCCCCATGTCAAATATTGGTGAGAAACCTATTATGAACAGAGGGATGAAGAAGAACCCTCACTTTTTTCAGCCTCAACCACTTGGAATTCATTCTGATATGGCATCAAGGAACAATATTACCCCGTGGAGAGCTATGAGGAAAAGTACATCCAATGGACCACGTTGCGGCAACAAAGGGAGAAAGATGTGCACGAGCTGACGAATTTGTTCCATACCCTACGCACAAAGTTGGGTATTAAATATTTAGAGAAATACTTGGTGCTCAAGTACCGCAATTTTTTGCACATATACATTTAGGGGGGGAAAGGATTTCCTCGACATTACCTTGCTTGGCATGGCATATTGATAAGTTGCCAAGATTGAGAAAAATTTTAAGCAGAAGAAACGATATTTTGGATCCGTGAATCCGAAGCCAAGGAAAGGCACCCCCAAACCACAGAACAAGGGGAAAATCCAAAGCAGGGCGACTCAGGACAACTTGCTGAAGTAGTAAGTGAAGAATAACACCACAAAGCCAAAGAAGGACACAGGGAAGTGGTGTATCATAAAATCTCCACTCACAACATAAGTGGGTGTCAGGCCAAACAATCGATGGTGGTCGAGATGAAGGCATCTGATTGAGATGCATGTTATGATTCTGAGTCAAAAATAGAAAAGGGGAATGATAAAGGGAAGAAAATAATTGATGCGGAACACAGTGCAACAATTTCCACCACCAAGATCTAGAAGGAGCAACCCGAAGATCTAGAGGAGGGGGAGTGCCTCTTCCATTCCATGATGTGGGTGAAGGATTTAATGCAATTCATTGTCGATAGAGGAAGCCAAAAGAACCTCATTTCAGTAGGGGTTGTGAATCGGCTCGGCCTACCGACCACAGCACACCCGCAGCCATATACCATTGAGTGGCTTCACCAAGGAAGAGAGCTCCGCGTCAAGCAGTAGTGTCACCTTCTGTACACCATGAAGCGCTTCATGGATGAGGTATTGTGTGATATTTCTCCTATTGAAGTTTCTAATGCATTGTTAGGCCAATCATACTTGTGGAAGTGACATGTTATGTATGAGTTTAGGCCTCGTTATATTATTATTACTTTGGGAAATAAGTTGTATAGGATACCAAAGGTAATACCGCCTTCCACCATCTCTTTGATTACTATCAATAAATGTAGTAAGATTATTTCCCAAACCATGAAATTTATTTTCATTATGATTTACCCACAGGTAAAGAAGAATATTGTGGTTGCAACCTCCAAAAAGGGCACCCTGACGCCATAGCAGCAGATGGAAAAAGCTGTGGAGGAATACCAGGACATTTTCTCCTCACCCACAGGAGTTCCTCTACACTTTCAGGTAAAGCATTCCATTGATCTAAATCTAGGTGTGTCCCTATATAATGAGTCGATTTATCGATGCTATGTTCTGAAGAATGATGAAATCAAGAGGTAGATCCAAGAGTTGTTGCAGAAAGGGCACATTGGGCCAAGCTCTTGGCCCTGTGGGAGCCCGATCATGTTGGTACAGATGAAGGACGGAACCTAGAGACTTTGTATTAAGTATTGAGCGTTGAACAAGATCATAGTTTGGAATAGGTATCCAATCCCATGGATCACTGACCTCTTGGACCAGCTCAAGGGGGCCAAATATTTCAGAAAGATCGACTTGAATTATGGGTATCACCAGGTACCAATCAAACCCTTTGATGTGTGGAAGACTGCCTTCAAATACAAGGAGAACCTCTTCAAATGGCTGGTCACACCTTTCAGGTTGACGAATGCTCCCGCAACCTTCATGTGATTGATGGACGACATATTGCGGCCATTCACCAACTCATTTGTGGTGGTGTACTTGGATGAAATCCTGGTCTTTATCCAGACTTGGGAAGAGCACCTCCACCACATCTGATAGGTCTTCCAAACACTACGGCAACACAAGTTGTGTACCAATTTGGAGAAGTGCACTTTTGGCATGACCCAGGTTTAGTATCTGGGATACATTATTGATGAGCAGGGGGAGCATGTGGATCCAGCAAAGATCCAAGTCATTCGGGATTGGCCAGCCCCAACCACTCTAACAGAGCTCCGTAGTTTTTTGGGTCTTGTCAATTTCTACCATAGTTTCATGTTTTGATTCTCTCATATCACTTGGCCCTTGAGTCAAGTCACCAAAGGAGGAGCGAAAGAAAAATTATTTTGGTCTGAATCTCAACAGAAGGCATTCGTAGAGTTGAAACATCACCTTTGATCTACACCAGTGTTCACACTACCAGAATTACAACAACCATTTGATATTGAGACAGATTCCTATGACTATCCTATTGGGGAATTTCTTACTAAATAGGGGCATCTAGTGAAAAATCACAGTGATACATTTTTTGACGCAGTTTGGAAGTATCCCACTTATGACAAAGAGATGTATTCCATTGTGCAGGCTTGCGGACAATGGAAGCATTACATTTTGGAATGGAAATCGTCATCCACACAGACCACTGACCCCTGAAGTTTATACAGACACAAGGGAAGTTGTAGAACGATCTCCGTCAGAAGTGGTCCACATACCTGCAATAGTTTCATTTGAACATCAAGTACAAGAAGGGCAGCACCAATAATGTTACAAAGTGCCTCATCCGACCACTGATCGTGGCGCTAACCACCGTGCTCAACTCTTGTGGGCACAATACTTCAGATTGGTCGCTTCTCTATAGAAGTGATCCAGAATTCAGCCACACATACAAGACGCTCTTTGAGGTAAACAAGTTCCAAATTTTCACCTCCAGATGCACTGTTATGTCACCTATTACACCATTGTGTTCCTTCAAGCGAGTGTTCCAACATGGTTTTGGAAACACACTACAATCGGTTCGTTGGTCATTTTTTTGTCAAGAAAATAGTGGTAGTACTGTAGAAGTATTTCTACTAGCCGAACCTTGGACAGGTTGTCAGGAAGTACATCAGATCTTTCACTGGTTGCGCCATTGCAAAACCAACCATCAAGAAGCAAGGCCTATATACTTCGTTGCCTTCCCCTAGTTGAACTTAGGAATTCATATCCATGGATTACATGTCGGACGTTCTTTCTACTAAGAATGGCAACGACTATGCTTTGGTGGTTGTCAACAGATTCTCGAAGATGGCCATTATGGCATCTTGCAAGAAGAATATCACAGCAGAAGCCACTGCTAAACTCTTCTTTGAATGAGTGTGGGTATGCTTTGGGATACCACAATCTATTATCTCATACCGGACAATAGGTTCCTCAGTACATTTTGGTCCAGCCTCTGGTCGATGTTGGACACCAAGCTCACCAAGTCCATAGCTTTCCATCCCCAAATCGATGGATAAACAAAGGTCGTCAACAGGATGATCGTACACATTTTGCGCATGTACAAATAAAATCATCTATGCACATGGGATGAGATCCTCCCCTATGTACAACATATTTATAACTAGGCTCTCCATAGCTCAACGAGCCACAACCCCTTTCAGGTGGGATTAGGATTCTAGCCACTATGTCCCATTGACGTAGCCATGTCATTTGCAGCTCATGTCCAGTCTGATGCTAAAAAGGTGAACAGCTTCATTGAGTGCATTCATCACATCCGCCAATAGGTTCATGACATATTGGACAAAGCCAATGCTAAGTACAAGCAGCGACATGACCAACATCGGGTACCACACAACTTCAAGGTGGGCAACAAAGTGTGGCTACATTTTCAAAAGGAGCGCCTTGTAGGACCCCACCACAAACTTTGCCCTCTTCGATATGGGCCATAAACCATTTACAAGACTATAGGGGACAATGCCTTTGAGCTCATTATTCTACCATTCCTTGGTTTGCACCTAGTGTTCAATGTGGACTGCCTTTGACCCTACTTTCCACCTCTATAGGACACATCCGACATGGTAGAACAACTCACACCAATAGAGTTAAACCTAGACTACATGGAACAAACCACAACTGATCGGATTATGGAAACATAGATCAATAACACCCACCAGTAAAGGATCCATCTATATTGAGTTTTCAAAGCAGGCCAGCTCCTTCACTAGGGAAAGTGGTTCACCAGGGACCAGATTCAATAGAACTTTCCCCACCTCATGGAAGCTCTACACGCAATGGGGACCATTACCTCCTAAGGGGGAGGAAGGATCCAGGTGGATATTGGTGGCCACCCGCCTATCCTACCTATTCAGTTTAATCAGTTTTCTTATTTACTATTTTTAGCATTTTTTTTGGGTCCTAAACTTCCAGAGCCATTTTTAGGCTCCAAACAATGTTTTTTTAGCATGATTCCTCCAATGGTTTCATAGAAATAATGTCAGCAGTTTTAGTCCTTGGAGATATCTTTCCAATGAGGTATCATATGCGTCAAACAGAGATAATATGACCAAGTTACGAACCCGGGAAGTTGGTTGCCCAAATAACCCCAATGGGGCCCATAAACTCTTGGTATTACATCTCCTCGAGTTAGGGTTTTCATTGTTTAGGGTTTTATCTTATTTTTCAATAATAAAAATTCCCTTGATCCTCATTGTAACACAGTCCAGAGGCATGTAGCCGCCACATCTCTTCTCAGAGATAACTACCATCGCCCAAGCAAGTTTATTTTCCATTCTATCTATAAGCATTTTTCAGTATTTGATATTAATGAAACGAAGTGTTATTCCTGTTGCATCTTTGTGTTTATGTTTATTTATGTATTTTATTGTGTTCTTGCATAAGTTCAAAACGTGGAGATATAGAGAAACTTGAGACTTTGATATTCTGGCAATTGTGTAGAGTAAAAGAGTGATTAGCACATAGTTTATTATGCAAAGAGCACTTAGAGCATTATGAACCATGAAACAAGGAAGTTTTGGATAAGGCATTGGAGTGGAAATTTTGTTGGAGCTACTAGTGTGGAATCCACAAGGAGAAAATATGGGTGTGATTTGAACCAATGTTTTGTGAATTGGGAATGTGTTTCTTGTGACTGTGTTGAGGCCACAGGACAGTGTGTCTAATCCTGATTTATCAATAAAGAGATTGGTGGAAAACTATATCATTGTGGTGCTTTCCTTGGGGATGTGAAACAACCTACACGTGGATTGTGGACCCATCTAGTGCTTGTCGTAAGAGGTGGACAATAAACCACCAAAATGAAGTTATTCCACCTCTTGGAATAGAGAAAGGACTCATTTGATCTTCGATGAAGCATGATGTTTTAATCAGAGTAATTTATTTAGTGTGGTTCTTGCATCGGGGATGTGAAACCAACTAAACAATGGAATCCTTCTCATAGTTATGTGATTTAGCCTTGGGTGTGAATTTCCCTAGATATGCATCCTCTTAGACTCTAGATCGAGCTTGAGCATGGTCGGTTGTAATAAATATTACAGTGTAGTTGGCCTACAGTTGGATGGAGAGTTAAAGTCCCTCCATTAGTCATCAGTTTTCTTTAAACACACAAATAAGTGTACATTTCTCATAAACATTGTCTTATGGATTGTGATGAATTTATGTTATGTATGAATGATGAAATATGGTATGTGTTGTGAATATGAATGAATGTCTGAGTTGTGAAGCTCGCTAATGAATCCATGAATAAAATTTGGCTTAATGCCTACCTAGACTATATATCTCAAAATTTTCCACGAATTTATGCTACATTGGACAACAGTCAGGATAACCATCAAGCTTTAGTGATTGAGATGGAAGTTATTTTCATCAACTAGCTAGTTCCAATTTAAATTGACCCAGGTTCTAATCTCAGCTATATGAGGTTGAATATTGTAAATAAATGTGCTCTATAAAAGACAACCCATGAGACATAATGGCAAGTTCAGTAAGCCATGGGAATCAAAAGATGAGTGGTAGAGCCTCATAATGATAAGTATAATTTCAACTAAAACCACACTTAATTTGTTTCCATTAGGTTCGTATGATTTCCTAGTTGGCATGGATTGGCTAGTTGCTAATAAAACTAAAATTGACTGCTATAGCAAGTCACTAGAATGCCTCAGTGATGAAGGTGAGAAAATGGTCCTTCAAGGAATAAAGAAGGATGCTTATGTTAGGAAAATATCAATGCTACAACTAAATAGGTGTAACAAAAAAGGTTGTGCCCTATATGTGGTACAAGTGACCAAAAAATCAAAGAGCGATGAGGATGGAATGGAAGCTCACCCAATCTTAAAGTAGTTCAGTGATGTGCTTCCAAAGGAAATATCGATATTTCCACCCAGGAGAGAGATTAATTTCTCCATTGAGTTGCTTCCTCGATCAATGCCTAAAAATACCATATCATATGATGATCCAAGTGGATATTGGTGGCCAACCGCCTATTCCACTTGGACACCCACCATTGTTTCTTTTAGTTTTTTCAGTTTCCTTAATTATAGCACAATTTACTATTTTTGGTTGTTTTTCGGGTCCTAAAATTTTGGAGTCATTTTAAGGACCTAAACAATGTTTTTTTGGCATCAAATATGGGTTCATTTTAGTCTTAATATTTAGTTCTAGCAGTTGTAGTCCTCGGAAAAATATTTCTAATGATGTATCATGTGCGTCAAACGAAGATAATATGCCAAAGTTACGACCCCAGGAAATTGATGTACCAATTTACCTCGATGGGGCCCATATTCTGGTGTTTCATCTCCTGGGGTTAGTTTTTCGGATGTTTAGGGTTTTCCATTGTTTCTAAATAATATATAGGCCTTTAAGCCTCATTGTAACACATATTTCAGAGGCATGTAGCTACCACATCTCTTCTCAGAGATAAGCTACCAATGCCCTAGCTAGTTTATTTCCATTATGTTTGTAAACAAATTTCAGTTCTTTGATATTAATGAAATGAAGTGTTATTTCCATTTCATATTTGTATTTACGGTTATTTTTTTATTCTATTGTGTTCCTGCATAAATTCGAATTATATGAGAACACCAAAACTAGTGGAGCTAAAATTACAACTGAAAGAAATGTTGGACTAAGGGTATATCAAACCCAGTGTGTCACTCTAGGGAGCCCATGTGTTACTTGTAAAGAAAAATGATGGTGCACTGTGTTTGTGCATCGATTATTGGCAATTGAATAAATAAATAGTGAAGAATGTGTGTTTGTTTCTGAGAGTGGATGACTTGTATAATGAGCTGAGACTAGTTGCAGTGTTCTCGAAAAAATACCTAGATATGGATATCATCAAATATGAATCAAGGACGAAGACAATATATGGACACTATGAATTTGTGTTAGTGTCATTTGGACTTACCAATGCCCCAGACACATTTATGTGTCTTATGGAAAAAATCCTTGGCCCATATTTGGACAAGTCTGTATTGGTATTTATGGATGGCATCTTGGTCCACATGAAAACCATAGAATAACATGGAGAACATCTCAAAGCAGTTTTGTAGTTGTTGATAGAGCACAAGATCTATGCCAATCTCAGCAAATGTAATTTATTTTGATTATAATTTTAATACTTGGGACATGTCATTTCAAAAGGAGGAGTGGTAGTTGACCCTAATAATATTAAGTCCATCATGGAGTGGACGACTCCAAACAATGTCACCGAAGTGAGATCGTTCATGGGATTGGTTGGATACTACAGACGATTATTCGTGATTTTTCAAAGATTGGGTATCTAATCACAACCATATAGAGAAGAGTAAAATTTCAATGGACATGAAAGTGTGCATAAATTTGAGAAGATTAAGAAATTTCTCACATGTGCACCTAACTTGTGGATAGTGGATGAAGAAAAGTATTTATTGGTCTGCATAGATGCCTATGAGTAAGGAATATGTGGAGTCTTGATGCAAGAAGGATAGGTTTTCTATTATGAGTCAATAAAATTAAATGAGCATGGGAAGAACTATGTTACTCATGACTTGGATCTTGCAATAATAGTGCATGCAATAAAAATGTGGAGGAACTACCTCCTTGGGAGAAGGTTTGTATTGATGTCATACCATGGAGGGTTGAGATATTTTTTGAATAGCCCAAGCTAAATGTTAGAGAATCTAGATGGTTGGCTCTTATTAGTGAATTTGAATTTTAGATCAAGAAAATCAAGGGAAAGGAGAACAATGTAGTTGATGCATTTAGTAGAAGCCTGCAAGTTGCACACTTAGTAGCCACAATCACTTGTAAATTGAATATTAAATAAAATATCAAGGAAGCCTTGGTACAAGATAAGCACTTCGGCATGTGAAATATCACTTGCAGAAAGATCCAAAAGGGACATTGATTAATAACTACAATCACATAGGTGATGAAATGTTTAAATTAAAAAACAAGTGGTATATACCTTGTATTGGGTGCTTGAAGAATCTCATATTGAATGAGTTTCACAAACTACCTTACCCAGGACATCATGGTTATGAAAAAATGATAACATCCATAAAGAAATTATATTATTGGTTAGGTATGAAAAGTGAAGTTCTTAATACATTTTTAGGTGCCTAGAATGTGAGAAAGTCAAAGTGGAATTTAGACACCCAATGGATTGTTGAAACCAATCCCCATTCCTGAGTGGAAGTGGGAGTTAATAACTATGGAATTCATCACAGGATTTCCAAGAATGTATGAGTGACATGATGCCATTATGGAAATGGTGGATGATTTGAGTAAGGAAACTCACTTTATAGTTGTCAAGTCCACTCACAAGGCAATTGGAATAGCTCAAATTTTCATGAAGGAATATTCAGATTGCATGGCATACCCAAGAAGATCATCTCATATTGTGATGCCAAGTTTAATTCCAATTTTTGGAAGGCATTGTTTGTTGGTTTTGGAACCCATCTAGCTTCCAGCATGGAATTTCATCCTCATACTAATGGACAGAATGAAAGAGTGAATAGAATTATAGAGGACATGTTGAGGATGTATGTTATGCATTAGCTAAATAGGTGGGAATAATTCTTGCCACTAGTTGAGTTTACCTACAATAAAAAGTATCAAGATTCATTGAAGATGAGCCCTTTTGATTATTTGTATATATGAAAATGCAACACTCCAATTAGCTCGGATGAACCAGTGAATAGGGTGGTCCTTGGACCACATATGCTAAAAGATCTGGAGTAGGAAGTGCCCCATATCAGATATAAATTGAAGGCAACTCAAGATAGGCAAAAGAGTTATGCATATCAGCATATAAAGCACAAGGAATTTAAAGTTGGAGAGCATGTGTATATTCACATCAAACCAAGAAAGAGCTCACTGAAAGCGGGATCTTGTGCTAATATATCACCCATATTTTTTGGACCTTTTCAGATTTTGGAACGAGTGGAGCCAGTGGCTTAGATATTGGCCTTACCATCCACGGTGAAAGAACACGACATTTTTAACATTTCTTTGCTTAAGAATTATGTACATGACACTAATCATATTTTTTATTGGTTTATGATATAGGTGGAACCCAAGGGATTTTTTCAACCATAACCACTTTGCATCCTAGATCAAAGGCAGATTTCACTCCAAAATCAAGTAATAAAGCAATTAAAGGTGCAATGGAAGCACTTTGGACCAGTTGAAACCACCCAGGAAATGGAAAATCAAATGAGGGTATCTTACCCATTTTTTTTTACTGTATAAATGAATGTGAGAGTTGTGAATATAAATATTAGTGGTTATTTTGTGTTTATTTTATAGAACATTGGGGACATTGTTCCTTTCAGGGGATGGGATCTATAACAACCCTTTTTCCATAACACCATGCATATTTAGACCCAACTATGTACACTATAGATGTGTATAAATCCATGTGGAAATAAACTAATGATTGGCCTGAAGTGAGGGACATATGAATCAAAAGATCTAAGGGGAAAGTTTCTAATTACTTGTTCCATGGCCATTGAGTGCATGTTATATTTTGGCTGGTTTCCCTATCGCACATCGTGAGCAGGCCCATGTCAACCACCCTTAATTTTCATGACTACTTACCTAATGACGGATTGGCTTGCGTTGACAAGCATTAAAGTTGGATGGGAAACCTAAGTGGAGGATGGCACCATACCATCCCCTCTTCTCGTGGAACATGGAGAGAGAGAAAAAGGTTATGAACCAAAATTTTATGGGTGGAGAAGGAATAAGTGTTGAGAGATAGAGATACTTCAGACTTCAGCATTCTAGAAATTGTGTAGAGAAAAAGAGCAGCTAGTGCAAAATTTTACTGTTCAGAGGGCACTTAAAGAATCGTGAATCACAAAACAAGGGAGTTGCAAATAAGGCATTGGAGAGTAACTCTAATTAGATCTAATAGTGTGGAATCTAGAAGGAGCGAAAACATGCATGAATCGAACCATTGTTCTGTGAATCGGTAATGTGCTCCTTCTGACTGTGTTGAGACCACTAGATAGTGTGTCTAAGTCTAACTAATCAACGAGGATCTCGGTGGAAAAATAGATCACTATGGTGCTTACCTTAGGGCTATTAAGCCACTTGGTTCTTTTTTCCTGGTTGTTAAACCACTAATATAGGGAAATCTAGGTCATCGTGGTGTTTTCCTTGGGGTTGTGAAACCACCTAAACATTGGACTTTTTATCCATGTCGTGCTTTCCATGAAATGCGATTGATAAACCACCAAAAGGCAGTGATAATACCTTCTATAATTGAGACAGAACTCATTCAATCTTGTTTTAATCCTTGTGTTTAATTAGAGATAATTTGAGTCACTTTTTCGCTTACATTAGTGTTGTGGAACTATGTGGACAGTGAACTCCTTCTCTCGGTTATGTGATTGAGACTTGGGTGTGAATGTCCCTGGATATGTATCCCCTCAGAATTTGGATATGGCTTGGGGATGGTCAATTGCAAGAAATATAGTAGTGTAGCTGGCCTATGGTTAGGTGGAGAGTTGAATTCGCTCCTTCAATTGTTAGTTGTCTCTAACACACAGATAAGGGTACATTGCTCATAAATATTGTCTCATGGTCTGTTATGAATTTTTGAATTTTTGATATGTATGAATGATGAAATATCTCATGTGATGTGAATATGAATTAATATATGAGTTATGAATCTTGTTGGTGCATCCATGGATGAAATTTGGTTTTATTATTTCCTGGACTATGTTGTCTTCCATGACGCTCATGAATAATGTGTAGCTATATGTTTATGGTTTCGTGATGTAATCCAATATAATATATAAATGAATGCATAGTAAAACTATTCCTATAATGGTTTACCATATTTACCTTAAGAGGTTGAAACCTTGGGCCTTGGGCCATAACTCTAAGGGGAAGGCATGAAGGTCCCATTCCTTAACTTGGGCCATAGGTCTAACATTGACTAAAATGAGAGGAAGGATCTAGTAGATCAAATTACTAGGAGTTGATGGAAGTTTCAACACCACGCCTTTTAGTCGTGAGAGCTTCAAAGAAAACTGCATAGAGCCAAACCTAAAAATTACTTAAGAAATGATTTTGAAGTCAATTGATGCCTTCTAAAGGCTAGAGCAAACAAAATAATTATTTTTGCAGCAAGTTTCATTAGGGGAATTTTGAGGTCTAAAATGGGCCTCCTAAGAAAAATGTACAATCAAAATTCACTTTATGATAACCAATCACATTTTAGGGGATAACATCATCCCTAATGGTTGAGGTGGCATTTCTTGAGTTAAAGGTACTTACTTGTCACATTCTCAATGGTGGATAAAAACTCATGGTTAACCAAGTAGTGCTCTAAGTACTTTTAAAGTCAAAGTAAAGTACTCATAATAAATTTCATTTCACACTTTTTGAATAAAAATATATTATTGTCATTTCATTTTTCTTGAAAGAAACAATGCATATCCCTATACATTTATTATATTATATTATTTTTCGATAGTATGTTAATTAAATGTTATTATACAATTTAAATAATATAGATTTTAATTAATAGCATATAATATAATTAAGAATTTATAAATTTATATTTATATTTATATTTTAAGTTATTTAAGTACAAAGGACAAATGCATTAGTTGTTCAATGATAATGACTTTTTCTTGAAAAACTCATTCTTATTTATAGTCACATCAATACAATTTTTTTATTAATTTTATTTTGGTACAACTTTTGAATTGAATTTAACTATGGTTACATGGATTGTGGTGCAAAAAGTGAATTGAAAATTCATAAATATTATTTTATTGTTTTAGCTATTATTTTATTATTTCCTTAGGAGGCCCAATTTAGACCTCAAAATTCCCCTAATGTAAGTAGAAATAGCACCATAATGGTGATCAAATTGTAAAAGGTGTTTACTTGTCATCACAAATGGGAATCACTTTGTTTACTAATGAAGTTGAAGGATCAATACTTACATCTTAAGGGCTTCTTGGATAAATAATTCATTGAAGGATAATACCTTTTGCTTTAGGCTCCAAAAATTATTTATAATAAATTATGAGTGGATCAACAAATATATTTAAACTTGGGAAGAAAGGCTATATTTTAGAATGTATCGATATCACAAGTTGTACAAGATACATGATGATTTTTTTGACCTTGAGTTGAAGCATTAAAATTTACTAGATAGATGAAATTAAGGAAAATATTTACACAATTCCACCAACTTACTAGAATGGAAACGTTATGGGTTGTATTCCCACATAAAGGGGGGAATTAGGAAACAAATATCAAGGACAACCATAAGTTCAAGCACATCAATTTTGACTATAAAAACTAATGTATCTAAGAAGCTACCAAACTATCTAATGCCGAGTAGTGTTTGGTGTGAATCCACCCCTATCCCTAGTCATTAATGGACATAAGCATCAAAATAACATTGTAGTATAAACTTTACCAAGTAGGAGATAACATAAGTAATTGATAAAATTTGACATTTTTAAATGCTTCCTATGTTATAAGTGTAGATGCCCGTGAAGGTAATAGGTTAGACATATGTTTCCATTTTGTTACTAACAGTATATACCTTGTTTCTCTATAATTTATTTTAATCTAAACATGGTCTTCTCTTTTAATGGTGGGTTTTCCTCCCAAGTTATTACTTGTTTCCCACTACAAACTCCAGTTCCTTTGGTGTGAATGATTATGTTATGATTGATCTGGTTATTATATTTATTATTTTTTGTATTTCACTTAAGCTCTTTCTTTTATTTCTAGGTGATCTATTTTGTTTATCATTTTCCTTTATGTCTTCCCAAAAATGAAAAAATAATACTATATGTGTTGATAGTGTTGGTTGTCGCCAACAATCAGGGGGTCTCCTCGATATGAAGTCCCAATTAGACCTCACACCATTTGGAGTAGAAGCCCCATCCAATAAATAGGTTAATTTCCATAATATTAAAGATTTCCCTTAGATACAATAAACAACACCAGAGAAATGCATATACTTTCGAGTTAAACAAGTAAGTTAGCCTTGTGATGTATTCAATTACAAAGTGTATTATGGTTCTTTCCTAGAAGGGAAGAGAAAATTAATATTTTAGAGAAAATTAATAGTACTATCCTAATAAAGAATCATACATATATATAAAATAATCGTTAGTGATCTTGTGAAATAGTTCACAAATAAATAAAGATCATGAAAACAAGAGATACACAGTTCATAGATGCATACTAAAGCCAACAAAATAGTTCATTTTTATTGGTATGTAGAAACATAAACATACACCGCAAAAAATTTAAAAATAGTCTTACATACATTAACGACATATACATGAAAGTGTGTCAGCTCCACGAGCTTGGAACTATAAAGTGAAAATTCCAAGATACATTATTACAATAATACGGCACTAGTTCCAATAGTGGAATGTGAAGAAACTACTTACTTCCCAAAAGACTAATCTATCCTATGCCTAACTTGAGAAGCCAAGGTGAAAAGTCCTTTTCTTGAGTTATGAGGGTGTATATATAACAAATGAGGTGACTTTCCACCTCCCTTCTGACTCTTGAGCTTCTCTCATGACTCTTGAGCTCCCTTGTGACTTTTCAAATTCCTATGAGACCCTTGAGCTTCTACATGACCCTTCACATTATATGTGTGACCCTTGGGCTTCCACACATTTTACATTTTCTCATTTTTTTAAAATACAATATTACATTTCCACAAATGATGTGGAAAAATATAATGACACGTATGACTCTTATGGTGACACTTCAAGAAGCCATGAATTGGCGATGGTGACATGGAAATTCATTGTATAGTATCAATGCTAATATTTTCTCCTTTTTTTTTATCTTCGTATTATGATAGATCTTGCATGTACTTCGTCTTCATTGTCCAAGAGGTTGAGATGATATAGAGTCTTCCATGTGATCTTGATCTTCATTCTTTTGTCGTGGTCCAATGTTCATCTCTTTTCTTGGTGATATCTTTGTGTTTTTAGCTTCACAAGTGTCTTCTTACATAATCTCCTTAGCATTCTCCTTAAGCATCATGATGTCGTGTCAAGATAGTAACACCTTCAAATAAGATTCACTCATGACAAGACGAATTCAGTCCCAAAATATACTAGTATATCTTGTTTCTCATGCAACATACTAACTGAGATGGTACATTGTGCAGGAATGAGGAGGATTCCTAAGGATTAAATAGTGCACAAAAATGGGATGGAGGGATGAGGATCTAGGCTCCATGACTGCACAGTGCACAGTGGTTGAGGGACAAGGAGGCTTTATTGTGCATATGAGGGAGTCATGGAGGCTAGGAGGAAGGCTTTCTCACTATGATTGTGAAGTGCACATTCATAGAAGAATAGGGTCCATCCATTGTATATTTGAGAGAGTTAGGGACTGAGACATGGCCCGATGCTGACTAAAAGTGTGCAGTGCATAGTAGAGGCAAGCTTGGGCAAGGACTACTCAGTGAGTAGGTGTAGTCATCAATGATTGGGCACTGAGATTGCATAATGCATAGTTTTTGGAGGCAGATATTTGTGACTGCATAGTGTGTAGTTCCAAGAGGCATAGGATGGTTTATTGGGTATTGTGACTACATAATGCATAGTTAGAGAATTCATAAGTATGGGTGCTCCGGATCAAGCAAGTTGTAAAGACAAGAAAACTCCAAAATCGACTAAGTGTGGGATGAGTAAGGTAGAAAGATGAGATCAAAGCATGCAATAAGACTTGAACATGATCACACACTCATATATGACCAAACACATGAAAATGAAACTCTCAACACCCAAAACCAACATGCATCCATTTAAATGACAACAAAATGACACATACCTCCAAGTGAAACACTTAAGATACACTTTGCGACAGAAGTGTCAACTGCAACAAGAAGGTGCACAATACTTTTATAATGATTCCAATGCATGTCCCTATGATATATAGAATCCATTAATATAATAGAAATCAGCGAAGTTTCCTCTTAAAAGTGTGCTATGACTCCTTTTTTCAAAGTGTGACGCTTCCCTTAACAAAATATGATGCTTGGAATTACTTCAAAAAGGGACATAGAAACTTAGGAATCAAACATGGGATGACCTAATAACTAAAAATAAAAATTCACATTATCAAAGGGAGGATCCAAACTTTGAATATAGGCCAAAATTTGGAGGGTATTTTAGCAACAACAACACGTGGCGATTCACTGGAAGAACCCCCAGCTTTATTGTTCAAGTGTCACTTTATGCACAATATCTAGTCTTTCAGGAAGTATTGATTCACCGTCTAGACTACCTCATCTTTCCCATTTATCCTGATTATGGATGTAATATCTCCCATTCCCATTATTGGCTTAGCACATTTACAAATACGTCCATATCTCAATGTTTTGATCTGGGAAAAGGGTAATATGTAGTCGCGAGTTTGAAATGAGCATAGTTTTATTTCCATATCTGGTGTTGCTCTGTTAGAAGCATATATGTTCACTACCCTGGTAGAGTCACTAAATTAATGCAAGCATTGCTTTAATACCAGTGAGTTTTTTCAGTACCTAGCAAAGTTACTTGGTTCACCTCTCTGCGCAGGAATCCTTTCTCCTCTTTCACCCCTTATTTCATTTTCAATATGCTCATTAGCATTTTATCGGTGTCTATATCGCCAAGGTGGAAGAGGGATCCCAAATTATTGAGATAAAGAGAGTTTATTTATTTAGAGACCATTATATACCTCTGAAATTAGTGTGCTCTCATTTAGTTTTTCCCTTTCCCTTATCTATTTGATTGGATTGGCATGTAAAACACCATTCAATTACAACACTAAGTCAAGGAATGAAGAACCTAAAATGGATTCGGGAATCATGGTTGTGCTTATAGATTTCCACTTTAATAAATTATATTTTCCATTTAGACATCATGACCTAAAGTATATCAAACCCAAGCAAAGAAGAGGGACCAAAAGTTAACCAAGTGTTGTTGTATGTCACAAAGCCCTTTAAACTTTCCCACATCAATGAGAACCAAGAAAAACGCTTTCACACAAGGTATTATTCATAAGACTAACTAAAAAAAAGGACAATGGAATGGAAAAATACAACATAAAAAATATAAAGCAATCAAAAATGAAGAAGGAAAGAAATATTTACATAGGTAGAAACAAAACCCTAGGTTTTATTGGAAGTAACACTTGATATATTTACCATTGATAGGAAGTGAGTCCATCTTCCCATATAAGAATTGGAGAGGATAGGTATGGTGGCTAGGATTATCATGCATAACAAAGGGTCTAATCTAGAGGGACTGAAATTTGGTGTGTTTACCTTTCTCTTCATGGGATTTGTTCCATTTCAATACTAGGTATCCCACACTAAATTCTTCGTTATGTGCGGATTTCTTGTCAAACAAATGCTTTATATGGTTCTGATGCATATAAAAAATTTATTTTGTTTTTCTCCTTTCTTCCTCCAACTTAAGTAGGGTGTCTATCCTACTCTAAGAAATAATGCATGGTTTACCTAGGGATTATTGAGAAAGTTTAAGGTTCAAGAGGTATATGTTGGAAGGAAGGAAATATTTTTTCCATACATTAGGAAATAAGGGGAATTCTTTAAAGATCATTTTGGTGTGACACAGTCAGACCACATAGCATTCATCAATGCATTGTGCCAGTTCCTTTTCTCAAATAAAATGATTTTCTTGATGATGCAAATTAAATTCTTAGTAGTAGACTCAGCTAAATTGTTTCCCTAAGGGTATTAATTAGATGAATGCTTATAAAAAATATCATTCTCTATTGCAAAATCATAAATTTTTAGCAATGAAAAGTAAGTTTCATTATAAAAAACAAGTGATGTGGGAACGTTGAACCTGGTGATGATATTATGTTTAAGGAAGTGGATGACTTCCTACTCGTTCACTTGTTTCAATTCAACTACTTCAGTGCACCAAGTAAAGTAATTTGTGACAGTTAAGATATAACAGTGTTACTTTGATGAATGGGGAAATTTTTCACAATTAACATCCAATCCCCATTGTTGAAAAGGATCTTCAATGGAAATGGGTTGCAATGGGGTGGTTGAATTCTTATCTTAGCCAACATATCTTTATCATATGAAACACTTATGGGCATAGGCATGTGAATCCTTAAATAGTGTGGGCCAATAGTAACCATCCTGCATGACTTTATGAGCAGTAGTGTTTCCTGCGTAGTCTCTACTATATGGCCCATTGTGAAGGTATCTCAAAACCCTTTTTATTCTTCCACTTCCAAGCATCTGAGAAGGACACCATTGTGGTGCTTCTGAAAAATCACACCATGTCCAAGCTCCTAAGATAAATATTTACGCCAAACTTCCCTCTTCTATTTCGCCAATAATTGTGAGGGAAAGGTGTCGTTCTCTAGATATTTTCGCACATCAATGTGCCAATATGTGGATATGTTTGTAGGGGTAACTTGCTCAATATATTGTAAATTTCAATTTCTTATTCGCATCTAGAAGAATGTTCTTTTATCGAATTGACTCCATATGTTGCAAGTTGATAGATACCATGGCCTTTTATTGTATGATTTGGCTTGAATTCTAGATCATATTCTTGAATGCTATTCATCGAATTCGCCCTTCTCTCACCAAAATCTTGTTGTAAAAAGAGTGATCTAACTTTTGGAAGAGACACAAAGATAATAACATGGATTTTGAAAAGGTAATGCCTAAATTGCTTCACTGCCTTATATTTTTCATAGGATTTCTTATCGATTTCGGGATAATTCAATTTAGATCCATGTAATCCAACACTCATAAATTATATGGGTTGCTTGTTTCCTTGATTTTCCTTATGAGTAAGAACATATGCAATAGATGTGTAAAAAGCGAAAGCATACAACCAGAAATACTTGTTCAAATACGAACTAATAATATTTGGCCATCAGCAATCACTTATGTAATCTTGGTGAAGGAATATTTCTCCCTTTGGCCCCACTCGTAAAATTCATCCTTATTGATCATCTCTTGTAATAGCTAACAACCTATGCATAATCTGAGATGAACCTCCAAAGAAAGTAAATTTTCCCCAAGAAATATTACATGGCTTTCTTATTCACGGGAAAAGGAATTTGAACCATAGTATTGACCCACTCCGGGTCTACTTTAATTTCTCTCTTAGCTATGATGTGTCTTATGAGCTTTCCCTCAGACACTCTAAATATTCTATTCTTAGGATTTAAATATATGTAATATCTACAATATTTCTCAAATATTAACATTATATGATGAAATTAATTAGATTTTTTCTTTGAAAATAATGTAACATCATCCATGCACACAACAACATTGTGTCCAATCAAACCACGAAATGGCATGTCCATAGCTCACTAAAAGGTGGCACCAGAATTGATGAGTCCAAAAGGCATCCAAAAAAATGTGAATGTACCCCATTTAATCCTGAAAATAGTTTTAAACATGTCAAGTTATGTTACTAGAACTTGGTTGTATCCAGAAAATATGTCTAATAGTGAGAACATCTATGACCCAGATACCATCTAAAGTGTTTTCTCCATAGATGGCATGAGATAATTATCTTTATCTGAAGCCTAGTTTAGGTTGTGGAAATAAACACATAAACATATCTCTCTAGACTTCTTTCTGACAAGAACAAAATTTGAGACCCAAGTAGAATAGTGAACTTTGAATATGATCTGAGCATCCAAGAATTTTCTCAATTCTTTATAAATGAGGCGTTCAAGCTTAGGATGAAATTTTCTTAACTTTTTCTAAAATGGATTTACCCATTCCTTAATGGGTATCAATTTCTAAATAATTTATGTATCATATGTATTCAAATCATCATATGTCTAAGTGAACACATCTTGGTATTGTTTAAAAATATGGAAAAAGTTATGTCTCTCTTGGGGACAACAACACATACCGAGATTCACATATTTTAGATCTTCATTGGTATCCAAATTAACTTGTCATGTGATAGTGTATAATTGTGGGTGTTGGCGAGAAAGAAGGTCTCTGAGCAAGACCCAGGTTCAGGATGGAGGCCAACAAGGTTTTCGCAGTAGTCTAGCACAATGTCAACATTTTCACTCTACTCCGAAGAGCAGAGAGTCTCACCCGAGGCGTGTCATGACCTTAGTAAAGTTAGGAACTGAACAGATATTGCCCAATCACAACTACAGAATAAAATAGATAGAACTACGTACTCCAAACAGATTTAACTACTTTGCACAATATGCTACTCATGAACATATTCAGGATGAAAAAACAAAATTTAAAGTGACCAATACATTCATCTTAACCAGATACACATTACAGAACTCGGGACATAAAACCCAGATGAGATTATATTGCATTAACAGTAGTGGACAGTTAAATTGCTCCTCAGAGCAATCCTGGCAAGACTGATTACAATATCATCACATAGAACAAAACGAATGAACAGAGTGAACAGAATGAATAGAAAGACCAGAGCTAACAGAGCTCTCCTACGGCTCTCTTCCTCTGCTCTCCACTGCACCAACCTCTCGTCTACACTGGTCGACTACCTATTTGTTCCTTTTCCAATGTGACTATCAGTTTTCCCTTCTTTTCTGTTCTATTATTTGCTAAATCTCCCTGATCACTGGGAGTTCTACTATTTTTTCTTGTCGCTCCCTTCTGCCATCTATGCTAGTTTCTGCAACAATCGCGCCACCTACTCTTCAGATCTCTGCAACCATGATAGCTCTCTATCTATCGTGGTTGCGCTCTTCCACATGTTATCCATGACTTAAAACCATTTTATTTTAAAAACAAGGGCCCCAATAGGCCGCGACCACATGCTATTGACTCGTCCCGAGTCAATCCTTTTCTGCTGCCTCAATCTCCTTTGGTCTGCTTGCCTCCGTGGCTGGCCCTACCTTCTCCTTTTCCTCTCCTTGTCCAAACAAGGGCCCCAACTCGGGGACCTTTGCCAACGCTGATGACCTAAGTTCCGCGAAGTCGGAAATGGCTTGTTTCCATCTCTTCATGAGGATTTCCATTTCTATAGTTATTTGTTCCGCTTCTTTTTCTCCTGAAACAGCCGGCATCTTAATGAATACTTCCGCAATTTTGATCTTGGCCTCAGTGCCATTTGCTGTATTGTTTGTGCAGTAAACTTCACAGGTTGTCTCAATTCTCGGAGGACCTATTTTGTAGCTACTGATTGTTCTTCAATCCTCTGTATATTAGTCTCCAGCTCCTCTGCCTGGTTATACAAATGGTTCAGGCCATCAGGGTCTATGGCCTCTTGTATTTCTTTTGAGACTTGTTGCAGTAGTGTTGAGATCGGTTGTGCCTTCATAGATAGCAAGGTTGAATACTCGTGCAAATGTTTGAGAAGGTCATAGGCTTCCTTCACCATGGTTTCGAGGGTTTCCTGCATCCAGGTTACTTGTTTCCTGCATCTACAGCTGTTTTTTATCAAACCTCTGCTGGAGGTCGGTGTGGAGCCCTTCGGCTTGCCGGTCTGCATGCTAAATGAAAATGTATATTTGTGTTATTCCCCAGGTCTGCATACTCTCCGCCCCCGAAAAATATTGGTTTAGAGGTCTCTCCCTGAGTGGCTAACCATTGGCTATTGACCTAGCCGAGTGCTCTTGTGGTGATGTCGGTTGGGTCTGTTGCAGCAGCGGAGTGCTTGGGTTACCCATGCTTGGAGTAGGTTGAATCTGTCGTAGTATCAAGTTTGATTCTTGGAACAGGTTCAGCTCCTTGGCCAAGCATGTTGTATCTGTAGTGAAGGATCCACCTCGACTTAAAAGGTATTGAAAAGTGCTATGTTCAACCAGGGGTTGGTTAACCTCAGTTACCAATATTGTACTGGAGTTAACCTCTGCTTCGTGGTCTCCATTTGTTTTCCCTTTTCCTTTGACTGGGTCTAAAATGGTTGCTAAAGTGGATGGAGTTCGGGTTGAATGGTATTTGGAAGTGAATGATGTGTGAGGCAATGAATGGTGAGTGCGAGGCGGAGATGTACGAATATTTAAAAATGAATAGGGATTGAACATAGGTAGCTCAGGAGTTACCTAGGGGGCCATCTCTGGCTCCTCCTGAATTGGGGCTCCTGTATACGTTAGTTGTGTTTGATCCTCCCCAGTGAGATGAACGACCTGGTTAGACACTATAACATTTTCCTTCTTGGCCTTGGTGTAGCTATGTGTTATATAGCATTTTGTCACCGTCCCTGCAATCCCCCGTCCCGCACATTGGAGGGCCTTTCCTGTGACTTGTGAGCAGTGACATGACCTGAAACCACTTTCATGGCATCCCCCTTGATAAGGACAATCATTCCTTTGAAGAAATTTTCCTCTGCAAAACCCTGAAAACAGATATTTTGGCCTTGGTGCGACTAGCCAATTCAGCCCTCGCGCCAAGGGGGAAAATCCACCATAGAGGGTGCGCCAACTGGTGCTCTGTCCCAGTGTCTCACTCGCGCCAATCTTAATAAGGAGTGTTTTTTAAAATAAATGGCAGAAGTTTGATTCCAACAAACTCCTGAATGAGTCACTAAAATGAGTTGGGAGGTTTGGCTTCGGATCTCCATGTATGGGAGGTGGTTTTCCACCTATCATGGAAGCTTCCTTAGAGATAGGGCCAATCCCATAATTGTAAGGATCCCAACTCCCCTTCCACCATCTATATAAGCTTGCCTTTTCCCTTAGCAAGCTAAGAGCTGAACTTGTAGCAAGGAGACTATAGCCAGACAGGCTTTGAGAGCCAAGCCGAAGAGAGAGAGCTTTGTCCCATTTCCAACGAGCTTCGTTGAGACGTGCTCCGTTATCAGCACCGCCGAAGGAAGATCAAGCATCATAGCTTTGGGTTGTATCTTTTATTTGTTATTTTAATGATAAGAGAATTTGATTATGGTTCTATTCGTGTGTCTATTTCTTTGATGCAATGAATTACATCCTCTCTAACTAATTTATGGTTACAGGCTTTAGATTTTATGTTGTGTATCGTTGTATCCTTTGCATGTGTGCAAGTGTTCAGACGTGTCGAGCGGGAGAATCGTGATTTGCTAAGCGAGGGATAGAAGCGTCATCCTTTCTTCAACGACCACTACGTAGGACCTGAGGTAGGAAATTCGTTATGTTTTTGTCATTTTGTAACTAAGAACATGCGTCACTACGTGACCTGATTGTTTCTAGACCCAATCTGGACTAGTAGGGATCGCCTCTGTCCGCAGAGGGGATTTACCTCTCCAACACTATGGTTGGCTTAGGTGCTTTATTATTTTTTATTGGAACTATGGTGGATTAAACAAGGTGGACGGCAGGGCCGTGACTATGGGTGCAACTAATGAAGAAGATGTAGAATTGGAGGCCTGAAACTCTAAAAAAGTAGAGAAGAGAGAAGAAGCACTAGCTAGAGTTTGAATTACCCGATTAAAGCCTTGTACCTTTGTGTTCATCTCCTCGATTATTGACGTCAACTGCAGCTGAGACACTATGGTCATTGTTTCATCCAACATCTCTCCTGATAGTGGATTCGGAAACATACCATCAAACGAATAGTGATAGACCCCGCTTCTAACCTCCATGTCCACACCTGGCCAGGAACATGCTTCGGTATGGAATTATTTCTCATCAATTTGAAACTTCAACGGTCTCATTTTGAATGTCGTTTCTGCCACGCAGGTGGGTCAGATGTAGGTTTTCTTGTGGCTGACTCCAAACCATATCTGCATAGAATAATTATCCAGCAAACTCGTTGGGATTTTGTGCTGTCTTGCCACTATTTCCACCATCTACCTGTACCAGAATGTGAATGCTTCTTCATTCACCTCCTTGGTGTTGGCATTTCCTGATAACTTCCACGGCGTAAATTTTATCGCCAATGGCTGACCTCTTGTGAGTTCGACGGGTTGTCTGACTCCCAGGAAAGTCCATTTCCAAATAGAAAACGCCATGATAAGGTAACCATAAATGAACCCAGTGGCTCTTTTGTAGTTATCCTCACAAGCTTCAAATAGTTCATTCAGTAGAAATGAACAACAATTCAATTGTGTCCCTTGGAGGCTGTGCTCTGTGACTGAGATGGTATCAAGTGTACACTCCCCCTTCATATAATGCCTCATGGTTTTGTTGGAAATCAGTGATCCATGTGGATATTGGTGGCCACCCACCTATTCCACTTGGGCCCCCACCATTGTCTCTTTCAGTTTTTCAGTTTTGGCATAACTTACTATTTTTAGCAATTTTTCGGGTCCTAAACTTCCGGAGCCGTTTTGAGGCCCTAAACGACGTTTTTTGGGCATCATGCCTCCAAAAAATATCATTCCATTCCGGAATGATATTCATGGAAAAAAATTTAGTCCTCAGATAGAGCTTTCTAATGATGTATCATGTGCGTCAAACAGAGATAGTATGCCAAAGTTACGTCCCTGGGAAGTTGAAACACCACCACCCAAACTGACCCAGCAGTTTTGCTTTTCATCTCCTAGGTTAGGTTTTTGGATGTTTAGGTTCTCCATTGTTTCTAAATACGAAATAGGCCCTCGAGCCTCATCAGAACTCGCTCTCGTAGCCCATAGCCGCCGCATCTCTTCTCGGAGACAATGTAATTATCCTTAGCTAGTTTTAGTATTTCCATTATGTCTCAGAAGTTAAATTTCATTTTGATATTAATGAAATGAAGTGTTGGCTCCCCCGCATCTCTATATTTATTGGTTACATGTTGATTCTGTGCTGTATCTCGCATAAAATCCGCATCGTTGGTAACAACCGCCCGTTTTTCTCGATCCTCTTTGCATGTCCTTAACGAGGTCAGGGAGGCAAGGAGCTAGGCTCGACCGTAGAACTTTGCAAGAATTTCACCCTGAAAACTTAATTATTTTCCATGGGGGACGAAAGAAAGACAAGGAGGAGATCCTATCAAAATATTGCTCGAGGAGGCCCTCGAAAAACAAAGAACGCGATGATGGATAACTTTGTTCAGATCCTTCAACGGCTGCCCACCGGCGGCGCATCTGCATCCAGTAGCCACTCTGGAGTTGCGACTCCCTTTAAGGTACAAGTAAATTTTGACATTCCCATATTTGAGGGTCAAATAGACGTAGATGCCGTAGATAGATGGTTGAATCTATTAGAAGGATATTTCTCTGTTCACGACTTTTCAGACCGGGAGAAGATTATTTTTGCACTCCTCAAAGCTACCCCCCATGTTAAGGACTGGTGGGAAACCTACTATGAGAACAAGGACCAGACAGAACCCTCTCTGTTCTCGGCCGTACCAACTTGGAATTCTTTCCGAGACGCCGTCAAGGAACAGTACTATCCCGTGGGGAGCTATGAGGACAAGTGCATACAATGGACCACGCTGCGACAACAAAGGGATCAAGATGTGCATGAGCTGACGAATCTGTTCCATACCCTGCGCACAAAGTTGGGTATCAAAGATCCAGAGAAACATCTGGTGCTAAAGTATCGCAGCTGTCTGCACAAATACATTCAGAAGGAAATGGAGTTCTTACATCTCCTCGTCATAATAACATAATCACTATGTCATGCAAGATTGATGTAAATTCAAACAAAGCAGGTTGCATTTTGGATCATGTGTTCAAAAGCAAGGGAAAGGTGCTCAAACCACTGCAGAACAAAGGAAAAAGCCAAGGCATGGCACAAAGACAACTCATCAGCCTTAAAGAAAAGAACAACACCGCAAAGCCAAGACATACTTTCTTGAAAGTGGTGATGTTCAAGGAAAGAGCTCCACTCACAACACAAGTGAGTGTCGGGCCAAGCAGTCGGTAGTGGCCGAGATGAGGGCTTCTGAGTCAGATGCATGTTCCAACTCCGAATCAAAACCTGAAAAGGGGAATGAAAAATGGAAACAGATTATTGATGCGGATCCCAATGCCACTGTTGCCACTACAAAGATCCAGAAGGAGGAACTGGAAGATCCAGAGGAGGAGGAACATATCTTCCACTCCCAGATGTGGGTAAAGGGCTCCCCTGTAGAGTTCATTGTCGATAATGGGAGCCAAAAGAACCTCATTTCAGTAGAAGCTGTGAACCGATTGGGCTTGCCGACCATAGCTCACCCACATCCATACACCATCGAGTGGCTTCACCAAGGACGAGATCTCCGCGTCAGCCAACAGTGCCGCCTTCCCTATAGCATCAAGCCCTTCACAGATGAGGTATTATGCGACGTTGTTCCTATTGATGTTTCTGATGTATTATTAGGACAACCATACGGCGAGTTGACCATGCCGTGTATGAGTCTCGACCTCGTGCTGTTATTGTTACTTTGGGAAATAAGTTTTACAGGATACCAAAGGTACCACCTCCTACCGCTATCTCTTTGGTTACAGCAAAACAATGCAGTAAGCTCATTTCCCAAACCAGGAAATTCGTTTTCCTGATGATCCGCCCCCAGGGCAAGAAGAAGACTGTGGCCACAACCTCCGGACAGGGTTCCTCTGCACAACAACAACAAATGGATAAGGTTGTGGAAGAGTACGGGGACATATTCACCTCACCCACAGGGGTTCCTCTCGCATTAACAGCCACACCCGATTGATATGACTGAGGGCACACCGCTACTCAATGGATCGGACGATCGGCGCTCCGTTCTAGAGAATGATGAAACTACAGGTATCTCAGAGCTGCTGCGGAAGGCCCAAGACCGGCCCACCTCATCGCCCCGTGAGCCCCTATCGTGCTGGTATGTAAGAAGGATGGGACGTGGAGACTCAGATGACTATCAAGCGTCAACAAGATCATCTGTCTAAATAGGCACCAATCCTGTGGATTGATGACCTTCTGGACCAACTCAAAGGTGAAAAATATTTCAGCAAGATTGACTTGAAGTCGGGGTATCACCAGGTACCGATTGAACCCTCCGATGTGTGGAAGACTCCCTTCAAAGCCAAGGAATGCCTTTTCGAATGGCTGGTCATGCCTTTCGAGTTGACGAATGCTCCCGCAACCTTCATGAGGATGATGGAAGACATCTTGCGGCCATTCACCAACTCATTTGTAGTGGTTTACTTGGATGACATTCTGATCTTCAGCCAGACTTGGGAAGAGCACCTTCACCACATCCGACAAGTCCTCCAAACACTGCGGCAACACAAGTTGTGTGCCAATTTGGAGAAGTGCACTTTTGGCATGACCCAGGTTCAATATCCGGGATACATTATTGATGAAAGGGGGGTGCATGTGGATCCAGCCAAGATCCAAGTCATTCGGGATTGGCCAGCCCCAACCACTATAACAGAGCTTCGCAGCTTTCTGGGTCTTGCTAATTTCTATCGGAGGTTCGTGTTTGGATTCTCTCATATCACTTGGCCCTTGAGTCAAGTCACCAAGGGAGGAGCGAGAGCAAATTTTTTTTGGTCGGAACCTCAACAGAAGGCGTTCACAGAACTGAAAAACCGCCTCTGTTCTGCCCCAGTGCTCACTTTACCAGACTTGCAACAGCCATTTGAGATCGAGACAGATGCCTCCGACTATGCTATTGGGGCAGTTCTTACTCAACAGGGACATCCAGTGGCATTTCACAGTGAGACATTGTCTGACACAGTTCGCAAGTACCCCACATATGACAAAGAAATGTACTCCATTGTGCAAGCTTGTCGACAATGGAAGCATTACATTTTGGGGGAGGAAACAATCATCCACACAGACCACAGGCCCCTGCAGTTCATACAGACACAAGGGAAGTTGCAGAATGATCGCCATCAGAAGTGGTCTACATATCTGCAACAGTTTCATTTGAACATCAAGTATAAGAAGGGTAGTACCAATCATGTTGCAGACTGCCTCAGCCGACCACCGATCGTGGCGCTCACCACTGTGCTCAACTCTTGTGGGCACGAGACTTTTGATTGGCCGCTTCTCTATGAGAATGACCCAGAATTCGGCCAAACTTACAAGGCACTCTTGGGGGGTACGCAAGTTCCAAATTTTCACCTCCAAGATGCACTTTTATGTCACATGGGACACCTTTGTGTTCCTTCAAGAGAGCGTGCCAAGATGATATGGGAAGCACACTACAGTCGAGTCGCTGGGCATTTCGGGGTCGAGAAAACAGTAGCAATCCTGCAGAAGTATTTCTATTGGCCGAACCTTCAAAAGGATGTCGAGAAGCACATCAGATCCTACACTGCTTGTGCCATTGCCAAACCGACCATCAAGAAGCAAGGCCTATATACTCCTCTACCTACCCCTAGTCGACCTTGGGAATCCATCTCCATGGATTACATGTCGGGCCTGCCTTCTACTAAGCAAGGAAATGACTATGTTTTTGTGGTCGTCGACAGATTCTCGAAGATGGCCATTATGGCGGCCTGCAAGAAGAATATCACAGCAGAAGCCACTGCTAAACTCTTCTTTGAACGAGTGTGGGTGCAATTTGGGATCCCACAGTCTATCATATCAGATCGGGATAGCAGGTTCCTCAGCACATTTTGGTCCAGCCTCTGGTCGATGTTGGATACCAAGCTCACCAAGTCCACAGCTTTCCATCCCCAAACAGATGGCCAGACAGAGGTCGTCAACAGAATGATTGTACACATTCTGCGCATATACAATTCAAAGCATCCACGCACATGGGACGAGAGCCTCCCTTATGTACAACATAGTTATAATCGGGCTCTCCACAGTTCAATCGGCCATAGCCCCTTTCAGGTGGGCTTGGGATTCCAGCCACTATGTCCCATTGACGTAGCCATGCCATTTGCAGCTACTCAAGCCAATTCAGCTCATGTCCAGTTTGAAGTTGAAAAAGCCAGTAGCTTCATCGAGCGCATTCAACACATCCTCCAATAGGTTCATGATATATTGGACAGAGCCAATGCCAAGTACAAGCAATGCCATGATCAACACCGGGTGCCACACAACTTCCAGGTGGGTGACAAAGTATGGCTACATTTGCAGAAGGAGCGCCTCACTGGACCCCACCGCAAGCTTCGCCCGCTCCGATACGGGCCGTACACCATCACCAAGGCTGTAGGGAACAATGCATTCGAGCTCAGTATTCCACCATTCCTTGGTCCGCACCCAGTCTTCAATGTGGATCGCCTTCGTCCTTACTTCCCACCTCTACTGGACACCTCGGACATTGCAGAACAACTCACACCAACTGAGTTAAATCCAGACTGCATGGAACAGGCCACCACAGATTGCATCATGGAAATGCAAATCAAGAACACTCGCCAGCAGAAGATCCAACTATATCAGGTTGTCAAAGCTGGCCAACTCCTGCACCAAGGAAAGTGGTTCACCAGGGACCAAGTTCAGCAGAAATTTCCTCATCTCATGGAGGAACTTAACGCAATGGGGACCATTGCTTCCTAAGGGGGGAGGATTGATCCAGGTGGATATTGGTGGTCACCCGCCTATTCCACTTGGGGCTCCACCATTGTCTATTTTCTTCATTTTTCTGGCTTTAATATAACTAATATTTTTAGTAATTTTTTGGGTCCTAAACTTCCGGAGTCGTTTTGAGGACCTAACCATGCTTCTAAGTACCAGCCTTCCATTTAACATTTCATTCTATTCTAGAATGATATTCATGGCAAAATTTGTATTCCTGGAGCAGAGCTTTCTAAGATACTGCAGTTTTAAATCGAGATAATATGCTGTGTTGTCTCTGTGGAAGTTGGAATTGTTCAATTTACCTAAATCTGTGGGCCCATAGTTTTGGCACTTCATCTCCTAGGTTAGGTTTTTGGATGTTTAGGGTTCTCCAATGCTTCTAACATGTTGTGTCTTCTAGTCCCATTGTAATCTCATTTCAGAAAAATTCAGAGTTTTGCCACGTCTCTTCTCAGAGATAGCTACCAGCGCCCTAGCTAGTTTTATTTCCATTATGTCTGTAAGAAAATTTCAGTTCTTTGATATTAATGAAATGAAGTGTTATTTCCATTGCATCTCTGAATTTATGGTTATATGTTTATTCTTTTGAATTCCTGTAAATCTGGATCAATCGAGTGAGGGCGGAATTTGGTATTGAGTTGTTTAATAAGGTCTATATTTGCCCCCTTTCCTCCTCTCTTAGTATTGTATTTCCTGTAGTAGTCACCATATCAGTCCCTCTTCACTCTCTTGGAGACAATCTGGAACGTTGTGGAGACGTCCCTTCCTTCTACTAATAATTCAGTTAGCCTGTGAATGTCTTCCGCGTGTATTGGTATTTCCCTTCCTAGCCATAGTGACCTGTTCTGAATCCTGCTCAGCAGGAATTTTTTACACTGCATCGCAGCTCCTGTAGTTCTGAACACTGGAAGATTTCTGAGATTCAATATCGTTGATTGCTGGATACCTCTGAATTATGGGAGCACTCTTCTTGCTTCTTCTCCTACTTCTGTAGCATAATTTTCCATATAGACTTGTCTCTTCATTACCGGGAACTGGTAGGAATCTGTAAGGTCTGTATCAATCAACGACGCATTATCGCGTTTCCCCACGAGCGACTTCATTTTCTGAATTCTCTTGTCGAGCTTCTGCTCGATGACTGTTGGTGCTACCTTGGTCATTTTTGCTCTTCTTTGGTATACTCGCAAAGCTACTCTTGCTCTCTCTTTGAAAATTCGTGCCTCTAGATTCTCGCTTTGGATTTCTTCTGATGAATTTTCTCTCGCTGCTACTGTTGTTTCTGGTTCTAACTCAGACTTCTCTAGCATTCTCGTGCTTTCTTTCATGCAGGTTATGTAAGTAACCGGCACGAATGAGGTTGATAAGACCCCATAACTAATTAATTTTTTTCTGCTTCCCCCACGACTCTAATCGTGTGATTAGTTACCGTGATGAGGTGGGTTCTGACATGGCTGAATGTGGCTTCGAGATTTGGGCAGACATGATGGGTAATGATTATGGCCTAATATGGGAAATTTATTGCGGTATGGATGATACTAATTATAGCAATTACTTCTCAAATCTTGATAATCCTACGAACTGACATGGGAATGGTGGGTCATAATGATGGAATGATATTCTACACATTTGGCTCTCTAACATGGATGACACGCTGGACATTACCCTCCCCCCGACCACAATCGGTTGCGATGCAATCACCACATTGCAACTGTGAGCTTCTTTTGTTAATGCAATTTTGCTTTATTTGCACTCATATCTATTCTCTTCTCGGTTGCGAGAGATTCATTGACTCTACCCACTCTAATCTACCCTACTGATTCCTCTCAGTTGTCAGAGTTATTGAAAAATGAAATAATAGAACTTACTCATGATAGGGCTTCAGGCGTGTGCTGTTCACCCATCCTGGTAATACCTGGCCATCCAGTCGTGCTAACTGAAATGCTCCTAAACCTTGGACTTAAATCACATGGTACGGTCCCGACCAGTGCATTCTTAATTTACCTGGGAACTTTTGGAACTTTCTTTCATATAGTAAAATCTTTCCTCTGACTGTAAACGTTTTGTGCTTAGTATGGCGATCGTGCCAACCTTTTTGTCTATCTTTCTGGATAGTCTAGTGGAACTCTGCTAGAAACCTGCCCTCTTTCAGTTCTTGTAGCTCTCGTAATCACTCTTTCAATGAATCTTCCTCTGATAAGTGTAGTGATGATGTGACTAGCAGGCTCAGTATGACAAATTTTGCCGGTACCACTGCTTCCCTCCCATACACCAGCTGGAACGGGGTTTGAATGTTCAATCTTTTGACAGCTATTCCATACACCCACAATGTTGTTGGTATACGTTCATCCCAGTCGTCTCGATCAACACTCAAATCTTCGTTAGGCCCTTTTCCAGAATATTATTGAATGCTTCTACTGTACCATTAGCTTGTGGGTGGTATGGAGTTCTTTTATGATGTTGTACCATGAAATTTTCTAGTATATATCTGATCATTGCATTGATAAAATACATACCTTGATCTCTGGTCAGACTTCTCGGGCAACCAAATCTACTGATAACATTCTCAAATATGAATCAAGTTGTTGTTTCAGCTGTGCAATCCTTTACTGGTATCTCCTCTACCCACCTGGTCAAATAGTCTGTTGTGTTTATGATGTACCTGGCCTGTGAGTGTCTTGCAACAGGTGCAATTGGTCCTATGAAATCAACGACCCACTTCTCAAATGGTTGCAATGCTTTTATAGGGTGAAGTGGTAGCTCGTCTCTATGTGATGGATGTCCCGTCCTTTGGCACACATCACATTTTTTTTACAAATGCCTTACTATCCTTGTGTACTGTCAGCCACCATAAGCTTCCCTGCAATATTTTCCTCGCCGTTGGTTTTTCTCCGACATGTCCTCCCACAATTCCACAATGGAATTCCCACAGTATGCCTTCCCTCTCATAATCCAGGACGCATATCTACAAGATTTTTTCTAACCACATTTTATATAGGTGTCCCTCTATTAGCTGATACTTTGCTACTCGGACTACAAGATGCCTTCTCTGGGCTACTATATATTCATTCGAGCATTGTCATGTTGTCAAGTAGGTTGCTATCTGGTCTAAGTAGTCTAGGATGGCTTCTACTCTAAACATATTAGCATCTGGAAATTGTTCATCCAGAGACCCTCCATTTTCTCCATTTGCTAGCCTTGACAAGTGATCAGGACCCATGTTCAGTCTCCCGGGCTTCACTATCACCTTGAAGGTGAATTCCTGAAATAGTAGGAGCCATCTGCATATTCTTCCCTCCAAGACCGATTCGTTAACTAGGTACTTTAAAGCTGAATGGTCTGTGAAAAACTTAAACATACCTCCTAGTAGGTAGTGGTGAAATTTTTGAAGGGAATACACCATTTCCAATGCTTCCCGTTCTGTTGTGGTGTAGTTCCTTTCAACTGTTGATAACTTGCGACTGAAAAATAAAATGGTTGATCCACTAAAGTATCTCCTGGTTGAGCCAAGACTACTCCAAGTGCGATGCTGGAAGCATCAATGTGGACATGGAATTGCTTGTCCCAATTAGGGTGAACTAATATGGGCGTGCTTTCCAAATTTTCTTTCAAGGTGTTCAGGGTAGTATTACAGGCATCTATCCAAATAAATTTCTCCAATTTCTGCAACAGTTTCTCCAATGGGGTTGTTATCCTCGCATAGTTGCGGATGAATTGCCTATAGTAGCCGGTGTGGCCTAGCAATGACCTTAATTTCTTCACGGTTTCTGGTGCTTCTATGTTGACTATAACTGCCACTTTTTCTGGGTTGATGCAAACCCCTTGTTTGCATACAACATGTCCTAGAAGTGTCCCAAAGGGTACTACAAAGATGCATTTCTTGAGGTTTAATGAAATCTGGAGTTTCCTACATCTATCGAACATTATCCTTAAAAATGTTGCATGGTTCTTTAACAGGCTTTAAACTATCGAGTCATCCATATAGACTTCCAGGAATTTATGGATATATTCCCGAAACACTAGTATAACAATCCTTGAAAATTTTTCTGGTGCATTTTTCAATCCGAATGGCATTACATGATATGTAGATGAGCCCCATTCGGTTGTGAAATTTGTATTCTTCTTATCTTCTTCAGCTATCCTTACTTGATGGTATCCTGAAAATCCATCCGTAAATGAATAAGCCTCATTCCCCACAACATTTTCGAGAACCTCGTCACTGAACGGAGTGGGGAATGGTTCATGTATGCATGCATTGTTCAAGATCCTGTAGTCAACATAGACTCGAATTTCAGATTTTTCCTTTTTACTTTTTATGACTATAGGGCTTACCCACTCTTCTTCTTCCACTGGGAATATCAACCCTGCCTTTAGCATATTATCAATCTCTACCTTGGCTTTTTCTTTCACTCTTGGATTCATACAGTAGGGTCTGTGCTTGACTGGTCTTGCGTCAGGCTTCAAAATTATACGCATTTCCCCATGTCTCCTTTTATTCCTTTCAACTCTGCTACTGAGGATTGGAACAAGTCTTCATATTCCTCTAGCAAATTGAATATCTCCTTAGTCATTTCAGCATCCTAGTAGTCTCCAATTGACGCAAGTTTGGGCTTTTCCGGTGTTCCGATGTTCAACTTCTGGGTTCTCAATGGTAGCAGATGAATTCCTTCTGTTGTTGGTTCTTATTGAATATCCCGCTCCCCTTCTTTTTCTTCAAAATATAGATGTCTAAGATCTTCTAGATCATCATCATCCATTTCACTATTTATCTTTTTACATGCTACTGATTGTTTGATGCTTTGTTGTGGGAGTGGTTGTTCTTCCTCTTCCTGAATCTCTAGAAAGAACAGTACCCTTTTAATAGCTTGCAATACTTGTATGACTGGTTCTTTTTTTCCTTCAAAGGAAAAGCATTGCGTAAACTAATCTACAACTATTTGCCTAGTGTTATTTCCTCTTTTCTTCTCTTTAGTTAGGTGCCAAGCCTATGGAATCAAATCCAGTGAATGTACAAATTTGTGTACCCACAGTTCTTCCGCGTACCCTGCATTTTTCCACTGGTCCTCACAATATTGTAAATTTTTTATGGGGTCAGAGTCCCCTTCGTATTTTTCGGTGAATTGTGGTCCCTCCTCTTCCTTGAACCTGGTCCTCAATGTCGCTGCAAATTTGTCCCATTGCAACAGGGAGTTGCGGTGGTTGCTCCACCACCTTGCTGATGTGGATTGTAAAGCTACATCCATGAGTGGGACCCTAAGGTCAACCTATACTTTATATTCTATTATGGCAATAAAGGTATTCACAACATTCATATTTGATAGAGTAGGGTATTCTCTTACCTCATTTCTGATCCAATTGATCCTTCTGATATTAGCGCATCTTCTTGTCTTTGTCTCATACCCCCCCTACTTACAATCATCCGAGGCTATTTCTGAGCCTAATTCTAAGCTTTGAATACTTCTCCAGCTCACAATCCCCCCCACTGTTGGGTTGATATAATGTTCTCTTTTCCCCACTGTCATTTGATAAAGATGATCAAGAAGCTAAGCATCTTCTCTGTTGTCGACAGACTCTATATATCATGGTCCTTAATAAGGGTCAAGTGGCTATGTGACCCTGACTTCTCAGTCTTCAAAGATCATTAGTTCCTTCTTCAAATCTATTACTGCATAGTTCTTGAATGCCTAGTCGATCCCCAAAAATGTTGGATAGCGATCTTTATCCCCCATAATGTCTATCACCTCAAAGTTTATGTATGTCTTAACCCCTGCAACATCAACTTCGACCTCATCCAGCCTGCATATAGGCACAATGCAGTACTGGTTTTCCATGCGGAGCTGGATTGGTGAATATGTTGGCTTTGGTCTTCCCAATGCTTCTCATGTTTTCCTTGGTAGAATGTTCACATCCGACCCTAGGTCAAGCATTGTGTCCTTAATTTGGAATCCTGCGACTTGAGTGTTTACACGGAACTCTTTCCATGTTCTTCTCTTATTTCTTTTGACTCTTTGTATGTATTTCTGTGTCATTCTAGCCGATTCTCTTGGTTCAGTGGCTTCCTGCACCACCATCTCCAGATCCTGCTTCAATTTTTCCAACATCGGTGCATTGGTAACAATTTTTAGAAATAATCGGAACCATTATTCAATCATAATGCTTGTACCAGCTTGGTTCTCATTATCTACCCAGGGCTGTGGTAACCCAATGCCTTTGCTTCCCCCAAGTTCTAAAAATGTTTCCACTGCTTCTTTAAAGTATTGCTTCTATGTTTCTAGCTTGAACACTGGCTTTGGGGATGTTGGCCTTATCAACTTTATTGAGTCTGAAGTCTGTGCATCTTCCTCAGTTCTCTTTCATCCCCGTGTCACTATGGCTACATTTTGCATAGCTTGAGTCTCTACTACTCTTGGCTCTGCATTAACCAAATTTTCTCCTCTTTGTCTAGCTCTTTCTTCCCATACTTTAATTAGCTTTGGGCAGTATTTTTTTAGGTGTGTATTCACTCTACATTGAGAGAAACATGGTCTTCTAGGAATTGGGCATTCCCTGGCTACATGGCCCTCTTGGTCACAGTTTTAACATCGTATAGGTCCTCTTCCTCCAGCTCAGCCTCCTCTCATGCCCCCTCCTTGTCCCCTAGGAGCCTCATTCACTCTATATGTAGGCATGTCCAATCGTTCCGCTAAAGCATCCAGAACTCTACACTGCTCTATGTTGTGTGTTGTGGAAGCACATAACTCACAATACATGTTGTTTGGAACGTTAGAGTATTTTTGCAAGATTGGGCATAGGCAGGGCGGATGTCCAATGCTTTTGCATATCTCGCAATATTCAATTGTGACCTAATTTTGTTGCGTGGGGAACCCTGGGTAATGGGGTTGCAGCAGATATAGTCCTTGTGTTTTTATCTGTGCAACTCCTCCTACTAGTGGAGCTCCCTGTGTCCCTGTTGTTGATGTCCCCACATTTTTCCCCCGCAACCTTGGACATTCTGTGACCACATGTCCCTCCATCAGACGATGCGTACACCATACATTGGGTTTTGCAGGCTTAATTGGTTGAATTTCCTTCAAATTTTCTGTCAGTCTAGCCATCTGATGTTGTAACCACAATATGGAAGGGTCTTGAGCTACGGCCCCTCCTTTGATCTATTTTGGATATCCTGCCATGGCCTCTATCTTCATAGCTTGCTCCAATGTGTCTTGTAATGTATCAATCTTCTGTTGCATTAATGGAGTTCTTGTCAGTGGAAGGAGGGCCTTGATGAACCAATCCCTCTGATGATTTGGATTGATTGGGTAACTCAATTTCCCAACTGCATCCTTGAATATTCTCATCAGATCCCATGCAATCTCTCCCTCTCGTTGTTTAATCTCCCACATCTCTGACAAACCTTGATGATCTTTCTGAGGTAGCTTGAATTCTTTAACGAATTCTCTCTTGACATCATCTATTGCTGGGTTCGGATGAGCCTTGGATCATTTAATAAACCAATGTAGATATCTCTCTCTGAGAGTAGTTTGAAACTCGATCAACTTAACTACCTCTGGTGTCTGTTGAGCTCTCCATATGGCTTCGCAGAGATACCAGTACTGCTCCACATCATCATTACCCTCCTAAAGAACTCTGGGTATCGGGTAAATGATCTTTCCATGCTTCTTTGTGTAGGTGATACTATAATAAAGCCTCTATCTCCTGGCTGTGAAATGGTATTACTAGCACTACTGCTAGTGTGTATTACTGTTGTGGATTGAACACTATTCAACTTACTCAATTCTCGTAACTTAACAAAAATTTCACCTAGTGGCTGATAGAGTACTAGGGGAAGGTTGAGACTAGAGCTACTTGAACTTCGGGGAATAGAGTTACCTTGAGTTATGGGTGTCAGCCCCTCTCAGAATAATTTCTCCATCGCAACATGCAACTCCACATAGGACATCTCCTCGGGGCGCGTGTCCTCCACATTGGGTTTTGCTCCCTTTTCTATTTGGGCTGGGCTCCTATACACTTGCATGAATTCCTTCACAGTCCCTCCTATTCCTTGGGATTCTGTCTGACCTTCCATCTCCTTTTTCACATGCGGTGCCTTCTCCTTGTTCTGTTGATTGCTTTCTTGTTTCTCCAACTCCTTCATCACTCTCTCTCGTCACTTCTCAGCTATCTGTGCCCTCCGATGTGCTCGTCGCTCTCTCAACCTATTGGAGGTCTCAGCATCCATATCCCTACTCCCCTTTCCAACTTACTTGTAGCATCTTTCCCTTAACTCATTCCCCCAGTATTGGAGGTTTAAGTCTCCATCTCATATTTTTGAAACTCCATCAATCCCTCATCTACCATTAACGCTTTGATCCACAAGGGAATATCCTTCAACAACTCTCCTCGTAATCTGGATCTGAACACATCTTCTGCTTTTGAAAAGGACTGGTAACACTCAGCTGCAAATTCCACTATGTATCCTTCCAAGGTAGATTTCACCTAGAAATCTACGGCTCGGGTCAAATTGGTATCTAACCAATGGAGGGCTACCAAATCCTCGTGCACCCACTTGCGACAGATCTTCCGCGAGCTTTCTTGGACTATCTTGACTTGTAGTCTCTGAAACCAATTGCAGATTTCCTCTAGAAACTTTCCCCATAAAATTTCGTAGACATCACTCGCAGATTCAGAGAATAGAACCTTATTCTTAATAGTTTTCTCCCTCTGTTGTCTCAACTCAGCTTGTTGCGCTATGAACTGATCTAAGTGGTTATCCCACCAGCTTCGTATTTCCCTCTCAAAGATTCATGATACCATGATCTAGCTCCTAAATGAAATTTGGGGTTCCCGACAATGGAACCATTTGTTTGCGAGAAAGAAGGTCTCTGAGCAAGACCCAGGTTCAGGATGGAGGCCAACAAGGTTTCCACAGTAGTCTAGCACAACGCCAGCATTTTCACTCTACTCCAAAGAGTAGAGAATCTCACCCGAGGAATTTCGTGACCTCAGTAAAGTTAGGAATAGATCATATATTTCCCAATCACAAGTACAGAATAAAACAGAAAAAACTACATACTCCGAACAGGTTTAACTACTTTGCACAAGATGCTACTCATGAAAATATTCAAGATGAGAAAACAAAATTTAAAGTGACCAATACATTCATCTTAACTAGATACACATTACAAAACTCCGGACATCAGACCCATATGAGAGTATATTGCATTAACAGTAGTGCACAATTACATTGCTCCTTAGAGCGATCCTGGCAAGACTTATTACAATATCATCACATAGAACAGACCGAATGAACAGAACGACCAGAGAAAACAAAGCTCTCCTATGGCTCTCTTCCTCTGCTCTCCACTGCACCAACCTCTCGTCTACGCTGGCTGACTACCTATTTGTTCCTTTGCCAATGCGACTGTCAGTTTTCCCTTCTTTTTTGTTATGTTGTTTACTGCATCTCCTTGATCACTGGTAGTTCTACTGTTTTTTCTTGTCGCTCCCTTCTGCGATTTTTGCTAGTTTCCACAACAGTCACGCCACCTTCTCTTCAGCTCTTCGCAACCGTGACAGCTCTCTGTCTACCGTAGTTGCACTCTGCCACCTATTATTCGCGACTCAAAACTATTTTATTTTCAAAACAAGGACCCCAACAATGGGTCTTAGCATTGGTTGGTCCCTTAAAGAGGTTGTGCAACTCATAAATCTTCTATAAAGATACCACACCCTTGGGAATGGGGTTCCCTTTATGTACTTGATATTACTCCTACAAAGCCCTTTTGTGCACATCTTCATCTATCATCGCATATTTAAACACATCATCATTATCCACAAAATCTAGTATCCGTTGTTCATCATTGAAAACATGAAAATTAGTGACATTATTAGGCACAAATCGCCTATAAATAATCTCAATGGAAAAACCATCTCTGAATGGTGATAACCTAATATTATCTTTAGCTAATGTGTATGTGGATGCATTGTGAATCCTAATAATATAATTTATATTAAAATCTATAAATAAGAAATTGGATGCCATACCTCTTTATGGTAGTTTCTAATATTAGTTGACACGTAATGAATAGTATTCCATACCTGAAGTGTGAAAATATCTGAGTCATATATTACCTTAAGCTCTTCCACTTTGAGGTCTATGAATTTCTTCAATCCCAGAATGAATGGTTTGCATTTGGAAATGTTGTTTGTGCACTCAAACTCCAATCAACACAAGATCATATACTTGTTCTTTCACAGGTCGATCAAAATACAACCAACTCTAGAACCCTCCTGTGTTTTCGAACCATCAAAATACAAAATTTAAATGTTAGCAGCAACATTTTTAGTTCCTACACTAGCATTATTTTCATTAATATTTAAAAACTCATTAGCACCAGTTGGATTGCAAGGAAGGAGTTCTAATTGTGTATCTGCTGGTACAAGGGATGGTTGTGTAAGATAACATCCGTGATCAACTTCTAAAAAATAATTTCCGAAAAGTAGTTGTGCATAATTAATAGGCTCATTAGGAGCTTCAAGCACAGTGACGATATGTTTCATGAAAGGTTTACCCTTGACTCAAATCTAATTATTCTTTCTCTTATATGGAAGCCACAAATGTGACTAGTCAATAGAAAAGTATCCTTGCAACTTGCTAGAACAGTCTTTACTTAAAACCAAGCCGTAAGATTCTGGAATGTACACAATGACAATATCAATACATTAGTGAACTCTATGATCATATGATAAATTAATTATAACATTATTAAACTCACGAATCCCTTGTACTAAAGATCTATCTAACTATATGATTTTGGAGTCAGTATTTTCCAGTTTAACATTGATTTTCTTAGTAATATAAAACGCATGAAATTTGCAGACTTAACTGGTTGATTGAATTTATCTCAAGAAACGCCTTAAAATACCTGTTATTTATAGACGCCTCACTTGACTTCAATTTGAGTTTGAATACTTCTCTATTTAACAAATTCAAGGATTTAGTTAAGTTTTCCATGTCAAAAGGATATTTCTCTTTAGTTTTAGTGGAAGATGCTTGGGACTTTTTACCAGTGTCTTCGTAGTCCTTTGAATCATCCTGATCAGAAATTACCCCAATAGACCTTAATTCCTTTTCAACGAAAACGAAAATTTTAGTAGGCACGCTTAACAAAAACGAAAATGTTAGTAGTGTTGGAAATATTGAGAGGGGGGTGAATTAGTATTTCTTACAATTAGAGCATTAGTTAATCTTCAATTATTATCAGTGTTTGTACAATGATAGCAGCAAACAAGAGGAACACAAATGCACACAATTTTTAAGGTGGAAACCCACTCCGGGACAAAAACCACCTAATGCTTTTCTAATAATTCTTTTCAACTCCAATTGAAAATATAGCTCCAACTTCCTAGAATCTAGAAAAGCATTCTTCTCCAGCTCCCACTGGATGGACGCTCCAATGCCCGAGACTCTTCAGTAGTTAACTGAATGGATGCCCCAACACCCAATGAGCTACAACTCACCCTAGCACCACCCTACCACCCTATAGAAGAATAAAAGAAGAATGGACTCTCGTACCAGGGAAAATGGTCCACTTTACAATGATATAGAATGATGTAGAAGAAGAAGATATATTATACCATAACCCCAACTTTGACACAAACACCTAATGATGATCCTAGACCTCCCAACACTGCCTCTTCAACCCTTGGCAGATAGATACTAGTACAATTTGTACAATAATGTATTTGCAATGACTAGGTACAATGATACCTTTACAATGATTGTATGAAATGCTGCCCACTTGAAGACTTCATATGATGAACTTCTTGTTGCTGTTATGTACCTTGGTTGCTTCTCTTGTCATGCTACCCTCTACTACACCTTTCTTTGCTTTTCTGCCATAGAAATTCTGGTCCTTTGCAACCCTTGACAACACATGATCTAGCTTTTTATTGCCTTCTAGGCACTCGATATTGAATCTGGTGTATCTCTGTCATTTCAGATCCTCAATATCTGATTTTTGGTCCTGCAGTATTCCTCTAAGTCATATTTCAAATGCCACAGGTCTGACCCAATTTGGATTCTTGAAGAGAGAGTTATACCCAATCTCTCACAATGCCCTAATTATGGACTGTCTCAGAAGAGCGTACTTGTACGGCATGCCACATGTCATTGTTTCTTCATTTGTTTCTGAAATTGATAGAGAAAAAATTACAGAATGTACACTATCAGTCACTTTTTATGGCATTCCAATCTGATACTCAGAGAGAGATTTATGACGATTTTACCAAGGTCACTTCTTTGAGATGAATTTCAGGAGCCTGCAAAAACCCTTACTTCCACAGATCATATCTCCAAAAATATTGTGCAAATTGATCTGAAATTTTTACTGCCGATTTCTCAGGATTTCAGCTTCACCTCATAAAACTTTCAGCTTCTGAGCCTTCGTAGAAACAAATTTAGAGCAAAAATACCACGATGACCTGTTTCGGATGGCCGAATCCCTTGCCTAAGGAGGAAATGAAGATCACAATATATATGAATGCTTAAGTTGAGAGGGGATTCAACAAGTGAACGTGGGAGGGATTTTAGGAGCTTAAAAAATATTAATTATTACTTTTCAATGATCCATGCCCCAACTCCATGGGGTTTTATCCCACTAACTGGGGTACAAACTTCAAACATGAATATCTCTCAAACCATGAAGAATTACATGGCATGCCATATATCAATGGAAACATCTCAACAAGTAGAAACCATAAAAAGCATTATTGACCCAGAATATATTAATTTGGTAGGTCAAAATTCCCATGCAATATTACAATGATGAAATGCTCTCACATATCAACATAACCATCATCAAATCTCCCCCTTTGGCATTGATGGCAACACAAGTACTCCCCCTACGATCATGACACCTCTTCCTACAACATTCTCTCCCCTTTTGACATCAATGGCAAATGGTAACTCCCCCTAAAACACAACCATCCTGTGGACCTGTACACACTTCCACTCCACCTGACACACAAACATATTGCAGACCTATAATCTACTTCCACTCCCCCTTTATATTCTGAAAAGGGAAAATCTAATGAGAACTTGGGAGAATCCCAAGCTTCTGGCGAAGATATTCCAATGATGGTGAATATTTAATATGTGATTCTTTTGGTGCTGCTTGGAATCTTGCTACTTGTCCAACTGCTTGCATAACATTTGTTCGGGAGGCTATTACATATAGAAGACTACTAATCATAGATCTGTACAACCTTTGATCCACATCCTTAGATGAGTCGTCTATGTTCAATTTGTAACCAAGTAAAGACATCTCGAAATCACTTTGCACCTTTGTAGAAAAATTCTTACTTAGTCGATCATCATTGCTACCAATTATTGTACCATCCTCTTTAGCTATTAGACATGATTTAGTTGCTTCATCCAGAACATATATGTCGTTTGGAGCTCGACTTGCTGTAGCCACAATTTCACCATACACGCCTTTCCTGATTTCACATTTCGTGGAGTTGAATTGTATTGTGTGTCCTTGATCACACATTTGTCCAACACTGAGCAGATTGTGATTCATGTTTTCAACCAGTAGAACATTATTGGCTAGAGATTCTTTGCTTCCGAGAGTGACAGTACCTGATCCTATAACATTTGAAGATCCATCATTTCCAAAGGACACGGTTCCAACGTTCTTCTCTTTCAGAGATACAAATTTATTTCTATCTCCAGTCATATGCGTTGAGCAACCGCTATCAACATACCACACATCTTTGTTCTTTTGAGCCTTGAGAGCAAGAGCACAATTATCATTCTTCTTCTTCTTCCATGTTCGCGTTCATTATGTGGCTTCGAATATTCTTCTGGAGGATTTTCAAGTCTGCAATCTTTGGCTATGTGTCCAAAGTTTCGACATTTGTAACATTCAATATTATTTCTTAAATGTTCAAATCTATTGATGTTTCACTGAGCCCTGGGAGGTTCATATTTGACAGATCTCCCAGAATTATATTTGTTCCTAGGGTACGTGCGACATTCTACAGCTTTATGACCAAATTTTCCACATGAATAATAGTAGCCATAAAAGATATGTTGGTACCTGGATGGAAATTTTCGTCGAGGAATTGTCTTACAAGGCTGTTCTTGTGAATCTTGTCCAATGAAGTCTACATGCATGTCAGATCTCATAGGTTCATTGTATTTTTTTGTAGAAGGCCCTGCTTCTTCTTCTTTGTAACCAATGCCAGTTTTTTCATTGTAAGATCGTTGATTTTTGATGAGTTCTTCCAATGCCCTTGAGTTGTTGGCATAGTTTTGGATAGTTTTTCCTTTCTTCACTTGCTCACGCAGCGAGACTACTTTGGCTTCTAATTCTTCCCTTTCTTGGTTGCTTTCTTCCAAATTCTTTTGAAGTGACTCTTCAATGCATTTGTGTTCTTCAACTTCAATTTTGAGACCTTGAACTTGTTCTTCAAGAGTTTTGGAATGGATCTTCTCCGCCTTGAGATCTTTTATAAGCTTGATTTCTTCCTCATAAAATTCTTCTATGGTCCATCCTTCTTCTTCGTTGTTTGATACCTCTTGCTTATTGTGCTTGGGTTTATTGTGCTTGGCCATAAACAATACTCTCTCATTAGCTTCTTCTTCACTATCATTGTCTTCATCGGATGATGAGCTATCTTCTTTAGAGAGAAAGTTCCTTTTGGATCCTTGCTTGTTGAATTTCTTAAAGCCTTTCTTTCTTTTTTAGTTGCCATTACTTTTGTTTGGACATTTTGCTGCAAAATGCCCAACCTCATTATAGCTGAAACATATCAATGGAAGTTTACCTTTGAACTGTCCCTTACCAATTTATAGTTTTCTCGTAAAGTAAGCATATTCTTCATCTGAAAGACCTTCTTCATCATCTCCCTTTTCTTCACACTTGCACGTGCATGTATTTTCAATTAAAGGTTGTTTATCCTTACTGTTTTTCTTAGATGCAACGAATGCAGTTTCTAGATGCGAAGTACCTCTTCTTCATCAAGTCTCATTTCATATGCTATGAGAACTCCATGTAATTCCTCTTTGCTGAGTTTGTACAGATTTGCATTGTATTCTAAGACCGATACCTTTGGGTTGAATCTCCCTGGTAACGTTCTAAGTATCTTCCGTATAATAGTCTTCTCATCAACTGGCTCTCCCAATCCTTCCAAAGTATTGGTTATTTCATCAACGTATTGAAAGTATGCAGCAATGTTGCAATCTTCTTTCATTCTGAGTTGCTCAAATTTTTCTCTATAGATTTGAAGCTTTGCTTCTTTGACATTTGAGTCACCTGCATATATATTCTCAAGCTTGCCCCATACATTTTTGGTGGTTTTACAACCCAAAACCTTATGATAAGCAGATTCAATAAGTCCACTGATAATAATATTCTTTGCTTTTGCATCATTTACCAAATTCTTCTTACCTTGTTCATCTGCGGTTGATGTAAATCCATTTTGAACAGTGTCCCATACTTTGTAACCTTGCACCAAGAGATAGACCTCCATTCTTCCTTTCCAAAGTGCATAATTATTTTCATTGAATAGAGGTACACCATTCTTGGTATGCTCCATGACCTCCTTCCAGTTGTTAAACTGCTATTGAAGGAACCAAGCTCTGATACCAATTGTTGGAAATACTGAGAGGGGGGGTGAATCAGTATTTCTTACAATTAGAGCATTAGTTAATCTTCAATTATTATCAGTGTTTGTACAATGATAGCAGCAAACAAGAGGAACACAAATGCACACAGTTTTTAAGGTGGAAACCCACTCCGGGACAAAAACCACCTAATGCTTTTCTAATAATTCTTTAATATTCAACTCCAATTGAAAATAAAGCTCCAACTTCATAGAATCTAGAAAAGCATTCTTCTCCAGCTCCCACTGGATGGATGCTCCAACGCCCGAGATTCTTCAGTAGTCAACTGAATGGATGCCCCAACACCCAATGAGCTACAACTCACCCTAACACCACCCTACCACCCTATAGAAGAATAAAAGAAGAATGGACTCCCGTACCAAGGAAAATGGTCCACTTTTACAATGATATAGAATGATGTAGAAGAAGAAGATATACTAGACCATAACCCCAACTTTGACACAAACACCTAATGATGATCCTAGACCTCCCAACACTACCTCTTCAACCCTTGGTAGATAGATACTAGTACAATTTGTACAATAATGTATTTACAATGACTAGGTACAATGATACCTTTACAATGATTGTATGCAGTGCTGCCCACTTGAAGACTTCATATGATGAACTTCTTCCTGTTGTTATGCACCTTGAATGCTGCTCTTTTCATGCTACCCTCTACTGCACCTTGCTTTTCTTTTCTGCCGTAGAAAGTTTGGTCCTTTGCAACCCTTGACAACACATGATCTAGCTTTTTATTGCCTTCTAGGAGCTCGATCTTGAATCTGGCGTATCTCTGTCATTTCAGATCCTCAATATCTGATTTTTAGTCTTGTAGTATTCCTCTGATTCATATTTCCAATGCCACAGGTCTAACCCAATTCGGATTCTTTAAGAGAGAGTTATACCCAATCTCTCACAATGCCCTAATTATGGATTGTTTCAGAAGAGCGTACTTGTACGGCATGCCACATGTCACTGTTTCTTCATTTGTTTCTGAAATTGATAGAGAAAAAATTGCAGACTGCACACTATCTGTCACTTTTTACAGAATTCCAATCTGATACTCAGAGAGAGATTTATGACGATTTTACCAAGGTCACTTCTTTGAGATGAATTTTAGGAGCCTGCAAAAACCCTTACTTCCACAGATCATATCTCCAAAAATATTGTGCAACATGATCTGAAATTTTTACTGAAGCTTTCTCAGGATTTTTTCTTCACCTCATAAAAATTTCAGCTTCTGATCCTTCGTAGAAAAAACGTTAGAGCGAAAATACCACGATGACCTGTTTCAGATGGCCGAATCCCTTGCCTAAGGAGGAAATGAAGATCACAATATATATGAATGCTTAAGTTGAGAGGGGCTTCAACAAGTGAACATGGGATCAATTTTAGGAGCTTAAAAAATATTAATTATGACTTTTCAATGACCCATGCCCCAACCCCATGGGGTTTTAGCCCACTAACTAGGGTACAAACTTCAAACATGAATATCTCTCAAACCGTGAAGAATTACATTGCATGCCATATATCAACGGAAACATCTCAACAAGTAGAAACCATAAAAAGCATTATTGACCTAGAATATATTAATTTGGTAGGTCAAAATTCCCATGCAATATTGGGTTAGCCCCTGGTGCTACTTGGGTTGACATAATGACAACCGTTGATCAACAAGTAGGCAAGGAAAAAGTATAATATTATTTAGTGATTGAATCATGAGGTTGCACATAGGTGGGGAACTTATTCAAAATATGTGTAAATATTAAATTAAAATATTTGACCTTTTATTTATCCCCCATATTAATGTTTCCAAGTTCTTTAAGTAACATGGCTGGAGTTTTATCGTAAGCAAAAAAATTTAAAATTCATTGTTTAAACTCCCTCCAATTATGGATTGAATTTGGTGGAAGGCTATTATACCAAGTTGATAATGTACCTTCTAGAGTATATGGAAATAATCTAGAGTATATGGAAATAATATACAAGCAACATCATCAAAATTTACCACTAGAATTCGTGGATGCAAGTATAAATTATCAATATGATATTCGACCTTCACTTTCTTATCTGAATCATACTTTGTAAGCATCGTTTCTAAGTGTTTTGGTAAGGGATGGAGATTTCATGGAAGAGCAAGAGGCCTTTCTGCGATCAAATCCAATTGGTCATTGACCATGTCTTATTTATCCTCCTCCTCCTCACTCTCTAATTCTGGAGACTCCTCTTCTTCACCGTTCGAATTCTTGGTGTTATTTATTTGTTCGTAATCTCTCAGTTTTTCTTCATCGGAAAAATGAAAATCCCCCTCGTCTCCTTCCAGATCTTCCCCAATGGGTGATAGGAGGTATCCATAATGAATTGAATCTTCAAGTGAAATATCCAACTTCCTCAAGGGTAGCAGTGACCAATTCCTCCACTGAAGAAACTAAAACACCATAGTAGGTGGTATCTTTCTTTGATTGCATATGAAAGATAACATATGCAATAGGATGTAATCCAAGAGCTGTGGAAAAACGACAAGTAATAGACCAAAGTGTGTTGAGTTTTTGTAATTAACTTCGTACGCATGGTCTGTACCTTGGTGAGGGGACTATCCTTTTTCATATATATGATTTGGAGTTGGACTCAGACAATTACTACATGTTGACAGTATTTGATACCACCAACATACAAGGGCTTTCTTCGATGTGAAGTCCCAATTACTCCTCACATTGTTTGGAATAGGAGAATTCCGAGTATCGGCCCAGCCACCATAACTATAAGGTTCACCTTGGTTTCAATGTATAACATAAGATATTATACATATAACCTTTTAATAAACAAGTGAGTTTACATTATGAAGCACCAATTGTAATGTGTAAAAGGAGACCTTCACAAGGGGATACAAAAGTGAGTATCTAGGAGGAAAGTAATTGTACTATCCTAAGAGAGGAAAATGATAGCAATGAAAGATTCATTGATTAACATACAAATTAGTTCATAAGATAAAAACGATTCACTAAAGCAAATACAACACACATTCAACAAGATAAGCACCAAAGACACTGAAATAGTTCAATTTATTTAGAACATAAGAATTCCAACATATACCGCAAACATTTAAAGAATAGTCTTAAAACATTAATGATACATGCATGAAAGTGTGTTTAGTTAATGAGATTCAATTATTAGGTGAAATATCCAAGTACATTGTTACAATGGTGAGCCACTAGCTCCAACAATGAAACATTAAGTAACTTCTTTCTTCTCTGAAAGAATTATCTTCTCTCTTATGCCAAGATGAAGAATTCAAGGCTAGATATCTCAATTACAAGCCTCCAAATGCCCCTTGCTTGATTTATGAGGTTTATTTTCCAAGAAGAGGAATGACCTTTCATATCCCCATGACTCTTGCACTACCCTCATGACTCTTGGACTTCTAATCTAACCTTTGAACTTCTATTACAACCTTTGGATTTATAAATGACTTTTTAACTTCTATTTGACTCATTTGCCTCATGTGAATTTTCATATTCCACATATGACTGTTGGACTTCCATACATTACATTTTTCATATTTCCTTTGTAATACATCATTACATTCCACATGATGATGTGGAAAGACACATGGACACATATGACATAGTGTTGACACTTGTACAAGTTACAACTTGACAATAATGCCATGGACTTCATGATGATGTGGCAATGCCAAGCCACTCTCTTTGATGCTATTTCTTTGACTTCTTCACGATAGACATGATCAGTACTTAATCTTCATGAAATATTTTATTTTCTCTTTATCTTCATCCTCCATAGGGTCTTGTATCAGCATAAGGACCTTATGAGTGATCATGTAATGTCTTCATTATGTCATGGTCCAAGATCTGATTCATGTATTCATGATGGTTCTTCTTTGTGTTTATTCTCTATAGGTGCTTCTTTGTTTATTCTCCTTGATATATTCATTGACCCCCTCCTTTTCATGTTGAGAAGTTACTCCTCTCAATTAATATCAATCATGACAAAGAAAAATTAGTCTTGAAAACATATATTCTATCTTTACCCAGCTCATGGAAGAAGTTGTTTATGATAGACATGTCTGAGAGATCAAATAGGAAGGCTTGATAAGGAAGGTGCAATTGAACTCAACATTGACATAGGAAAACACCATTTTTCACTAAAATTGTGCATGTATTATGAGGCGGAGTTATTCAAGGTCTAACGTAGTAATAAAGTGCAAGGAAAATTGTGATGAGCCCATTGACAAAAATTGCGCCATGTAGTAGGCTCAAAGGATTAGGCGATAGAGAAAGCACAGTTGAACCAAACAGTGAGAAAGGTATGACCCAAATATTTACTAAAAGTGTGTCATGTGCTCAGGGAGAGAGAGAGAGACTGCATCGGCGTAGGGTGAAATCACAAGATACAAGGAGGAACCATTCTTTCTTTATGATGTGTTACGCACTAGACAGGCTTACTGAGGCCGTGGAGCATAGAGATAGTGGACAAGGTTTCCCGACCATTGTTTGAGAGTGTGCCATGTGATTTTAAAGAGACAAAGGACCCTTATTCTTTTGAAGTGCGCTCAAAGGGTAATTTTTCTCCCAAAGTGCGCTTTTGAGGGGACAGAGGGTCATTTTTTTCCCGAAGTGCACTTTTGAAGGGACATACTTCTATTGGGTGTCGTTTTATCCAATAGTGGTTGACTATTCACTAAAGATGTGCTTTGTGCTTAGGAGGGATCATTGGAAGAGGAGATATCATATTTGGATAACGAAAGTAACAAATATCAAGTTACTTTGACATATAAGGTAGAGTTGCTTCAAAAATCAGTGCAGTCAGTCAATGCAAGCAATAAGGGTTAGGTGATTATGCTTTGTAATATTCCTATTTAGCCCAAGCTAATAGGAATACTTCATTTTGTTTCTTTCTTATTGTTTGATGAATAAAATGTAGAGGAGGACATGAAAAGCTCCTTAAATCAAAGAATAAATACATGCCCAATGTGAAAAAGGATAAATCTGGGCCTTTGCAACAAAAATCCACTTGTGTGTGAACAGAAATTGGACCACCTTGGAGAACCAGCGCAGTTTTAGAAGAAGGTTCCAATGTGAAAGGGGTTAAGTCCATTAAAGTTGTTTAGGGTTTGTGCACCCCTTCAAGTTATAAAAAGGAGGTGAGGGCTCAAGAGATGGTTGTTGAAGGATTTTCGAAATAGAGGTTTCTTGAGCAACTCTAGCTCTCTTGGCTATTTAGCCTAAGGGAAGAGAATTTCCTGTTTAGGAATCCTCCCTCCTTCCTTGAGTAGCTCTTGGAGGAGAATGTGCTTAAATGAGCCACTATCTGGTTTGAGACAAAGCTCCATTTTCATGAGCAGTGTTGGCCCATTGAGGGTTTTGCAGCAAGTGGTATCCTAGATTTGTAGAAATCTAGTGTTTTGGAGGAGTTCTCTCTCAAGGAGGGTGTCTTGTGACCACTCGGAAGAGGGTCTCTCTCTTATTTGTATTTCATATCTGTATTGTATAGCATTTGCTTCATTTTTATTCAGCTACTGTGCAGTCCCTCTCAAGAACTGCATTTTCTGCACTCGGGGTTTTATTGTTATTTCAGTTTTGTGCAATAGATGATCTCCAGTGATTGAGGCTTGCCTCTCACTTTTTAAATCTTTGATGTAGCTATTGTTTAAGCTATTTTCAGATCTAATCTCTGTTATAATAAATTCATCTTCATAAATTTTGAGTATTCTACAGTTCTGTAGCTTATATGTCAGATCTACATTTATTCTGGCATTATTTTGATGAAATTCCAAGGGGATCTTGTAGAGAAGGCTGAATAGTTTCCAGATCTGGTATAGATCTGATGTTTCAGCCATAGATCTGTCATAGATCTTATCTTTCACTTATAGCAGCTGAAACCCCTGAAAAATAATGCTGATATAGTCTGCAGTCTTTTTCCTATGTGTTGCAGCAACTCATTGCAGGGTTTTTCTTCATAGAAATGCATGTTTTTCCATGCATAAGCTATATAATATGTTCTAGCACTCTTCCTATTACATATCAAGCTTTTTCTCCTGAAGATGGGTGAAGTGTTCACCTGAAACGTTGGGCCCCTCGATAAGAATACACAGGATTCCAGAAGATCTCATCAACATGTTCTTGACTGTGGAAACACACACACTCTAATCATGTAGCTTCTTTCCTAGATTTTGCTAATAACATGAATATTGAGCATGAAGATGTTTATACAAGATTTTTTGTACAATAACTTGAGTGTAATGTCAGGATATATTTTAGACAATTACGAGCAAACTCCATCCACGCTTGGAATGAATTAATTACTATTTTTAACAATCAATGGGGAGTTAAGAGAGATCATGTCTATTTCCTAACACAATTCGATGATTTAATGAAGAATCCTGGAGAAGCTGTATCAGATTTCATTAAGAGGTTTAATAAAATTTATAATAAAATTCCTCTTGATTGTAAAAATCTAGTAGCAGCAGAAAAAATTTATACTTTCAAAATATTTTTATGATGACTTTGTTGTTATGCTGAGAGAAATAATATCTCTTACCCTAGAAGACATGCAAAAAAATGCTACTGAAATAGAGGAAAATATTTTTGCATCTAATAAAATGAAGTCAAAGGCTGAAAAGGCTGAAAAGAAAATTAAAATTAAAGAAGAAAGTAACTCTTCTCAAATAATTAAGGATGAAGATCATAAGATTGATGAAATCACTTCTTTATTAATAAATATTTTTGACAGAATGTCTAAAATTGAAGCCCAACCTAGAGTACCCCAACCAGCTGCTAATAGAACTCAGACTCTGTATAGAAGACCTCCTCAAACTTAAATTTTACAAAGGTCTAATATTGATCAGCAAAATCAAACCCCATTAATGATAGAAGATCAAGAATCTGAGGATACTGGCCCCCTATTTACATATGATATCAATAATTTTGATCACTCCTCAAATTATAATGCCATTATTCCTCTTCCTCAAAATCAATTCTCTCAACAGGAGTAAGAATATTCACATGTTTCAAAATATCAGGCCTTCTCTGAATTCTTAATTGTAGAATTAAATAAAATATATGATTTAAGACCCAAACCAGGACCTGGTAGACCATCTAAAAACATCACTATTAATGAACCACTAGTTAAAATAACTGAAATTCAAACAATGATCATTAGACCATTGAATCAATCAAATGATCAAACTTATATGGACAAAACAGTTTTGCAAACTTTCAATGTTGAAAAAGAATTAGAAAGATTTAAAATACCTATTCCTTTATCTGAACTTTCCAAGAATCTAGGCTACAGGAATCAAGTTTATAAATGGATCCAATCTTCAAGTGTTGATGTTGAAGGATATGTGATAAGTCTGCAAGATGAAAAACCTTCAATAATATTTGGTCCTAGTTCTGATATGATTGATGAAGATGTCCCTCCCTTTTATGTCACTTTGAAATTTCATGTTTTCCGTTTATACAATTGAATGCTAGATTCAGGAGCTTCCCATAATCTAATGCCCAAAGTGATCATGGATAGGATTCAACTACATATTACTAGACCTTATCATGATTTATACACTTTTTCTTCAAAAAGAGTACCTTGCCTTGGTCTAATAAAAGATCTAGTTGTCACCTTAGCACAAGTTCCAGTTAAAATTGTAGTCTTAGACATTGTGATCACAGACATCCCTCCTAAATTTGGAATTCTATTATCAAGATCATGTTGTGCCAAATTAGGACAAAGTTTGCAGATGGATATGTCCTATGATACTATTCTTGTGTATCGAGGAGAACATCTTACGTTATATAGAGAGTTAAGATTCATAAATATTGTTTGTAGGGTTGATCATGCTAGGAATCATCCCATATATGTTGTTGATCATGATTTTGGATGTTTTACATTATCTTCTAATGATTTTCAAAATGCTTAGCTTCACATTGAACAGATTGTGGATAAACTGAGAATTGTAAAAATTGATATTTAGAAATTATATTTTAATGGAGCATTCTCAAAGGATGGATTTGGAGTTGGTATTGTTCTTATTTCCCTAGACAAAGAAAACATTACCCAATCTTATAAGCTAGAGTTTGATGTTAAAAATAATGTAGCTGAATATGAAGCGTTCCTTTTAGGATTGGAATTAGCTAAAGGTCTAAAGGTCTAGAAAATAGTTGTCTTCAGTGATTCAGAACTCATTGTTAACAAGTAAGAAATCTATGTCAAACAAAACATCCTAGACTTAGCTATTATATAAATGAAGTATGGCATACAGTGGATAATTTCTTTCAAGCCTTTAACATCATAGTTATTCCAAGAAATGAAAATATTCATGCATACTCTTTGGATGTTTTAGCTATTTCTTTTAAGATTCTTGATAAAATACAGACACGATATCAGGATGTTTCAGCTAGTTTTTTAAATCAACTATGTATCAAAAAAAACTAAAACTCGGAATTAACTCTTTCCCTTAATGTCATGATCTAAATTGAATCCCGGTGCTCCCAAGGCCCTACCCATTATTTTTATATTCACTATCCTTATTTGAATGGATTTAACAACCATATCCCATCTGAATTCTCTAACAAATCAATCCCTAATTAATTAGACTATAAAATACCTATGCTAACAAATTCAATCAGTTCATTTCCAACTTGGAAATCCTAAAAACTTATTACAAATAAATAATTAAAGAAAACTAAGAGGACCAACCCTCTTTGGTAAATGATTTTGACTGGTCAGGTCAAAGTGAATCGATATATTTTTATGCTCCTGCATCAGACTCCCAAGGAAGAAGAGAATGCTCCATCAAAACTTCAGGATCAATATGATACTTATGCACTTCAGTTGTTGTCGTCCAACTGGCATCTTCTACTAGATGTCCCTTTGTAAATTTATGTAGATTTTCTATGCTTGATGCAACTTTACTTTTAATCCCAATATCATATAGCAATCACATAAACAATAAAGTAAAATGTTGATAGAACATACCAATAGATCAACAGAAGACAAGCCAGAAATATATAAGTGTGTTGGTGCGTTACGGATGTCTAAATATGATCAGCCAACCAAAAATGTCACACAACCCTCTAGGACATCCAAAACAGTCATCTCAAAAGTCAACACTATTATTCAACTGTCAACGCAAATAGTAGCTAGGTCAACGCAGCAAAGTCAAAGTCAACGTCTAGCCTCGGGAATAGTGCCAAAAAATGTGGATTTGAAAGATCAAAATTTAGGGAGAGTTTCAGGTCTGTTTGACCTTACTTTGACCAAAGTCAATGCTAGTCAAAGTTGCTGCAGAAACCCTAGGCCGAAAACAAAAAAATGCAACTGCTGAAATTTCCCACTTGTGGAGAGAAGCGCCTCCAAGGTCATCAAACCAATCAGATGAGGAGAAAGAAATGTGTGAGGTTGAGATGAGTGAAAATGTCCTCCAATTTTGACCAAATTATATCCAACAGTGAGGGTGTGTGACACAATTGCTGGGGCACAAAACCTTAAGCTCGACCTGCACATATTTTGAATAAATTCAAAATAAATGTTCTTCTCATCGGATTAAGATGATCTTTAGATTGATCTTGCACCTCTCCGAAAGAGGAGTCCGATAAAAATATTGGCATCTTCATCTGAGCTTCACAACATGGAGTTTGGACCTAGTTGTCCAAAATTAACACTCCCTCTCAACTAGGGAGAGCTCCATCCACCTGTGCAAACCAAATATAATGCGTCATCCCGTCATAACTTTATTTTCTAGCTTCTTTATTTCAAAACATAAGTGGATCAGTCATAAATACATCATTCCCGACTAGCAAATTCAGCCCAAAGGTCTAAAACCTCTATTGGACTCACAAAGAGTCTCATACCAACCCGAAGTTGGTTTACCTGACCCGAAGTCAGTTGGAGGTCCGAAACCACACTATACTTGATCCCAAATCAAGTGCTTGGACCATGCCATCCTAGATCGAGAGTACAGAAATATTTGATGCGTCCATCAATCTTTGCTACTCGTCTCTAGCTTTTCCCACCTCACTAGCGAAATGAGAGGTACTTCCCATGAGCCCTGAACTCAATGGGTAGGATGCATACGGGGCACAGATAATGAGAGGTGAACCAACTCAATCATCACAACGGTGGGGCAGAATCACACCAAAAATGTTCGGCAAGCCTAGCCCTGTGGTTGCTTATAGCTCTAAGAAGCTAACCCCAAAGCCCTCCAGAGCTCCTAGAGCTCATCGTCTAACAGGACCCTCAGCATAGGGTTGTTCCACAATACCAATATTATCACAAAAGGTTAGGAACTTGAACTTCCCCAGGGGCTATGTGGGAATATCCACGACCTGCTCATCAGTTCCTATATGATCGATCCTTACGGCACCTCGCTGTACCATATCCTAAATAAAGTGGTACCTGATATCAATATTCTTGGATCGATCGTGGAACACAGGATTCTCGGACAACCGAATCCCACTCTGGTTATCACATAGTATCACGGTGGTATCTATCACATGCCCGAACAACTCACTGAAGTGCTTTCGCAAACAACCTTCTTCACAACAGGCCATACTCGCTACAATGTATTTGGCCTCCATGGTGCTCAAAGCCACCAAATTCTACTTATTGCTCATCCTAGATATCGAAGCAGAACCAAGTGTGAAGCAGCATCCCGATGTGCTCTTACGATCCACCACACTACCAGCCTAATCGGAATTAGTATATCCATGGAGTGTCACGCTCCCAGTGGTGTATCTCATCCCATGGTTTATCATGCCCCGAATATATCTCAATATATTCTTGGCACCAACCCAGTGAGTGTGATGAGGCTCAACCATATGTTGACTCAAAGTGTTCACTGCAAAACATATGTCCGAGTGGGTGTTCACTAAGAATATTAGGGCCCCTATGAGTTGAAGATACTTAGTAGGATTTTCTAACACGGTCCCAGTAGCACTGCCACTCAACTTCTTAAAGTTGAGCTCCATCTGTGTCGACATGGACTTACAATCCACCATACCAAATCTTTCCAAAAGCTTCACAATGTATTTTCCTTGAGAATGGAAAATATCGCCAAGTCTCTGCCAGACCTCCAGGCCTAGGAAGTAATGCATCAGTCCTAGCTCCTTCATCTTGAACTCAGTAGTGATATCCCTCTTGCACTGATGAATGAGAGGGTCAGCACCTGTCAGGAAGAGGTCATCCACATACAACACCAAAATCAGAAAATTTTCTCTATCAACCTTGAAGTAAAGGTTCGGATCACCATTACTACGAGTGAAGCCCAGCTTCATCAGGTATCTATCTATCCTCTCGCACCAAGCTCTGGGTGCTTGCTTCAACCCATAGAGGGATTTCTTCAACCTGCAGACATGGATGTCCCGATCCTAGACTTCGAACCCCATAGCTTTCTCCACATACACCGCTTCCTTTATCGCACCATTCAGAAATGTAGTCTTCACATTGATCTGATGAAGACTCCATCCTTGTGTAGCAGCAAGGGCTATGATAGATTGGATGGTGGTATATCGGGCCACAAATGTAAATATATCATCATAGTTTATGCCTTCTTTTTTATAAAAGCCACGGGCAACGAATCTTGCCTTGAAATTTTCAGCACTTCCATCAGATCCATGTTTGATCTTGTAGAGCCATTTCAAGGTGACAACTTCTTTGTCCTCCGGTTTTGGAACCACATCCCAGACATCATTCTTCATTATGGACTCATACTCTTCATGCATAGTATCCTTCCAGACTTAATTCTTTACGGCTTCCTCAAAAGATCCAAGCTCAGATTGTACAATAGTACTCATGGCTGCTAGATACCCTTGGTATCTATTCAGCTTCTTACTTTCATGGAATGTCCCCCTTGGGGCCATATGTCCCTCAGCATCCTTGAGAGTGTCCCTGAGCCATGATGGTATCTTCCCTATTGAAGGAGCTTGATCAATTGGGTCCATCGGTCCCTCAGCATCGAGCATCATCTCATCCTTCGGTTCTTCTTGATTTCCATATCTTGCTTCATGATCTTCCTCAGATCTCGGAAGATTGACTACTTTCCTCAGGGAAGAATATTCATCAAGGGTAACATTGTGGCATATCTCCACTTCCCTTTGACCAGGAACATAGACTCTATAGGTCTTCGAAGTTTTGTTGTAGCCCATAAACATTCCCTTCTTCCCAGAAGCATCCAGCTTGCTCCTCTTCTCTTTCGGCACATGAAAATAAATAGGACATCCAAAAACTCTAAAATGTGAGACGTCAGGTTCCTTACCAGAGAAAACCTCTTCCAAAGTTTTGGATTCTAGAGCAAAATGTGGGCATCGTTTTTGTATGTACACAGCAGTGTTCACAACTTCTCCCCACAGAAACTTCGGTAGATCTTGGTCACATAGCATGGCATGAGCAACTTCCACAATGGTCCTCTTCTTTCATTCAACACCATTCTTTTCAGGAGTATAGATATTTGTGTTCTCCCTCTTGATGTCAGCTTCTCTGCAAAAGTTCTTGAACTCATTCATCTCATATTCAGTGCCATTATCGGTCCTCAATATCTTGATCTTCTTCCCTGTCAGATTTTCCACCAAGGATTTGAAGGTACGAAACCACATGAAAGCCTCATCCTTCTTTTTCAAGAAGTATATCTAGGTTTTGCAAGAGAATTCATCTACGAATTTCATATAATAATAACATCCTCACAAGGATGTCACGAGTAGCATCCCAGGTAGATCAGAATGTATCAATTGCAAGACATCAGATGTCTTTATGACACTTGAGGGGAAAGGTCTCCTTTTATGCTTTCCTTCAGCACAACCCTGAAATACACGTTCATGATTATTTGAGAACTTGGGCATCCTTGTCACCACCTTCTTTACTTCAGGAAGGGCCTTGTAGTGAAGGTGTCCAAACCTTCGGTGACATAGTTCAGTCTGTCGGATAGTATCACATGTCATCACTCCCAGTGGACTTCCTCCAACCTGGTAGAGTGTATAAACTATAAACCCAATCATGATAGCTTCCTTGAAGCTCTTCTTCCAGATATGCACCTTCCCATCAATGAATGCCACATTGAAACCTTTGTCTTCCATGGCCGATATAGACACAAGGTTCTTCTTCAAATCAGGTACATAGAGTACACCCTGTAAGCGGAGGACTTTACCTTGAGACAAGTGGAGGGTCACAGTCCCTGTCCCTTTCACGGGATATGTGGCATTATCTCCAAGGATAATTTCAAGATTAGCATCCTTCTCAACCATATCAAAAAGTGCTTCCTTGAACCCAGTGATGTGCCTTGAGGCACCACTATCTATCAACTAGACATCCAGAGTGTCGGGTGGAGATGCAGCAGAGAGGGCAGATACAAGAATGAATTCATTTATTTTATCAACAACATTTTATTCCTCATACCTGGAATTTCTCGACCTTTTGAAAGGTTTACCATTTCCACCAGAGGGAGCCTTCCTCTTTCCCTTGAAATTGTTGTTCCTTTGATTACCATTCCTCTGATTGTTGTTGTTATCATCATCATCGGGAGAATCCTTATTGAAAGGGCATTCTCTAGCATGGTGACCTAGCTTGTGACAAGTGTAACACTTTCCCTTCTTTCCTTGGGCCCCTGCTCTTCATTTTATCCTTGGACCACCAAAGTTCTTATTTCTATAATGAGCAGCGAAGGAAACATTTCCTTCATTTCCATACTCCTTCATTCTCATCTCTTCTTGTACACATCTTGATAGTACTTCGTCAAAATCAGGTATCACATTGTTATTTAGAATGGTAGTGTTGAACACATGCAATTCTAATGAGAGACCTACAAGTGCAGTGAGTACCATCTCTCTATCAGCTATTGTCTCCCCAATAGCCAGCAGAATATTCTTGATCTCTGTCAACTTTAGAAAATATGATTAAACAGACTCATCCTTGACTTTCTTTAGATTATTCAATTGATTCTTGAAGAATAGGACTTGATTTGCATTGTTGATCTTGAACATGTGGACAAAATTATCATACATCTCCTTGGATGTGCCCAAATCAGAGATGTAGGCAACCAGATTCTTGTGAATTGAGTTCATGATCATCAGCTTTTCTTTGATCTCCCTCTTTTTATACTTTGCTTTGGCAGCAGTAGTTGCAGTGGATGGAGGCTCTTGGATTTTAGCCTGCACATAGTCCATGACATCTTGGTCTTCCAAGTTAAGATCCAATGTCATCTTCCAAGCATGGAAGTTATCCTTCCCATTCAATTTGTCATTAGCCTTTATTTGAGGAAAGAAATATTTTGCATGGTCCGATCTTCTTAAATTTTAATTGTTGTATGTCCCTAAAAGAAATATTTCTTTCCTCAAATAAACCATAACCAAATCACATGTCTGAAATTCCTTCTCTTTCCTTCTCATGTCAACCCTTTTCTTGTACTTACTGTTGCTTTCTTGTAATCTTTGTTTTACATCTTCTTGCAACTTCTGCATTTGTTCTACAAATTATTTAGCCTTTTCACTCCTTATTTCAGGCTTCCCCAAATTTTTGAGTTCATATACTCCTCTGAGCTACATTCTAAAAACAATTTGAAATGGGATCATACATTTACTCCTATTAGGAGTATCATTGTAAGCGAATTCAGCTTGAGCAAGTTCCAAATCCCATTGTTTTTTATTCTTATAAACCAAACTTCTTAAGATGTTTCCTAAGCTTCTATTCACCACTTCAGTTTTCCCATATGTTTGAGGATTATAGGTTAAACTAAAACTAAGATTTGTACCCAGCTTATTCGATAGAGTTCTCCAAAAGTGTCCTAGGAACTTAGTATCTCTGTCTGAAACAATACTTATGGGTATCCCATGTAATCTTACAATTTCTGAGAAAAATAGATTAGAAATATGTGTTGCATCATTATTTTTCTTACAAGCAATCAAATGAGCCATTTTAGAAAATCTATCTACTACAATGTAGATGGAATCATTTACTCTTTTAATTTTAGGCAAACCCAAAACAAAATCCATGTTGACTGCATCCCATGGCCTTTTTGGAATTGGAATGGCTGGTATAATCCTGTGTTATAACTTCTTCCTTTGGCATGCTAACAAATATTGCACTTCTCAACAAATTTATTTACATCAGTTTGCATTCTAGGCCAAAAATAGAAAGCATTTACCTGGGAAAATGTTTTTTCTTGTCCAAAGTGTCCAGACATTCCCCCACTGTGCTTTTCTTTGATCAAATTCTCTCTCATTGAACACTTAGGTATATATAGTTTATTTTTTTTGAACAACAAGCCTCCTTGTAGCATGTAATCCAACCATTGGCTTCTATTGTGAAAAACAAGATTTTTAACAGTTGTATATATGTCTTTAAAGTCTACATCCTCTTGGTACATTTCAATCATTTCTTCAAATGCCAAATGGGTGTAATTTATGTAAATTTTCACCTTTGTAATAAAACACATGAAATAATGTCTCCATTTTTTGAGTTCTTGGCCAATAGCATACAATTATTTGTCATATGATGAGTACTTTTATTTAGCCTCATTCAATTTCTCATTGAAATAAGCTACAAGTCTTTGTTCTTGACTCAACATGGCTCCAATTGTTGCCCCACTAGCATCAGTTTCTACTTGAACGTTTTGTCAAAACTAGGTAAGGCTAAAACAGGTCTCTTAGTGATATTTTTTTTCAATAGCTTAAATTTTTAGTTTGTGGCCTGTGTCCATTTAAATGGCTTCTTTCTCTCCTTTATGGTTTCCATTATACGTGCACATATTTGACTGAAACTTCTTATAAAATTCCTATAAAAACTTGCAAGACCATGAAAGCTCCTTACCTCAAATACACTCCTTGGAGTTGGCCAATTTAAAATTTATTGTAGCTTCTCTGGATCCATCTTCAACCCTTCTTCCGAAATTATGAAACCCGGGTATATAAATTCCTTTTTCATGAAACTACATTTCTTCAAGTTTATCAGCAATTTCTCCTTTTGTAAGGTACTCAATACCCTCTTGAGATGTTCCAAATGTTCTTCCTTACTCTGACTAAAAAATTGAATAGCATCAAGATACACTATTAAAAAATTCCCTGTAAATTCCTTTAAGACTTTATTCATTAACCTCATGAATGTGCTTGGTGCATTCGTGAGCCCAAAAGTCTTCACCAACCATTCATATAACCCATTATTTTTTTTAAAGACAGTCTTCCATTCATTACCCTTTCTAATTCTTATTTGATGGTATCCACTCTTAAAATAAATATTAGAAAATATTTTGGCCCACTCAAACAATCCATCAAATCGTCCATACGTGGTAGGGAAAATCTGTACCTGATAGTGATCTTATTTATCACTCTGGAATTTGTGCACGTGCGCTATTCATCACCCTTCTTTGGACTAAGCACCACTGGTACTGCACACAGACTTAGACTCCCTCTTATTAACCCTTTTTCTGATAATTCTTGTACATTTCTTTTAATTTATTCATTTTCTTGAGGAGTTAATCTATAATATTCTTTATTAGGCAGGCTTGCACCAAGAATCAAGTCTATATGATGGTTGATACCTCTAACTGGGGGTAAAACATTTGGAAATTCATCCACAATGATGTCAACATAATCATTCAGCAGATTTTTAATTTCAACAGGAAGATCATCTAAATTGGTTGAAGTTAAAATAACCTTTTGTTTTCCTACTACAACAAACTACAATTCATCTTCCCTTTTGACTTCATGTAGCTATTCTTTTCCACTTATAAGCATAACTTTCATTCCAAGTTCTTCTTTTACTATTTCATCTTTCATAGGCAGCAATATGTGCTTTTTTCCATCCTTCTATAAGGAATAAGTATTCCTTCTGCCATCATGAATGGCCTTCATGTCATAATGCCAAGGTCTTCCCAACAACACATGGCACACATCCATTGGCATCACATCACATAATACAATGTCTTTGTATGCACCTATCTGAATCTCCACCTTGCATTTCTCTTTCACCAAGAGCTGATGTCCCTTTTGCAACTAGGATACTCTATAAGGAGTAGGGTGTACCATTTTCACCAACCCCAAATTCTCTAACATCTATGTGGAGACAAGATTATTAGTACTTCTGCTGTCAATCACTACCTTGAAACATTTCCCTTTATACTTGAACACAGTCATGAATAAAAAATTCCTTTCAGCTGGCTCATTTACTTCCTTTTCTACCTTAAGAAACACTCTTTTTAGTAACAAAGTCTTTTCGACCTCAAGTGGTTCTTCCTTCCCTATGACCTGAGGGTTTTCTTCTTTTTCCTCAGTTATATTCACATTCCTCTGATTTGTTGGATTTGTTTTAGGACAGTCCCATGACATGTGTCCAAATTCACCACATGTGTAGCAGTGTATTTCTATTCCTCGGCCTCTTCCTCTGGTTCCAAATATTCTTCCACCAAAGTCTCCTCTTTGTGGTGGCCGATTGCTAGAGCCTCCTACTTCATTCTGATAATTCTGAAATCTTGGTTTAGAAGATCATCTTCCTCTTGCTAGAATCTTTCCTCTGTTCCTCTGATTTTGTTTCCTTACCATCTTTTCTTCTGCCTTCAAGGCCACCTAGTAAGCATCCTCAATAGTATTTAGGTTTAAAATTTTTATTTCATCATGTATGTCATACCTTAAGCCATTTATATATCTGGCTACTTTATCCACATTGTCTTCAGTATGTCCAGCTCTTATATTTAACTTGTAAAATTATTCAGTGTATTCTTTTACTGTCATCCCCTTTTGTCTTAAATTTTGCAGTTGTTTGAAGAGAACAATTTGATAGTCCTTTGGCATAAATTTACTTTTTATTTTCCCGATCATTTTATCCCAATTCTTTATCTTAGACTTGCCTTTCCTTTCTTTGGATGTCTGCAACTCATCCCACCATAAATTTTCATGTCCCTTTAGCCTTGTTGCTAAAAATTTTACTTTCTTCTTCTCTTAAAACTCCTAAAAATCAAAGTATTTATCTAATGAACTTATCCATTCCATTAATTCCTCCACATTCAAATTCCCCTCATACATAGGTACTTCCACCTTTGGTCAACCACCAGCCTTTATCAACATTCTGAGAACTCGGTTTTCTTCAGTGTCCTCTTCTACTTCTTCAGAAAAAGTTTCTTCCTTAGCACTAACATTTCCCTCATCAGGTTCTCTCCTCTGATCAGTTTCCATTACTTCCATTCTTGTACACAAATGTCTTATTTCTTCAAGAAGTATTGCATTTGCTACAGGTCTTCCTCGACCTATGCCAACACATCTCCTCTTTTGGGTGGCATCTTTACTATATATTACACACACATAATTCTATTCCAACTGCTCTGATACCAATTGATAGCCCTACCAAGGAAAATTTTCCCTCCAGAGGTTAAAAGAGGTTAAAATCCTTTGTGCTTGTAAATAGTCTTAAACCCTAAGATCTTATCAGCTTCTTCTTCTCCCCTGTTTTGCAATCACGCATCCCTGATGTTTCGAAAAGCATATGAATTCACCACAGACTGGAAATTTATGCACAAAACAATAAATCTTAGTTTCCTTTCGGTACTTACACACTGTCATGGCCTCGATTGATTCAATCCCCTATTCTGCAGATCACATGATATTTTATTAAAACTACATGCCCCATGGTTTGGTCAAAGTCTAATCGCCACATCTTTAATGGACTATCTCAACGCAACCTCCAAAAAGGACTGCTCCCAATAGCGTACAAAAGTCCCGCATGAATTTATTCAAAACATAACGTCTTCTTCCCTCCAGGAATCTTCCTACTTATGCAGAGTGTATGGATCTCAACGTTGTCCAAAATAAATTATGTTTGTATTCATTTCTAGTCTCAATTTAATTCGATTCCTTGGAATCAATACGTCCCCTTTACACCCTTCTCATGCTAGATCTATATTGGTGGCTAAAACTTACTGCAAAATCTAACAACCAAAATCCACAATCAACACAGAAAACAAAACTTATACATTTATTCATCAATGTAGAGCAATGCTAGATACAAAGAATTTTTTTTTAAATCAACTATGTATCGAAAAAAACTAAAACACAGAATTAACTCTTGCCCTTAATGGCATAATTTACATTGAATCTCGGTTCTCCCAAGGCCCTACCCATTATTTGTATACTCACTATCCTTATTTGAAGGGATTTAACAACCATATCCCATCTGAATCCTCTAAAAAATCAATCCCTAATTAATTAGACTATAAAACACCTATTCTAACAAATTCAATTGGTTCGTTTCTAACTTATAAATCTTAACAACTTATTACAAACAAATAATTAAATAAAATTAAGAGGACCAACCCTCTTTGGTAAATTATTTTGACTAGTCAAGTCAAAGTGAATCGATATAGTTTGATGCTCTTGCATCACCTTCTTTAGTAAAGTCTTGAGAGATGTTGAGTTCAGATATGACATTATAGAAAAATAAACCTATTCCCTTGTCCAAGCCTTGAAAGTATTTAGATTCTATGTCCTCCATTCATCCATTATTTCCTATGTTCCAAACAATGTTGTTAAAATCATGTTATCGCAACCTGATACAGATGGAAGAAGAGGAAGATGGATCACTAAGATATTATAATTTGATCTTAGTATCAAATCTATAAAATTGATAAATGGCCTGGGTTTAGCCAAACTTTTAGCTGAATCTAATTCTAAAATCTTAAGGATAAATTTTATAATGCAAATTTCAGTAGAGAAGGATCCACAAGAACCTTCTCAACTTTTAGTAGAGAAGAATCCATAAGAAACTTAAAAAAATTTAGTAGAGAATAACCCACAAGAACCTTATCGAACTTCAGTAGATGAGAATCCACAAGAACCTTCATATTCAACTGAGCCCACTCCTCTTCAACTTCATATTGATGAGAAATTTCTGTTGTCTGAATGGTACACTGATATTGTAAATTTTCTTCACAATTATGAATACCCAGCCAGATTCACAAAAAATCAATGCAAAACACTCAAGTTAAAGGTTGTAAAGTATTTCATCATTAATGCAAATCTATATTGGAAGGATCCATTAAACATCCTTTTGTTATCTTTAGCAGAAAATGAAACAAAAGGAATTATAGATCAATTTCATGCAGGTATTTGTGGAGGTCATTATGTTTGCAGAGAAACAGCATACAAGATTCTCATAGCAGGCTTTTAATGGCCCAAATTGTTTTCACAAGTAGGAGAAAAGGTCAGAAGTTGTATACCCTACCACATTTTTGTGGGAAAACAAAGATTGGCATCATTATATCTTGTTCCAGTCCTAGCAGAAGCCCCTTTTTTTACAGTGGGGACTGGAATTTATTGGAGAGGTTCACCCAGCATCGAGCAATCAGCATAAATGGATTCTCACTTCCACACACGATTTCATAAAATGGGTAGAATCCATCCCAGTAAAGAATTCTACTAACACTATTGTCATTAAATTCATTGAAGAAAATATATTTTCTATATTTGGTTTCCCACAGTAGATAGTTACGGCCAATGCACAAGCTTTCAGTAGTGTTAAGATGATTGAGTTTTGTCAGAAATACCAAATTGTATTACATAACTCTACCACTTATTACCCTCAAGGAAATGGATTGGAAGAGTCTTCAAATAAAATTTTAGTCAAAGTCATCAAAAAGGTGCTTATAGATCATAAGAGAAATTGGGATAGCCATCTTAAGTATGCAGTTTGGGAAAACATAATTTCACTAAAGAAATCAATAGGTAAATCTCCTTTTCAGCTTGTTTATGGCACTAAATGTAGAAATTTTCTGAATAAAGAAGATTTATCCACCGAGATTATCCTGATCACATATCAATTCGAATTCATATGCAACACATAATCTTCCCTGGGTCATCACATGATATAAAACAAAGCGAGTATGTAATCATGTTAAGAATCTATCAAAACATCACACATTACAGTATGTATGAAACATGGCTAAGCTTGACTAATGTGTATATTCAATAATGGAGAAAACATGTAACGATGCCGTACAATACTCACTGCAAGTACCGGTACTATCTCATGAAGTTACACACAAACTAACCAGTTTTGAACAAGTCACAGTTCGAAACTCATGCTATTTCCTGCCTCTGTTAACGCAATCAAGGCTGGTCTAATGAGAGATCCAAGGTTCAAATCTCCTTGGCTTGACAGTGCAATCATCATGGGAAATTCCTCCAAGTGTGGTGCAAATCTCATGCACAACTGATGTCACAACTGATAGCTATCTCAACCCTTTTATCTACCTCTTTCACTGGTCTCCACTGAACTGTCCATGCACTGTAGTGAACTGATGTGTTCTTGAGTTGAATAATGAGTTAATAATTAGTGAATTAAATAATATTTAATTCACTCCACTCATTACTAGTTGATTAGCTTGTTAAACTAATCTCAACTAGTTCAACTAAGTTAAACCGAACACAACTCCACCAACTGTCTCATCAACTCCACCAAACTTCTGCCACTGAAGTCCTAACTGAAGTCAACCATGCATGAGCTCACCAAACCCCTAGGAATAGCGTAATTCCTTTGTCATATGCATGAGCCACTTCTGTAGCTCGAACTGAAGTGCTCCAAGAGAGTAAACTAAAGTTTAGAGTCCAAATATTATTAAGGGTAAATAATATTTGACTTTTCTATTTTTAGGATAGGCAGTCTAAAAATAGACTTCGACCTATATGTCTAAAAATAGAGGTCCATCTATTTTTACCAACATGACCAATACTCCAAGAATAACATACTGCAACCCCTGGACCATGCTCCATATGTCTAAAAATAGGCATAGTCTAAAAATAGACTTTGCGCCAAAAATAGCCTGCGGGCCCACTTAGTGAAGGCGACTTCATTTCACTAAGCTCCATCATCTTGCTGCATTTTCAACACTAAATCCATTTTTCCCACATAATTAGCCTTTCCTGTTTTTAAATTCTTACAATAATAAAATGAAGAACCTGATGGTTTTACGAGAAGAATAAATCAGATTATAGAATTGAATGAGAACAAAGATGAAGTTCAGTATAAGCTTCACAAATATAAAAACAAAATGAAAATATTATTTTATAGGAAAGCCATAGAAAGAGACTTCAATTAAGGGGGCTTAGTAATAAAGTGGGATACTAGAAGAGAGGATAAAGGGAAACATGGGAAATTTGATAATATTTGGTTGGGGCCTTTCAACATTATAGAAGTTAAAGGCAATAATACCTTTGTCTTACAGAATTTGGAGGGCCAATATTCTTCATTTCCAGTCAATGGAAAATATTTGAAACATTATATCCAATACTAAAACTACTTCAATCAATCATTACTTTATATTACCAGTTTTTTTCATTTTTCAAAAAATTGTGATTGTTTTCAACAGAGACTCCATTAGCCCGAGGAGAAGGAATTTGGATCTGCATGTTCTTTGCATCCTACAAAAGGAAGAAGTCCCCAATTGGAACCGATGCTATAACATATTTGGTTTTGATAAGTAAGATATTTTTAGAAGAAAAATAAAAACAAAAAAATAAAATAGAAAATAAAAAGAAACAAAAGAAATAGTGAAGAATGAAAATAATAAAAAAAAATGGGATACAATAAATAAAAAATAGAAAACATATGTTACTTCCCAAAGTGCTGGCGTGCAAATTTAAATTCTGCATTGTTAAATATTTTAATTGCATTAGATTAGCAATAAGATGTGATTACTAAATCAAGGTTTAGCGACAAAACATCACAACAAAATCTTTTGTCATTTATTATTAAATTGTTGCCATGTTCAATCGTCGTGATTTGCGCTCCAAAGTAATCAATGACTCACAATGCACTTCGCACACCTTGAGCCCATATGACATTTAGTCAACAGGGGGGGTGCGAAAATCTGGACTCCCAATGCCTTTCCCTCATGCACTTCTCACCCCCTCACTCCAATACCACTTACCATTTCATGCCCCCTCCAAAAACCACTCCCTCTCATTCAAAAGACATTTGCCTCCTCTCCCATCAAAATCTCACGACCACTACTACTCTACCAAATGTCGGCTCTTTCCATCAATCATGTCGTTTCAGTTGTAAATTATTTGTTAATCATTAAATTCCTCCCCCCGCTCCCCCCCCCTCCTCCTTCACAAATAAATCACATTATTCAAAGGTTAAAGTTTATTTGTTTAAATAGAAGCAACTAACTATCGACCTATTTTTCCATCCCACTATCGTTATAACCATTTTTATGACTAAACTATAGTACCAGTCACGGAGCTGAAGAAAAATTTTTCAGCAACAAGCCAAAATTGAATATCTTTACCACATCTTTCACACAACGAAGGAAATCAAGCTATCTCCAGGTAAATATAGTCTTTCCCCTTTCCTCTACCATTTATTTCTTCAAAAAATAAGTCCAAGAACACTGATAATCCCATGCTTCCTCCTACTATTGACTTAGACCATGAACCTTTGGTAGACCATCACTATAAAGTTGCAAAAACCAATTGTTCGTTTGATTTATTCGAACCCCACAATTGGTTAAAATAGAAGTTCTTAGACTCAACTGATGAATTAAACCTGTGGAATTGGTCTCTCCCCCATTTTATCTTTCCACGAACCTTTTACTTCCCATAATTTATTATGTGGTGTCACTTTTGGTTTATCCTGAGTCAAAGAGCAGTAATTTATCAAAACAAAGAAGTCTTGTTCACCATTACTGTTGAGTCAATAAATAACATGTTGCAAGTCCAAAACCTTGCAACCTTGCATCCATTTTCTCTAGAATCCCTCATGGATATCTATAAAAAACTAGATTTTCTTCAAAGAACCAAAATGTTTGAAACATTCTTGCCAGATGATGCTCAATTGCCTAAAAATAATCCACCCTATCAATCATCTATGTTTCCAAAAATGAACAAGTAGATTATATCCATTGTTGCATGTATGTTAGGTTATCGTTCCGATCAATGGGTTGATGATGTCATAATTAGTTTCTTTTCATTTTTCTCATCAAATGAAAATCCTCTTGTCTTCAACTACAGTAAATTCTTGGTAGATTCAATTCATGATAATTTCATGAAGTTTACCACATAAGGAGTGTTAAAATATGCCTTTGTTTTAATGTATTTGTTCCTATTTTATCAGTCAAATAGGTTCTCTTTTCCTTCGCAAAATATGGATAGACAATGCAATCCAAAATCAGTAATCCAATGGAAATCATTAGTAAGAAACCATAACAATGAATATACATTTAGTGACTTTGTGGGACAATTTTTACATTTGGTCATAATTCTATTAAACATTGATGCAGAACCAAGGATTGGGACAGAACTTAAAAGAATCATGCATCTAAGTGAGCAAAATAAAACAGGAGATTGGTACTTTTAGAAAAATTATACAGAAATCAGAGTATATGGTTATGAGTTACCACCATATAAATTGCCTAAATTTGTCCCTCTTTGAATATTTTCTCTGGAATCCATTATGAAAATGATTAACACAGATCAACTCCATTTTGTAGTTGCAAGGAAGAAGGCCCAATTCAAAATCAAAACTCAAATAGGGCCTTTTGTTTGTAATGCTAGATCAGCATGGAAGGAAGCAGATGTATTGTTGAAACTAATGAATTTCAAGCTCAGTTTCACCTGGTCTTATGACCCACTAGGAATAATTTCTAAGTTAAGGGTAGACAAAAAAATACCCCATATTCACACACTCCCAGATTTTAAATACAACAATACATGAACCATGATGAATGGAAAGAAAATACCTTGTAGGAAGTAGAAGAACAAAACATATATGTAACAATATCTCAAGCTCCAGTGTCTAAAGAAAAGCAGGACAAAAGACAATGGGAAATTGATTCCCCTAATTTCACAGAGATCTTAGGGAAAGAATTCAAGATATACACTAAGAGTAAAAATACAAATAACACAGATGAATGATAACAAGAATATACTACATAGCAACATCCAATGGTTATGACAGGGTCATTTGTACCTTCATCCTCCACAAAAGAAGGAATAATTTTTTTATCTCCTTCAGCCTGTTAGGATGCATCATCATCACAGATAGGGGAAATGCAACAAAATCAAAAGGAGCCAAACATATTTGCAATCTAAAAAGAAATCAAAAATAAGAATGAAGCTTTGAAAGCTTCCACTTATACTCAGTTTTGGAAGCATTCAACTACTTCACATCATAGGCTACTTTCAGCCTTTGACACAGAAAATTAAAAAATGCAAATTTATTTCCTAGAGCCAAAGGTTACTCATCCCGGAACTGCAGATGATTATACAAAATCAGTTTTCTCTTTTGACGCAAATTTAATCTATCCCATTAACCAGCTAGATCTACAAAAATAGTCTGGTGAAATGATATTTTATTCTCTCACAAACTCAGTTATGGCAGCATCTGGACTACAAGACTCAGTGAAAAATGTCCAATCTCAGCTGAAAATAAAGAAAATATTTTCTCTAATCATGGATACAAAGATAAAATCCTTAGAAGATTTAGTGATAAAATTGGGATATGATCCCACTGATGTGAAAGAAGCAGAGGAGATTCTCAAAAGTAAAAATGCAGACATAGATGCTTTTAGAAAAAAACTCAAATTACCAACAACAAAAGATCCACAAAATAAAGAAGTAGGATAGTTGGAAAAAGGAAAAAGAATATATGCTTAAAATCATAATTGAGAAAAATTTACAAATAGCCGGAATGGAAAAATAACTTGAAATTTTCCTGAAATAAAAAGAGCAACAGGCATTCCCTGAACAAAATGGTGCCTTATCAGTAGTTCTAGTAATAGTAATTGCACCAGCAATAGTTCTTCCTATAGCCACTTCAACAAGTGCATCTACATCAACAAACACAGATCAAGCAGCAGAGTTGACAAAAGCAATGGAATATTTTTCTATTAAAGGACAAGAAATTGAAAAATTGAAGGCTCGACTTACTAATCTCCAAGAGCAGAAATTGAAAACAGATAATGTCTATCTAGAAGAATTATATAAAACACACAAGCTAACTCAAAGAATTTCCTTAGAAAATTGGTCCCTTTTTGTTGATACCATATCACAAACCAAAGAAAACAGCTGGATAGAAATCAATGAGGTCATTTCTGAAATATGGCCTTCAATCCAAATCATCTTTGAATAATATTAACTGATTAAAAAGTCTAAAGGAGTAATTGCAGATGTAAAGAAAGAATTGGGTATGAAACCAAGTAGAGCCACAACTCTTATTAGGACTATAAATTCTAAAACCAAAGAAGAATTACAAGAAATTGATATAGCAGACACGATAGAATCCATTCTTGAAGTAAGAAGGATTTTTACTAAGAGAAATACGATGTTTCAATTAGAAAACAACTACCACAATTTAGAATTAGGAATCCAAAAATTTCATAGAAAGTTCTTTGTTTTACATCAAAAAGGGTTTCCTGGGTTAACAGGAATAGGAGATAAATTGATTAATCTAAATGAATATCAACATAAGCTTTATTCAATTTCTAAATACAAATCCAAATTTGCAAAGATAAAGGTTCAATTATAGGGAAATATTTCATGGAGGGCCTTAGTTATGATTTACTTATCAAACATGAGATAAGTCATTTATTTTTGGTTAAGCCTACCTTCCAAAAATATACTGAGGTAGATGAATCATTCAAAAAAATACTCAAGTACATATTTCCAAATGAATAAAGATGGGAAGAATTATTTAAATTACTAAAGCAACGAGTCAGCGAGATCAAAAACAAAATAGCAGCACAATCAGGCCAGATCAGCACCAGAATCCTCGAAAATAGTGCCAGCAATTTCAACAGTTTTATTTTACTATTATTTTTCATTATTTTTGTAAAATTGTTCTAGATATTTTCAAAACAGATCTAGATATTTGTAAATAAATTGTATAAATACTTCCAAAGTCGAATTGCAAAGGGTTGAACCCTTGGGATGAGATTCTAAAGCAGAATTGTATCTATCTGAAGTTGCTTCCTATTTAATGAAAGGATTCTGGATTTGCTTCAAAATATCTTGTCATCTTTTGAATTCTTCTTAGTTATTCATTTCATTTTTTTGTTTTCTACATGTGTTTAATATTTATGAAGAAATCTAGGGAAGATATAGTTTAATGTCAACTTATCCTAAATCCCCTATGAAGTTATAAATTATTACAGAGATTAGTTTAGTGGATTGTCTATCCTAATAACTCCTCTACATTAATAAAGTGTCACTTCTTTATGAAATTATATACATTTTGTTGGGTTGTGAACATATTTTTCTTGCATATTTCCTTATGCTTAAATAGTTATTCTATCTAAATATTTATAGAATCATATCCTCTTACATTTATGGCTTGCAACCCTTTTAAAATCCAAATTATTTTCAAGAGGTAAAGCATTAACCCTTTCTTAATATTAAGATCAATCAAGGTATATCACTTGTTCAAATAAGCTTATAACATTGGTCAGCCAAAAATTAAAAACAACAAAACATTTTAGATGCTCTGGTGTAATTACCTAACCTAGAATTATCTCAGGGATACCACACATTGCATAGTCTCAAGGCTCAGTCCTAAGCCCTGACCTCCTGAGTTTCGCAATTGCATAATACTTGAGCCATTATCTCGACCTAAAACCTTTTTCTGACTCAATTAATGGTGTTCATGAAGCATGTTATATTAGGGGATTATCAGACTGATGTCGTCTTGTCATAAGTGGATTTCAGTTTAAGTATTATATTGTTATAACAATATGATGATATAGGATATGAAGAATGAGACCCTACTAGAAGACACCTTGAAGCTGAAAAGACAATTTTATCAATCCAAAAAATAAAAATGGGCACCAGATTGCAACATTAGTTGTAGATCAAGATCATATTGAAGAATCCATACCTTCAAGCCTTATGGAGGAGGAAGAAGAAGAACATGTTCCATATTTCAAGAAGACACAAAGATAGTTGTAGCAAGAGTGGCTTGAAATTTCCGTATCATCATGTAGTCCATGTCATCAATGTCATGTCATGTCTTGTCAAAGTGTCATTTTAAGATGTATATGATTCATCATTTTCCACATCCTTTGTGGATTATGTAATTTCAATATGTGAGAAATGTAATGTAAAGTGCAAGTCCAAGAGTCATATATAGAATGTGAAAAATCATGAAGGACTCAAAAGGTCATAGAGAAGTCAAACATTCATGAGGGTAGTCCAAGATTCACAAGGGAGGTGAATGGTCACCCCATTTGTTATATATACACCCTCATATCTCATGCAAATTAATTTTCACCTTGGCTCCTCCTACTAGGAATTAGAGAGGAAGATAGTTATTTTGAAGGAACAAGAAGTTGCTCTAACACTCCACTATTGGAGTTAGTGGTGTTCATTGTACTTATGTATCTTGGAACTTTTTCTTAACACTTGAAGATCATTGAGCCAACACACTTTCACGTGTATGTTGTAAATATTGTAATACTAATCTTTGAATGTTTGTGATGTATGTTTTTTTCATATGTACTAAGGAAATTGAACTATTTCGGTGGCTTTAGTACTTATCTTTTTTAATATGTGTAATATCTATTTTAACCATTGTTTATTCTATGTGAACTACTTCGCTAGTTAATCAATGATACATTCATATGTATATGCTTGTGTGTCTTTACTATATTCGTGTTGTTAATCTACTTTTAAAGGCTCGATGTTATTTCCCCTCTGGTAGAAGAACCTTTATACATTTTGCAACTGAACATTCCACAAGCATACTCACTTGTTCATCTAAAATTACATGTACAGTACTCTCTTGTGTTGACCATCATATTCAAGGCACATCTCTAAGAAAATATAGATATAGGGCCTTATTTCTAGAAGAGATCCCACCCCGGGGATCTCTTCAAGGCACATTCACTAGTTTACTATCCTGCATATTGAACCTCTGCAATATAGTCTCGACAGACTTCCTCTGGTTTAACCAGAGCTTCCTCTTTGCCCGATCTCTCTTAATTTCCATGCCCAAAATATAGTTTGCAGCACCAAGATCCTTCATGTCGAATTTGGAGAACAGTTGGGTCTTCAAATCTTGAATAATTTCTTTGTCATTTCCAATCAACAACATATCATCCACATACAAGACCAAATAAATAACACGGTCACCAATTAATTTAAAATAAACACAGTGATCCTCCTTGCTTCTGGTGAATCCAAGTCCCCATATATAGGTATCAAATTTCTGATACCACATCCTTGGTGACTGTTTTAACCCATACAGAGACTTCTTCAACCTGCATACCAGTTCTTTCTTACCCTTCACCACAAAGCCTTCAGGTTGCTTCATGTAGATCTCCTCTTCTAGATCCCCGTGAAGAAATGTTGTCTTCACATCCATCTGTTCTATCTCAAAATCAAATGCAGCAGCAACAGATAAAAGTAATCTAATAGAAGTAACCTTGGCAACAGGAGAAAAAATATCACCAAAATCAATTCCTGGCACCTGGGAATAACCTTTCGCTACCAATAGAGCTTTGTATTTCTCCACCTTGCCTTCTACATTCATCTTCTTCTTAAACACCCATTTGCTCCCAATGGGCTTCCTTCCAGCCGGCAACTCCACCAGATCCCATGCATCGTTTTTGTGCAAGGATGCCATTTCATCAACCATGGCCTCCTTCCAAAGTTTTCCATCCTCTGAATCTACTGCCTCCCTGACAGTTCTGGGTTCATCATCAGTTATAGTTAAGGCAAAACCTGAACAGAAAGCAAATGGACTATACCTTTCTGGTTGCCTTCTTTCCCGAACTGATCTTCTCAAAGCTGGAGTTTGTGGCTCTTCATCTTCTGAGTCTTCTTCTGTTGTAGAGTCTGATTCATCCTCCTTTAGCTCAAACTCTATCTTCTCGGGTTCCTTTGGTAGGACTTCATGTTTAACAACATCTTTCACTTCTCTAAACACCACATCTCGGCTATACACAACCTTCCTTGTTTCTGGGTTCCAAAGCTTGTAACCCTTTAAACCATCCTTATACCCAATAAAGATGCACCTTTCAGATTTATTATCCAACTTGGTCCTTTTCTCCTTTGGAACATGTACACATGCATCACATCCAAATACCCTTAGATGTGAAAGAGAGGGTTTCTTACCAGTCCATACCTCATGTGGAGTCTTATCCTCCAACACTAATGAAGGTGATCTGTTAACCAGATAGCATGCAGTCTCCACTGCCTCTGCCCAGAATTCTTGTCCTAACCCGGTACCACTGAGCATGCTTCTTGCCTTTTCCATCAGTGTTCTTTTCATTCTTTCTGCAACTCCATTTTGCTGAGGTGTGTATGGAGTAGTCTTCTGCCGTGCTATACCACACTTCTTACGGAACTCTTCAAATTCCTTCTTGCAGAACTCCCCACCATTATCTATCCTCAATGCCTTTATCTTCTTCTCTGTCTGGTTTTCCACCAGAGCCTTAAATTCTTTAAATTTGTCAAAGACTTCAGATTTCTTCCTCAAGAAATATATCCATGTATTCCTTGAGAAATCATCTATGAATGAAACATAGTACACAGACTTTCCCAGTGACGGAACTGACACAGGCCCAAACACATCACTGTGCACAAGTTCTAATATCTTGTTTGCCCTCTTAGCACTAGAGGGAAAACTCACCCGATTATGCTTCCCATATACACAATGTTCACAGAAATTGAAATCCAGAGAGAAATTAGACATACCTTCTACCATACCATTTCTATGCAGTATCCGAAGGCCCTTCTCTCCAATATGTCCAAGCCTTTGATGCCATAGCATGGTCTTTTCTCCAGAGACAGCTAGGCTTTCTACTCCACTTTCAGGAACCATAGAACTGTTACACCCATGAATAATAGTGCTGCCTTGTAGCTTGTACAGAGTTCCAGTCCGAACTTTGCAGGAATCTTTTTCGAACACTTTTTTTACACCTGCATCATCCATCTTGCTTACAGAAATCATATTTCTGGCCAATGCAAAAATATGCAAAACACCAAGAAGTGTTCTAATCCTTCCACCTTGCAGCTTCAGCTTGACCTTTCCACTTCCGACGATTCTGGCTTTCCTATCATCCCCTAGTAAGACATCACCACCATCATATTTCTCATACTCGCAGAACCACTCCCTATGGGGAGTGAAGTGAAAGGATGCACCTGAGTCAATCAACCATGACTCATGATCTACATGTGTATTTGAAGAAGAAGCCAAATACACATCCCCACCTTCATCAGAGGTGGTTTTTGCCTCTACAGAAGGAGCATCATCAGATCCCTTTCCTTTCTTAGGAGCTTTAGATCTGCACTCCTTTTGTAGTGCCCTTCCTTTCCGCATTTCCAGCACACCTTTACAAACTTTCCAGGAGATTTAGATCTCCCTCTAGATTTGGATCTCCCACTCGAAACCTTATTCTTGTTTCTATTTTGGGACCTTCCTTGTACAGATAAGGCATCTCCATTCTGGCCCTCCATATTTCTCCATCTCATTTCCTCCAACAGCAAGGCTGAGACAATGTCATCAAAATTCAAGGTAGTTGTATTGATACCTATTGCAATAACCAGACTATCCCACGAGTCTGGTAGAGAACACAACAAACTGATGCACTTATCTTCATCTGAGATCTTAATATCAACAGATGACAGCTGACTTACCACAGTATTGAAGGCATTCAGATGCTCTATCACCGAGTCTCCATCCTTCATCCTCAGGTTATACAACTTTTTTCGCAGGAACAACTTATTCACCAGAGACTTAGATTGGTACAAAGTCCCAAGTTTTTCCCACAAATTCTTCGTTGTAGCTTCCCCAGATACATTCAACAATACTGAATCTAAGACACACAACTGTATTGTGCTCTTAGCCTTCTGATCCAGTTTCTTCCAGTCTTCATCTGACATTGCCGTTGGTTTAGTACCTGGATCTACCACGATCCACTGATCTTTATCCACCAATGATCCTCCTCTTGAGCTTCCACAACTCAAACTATGACCATTAAATTTCTCGATCTACATCTTTCCATTTCTCACATATTTTTCACCACAAGAATCGATCGCATATCTCCCCCTTTGAAACCAGGGTTGCCTCGAGCCAGGAGCAAAACTCTCAATGACAAAGGCATCCCCCTTGAAGGTACAACTTGAAACTGATACCAAATGTGAGTTTTAACCACATAACAAAAATTATCCAGACACGAATCTTATAGCAAAAATAAACAATAGCAAGAGCATAAAACATAAAACAAATAAACACAGAGATTTTCCCCTAGATCCCAAATCGGGACGACCAGCTTGATTTTTCATTATATTCCTTTTAGTGTTACAACACATATATATACATGCCGGAGCATACATAAACCCCAATCCATTAACCCTGGATTAGAACATAACCGTAGTTCCCTTGACCGGATCTACAAAAATACCGGGGGCCGAAAACCATCGAACCCCAAAACCATGTGCAAAACCATGCACAAAGCATGAGCGCAGACCGCCCATTGGAAATTAAGGAACAAAAAATTTATAAAGAGGCCCCCTTACAGGACCCCGCGTGATTAGTCATGGAAATAATATAACACATACCCAACAAGGATGATGAAGAAGAACATGTTCCATCTTTCAAGAATACACGAAGATAGCACCATCAAGAGTGGCTTGACATTTCCATATCATCATGCAGTCCATTTCATCAATATCATGTCATTTATTTTCAAGGTTTCATGTCAAGATTTATATGATTCATCATTTGCCTCATCATTTTTGGATTATGTAATTTCAATATGTGAGAAATGTAATGCAAAGTGGAAGTCCATTATTCTTCTATAGAATGGGAAAAGTCATGAAAGAGTCAAAAGGTCATAGAGAAGTAAAATAATCATGAGGTTATTCCAAGAGTCACAAGGAAGGTGAATGGTCACCCCATTTGTTATATATACATACTCATAGCTCATGCAAATTACTCTTCACCTAGGCTCCTCCTACTATCCATTAGAGAGGAATATAGTTATTTTGGAGCAAGTGGTTTCTCTAGCGCTCCACTATTAGAGTTAGTGGTGATCATTGTATTGATGTATCTTGTAAATTTTTCTTAACACTTGAAGCCCGTTAAGCTAGCTCGATTTCATGCGTATACCATAAATATTGTAAGCCTACTCTTTGAATGTTTATGATATATGTTGTTTTAATTTGTACTAAAGAAATTGAACTATTTTGGTGGCTTTGGTACTTATCTTAATGAATAGGTGTTGTATATTTTTTAAGAATAGTTGCTTCTATGTGAACAACTTCGCTATTTGTTCAATGATTCATTCATATGTATATGCTTATGTGTATTTACTAGATTAGTATTGTTACTCTTATTTTAAAATCTCACTTTTATTTCCCCTCCAATAGAATAACGTTGATACATTTTGCAACTAAACATTCCATAAGGCATACTCACTTGTTCATATTAAAGTACATGTACATTACACTCTTGTGCTGACCATCATATCCAAGGCATAGATGTAAGAACATATAGTAGCCAAGACTTATTTTCAGAAGGGCTCCCACACCAAATGGTGTGAATTCTAATTCAGACTTTTCATTGGGGACTCCCTCTTGGTTGAATGATTTCTAGCACAATCAACAAATGGTGCTAGAAGGAGGTCCATATGACAAGTTCTGCTCATTAAGTCTATTTTTAATCTCTTATATTAAATGGGTCATCCCCAAATCATAATCCTAGAATGTTTCTCTAACATATCCCCTGCTAAAATTTTCATCTTTGCAGAACAACTTGATTACTTATCTCAATTTAAGTATGATAGTGAGGGTGATACATCATTACTGAGAATTCATGTATTTTCTTAAGTTCTGTGAACACTATGAAATTGATTATGAAGATGTGGCTTGTATTTTTTTCTTCCTCGCACTTGAAGGTCGAGTTAACCGATGGAGTCATACCCTACCACCCGCTTCCATTCATTCTTTTGAAAACCACATCAAGAAGCTTCATTTAGCATTTGATAGATATGATTACTGAGATTTCCTTAAAATAATTAATCAACTAAGAATGAATCCAAATGAATCAATTGAGGATTTCTATAATTTATTCCTTCACCTATGTTATGAATTTCTCGAAGATCAGCTTGCTCAATCTACTCCACCAACTAGCTCTTCACACATTTGTGATTTTAAAATTGTTGGTTGAAATTTATATCAAGTACAAAGCAATCACATTACACAAGTAAAGGAACAGGAAAGTGAAGATACTCTTGATCTCTCTTCCCTTTTTCAAAACCCTTTGTGTCAAGATGTTGTTCCTTCATTATTGGATGATTTTCAATTTACTAATCTCGGTAGTCAATCAAATGAAGTTATTTTTCTTAATTAATATATAGTCTTGGGAAAAAATCATTCTGATGATGATGAATCTGTTGACGTATGCGATGATGAATGCCCAAGTGAACCAGTTGATATTTAATTTTCTCGAGAACATTTTGATTTGAAAGAATTAGATCCAGAATCTGGTTTGGTCAAATAATATATTCTTATGAAAATTTCCTCTTCATCTCACTATCCTTGTGTTCTACCATTTTTAATCAACTTGCGATGAATATGCTTCATGGTATTCAAGTTCAAATGAAGAACAACTCTTGAAATCATCTTGCTCATGAAATTTCTCTTATTCATACATCTCTAGATTTTAAATCAAAATAATCTTTCGACTTGAGTAATCTGATTGTTGAATTTTTAAAATACGATTAAATCGGCGACAAATATGGTTTCCATCTGGTTAGTAGTGGTCTTATTGAAATTAATGGAAGAAATTATCCTTACACCATGCATGATCTGGTTCAATATTCAAAATATGATTCTTAAATTTTAGAAAGTTCTGGGACTTGTCAGGAATTTTAGGAACTTCAACTTCCATTTATGGTTATATCAGGATATCAAGACTTTGGTAAGGTCCACAAACTAAGTCAAATCTATTTTTTCTCTCAAAATTCTTTTATTTTCATGGTTTCATTGCATGTAAATTACTTCTTGAAATATGTTTGGTATTTCGGATATAGTCTTTCGAACTTTCAAGATTATATTTCAGTTGATTCATCTCCATGCAAGGCTCTTGTACTTAACTTGGGTTTGAAGTGTGTATCTCCCATAGAAGCATGGAATTTTTAAGTTGATAATTTCAGAGATTATCTTTGGCCAAAGGAATCATGCCTATCAGATGCATTTCAAAATAGTCAACTCCTTTTTTTTCTTGTGAATGTTATATTGCTAATATTTTTCTTCATTGCACCTGAAATACTCTTGAGTGCTAATGAATGCATGAGTTATTTGGTGAATAAAATTCTTCTTCACTCATTGTATCCTGACTAGTTGCATGTGTTTGCTATACTAGAATTCCTTTTCACTTCTTTCTATGATTATGATGCTAATTTATTATGTAACCAGGTTACTACAAGGAAATGGTTTTCCATATTTATCATGTGACAGAGATGATTCTATCATTAAAATCATTTGCAAATATGCTCAAACTAATTTATCCTTTTTTTCTACTAGCTGAGAATCTCATGCCATAATCGGTCTATCTGATCATCATGCTTGCTTTAGTAATTTTCATTCAAAATATCATTTTATTACCAGCATATCTAATGACAGTTGTTCTATATCCTTTGATCATATGTTTTATCATCTCACTATTCAGATACTTGGCAGGTATTTGAGGCACTTTAGCCTTCACTAATGCCATTATGACAGGCCCTCACAATCTTGACAAGCCTTTTGAATATGATTAGATTAATTTTCCCTTACAAGATTCTCATCCAGATCCCTTGTTTTTAATTTAAAAAACATCATTTCAAATATTTCAGGTTTTTTAAGAGGATTTATTCTAATTTTGCGATCCCATTTATGATCAATTGGAAGCATTGTACTTAGAAAGCCCTTTTTCTAATAGCAAGTTTTGATCTTTTCTCATGCTTGCTAAGGAGGGAAGTACAAATGAAGGTGCATTATCAAGAATATTTTTAGGTTTTTTAGACTCCATTTTTCATAAAAGCATAATATCCAATTTGGTTAAAAGTAGTGGCTATGACATATCTTTCTGCTAACAAGAAAGACCTTCAATTTGTTGTGCAAGTCATTAAATGTCTTATATTCTCTATTGCACATTTTTTTATATTTGTTTTAATTGCTCATATCTTTGTGTATGTGGGTTAGGAACAATTACGATGGGTACATTGGAAATTTCACTATACCTAAACCTAGCCTTTTAGCGAGTTAGGTTAGGAGTAAGTGTAGCTGCATACTAGTTTCCCCTTGCACACTCATCATGCACTCGCTCGTTGTAGTTGTTCTTGTGTTTTCTTGCTTTTGTCTCGCATCCTATTTTCGATTTAGCCTCAATTTTTTTTGTCTTTTTATTTTGTTTCCTTATTATATCTTGTTTAATAATACTTTGCATTAAGGATTTTCCCTTCGGCTTAAAAGACAATGTGGAAAAAAAGAAAAGGGCCTTGTGACATCGAAAATTTTGGCTAACCTTTAGTCCTTCTTCTTTGCCTTCGTTCACACCTTTTGTTTGATGTTATTTTGATTGGAAATATGATCCTTTCATAAAGATAAATTTGTGTGAAACCATCACAACCATATCTATTCTAGGAACCTCATATCTATGCTCGGTTCTTTATGTTTTGGTGTTTTCCACGTTGATCCAATCAAGTAGCAAGGGATAAGGGTAAAATCATAATGAGAAAAATCATATTATAGGTTTTATATATGCTTCTCTAAAGTAAAAACCTCTTCTTCTCTCAATAATTTTGGATCCCTCTTCCACCCTATGAAATAAATAAGTGTCGCTTTCATTGTTGTTCGCATTTTGCAAGTGTCGTCTTTTGGGCATGGAAAGTGTCGTGCATCACATAAATGTAGTTTTGGTTTATTTCAAGGGGTAAATTTTGTATTATTGAGACTTATTTATCATTTAGACATGCATTATACTCATTCCCAAAGTTTCAAGCACTATCGCACAATTGTCGTCATTATGGTCGCAAAGTGTACCTTTAGTGTTGCACTTAGGAAAACATGTCACATTGTCATCGCATTGAGGGGATTATGTTGTTCATTACTTCTGGGTGATAAATGTTGTGTTGTAAATTTTTATAAGTGTGTGATCATGCTCAATTTTTTCATTTTTCACATTGGCCTTACTGATCCTACATTTAGCCAAATTAGGAAAAGTGCCTTCCTGAGCAACTTGACCTCACTCAGCCTTCCTAAATTGCACATTGCGCAATCTCAACCCTCAAACTTAGACCTTTCCTATTGGAACTACGAGATGCATATTTCATGCCTTCTAGAACTACGCACTATAATCTTTGTGCTTAGCACTGACCCTTGAGCTCCATAATTGTGTTGCATCTACCTTCCAATCACCTTCTTTTGCGCATTGCGCGGTCTCAAGAAACAAATATCTAGATTGAATTGTTGAACTATGCAACTTCACAAGACCTAGGCCTTGTTTCCTCTAGAACTATGTAGTGGGAAACCTCAAGCCCCAACTTCGCCTCCTTGAGCACCTCAACTTCACAATTGTCTTTCCCTGGCATGCCAGAACTGCGCATTGTGCAGTCTCAAGGCTCAATCTTGGCCCCTGACTTCCTGAGTTGTGCAACTGCGCAATCCTTGAGCCAATCTCTCAGCCTAACACTCGGTTCCATCTAAGTTAATGGTTGTCATGAATAATGCTATACTAGGGTATTATCAAACTGAGGTCATCTTGTCATAAGTGAATTTAAGTGCAGGTATTATATCATGTTATGACAGGATGGTGATGGAGGAGATGAAGAAGGAGACCCTGCTAGAAGACACCATTGCAGTTTCAAATAAAATTTCATCAATCAAGAAAAGACTAAGGGACACCATATTGCGGCAGTATCTGGAAATCAAGATCATATTGAATACTCCATACCTTCAAGCCTTATGGAGGAGGAGGAAGAAGAAAATGTTTCATATTTCAAGAATACACAAAGATAGCAGCAGCAAAAGTGGCTTGACATTTCCATATCATCATGCAGTCCATGTCATAAATTCATTTCATATCTTATCAAGGTGTCATATCAAGATGTATATGATTCATCATTTTCCACATCATTTATGGCTTATGTAATTTCAATATGTGAGAAATGTAATGTAAAGTGGAAGTCCAAGAGTCATCTATAGAATGTGAAAAGTCATGAAGGAGTCAAAAGGTTATAGATAAGTCAAATAATCATGATGGAAGTCCAAAAGTCACAAGGGAGGTGAATAGTCACCCCATTTTTTATATGTACACCATCCTTGCTCATGCAAAGGAATTTTTACCTTGGCTCCTCCTACTAGGTGTTGTCCTGTGAGATAACTTAAGGTCAATAAGTTATGCCAAAGCATCTAAAATGTTTGTTTGTTTTTAAATAGTTGGATGACCAGTGAATAGTTTTCTAAAACATGTGATTTTACTTAGAAAGATCTTTGATAAAATAAAAGGTCGTTATTTAATTACATATGGTTAATTTGATTTAAAGTGGGATGGATAGAAGAATGTAGAAGTATAAATGATTTAATAATCAAACAGATTATTTCACCATTTATAAGCAGAAATTATGAAAACTATGTTTTCATAATCAACAAAATATAATCAAGTCATAACAGGAACCTACGTGTAATTAAATTTCAAGAGGAATTTACAATAACAGATAGCTTTGTAAATTAGTCTCTTAATCCAATTACAACTTCGCAATGAATCGAAAATGAAACTAAGATTCAATTAAATTTCCAATTGGATAATTGTTAATGAATTAAATTATATGAGGAATACATAATGAAAAACATAATAGAAATAACTCATAGGAACACAAACCATAAGAAGTAAAATCCAGAATCTTGTATTCAATCAAAAATGCTCCAGATATTACAAGTTTGTTTGATAACTAGCTCAAGGGTGCAACCTCGAATACTTCCATGGACAAAGTAATTTAAACAAAAATATAAAATTACAATAAATTCTTGAGTGACAAGGCAAACTATATTTTCTCAAATTTAACAAAAATAAAATGGAGTTCGATCAAAAAGAATGAATCTGTGTGTCTGGCCCTGCTTTAAAGAAAAATTGTTGCTAAGTCGGCACTATTCTGTCATTGTGCTGGCAAGATGACTTGTCCTTTAATATTGGTATTCACAAAGCTTCTCCCACCGCTCCTCATCCGGAATTGAAACTTTAATAACCTTGCGGTATATTTCATCTACCTCAGTGTACTTTGTAAAATTGGGTTTTACAGTGAAAATGTGTTTTATCTCATGGTGAATAAAACTGATATCTTCAACAACATTATAAAATACTTTTCCTGTCATAGAACCTTGAATAGAAGACATGGATGCAGACCTTATTGTTTCTTTGAGCTTCTTCATATAATCTTCCCTAGGCATTAATTTATCATTTATAACAAATAGTGATGGTAGAATTTTTTTAATCAATGCATCAATCCTTGAAAGAAACATGTTGATTGCCACATCAAGAGTGTGACACTTCTCTGTTAACTGCACTACTAAGTTCTTTTTTATCAGAACTTTCTATACTTCAAGAATAGTGTCATTCTTGTCATCTACCCCTAGCTCATCCAATTCTTGGTTGTCCTTAGAGTTTAGAAACTTTATAATGTTGTTGGTTGTATTAGGAATTTCTCCCAGTTGAGTATTTATATAAGTAATTGCATGGTTTTCCTTTTCCACTAACTCCTTCTGCTCAAAGATGATTTTGATAGATGGCCATATTTCATTAATTTCCTCAATGATGTTGTTCCAAATGATTTCTTTGACATTTTCAATAGAATAGCCAATAGAAGATTCAGTGGCTGATTTCTTCCATATTTCTACTTGGTTCTAAGCTCTCTGAAGCTATGATGCATGGGAAGTGTCATACTTCTTTTGTTGATCCTCTAGAAGTTTGACTTTGTCCTATAACTTCTTTATTTCTTCAGTATAAAAGTTCATGTTTTGGAGTGTGGAGGCTAACTGGTCTGCAGCATCTCCTTTACTAGTGGTAGCAGCTATAGCAATAGGAATAGTTGTCATAGGAAGTGCTTCTAAAGGAGCAGCTTGCTTGGTTGGTTTCTTACTTTCTTTAATCTGCTTCTCCATATTTGTTTCCATTTGCTTCAACTATGTACTCTATTCTAAAATGAGCTTCATCATGTCTGCCTTTTCTATCTCTGTCTCCTCAATTTCCTTGGCTAAAGGATCTGTTAGCGCCTGATCTGAACCCAGGTTGAAAAATGGAAAAACAAGGTAACATCTAAACCACGCTCAGCCTTGTAGCTAGCCCTACAAGGTCAGGAGAGGGCTCTCTCCGTGAAAAGGATATTCAATAAAGTACAATAATGGACTGATATTAGGCTAGGTAAAATGATGGGAAAAATGTTTAATGAAATGAATAAATTTTCAAGGATGTATGAGATAAAATGGGACAGTTTGAAACTGGGGAATTAAATCAGGACACAGGGTATTTCATGGGGCAAGGTAGGTGGGAAATTTTAACACATAAAGTTAAATAATGATGGAATGGAGATACTGTTGAGGAGTTGAAAAGGGCATAAAAAAATGGATCCTTTTCAAATAGACGAAAACACAGAGTATGAATGATTTGCCAAGGCAGAGCATGAAAATGGATTCTACCTTTCTGTCTTGAAAGAATTCAAATAGAGATGTTTATGAATGAATGATGAAACATAACAATTCACATATGAATACAAGGAGAGAACAAATGCTAAAAATCATACCACATGGATCCCACAAATCAGAGCTGCATCTCTTATTAATTCCCTGTCAAACTGTACAATGAAGCACAGAGCGTTCTTTCCACACTATTCCCCTACTTCTGAGTTATAGACTGCTTTAAAAATGATTTACAATTACATTAAATAGACCATATTTGTGGGAACATAGATACACAGAAAGAGGAGCTATTTTTACATCTCAAGAACTGAAATCCAAATATGAGAAAGAGACCAACAGACTTACCCTAAAAGAAGGAATAGTAATACATTTTGAGACATCTGAAAATTCGTTGTTATACTGGATAAAAGAAAAATTGGCAATCCGAAAACATATTTCCTACTTTGTTGTTGCTGTAACAACATAAGCTTTCTCGGCCTTTGACTGTCGCTTCGCTTTTTATTATTACTCTGAAGAAAACTGACTTTAATAAAATGCTTTGAAAAAATGAAATAATGCCTTTGGTGAAGGGAAAACTGATTTTTTAAATGGAAGGATCAAAGGGAGGGGAGATGGGGTCCACATCGCAATTGAAATCGGAATCGGGGGAAGGAAGGGTATACAACATATAACAAAACTTTATAATATGATGTGCAGTGCATTTTAATAATCGCAATCGAGATTGGGGGTTGGATGTATTTAGAACACGCCACACAAAAACTCTGATGCGATTGGAATAAGTTCGATGGGTAATTTAATAAGGGAGCGGGGAAATCCCTTTAAAAATAAATAAAAATGATTTTTCACTTTATACAAAGGGACGAATGATTTTTATTTGAAAGGGCAGAGGACCTTTTAAGGTGGGACTGGGGCATGAATCAAAATCGGAATCGAAGATCAGGGCAGGCGTGTTACACATTGAAACTTTGCCGATGCGATTGGGGAGAGTTCTTTGTATAAATGAATAAAACAAAATTTTGATTTATACAAAGGGAAAGGGCCATATTATTATGAATGGGGCAGAAGATTTAAGTGGTGGGACCCAAATTCCATCGGCATCGGAGATTGGAGGAGGGTAGGGTATAAAATATGTGAAAACACTGATGCCAATTGAGCGACGGCCTGTGAGCCGTTGGATCGTTAGGCAGATCGATGGCGGCAGTATAATCAGAGGGTGTCAATCGGGGGTTTTGCCATTGGAAGGGATTTGAAACAATCGCATCGGAGTTTTTGCTATGGGCCGATCGGGGCACGCGTATTAATATTGTGATGCGATGGAAAGGGAAGGGAGTGTATCGGCGGGTTTTATAATAATAAACCTTTAAACTTTCATCACAAGGTTTTTAAATGGGATGGAGGGGAAGTGGTTTGGAACGGCGGGGGAACTTATATATATAAACTTTATCATAAAGTTTAGGGGTAATGGTGGGGAAGTGGTTATGTTTAATCGAATTTGTGTTTAAATGATTTTTATAATGAAATTAAGTGATCGAAAGGGGGGGAAAAGGGATTTATTAAAGAAAATATTAAACTTTAATAATATAAATTTTAAGGGAAAGATGGTAAAAAGGGGAAGGGTTAGGATATAGAGGACTTTTTTACTTCACTTAGGCATAAATTTCAATCCATAAGTCAGTTTCGAGAGTGTAATATACCGTTGGAAAGCTCTTTCCAGGCTCTTTCTGCTGGATCTATTTGGAAAATGATTTGCACTGATCATGCTGTGGAAAAATTCTCTGAAAGGCAGGGTGATGACTTGGTGGAGATAGCAGCTTCTAAACTGTGACCTATTACATATGTTGACATAAAATTACATAATGAATGACAATAAAGGAAAAGTATCCTATTTTCACCTCAAAAGATGGTTTTGAGGTGAAAATTACACCAAACTAAATAAAACATCTCTTTTATCTTCCAGGTGTTGTGACTTTGAGTTTATTGATTTCCTCATGACCTTGCTGATATTTATTGACACTTGACTCATTAATTTGACCATGGTGAGACCCTAGAACTTAATGAGACCCATCCTATGACCTACTAACATGAAAGTAACTCATGACTAAAGACCATAGAGAGGAGAATCAGCAAGTTTCACATGAGGGAAAGATGATGAGAAATCACTACCATCAATGAATCCATGACCTAGCGGAATGGTGAAATTTATTGGTATGGGACTCCTAATATGCAAATGCAAAAGAGAATTTTTGATCACGGATGGCAGTATGACTATACTGACACTAAAATTGGCTCCAATGGGGATGTTAGCTCCTTATAGGTGCCAAGAACACCGTAGACCAAGTAGCCTTATCCATTGGGCATGGAGTCAAAAATACTGAAAACTGACAAAATGAAAACTGACTCTGACTCAAGAATAAAATTGAAAACCATAATAAAACCAAACTGAATCATGACTAAAACACAATTGACAAATTGAAATATGCTCATAATTGAGCTTATTCATCAAACCTACTCTAATTATTCTATTCACCGCCTGATCAAGTGAAATGGAACAACCAATGTAACCATGTAAGCATCCTGGCTGCTATTCGAATTCTCCCCAAGTGCTTTCTAATGAGCAAGTAGAGAGAAGAAATGAGAGGCAACTCCCATGGAAACTTGGAATCAAGTTGAATCTTGATAAACTTGCAAAGCATGAGCTGACTGGATGACCTCAAGAATGCTGCGAAAGGGTCTTCCTAAAAATAGCTATTGATTTCCATTAATACATCACTGCTCTGCTCCAGGTAATCTTCATACCTTGATAATGAATTTTTCCTAACATCTGTATTGTCTTTCTCTGAATATTGCAGCAAGTTGACAAAAGGATCCTGAAATTCGTGAATAACCAATCTCTGCTGATGGTCCCGAAAAAAACAAAAGTCTTCTTCATTAGTCTCCTCATATGACTGTAAACCTTGATATGAGCTTAGTAATGAAACTCCTGCTGAACAAGACAATGAAGTCAGCTTTCGAAAAAATTTATTGTCAACGCTCTTTTCTGACACATGGTTAGCCAATGGAGAAGGAATTTTACAGCAAACATCATCCAACACATCAGCTATAGGTTCATAAAAAACTTGAAAATACTGTTGCAACGTATCTATTGATTTTAATGAGACTACATGACACTCTACAGACTGCTCATATTTTTCTTTAGAGATATTATTAAAAAATTTCTTTAAGAACTGAAATGCTTCAAAACATAAGGGTACAGAATCATCTTGCATCATTAGATCATATGTTTCAGCTTCCAAGCCTTTATCTGTAATCTAACCTTAAATTGCATTTGGTGGCTACAAATCTGGAGCTAGGGAGGATTTTATATCGCAAATGATTTCATCAATCATTTCAGGAGAATATTTCTCATTGACGACTTGCCCAGGAATTTCACTATCTGTCTCAACCTCAACATTAAAATTGAGAGATTGTTGATTTCTAATAGCATGAAAGTTATCTTTGATGAACTGAATTGAAGTGAAACAAAGAGGCAGAGATCCCCCACTTACTTCTATATTTTCCAGATTTTCCTCATCACTGTCCTGGATGAGATGATTACTATTTTCAAGTTGTTGAAACTAAACTTCCTCCCACAAGCCAACTATTGATTGTTCTGCAAGATTAGCTCTTGTTTGGAAAACATAATCATCATCATCATACTGATAAAAATTTGGCAAATCATCAACATAAAACATATCATCAAGCATACATGTCATATCAATAGATATCTCATCTCCAAGATGTTCTATAACACAGTCATTGTTAGATCGATGAAAACTGGGATAAGAAAAAACATGTGTTGAATCGGCCACTTTTTCTTGAACATCATTTTCATTCCTTGTAGTGATTTTTTGCATCATCTCTTCCACTGCGCTTACCAAAAGGTCAAGCTTTACCTATGAAGGTGTTAGGTGCTCTATAACATTCTTCTTTTCTCTTCTTTCAATCTTGCCCTTCTAATCAGTAGATTAGCTTCTACATCTACTGCATTGTTCTGTATCTCTTAAAGTGTTGCTAAGTTCCTTTCTCTCAACTGAAACTCCATTTCTGGATCAAAGGCACCCGGGTAATGTAAGAGAGCTAAGCCAAGAGGAGGTCTTATATCGATAGGTATCGAATAAAGACTCGATTGAATCTGGCAGAGAACTGTTGTACTGTTTCCCCTAACTGTATTTTCAGCTGGGCATACTCTTCTAAAATCAGGAAAGGGTTTTGTTTGACCACCCATCTGTTGAGGAAGACTTTGACGAACTGCTAGAAATCTGAGATGCTTGCATCAGGCAAGGTTTTGAACCAACTCTTGACTTTTCCTTGCAAAGAAAGAGCAAAAAGCCTAATACTGACATCCTCTTCATCAACTTCAAAAAGGTCTAGGAAAGTCTCAACATTCTGCACATGTTGTTCAGCATTGATGTTGTCACATTCACCATTAAACCTCGGCAAATAAAGGTAATAATTTGCAGGGAAAGCATGGAGTATAGGAGGTAAGATGAGAGGTTTATATCTATCCGGGATTATAGAAGGTCTAGGAGTATATAAAGCAGCTAGAGGATGAGTCTTGGTCGCTTTAGGTTCATCAATTCAAAGAGGGTCATCATAAGATTTGGAAAAAGGATGGAGGCCAAGATCAAAATAAACCTTAGTGTTTATACTTTTTGAATAGGTAGAACCAAGGTTTTGGTCACCTTTATCATGCATCAAATTCTGAAAAACTTTCAGGACAACTTCAGGAAAAGAAAGGAAGTAATTTACAAGAAAGCATATTAGATCCTGAATACCATTCCACTTTGAATACCTGAACTTTATGTAAGATTCTTCCATTTTCCTGCAGAAAGAGTCAGTCCTCCAGTGGAATATTTACATGAAGATAGAGTCGCCAGGTGAAAAATTCAGCCTTCATATGCATCTGATTGTTGTTCACCATCAACATTCAGATATGATACTCTGTCATTCTTTACCAGGGAATATATTACTGGGATGATTAATCCTTTATGCTCTAATACCATAAATATATTATGACTTTGGAACAAGTGCTTGACATTATATTCCCTTCCAATGTGCTTTGACAATGTCCACTTGCAATAATATTCAGACCTCATTAAACAAATCCTTCACGATTTAATGTGATATTGGAGAACACATTAAAAATACTTGAGCAAACCTTACTACTCTAGTCGTAATATCAAAATGATATAACAATGGTGTGACACTTTTAAAACACCAACCTTCGAACTTATAACATAAAACCCTTTTATTTACCAAACGCGGCATACATTTGATTCAACAAGGGGCCCACGCATCCATATTTTGGCTTTTTATGAATAAAATAAATATATAATAATGAAAAACCGCCGGATTGTACCTTGAATTATAACTCGTTCATTTTACTGCGCAATTACCATTAGATATGACATCCTCCAGATCGGATGATCCTCGTGAATATCGCATTTTTTCAAAGGCCAAGGTTTAACGCATGAAAGCTGTGTGATATGGGCGGTATTGGGGAGGTGACATGCCCTTATATTACTGGATCATTTTTTTTTGAAGTGGTTTTGCTCCGGGGCAAAAGCGGCATGATATAGGTGGTATGGTTTCCTAAAACCCGCTGGTGGTAAATCAATCGCACTTTAAACTTAGGCTTTGACTGTGGTTTAGCACTTTAACTCCTCGTGTTAACTCACTGTTGGGTCCCACTTAATATTATTCTACCAGCCAACAGAATAAAGCTTTTTTTAACTTGAACAATAGATATTTCTAAGGTTTGGTCGCGTTGTATATAACCGAGGTTTAAAACTTAAGACAGAGGTTTCGATACTATTTTTTCACACAGGGCCTGATTTAAAGCAGAATACACATTCAATGAGCACCGAGAGTGCGATCTCAAAGACAGTCAGGTTGCATTATTCCCCAGTGGAGTTGCCAGAGATGTTAGCGCCTAATCTGAACCCAGGCTGAAAAAGGGAAAAACAGGGTAACATATAAACCACGCTCAGCCTTGTAGCTAGCCCTACAAGGTCAGGAGAGGGCTCTCTCCGTGAAAAGGATATTCAATAAAGTACAATAATGGACTGATATTAGGCTAGGTAAAATGATGGGAAAAATGTTTAATGAAATAAATAAATTTTCAAGGATGTATGGGATAAGATGGGACAGTTTGAAACTGGGGAATTAAATCAGGACACAGGGTATTTCATGGGGCAAGGTAGGCGGGAAATTTTAGCACATAAATTTAAATAATGATGGAATGGAGTGACTGTTGAGGAGCTGAAAAGGGCATAAAAAAATGGATCCTTTTCAAACAGAAGAAAACACAGAGTATGCATGATTTTCCAAGGCAGAGCATGAAAATGGATTCTACCTTTCTGTCTTGAAAGCATTCAAATAGAGATGTTTATGAATGAATGATGAAACATAACAATTCACATATGAATACAAGGAGAGAAAAAATTCTAAAACTCATACCACATGGATCCCACAAATCAGAGCTGCATCTCTTATTAATTCCCTGACTGTACAATGAAGCGCAGAGCATTCTTTCCACACTATTTCCCTACTTCTGAGTTACAGACTACTTTACAAATAATTTACAATTACATTAAATAGACCAGATTTGTGGGAACATAGATCCACAGAAAGAGGAGTTTTTTTTACAACTCAAGAACTGAAATCCAAATATCAGCAAGAGACCAACAGACTTCCCCTAAAAGAAGGAATAGTAATACATTTTGAGACATCTGAAAATTCGTTGTTATACTGGATAAAAGAAAAATAGGCAATCTGAAAGCAGATTTCCTACTTTGCTGCTGCTATAACAATATAAGCTTTCTCGGCCTTTGACTGTTGCTTCGCTTTTTATTGCTACTCTGAATAAAACTAACTTTAATAAAATGCTTTGAAAAAATGAAATAATGCCTTCGGTGAAGGGAAAACTTATTTTTTAAATGGAAGGATCAAAGGGAAGGGAGTGGGGTCCACATCGCAATTGAAATCAGAATCGAGGGAAGGAAGGGTATACAACATATAACAGAACTTTATAATATGTTGTGTAGTGTGTTTTAATAATCGCAATCAGGATCGGGGGTTGGATGTATTTAGAACATGCCACACAAAAACTTTGATGCGATTGGCATAAGTCCGATGGGTAATGTAATAAGAGAGCAGGGAAATCCCTTTGAAAATAAATAAAAATGATTTTTTGCTTTATACAAAGGGATGAATGATTTTTATTTGAAAGGGGAAAGGGCTTTTTAAGGTGGGACCGGGGCATGAATCGCAATCGGAATTGGATATCGGGGCAGGCGTGTTACACATTGAAACTTCATCGATGCGATTGGGGAGAGTTCTTTGTATAAATGAATAAAACAAAATTTTGATTTATACAAAGGGAAAGGGCCATATTATTATGAATGGGGCGGAATATTTAAGTGGTGGGACCCAAAGTCCATCGGCATCGGAGATTGAAGGAGGGCGGGGTATAACATATGTGAAAATGCTGATGCTGATTGAGTGACGGGCTGTGATTCGTCGAATCGTTAGGCAGATCGATGGTGGCGGTATAATCGGAGGGTGTCAATCGAGGGTTTTTCCATTGAAAGCGATTTGAAACAATCGCATCGGAGTTTTTTCTATGGACCGATCAGGGCACACGTATTAATATTGCGATGCAATGGAAAGGGAAGTGAGTGTATCGGCAAGGTTTATAATAATAAACCTTTAAACTTTCATCATAAGGTTTTTAAATGGGATGGAGGGGAAGTGGTTTGGAACGACGGGGGAACTTATATATATATAATTTATCATAAATTTTAGGGGTAATGGTGGGGAAGTGGTTATGTTTAATCGCATTTGTGTTTAAATTATTTTTATAATGCGATTAAGTGATTGGAAGGGGGGAAAAAGGGATTTATTAAAGAAAGTATTAAACTTTAATAATATAAAGTTTAAGGGAAAGATGGGAAAAAGGGGAAGGGTTAGGATATAGAGGACTTTTTTACTTAACTTAGGCATAAATTTCAATCCAAAAGTCAATTTTGAGAGTGTAATATACCGTTGGAAAGCTCTTTCCGAGCACTTTCTGTTGGATCTATTTGGAAAATTATTTGATGTTGAACATGTTGTGGAAAACTTCTCTAAAAGGCAGGGTGATGACTTGGTGGAGATAGCAGCTTCTGAACTGTGACCTATTACATATGTTGACATACAATTACATAATGAATGACAATAAAACATCTCTTTGATCTTCCAGGTGTTGTGACTTTGAGTTTATTGATTTCCTCATGACCTTGCTGATATTTATTGACACTTGACTCATTAATTTGACCATGGTGAGACCCTAGAACTTAATGAGACCCATCCTATGACCTACTAACATGAAATTAACTCATGACTAAAGACCATAGAGAGGAGAATCAATAAGTTTCACATGAGGGAAAGCTGATGAGAAATCACTACCATCAATGAATCCATGACCTAGCAGAATGGTGAAATTTATTGGTATGGGACTCCTAATATGCAAATGCAAAAGAGAAATTTTGATCACGGATGGCAATATGAATATACTGACACTAACAGTATCTTCTTTTGTTGTTAGTTTTAACTTCTTCCTTAATGCTGCAATATATGCATTCTTTTTATTAATAAACTCCTCTGCAGCATTAACATTTTCAGGATCATAACCCAATTTGATTACCAAATCTTCCAAGGTTTTAATCCTGGTATCTTTGGCAAAAGTTGAAAATTTTTCCATGTTGAGTTGTGACCGGACATTTGCTAGTGTGACCTGTAATTTAGATAAAGACATAGCAGTATTAGTTATAGTGGAGAAAATCATCTCCCCAGCTTGTTTATGCATCTCCATTTGATCAATGGGATGTATGTCACTGATATTAAACTCAAACGATGTCTTCTTATAATCTAATTCTCCTTGAGGATGAGGAACTCATGCTTGAATAAATGCCATTATCATTCTTCCTTTCTCTGTGTCGAAGGCTAAAAATAGCCTGCTTTGAGAACCTGAAGTTTGTTTCCATAATTGATTATATGTGTTTATCTTCAAGGCTTCATTTTTTAATTTTATTTCCTTGAAGATATACATGGTGCTCTTCTTTAGCTCTCTTGAAGTTGATGTGAATTTATGCATGATATGTTGTTGTTCTGATGTAGTCATGGAAGTGGTATGGGACTATGTGGACTGCTCACCTATCAATGAGGATATTAAAGGCTCATTATAGTTGATAGGAGTCTGATGCTCTAAGTCTTTACTAATGCTTAGTCTAGAACTAATCTTAGCCTTATTTCTGTACATAATTTTAAATCCCTTGCTGAAGATATATGCCTCTGAAGGGGGTCCTTATTCTTTGTTCCTTTTGGCTGTCTTTTCTTGATCTCTAGGAGTCTTCACTGTTGATGATGAAACTGGTTGTTCTTCTGCCTCACTGTGTAATGTGTTCTCTATCGATTCTGGCTAGTTCTTATACTTCTCTATTTCTGGCCTTGATGTCTGAAAGTAAGAAGTAGATTTGGTTTCTACCCCTAATTTAGAAACTATCCCTAATGGATCATATGACCAAGTGAAGCTTAAATCAAACTGCATTTTCTTCAATAGTTGGTCTGCGTCTGCTCTTTCTTTCCAGTTGTTACATATGAATGGGCCAACTTGCATTTTTAGCTTAAACTGAGACTTTTTCTTGGCAGTAAAAAAATGGACTTGATCCATGTTTATCATCTGCCTAATGAATTCTAAGGCAAAAAGCCTCATTGGGAGGAATTTTGGCGACTTATATGATTGTAGATCACATCCAAAAACTCTTATTTCTGTGTAGTTTTCATATAAGTACCAATCTCTTGTTTGTACATGTTCTGACAGCTGAAAAATCTTATGAATTTCTTCACTGATTCTTGGTTCTTCTCTGATGCTTATAATACTAATATCTAGGTGGAAAAACATCTCAATGAACTGCTTATATGTGAACTCATTTTGATCTTTCATGACCAGGGTGGTCTAGAAAATGACTAATTGATGGTCTCCTTTCTCATTTAATTTCTACAATTGCAATTTCATGTTGTCTCCTTGAAAGTATATAAACATGTAGACTAGAATGGAGGTATATTTAAATACCTCCTCTATTTTGAAATCGAGGAACTACTGATGAATGGACTCTGCAAGGAAATGACTGAAACTACTATAGAAAGTTTGGCATCATTGGAAAAGACTGATAGAAATCCTATAATGGCCTCATCTATATATTGATCAGAGTAGCATCCAAGAAGGTAAGATAAGAGAGTGGTTATCTTCTTGGTTCTATCAGGGAATAGGGATGAAGGATAAGGAAGGTTTCTCTTAGGAAATGAAGCATCTTGTGCTAGGAATAATTCTCAATTTTGGGTTCTCTTAGCAAGGAATAATCTCTTATATATTTCAACCAGAGCTTCATGAGAGAATGGGGAACCATTGTTGACTGTGGGAGATAGCATCATTTTTTCAATGGCCTGAGGGGTTATGGTAAACAGAATTTGTCCATTAGAATTGACTATGGCTCTCTGGCTTGTAAAATATGAGGCATGTCCTTTCCTAATGTAATCGGGAGCACTATAGGTTGGAGGAAAGCTATAGCGAGGTAGGTTTGACTTCTAGAGCTAGATTTCATCTGATTTCTCAATCCATTTGTCTTCCAGTCAACAATACATCTCAAGAATATCAATAGCAGAATGTGTTTCGTAGATCCCATAGTCTCTATCAGCTATAGGGATATGATGAAGGTCTAGAGGAGGAAAAATCAAAGGATTGATGTTTTCCTTGGGTCCTTTATCCTTGGGAGGCATAATGGCTACAGCTGACAGTGGAACTGATTTTCAATAGAGGGAAGAAAGAAGGTTTTGTGAGAAAAATAAAATTATGTGAGCAAGAACAGAGAAGGGAATGCAAGATGATAAGATCGGGTGTTGCACATGCAATTTTAGTGTCTCTAGATTAATGGACAACCTTCAAACAAAGAAGTGTTGTAACATGTAAACAGAAGAAGAAGTTTGCAAAGGGGTTTCGAAGGTTTAATAGAGAAAATCCAGTTTTCGTTGATGGCAAGGGTTAACGGATAGGTGATTAAATTCATAACAAAAATATGGAGGGAATTTATTTAAGTGGATAATGGCTAATGAGGTGGCAACAGAAGAGTGGTGAATGTGTAGAAGTGCAACGATCAATTAAAGGTAAGCGGTATACCGGAAACGGATTCCGAAGGGGGGGTAAGACGGTTTACAGTTTTGCCTGAGGGGGGTTCGAAATCGTGTGGAGTTGCCACGTAGGAAGGGAGCGGTTTTGGAATAAAACTCTTTTCGGACCCCCTCCCCCCCGATCATAAAGTTTGTATGGCGGAGGGGGGGCGAAAGGCCATCAAAGCCATTGGATGTCGACAATTGTAAGATGGACCGTTGGATATGTGGGAATGTGGGAGGACGCTAAGACACGTTGATGTGGAATGGTGGGGTCGAGTTTTATTTAATAAAAAATCTAGAATGTATGAAGGGAATGATTTAGGGAAGTGAAATGAGGGGAATACATGACGGGGGTATATTTATGGGAAATATGATTAAGGGAAATGAAATGAAAAGGGAAGAATGGAGGGGATATATAATATGGTTTAAAACTTAGTATAATGTTAATAATGCATGGAATGATATTTAAACCATATAAGTCTCTCCTTTTATGGGCGCATTTAGACTAGCAGCTAGTGAAATTTTTAAAACAAAAATCGAAGCTTTCTTTTTCTTTTTGCTTCCCTAACATTTTCTTTTAATTTGCCTTCTTTATTTAGGGCAGCTAACACCTATCATTTTATTGATATGGATGCCTACAAAACATAATAATTTTCTTAACATTTTAAACATTTTTCTTTCTTTTGCATCCATATCCTACCTTAACATTTTCAAAATTATTTGACTAATTATGCTAACTTATCAAAACTAGAAAATGTTACAACATCGACTCCATCTGGGGACTCCTTTCCCCTGTGGGATGTAGAGAATAAGCAGATCCAAAAGCCTTCTCCTCGGGCTATGGATCCTTTGCTGAAATAGAAACTCACTTGCAATTTTCAAAAATAAATAAACTCTCCCAATATTTACAGATGTTGAATGAAATGGAATCAATATTGAATATAATGTTTCAAGTACTTCCCATTGACAGGTAATGAGGAATACTCTCCTTCCAAATTCTGTAGGACAAATGTATTGTTCCCTTTGACTTCTGCAATGATGAATGGACCAAACCATAAGTTTTCAAATTTAGCATGCTTTATTTTGTCTTCTCTCCTTGTATCCCATCTGAGCACAAGGCCACCTTTCTTAAAATTTCTTTTTCTTGCTTTTCTATCAAACAACTCTTTCATCTTGTTCTGATATTTTCTTAGTTGAAAATGAATTTCATCCCTGTCTTCATTTAACTCAATAATTTGGTTAATCCTTCTTGATAAATCATCTTTTTCTTCATAATATTCCTAGAGAAATCTCATAACAGGTAAAGCTAAATGAGTATGAAAAATCGCTTCCTTACCATAAACTAATTGGAAAGGAGACTTGTCTGTTGATCTCTTAGGAGAAACTCTGTTTGCCCAAATGGCATGGATTAATTGGCTATCCCAACTCTTTTTATGATCTTCAAGAGTCTTCTTAATGACCTTAACTAAGCTCTTGTTGGAAGATTCTGCAAGCCCATTACCCTAAGGATAATATGGTGTAGAATGATGTAGTAGGATTGAATAATTTTTATAGAACTCTATCATTTTAACACTGCTGAAGGTTGCTGCATTATCTGTTACAATTTTTTGAGGACACCCAAAACTTGATAATATATTCGCTTCAAGTAATTTAATCACAATAGTATCAGTTGCATTTTTAACAGGTATGGCTTCTACCCATTTGGTAAAATAATCAGTAGCAGTTAGAATCCATCTGTGTTGATTACTTGATTGTGGATGAATTTCCCCAATAAAGTCCAACCCCCATTGTAGAAAAGGAGCATCAACTGACACTGGAACCAAAGGAAGTGCTAACAGTTTTTGTTTCCCTACAAATAATTGACATTGTACACAACCCCTTACTCTTGCTCCAACTTCTTTGAAAAGTGAGGGCCAATAAAAACCTGCTTTCAAGATCTTGTAGGCTATTTCTCTCCAACGATAGTGTCCACCATAAAATCCTGCATGGAATTGATCTATAATTCCCTCTATTTTATTTTCAGTTAAACAAAGAAGAAGAATATTCATAGGGTCTTTCCAGTATAGATTAGCATTAATAATGCAGTATTTTATTGATTTGAGTTTTAGAGCTTTGCACTGCTTTAGATTAAGATCAGCTGGACATTGAAAATCTCTAAGAAACCACACAATATCATAATACCAATCAAAGAGTAGATATTTCTGATCTATTTGAACAAGAATGGATTAATCTGAAGGAAGAGGTTCTTGTGGATTCTCTCCTTTCATAATAGAGGGAGGTTCTTGTGGATTCTCCCTTGATGATGAAGGAGGTTCTTGTGGATTCTCCCTTGATGATAAAGGAGGTTCTTGTGGATTCTCCCTTATTAACATTTCAACAACCAGATTTATCCCTAATACTTTGCAGTTGGATTCAGCTAATAATTTGGCCAGGCCTTGACCTTTTACTAGCTTTTTTGTTTTAATCTCAAGGTCAAATTTAAGGATTTTAGCAATCCATCTTCCTCTCATTCCATCAGTATCAGGCTGGGTTAAAACAATTTTGACAGCATGATTGGGAACATAGGCAGTAATGTGTGAATGCAGGACATAGGTTCTAAAGGCTTTGAGGGCTTGGATCAAGGCATAAGATTTGTTTTCCATAATATCATACCTAAGTTCATCATCCCTCTTAACTTTGGAAAACAAGGCTATAGGCTGGTCATCACCATTGGAGTTCTTTTGTAAAAGTACAGCAGCTAGGGTTGTCTCGGATGCAAAAGAGAATATGCTAAAAGGTAAATAATAGTCAGGACTAGCTAAAGTAGGGGCTTCAGATATTTCCTTTTTGATTTGGTCAAAAGCATACCTAGTTGGAACTGTCCATTTGACTTCATTGTTTTTCTTTAGCATATCAGTTATGTCATTTACTATCTCTGCATAATTTGGGATGAACCTCCTGAGAAAATTAATCTTTCCAAGGAAATTTTGAATCTCTTTCTTATTCCTTGGTAGAGATAGAGTTTGAAAGGTTGATACTCTCTTTGGGCCAATTACAACTCCATCCTTGGAAATTATATGCCCTAGTAATTTCCTTTCCTTTGCAGCAAATAAATATTTCTTCGGATTGATGGATATGCCAAATTTCCTGCACCTGTTAAAACCTTTCTCAAGTGTTTTAGATAATTTTCATCAGAATCAGAGAAACCAGTTAAATCATCCAAATAAATAACAGTAAATTCAGCAGTTCTACCTACAAACGCAAGATCCATTGCTCTCTGAAAAGTGGCTCCTGCATTAGTTAACCCAAATGGCATCCTAGCGTACATAAATGTACCCCAAGGTGTGGTGAAAGAAGTTTTCTCTTGATCAACTTGGCTTACCATGATTTGGTTGTAACCTAAAAATACATCTAGCATAGAAATCCTACTTGATCCTGAAACTTTCTGAAGTAAATAATCCATTTTAGGTAATGGATAATTATATTTTAAGGATGCTTTGTTTAGGTTTCGAAAGTCTACACATAGCCTAATCTCTCCATTTTTATTTCTGACTGGAAATAGGCTAGCTACCTAATTAGAATACCTTAAAGGTAAAATTATATGAGCAGAAAGCAGCTTTTTGAGTTCCTTTTCAATGGCTGGAAGTAGTATGGGATTAATTCTTCTTAATTTCTGTTGGAAAGGTTTTTCCTCTAGTTTTAAAGGAACCTTAAGCTCTATTAAAGTTTCATCATAAGTTTTTAATTCATTATAAGACTAGGTAAACACATCTTTTTAATTTTTAAGAAGATTCAAGTATTTGAGTTTCACATCCAAAGGCAAAGTTGATGATAAATTAACATTCCTTACATCATCTAAAGTCCCAATATTGCATTCTTCAATTTCTTCTTCAGGTGATTTAGACAAAGGGTTTTTAGAGACATCATTATCATTGAATAGTTTTTCCAATGGAATTAATCCTTTAGGAATAAAATTATTAGATAATTGAATGATATCATGATCAAGAATTTTAGAATTAAATGAATTTTCTGGATTTTGATGATTTAATTCCTCTTTGGTCTTCTTCAATTTTCATATTTGAGATTTCATCGATGACTTGAAGGAAAGACTTTAATTTTTTGTCATCTTCAAAAATCTGCCAAAGTTCAAGGTTATGAGGGATTGATGGTCTGTATTTAACCTGAATTTGGTACTCTAATGATACTAGCTGAGGAATTTTGAAAGAGCTTGCTGAAACAGAAAGTGAATCAGCATGCATATCTTCATCTTTGGGAATAGAAGTTATGTTAAATCCAAGGAAATAATTTTCAACTGTATCCCAAACTTCATTTCTATAGGATCTAAGCCTTGGGTGTTTAGTTTGACACCATTTTCTAACCTGCTTGACTATAAGCTCAAAATCAGAGAAAAAACTTAAGTTTTTAACCTTAAACTTTTTTCCAGCTCAAGACCAAGAAGAAATGCCTCATACTCAGCCACGTTATTTGTAACCTCAAATTCAAGTTTACATGACTTAGTAATGTTTTCTTTATTTGGTGAAATTAAAATCATTCCTACTCCTGCTCCTTCCTTTGAGCAAGACCCATCAAAATAAAGTTTCCAGATATCTGATTGTACAATGTCTGGTTTAGAAACTATATTTTCAATGGAAAGTTGAGTGTTTTATGGTTTTTTGGAAGATAACTGAAATCAACTGAAATCCTGATCTACTACATAGATAGGGTGGTTTTTTCTTGATCAGCTCTCAGACAGTGTGAAGGAATCTGAATTCTCTATATAACCTTAAATGCTCACCTCCATAAACTGGAATAGTAGCAAAAGACATGTCCATTTGAATTGATCCCCCAATTTTAGCACAATGATCTAGATAGAAGCATGCCAAATTTGGGTGGAATATCAGTAACAATAATTTCTAATACTATACTCTTGACAGAGATTTGGGCTAAGGTCACAACTATATCTTTGATCAATCCTAAACATGGTACTTTCTTTGAATCGAAGGTGTAAATATCATGATAGGAATGAGTAACTTGTAACTGAATCTATTCCATGATTACCTTTGGCATAAGGTTGTGTGAAGCACCAGAATCAAGCATACAGTTATACAATAAAAATTCATGGGTCTTAAAGGTCATATAGAATGGTGGGACAATCTCATCGATCATATCATAACTAGGGCCAAAGACTACTGAGGGCTTTTCATCTTGCAAATTGATAATATCTCCCTCAGCATCTACACTAGAAGACTGTATCTATTTAGACGCTTGATTTTTATAACCATGATTTTTGGAAATGTATGCTAAAGGTATAGAAATATTAACCCGTTCCAATTCCTTTTCAACATTAAAATTTGTCAAAATTATTTTATCAGATGAAATAGTTTCATTCGATGAATTTATAGTCTGAGGTGTTGGAGTTTGTGATTGAATAGATTTTATTGCATTTTAAATGGTTTTGGTAGATTTTGGAGGTCTACCTGGGCCTGATCTTAGTCTAAGATCATACCTTTTATTTAACTCTGCAATGAGAAATTCAGAAAATGCTTGGTATTTTGAAAGTTGAGTATCTTCTTTCTCTTGTTCCAAAGAATGTGATGAAGATGAAGGGACTATGGCCATCTTCTCTACAGAAGAATCAATATTATTTATATCTTCTATGATTACAGGGCCAGTATCCTGTGGCTGTTGGTCATCAATCAAAAAAGGAGGTTGAATGTTTTGATCTGCTTTCTGAAGAATCTGAAGTTCATGAGGAGCTCTTCAAGATTGATTTTTATTTTTATTTTGAGGTCTAACAGCAATTTTCTAAGAAGATCTAGGTTGTGTTTCAATCGTATAGATTCTATTGGAAAGGTTTCTAAGTAAATATGTGATTTCATCAATTTTCTGATCTTCAAGTATAGATTTTGAAGAGGATGATTCACCAAGATTAGCTTTTAATTTTCTTTGTTCTTTCTCTTCTTTAGCTTTAATTTTACCAGAATCTGACCTATTGGATTCTACCTCAATGGCATTAGTCTGCATGTATTGTAATGTGTTATAAAATCTCTCCCTTAGCATAACTACAAAGTCATCATCAAATGCTTTAGAAAATATGACCTTTGCAGTTGCTACTGGAGGTTTACAATCAGCAGGAATTTTGTGGTAGAGTTTGTTAAATCTCTTAATAAAATCAGCAATTGGTCCACCGGGATTTCTTTTTAACTCTTCAAATTCAGTGAGAAAATAAACAAAATCTTTCTTTACCCCCGATTGGTTTTTAAATATAGTTATAAGTTCATTCCATGATCAAATAGAATCAGCTCTAATTTTCCTAAACCGGATCCTAACGTTACCTTCTAAATACTATACAAATAATCTCAGATAAACATCTTCATGCTCGATGTTCATATTATCAGCGAAATCTAAGAAGGCTTCTATATGATCCTCTGCTGAGGGGCCTATTTCTCCATTAAATCTTGGTAAATGTTTAAGATATCCATCAGGAAAATTTCCCAAGACGTTAGGAGGAATAAAAGCAGCATACCTTGCTTGTACAATGGGTTTAAAATACATTTCATATGATGATGAGGATGAGGATGAAGATGTAGGTGAATGAGTATTAGAAGATGGAGGATAATGTGAAGGAGGAGGTGGAAGTGAGGATTTCAAAGGGATTCCAACAATCAACTTTTGAGCTGATGATGTTAGATCTTCTTCCTTACATTCAAACAACAGATTAGAATAGACAGAAAATGTCTCTTCTTGCTTGGTAGAGGTTGATGAAATGGAATAATGAAATGGAATAATAAAATGGAGTGACAAAATCTATAGGCTTAAATTCATGTAAATGTAAGCCCAATTCTGTCTCATATGTAGGTGGATCTACAGGGAAAGAAGGAACTTGATATGACTCAAGTGATTCTGTCAACAAAGCTGACTGAAGATCTACTCCTTTTGAATAAATTTCAGAAACTATAGGAGGTACTTGAGACGAATCAAGATGAGATGCTATTACTGAAAATGGATCTACTGATGAAAGTTCTTCAGGGTGTAAATTTGAAGAGGAAGAAGCAAAAATGTTCAGTTTTCTTCTTAAAGAGGCTTCCCTAATAATTTTTTTTGGATCTGGTAAAGGGTTAACAATATTATATTCAGAATGTGATCTAGTATGCTTAAAGGGAACCAGCTTGAACCAGTGGAATCATCAGGTGAAAGGTTTTGACCTATATCCTTATCCTTTATTCACCTTAAAGGAAAGGGGAAAATCATTGGCCCAGGGAAAATTTAGCTTTCAATTCTTTGTCTCCCCGGAAATGGCGCCAATCTGATGTTGTCCTTTGAGATAACCTAAGGTCAATAAGTTATGCCAAAGCATCTAAAATTTTTGTTTGTTTTTAAATAGTTGGATGACGAGTGAACAATTTTCTAAAACAGGTGATTTTACTTCGAAAGATCTTTGATAAAATAAAAGGTTTTTCTTTAATTACATATGGTTAATTTGATTTAAAGTGGGATGGATAGAAGAATGTAGAAGTATAAATGATTTAATAATCAAACAGAGTATTTCACTATTTATAAGCAGAAATTATGAAAGCTATGTTTTCATAATCAACAAAATATAATCAAGTCATAACAGGAACCTACGTGTAATTAAATTTCAAGAGGAATTTACAATAACAGATATCTTTGTAAATTAGTCTCTTAATCCAATTAGAACTTCACAACGAATCGAAAATGAAACTGAGATTCAATTAAATTTCCAATTGGATAATTGTTAGTGAATTAAATTATATGAGGAATACATGATGAAAAACATAATAGAAATAACCCACAGCAACACAAGCCATATGAAGTAAAATCCAGAATCCTTTATTCAATAAAAAATGCTCTAGCTATTACAAGTTTGTTTGATAACTAGCTCAAGGATGCAACCTCGAATACTTCCATGGATGAAGTATTTAGACAAAAATATAAAATTACAGTAAATGCCTGAGTGACAAGGAAAACTATATTTTCTGAAATTTAACAAAAAGAAAATGGAATTCGATCAAAAAGAATGAATCTGTGTGTCTGGCCCTGCTTTAAAGGAAAATTGTTGCTGAGTCGGCACTATTCTGTTGTTGTGCTGGAAAGTTGACTGTCCTTTAATCTTGGTATTCGTGAAGCTTCTCCCACCGCTCCTCATCCAGAATTGAAATTTTAATAACCTTGTGGTAGATTTCATCTACCTCGGTGTACTTTGTAAAAGTGGGTTTTACAGTGAAAATGTGTTTTATCTCATGGTGAATAAAACTGATATCTTCAACAGCGTTATAAAATGCTTTGCCTATCATAGACCCTTGAATAGAAGACATGGATGCAGACCTTACTATTTCTTTGAGCTTATTCATATAATCTTCCCTTGGCATTAATTTATCATTTATAACAAACAGTGATGGCAGACCTTTTTTAATCAATGCATCAATCCTTGAAAGAAACCTGTTGACTGCCACATCAAGAGTGTGACATTTATTTGTTAACTGCACTACTAAGTTCTTTTTTATCAGAACTTTCTTTACTTCAAGGATAGTCTCAGTCCTGCCATATACCCATAGCTCATCAAATTCTTTGTTTTCCTTAGATTTTAGAAACTTTATATTGTTGCTAGTTGTATTAGGCATTTCACTCAATTGAGTGTTTATATCAGTAATTGCATGGTTTTCCTTTTCCACTAACTCCTTCTGCTCAAAGATGATCTTGATAGATGGCTAGATTTCATTAATTTCCTCAATGATGTTTTTCCAAATGATTTCTTTGATATTACCAAGGGTGTAGCCAATAGAAGCTTCAATGGCTGACTTCTTCCATATTTCTACTTGGTTGTGAGTACTCTAAAGCTCTGATGCATGGAAAGTGTCAGAATTCTTTTGTTGATCCTCTAGAAGTTTGACTTTGTCTTGTAAATTTTGTATTTCTTCATTCTTCAAGGTCATGTTTTGGAGTGTAGAGGCTAACGTGTCTGCAGCATCTCCTGTAGTGGTGGTAGCAGCTATAGCACTAGGAATAGTTGTCATAGGAAGTGCTTCTAAAGGAGCAGGTTTCTTGGCTGGTTTCTTACTTTCTTTAATCCAGCTCTCCATCTTCATTTCCATTTGCTTCAACTGTGTACTCTATTCTAAAATGAGCTTCATCATGTATGCCTTCTTTGTCTCTGTCTCTTCAATTTCCTTGGCTAAATGATCTTATGTTGCTGGTAGTTTTAACTGCTTCCTTAATGCTGCAATATATGCATTATTTTTCTTAATCAACTCCTCTGCAGCATTAACATTTGCAAGATCATAACCAAATTTGATTACCAAATATTCCAAGGTTTTAATCTTGGTATCTTTGGAAAAAGTTGAAACTTTTTCCATGTTGAGTTGTGACCGGACATTTTCTAGTGTGACATGTAATTTAGATAAAGACATAGCAGTATTAGTCACAGTGAAGAAAATAATCTCCCCCGCTTGTTTATGCATCTCCATTTGATCAATGGGATGTATGTCACTGACATTAAACTCAAGAGATGTCTTCTTATAATCTGATTCTCCTTTAGGTTGGGGAACTTGTGCTTGAAGAAACGCCATCAACATTCTTCCTTTCTCTACGTCGAAGGCTGACAATAGCCTGCTTTGAGCACCTGAAGTTTGTATCCAGAATTGATTATATGTGTTTATCTTCAAGGCTTCATTTTTTAATTTGATTTCCTTGAAGATATATGTGGTGCTCTTCTCTGGCTCGCTTGAAGTTGATGTGCCTGTATGCATGATCTTTTTTTGTTCTGATGTATTCATAGAAGTGGTAGGAGATTGTGTGGACTGCTCACCTGTAAATGAGGATATAAAAGGCTCATTAGTGTTGATAGGAGTCTGCTACTCTGAGTCTTTTCTAAGGCTTAATCTAGAACTAAGCTTAGCCTTCTTTCTATACATAATTTTCAATCCCTTGCTGAAGATATCTGCCTCTGAAGAGGATCCTTCTTCTCTGTTCCTTTTGGTTGTCTTTTCCTGATCTGCAGGAGTCTGCACTGTTGACGATGAACCTGGTTGTTCTTTTTCCTCATGTAATGTGTTCTCTATCCATTCTGGTTGGTTCATATACTTCTCTGTTTTTGGCTTTGATGTGTAAAAGAAAGGATTAGATTTGGTTTCTACCCTTAATTTATAAACTATCCCTAATGGATCATATTACCAAGTGAAGCTTAAATCAAACTGCATTTTCTTCAATAGTTGGTCTACCTCTACTCCTGCTTTCTTGTTGTTACATATGAATGGGCCAACCTGTATTTTTAGCTTAAACTAAGACTTTTTCTTAGCAGCAACAAAATGGACTTGATCCATGTTGATCATCTTCCTGATGAATTCTAAGGCAAAAATCCTCATTGGGAGGAATTTTTCCAACTTATATGGTTGCAGCTCACATCCAAAAACTCTTATTTCTATGTATTTTTTATATAAGTACCAATCTCTTGTTTGTACTAGTTCTGATAGATACAAAATCTTCTGAATTTCTTCACTAATTCTTGGTTCTTCTCTATTTCTTAGAAGACTAATAGATGGGTGGGCAAACATCTCAATGAACTGCTTATATGTGAACTCGTTTTGATATTTCATGACCAAGGTGGTCCAGAAAATGACTGACTGTTGGTCTCATTTCTCATTTAATTTCTGCAATAACAATTTCATGTTGTCTCCTTGAAAGTATATGAACATGTAGACTAGAAAAAAGTTATATTTAAATACCTCCTCTGTTTTAAAATCGAGTAATTATTGATGAATAGAATCTATAAGGAAATGGTTGAAATTGAACACTATAGAAGGTTTGGCATCATCGGAAAATACTGATAGAAATCCTATAATGGCCTCATCTATATATTGATCAGAGTAGTATCCAAGTAGGTATGATAGGACAGTGGTTATCTGCTTGGTTATCTCAGGGAATAGGGATGAAGGATAAGGAGGGTTTCTCTTAGGAAATGAAGCATCTTGTGCTAGGAATAATTCTAAAGTTTGGGTTCTCTTAGCAAGGTCTAATCTCTTATATATTTCAACCAGAGCTTCATGAGATAATGGGGAACCATTGTTGACTGTGAGAGCTAGAATCATTTTTTCAATGGCCTGAGGGGTTATGGTAAACATAATTTTTCCATTAGAATTGACTATGGCTCTCTGGCTTGGAAAATATGAGGCATGGCATTTCCTAATGAAATTGGGAGCACTATAGGTTGGAGGAAAGATATAGCAAGGTAGGTTTGACTCCCAGAGCTGGATTTCATCCGATTTCTCAATCCATTTATCTTCAAGACAACAATACATCTCAAGAATATTAGTATCAGAATGTTTTTCATAGATCTCGTAGTCTCTATCAGCCATAGGGATATGATGAAGGTCTAGAGGAGGGAAAATCAAAGGATTGATGTTTTCCTTGGGCCCTTTATCCTTGGGAGGCATAATGGCTACAGCTGATAGTGGAATTGATTTTCAACAGAGGGAAGAAAGAAGGTTTTGTGAGAAAAATAAAATTATGTGAGCAAGAACAGGGAAGGGAATGCAAGATGATAAGATCGGGCGTTTTTCACGCAATTTTAGCATCTCTAGAGAAGTGGAAAGCCTACAAAAAATGAAGCGTTATAACTTGTAAACATAAGAAGAAGTTTGCAGAGGGGTTTCGAAGGTTTAATAGAGAAAATCCAGTTTCCGTTGATGGCGTGGGTTAATGGATAGGTGATTAAATTCATAAAGGAAATATGAAGAGAATGAATTTAAGTGGCTAACAGCTAATGAGGTGGCAATGAAGGAGTGTTGAACATGTATATGTGCAACGATCAATCAAAGGTAAGCGGTATACCGGAAATGACTTTCGGAGGGGGGTTAAGACGGTTTATAGTTTTGTCTCAGGGGGGTCCAAAATCGTGTAGAGATACCATGTAGGAAGGGAGTGGTTTTGGAATACAACTCTTTTCTGCCGACCCCCCCCCCAGTGATAAAGTTTGGATGGAGGAGGGGGGCCAAAAGGCTATGAAAGCCGTTGGATGCCGACAAGTGTGAGATGGACAGTCGGATATGTGGGAATGTCGGAGGATGCTAAGACGCACTGATTTGGAATGGTGGGGTCGAATTTTATTTAATAAAACGTCGGTAATGTATGAAGGAAATGACTTAGGGAAATAAAATGATGGGAATACATGACAGGGGTATATTTAAGGGAAATGAAAAGAAAAGGGAATAATGGCGGGGATATATAATATGGTTTAAAACTTAGTATAATGTTAATAATGCATGGAATGATATTTAAACCATATAAATCTCTCCTTTTATGGGCACATTTAGACTAGCAGCCAGTGAAATTTTTAAAACAAAAAATGAAGCTTTCTTTTTCTTTTTGCTTCCCTAACATTTTATTTTAATTTTCCTTCTTTATTTAGGGTAACTAACACCTATCATTTTATTCATATGGATGCCTACAAAACATAATAATTTTCCTAACATTTTTAATTTTTTTCATTCTTTTGCATCCATATCCTGCCTTAACATTTTCAAAATTATTTGACTAATTATGCTAACTTATCAAAACTAGATAATGTTACAACACTAGGCATTAGAGAGGAAGATAGTTATTTTGGAGGAGCAAGTGGTTGCTCTAATGCTCCATTATTGGAGTTAGTGGTGTTCATTGTACTGATGTATCTTGGAAATTTTTCTTAACACTTGAAGCTTTTTGAGCCAACACACTATCATGTGTATGTAGTACATATTGTAAGACTACTCTTTGAATTTTTTGATGTATGTTTATTTAATTTTTACTAAGGAAATTGAACTATTTCGGTGGCTTTGGTACTTATCATGTTGAATATGTCTTGTATTTGTTTTAACAATCGTTGCTTCTATGTGAACTACTTTTCTAGTTGATCAACGATTCATTCATATGTATATGCTCGTGTGTCTTTACTATATTAGTATTGTTACTCTTCTTTTAAAATCTCAATCTTATTTCCCCTCGAGTGTAGAATAACATTGATACATTCTCCAACTGAACATTCCACAAGGCATACTCACTTTTTCATCAGAAAGTACATGCACATTACTCTCTTGTGTTGACCATTGTAACCAAGGAACATCTCTAAGAACATATAGTAGTTGGGCCTTATTTCCGGAAGGGCTCCCACACCAAACGGTGTGAAGTCTTATTGGGAATTTTCATTGAGGATACCCTCTTAGTTGACGGATTTCCAGCACCACCAACAATATGATGCTTCCAATTGATCATAAATTGGGTCATGAAATTCAAAGCAATCCTCTTTCAAACCCTGAAATCCTTGAAAATATGAATTTCTAATTAAAGGCATGAGATAGGGATGAGAATATTGTAAGTGAAAATAAATTTGTTCATGTTTAGAAGGCTTGTCAAGATAGTGAGGGCCTGACATAACCATCATCGAAGGTTGAAGTGCCTAAACTACTTGACAAATATCTTAATAGTAATATAATAAACCATAAAGATAAAAGGATGTAGAACAAATTCTGTCTGATATACTATTGGGAAAATGATTGGTTGAATGACAGTCACTAGAATCAACATTATGATCAGATGGATTGATTACAACATAAGCTTCTTGGTTAGTATACAATAAAGATAGATCATTTTGAAAATATTTACAAATGCCTTGAACAATAAAATAATAGTCCTCATATGTTGAATGTAACAAACCATTCCCGTGTAAGTAGTTACAAACTTCTCTAGCATCACAATCATCAAAAGAATTAAAAAGGAATGTTGGTATAGCAAACACATGAAACCAATCAAGATGTAGTGGGTGAAAAAGAGGAACTTGATTCACCATATAACTCAAGCTTACACTTACACTCAAGAGGTTATTGAGTGTGATAATAAAAATTATTACAATCATAAGGTTCACAAGAAATACTAGGATCTTATTAATTTCAAAAGAATGTTACATGTATGAATCCTTCGGCCAATTATGATCTTTAAAATGCCCAACTTTACATATTTTTGCATCAATAAAAGGTATACACTCAAAACCCAAGTTTGATACAATAAATTTGCATGAAGATGAACTTTTTGAAATATAATCTTTAATCCGATCAAAAACCAAATCTTCAAGGTTGAAAGAGTTATATTCAAAATACCAAACATCATTCTAGGAGGAATTTTCATTCAGTGAAACCATGCAAAGAAAATAATTTTGCAAGAAAATATAGATATGACTTACTTCAAGGATCTTACCAGAGTCACGAGAACCTGACATAACGATCAACAAAATTTGAATTTCCTCCACTCCCTAACAAGTCCTAGAACTTTAATGAACAATGAAATCACATTTTGAATATTGGATCATATGATGCATGGGGTATGGACAACTACTACCAATGATTGCAAAAATATCACTAATATCAAGATAGTAGCCACCTACATCATTGATTTTATGGGACTTTTCATATTCAACAAGATCAAGTAATAAGATTCTTCTAATTGAGCATCCAACGATGGATAGATTGGAAAAATCTCATGAGTAACTTGAACTAAAGAATTCTTCTCATTCAAGACTGGAAATTATAAGGAATGGAATGGTTACTTGAGAGTTTCTTACCTTCTTCTTCATCATGGATGACCTCACTACCCTATGTAAATTTAAAATCTAACTCATTAGATAATTAACTTGAAAAAAATGAGCTAAAGAAGAAGTTTCCATAAGAAAATCCCCTTTGCATGAATCAAATTCTAAATCTAAATCTTTCAAATCAAAATCTTCTTGAGAGACTGAAAGATCAATAGGTACACTTAGGCATTCATCATCATATACGTCCATAGAACCAACATCATTAGAATGATGGTTTCCCAAGACTTCAGATTGATTAGGAAAACTAATTTCATTTGATTGACTACCAAGATTACCATATTTAATATCATCCAAGAATGAAGAAACACCATCTTCACATTGACAACCCTGAAAAAGAGAAGAAAGGTCAAAATAATATTCACCTTTCTACTCCTCTACCTATGAAATGTGACCACCTTACACTTGATCGCTACTTGGATTGGAAAACTGAAAATCATAAGAGTTTGAAAGAGATTGATCAAGTAGATCAAGGGGAAATAGGTCATGAGAATTAGATGATAGAGAAGGAAAAACATCCAAATCAAATTCAAAATTGAAGTTATGAGTGTTAATATCATCTTTAGTAATGGAAGGATTAGTTTTCACCTTAGGTTTCATGAACCATTCCAAGGTTTCCTCCATGTACTCTCGATCATGAACAGTGGGTGGAGGTCGATAAGATGGATTAGGGACTTGATTTACACATTTACCAACTTGATTATTAACATGTAGAGGCATATTGATTGGTATTTTAAAAGGAGGAGGGAAAGGAATGAAAGGAATAGTAAGTCCCTCCTCTGAAATTAGATGTGTCTCATGTTTTACAAAAGGTGGGAGAGTAGAAACACCAAGGGGTTTACACTAACCATGTAAATATATTTGAACCAAAATTTAAAACTTCCTTTTAATAAAATTCCAATCTATATCTTCTCCAAGAAACTCATAACATAAGTGAAGGAATAAATTAGAAAAATCCCCAATTGATTCATTAGGCTTCATTCTTAGATGATTAATCCTTTTAATAACATATCGGTAATCATACCTATCAAAAGCTTGATGAAGCTCCTTAAGGAATTGATCAAATGAATGGGACAAAGCAAACTATAGGGTATGACACCATTAGTTAACTCGGCCTTCAAGGGAAAGGAATAAAATCACACAACCAATATCTTCATCTTCGATTTCATGAGATTCACAAAACTTGAAAAACTGAAAGAAATTCTCGGTTGTGGATATATCACCCTCGCCTTCAAAATTGAATTAAGACAAGTCATAAATTTTTTCTCCATAAATGAAAATTTTACTAGGAGATAGGTTAGAAAAACACTCTCAGATTATTATTTGGGAAAGAGCCATTAAAGCTAAGAGATTCAAAATAGGCTTAATGGGCACAACTTGTCATCTAGACCTCCTTCTAGCACCAAAATTTTGACAGTGTTGGATACCTCCAACATACAAGGGGTCTCCTAGATGTGAAGTCCCAATTAGACCTCACATCATTTGGAGTAGGAGCCCCATCCAGAGTATCGGCTTGGCCACCACAATTGTAAGGTTTGACTTGGTTTCAATGGATAACATAAGAGATTATACATATAAACTTTGAATAAGCAATTAAGTTGACAATATGAAGCACCAAGTGCAAGGTGTAAAAGGATACCTTCATGAGGGGAGAAAAAAGTGAGTCTATAGGAGGAAATTAATATTACTATACTAAGAGAGGCACATGAGAGCAAATAATGTTCATTGATTAACCTACAAATTAGCTCACAAGATAATAATGATTCATTAAAGAAAATACAACACATATTCAACAAGATAAGCACCAAAGACATCGAAATAGTTCAATTTATTTAGTACATAATAAATATAACATATACCACAAACATCTAAATAATAATCCTAAAAAATTCATGATACACGCATGAAAGTGTGTTTAATAAATGAGCTTCAATTATTAGGTGAAGATCCAAGTACACAATTACAATGGTGAGCCACTAGCTCCAACAGTGGAACATTAAGTCACTTCTTTCTTCTCCAAAAGAATGCTCTTCTCTCGTATACCAAGCTGAAGCAGTCAAGGCTAGCTGTCTAAAGTCTAAGCCTCCAAAATCCCCTTGCTTGAGTTATGAGGTTTCTTTTATAATAAGAGGAATGACCTATCATATCCCCATGACTGTTGAAATACCCTCATGACTCCTGGACTTATAATGTGACCTTTGAACTTCTATTACAACCTTTGGACTTCCAAATGACTCTTGAACTTATATTTAATGCATTTGTCCTTGTGTGACTTTTCATATTCCACATATGACCCTTGGACTTCCACATATTACATTTTTTCCTTTTCCTTTAGAATACATCATTGTATTCCACATGATGATGTGGCAAGACACATGGACACATATGACATAGTGTTGACACTTGTATAAGTTATAAATTGACAATGATTCCATGAACTTCATGATGATGTGGAAATTCCAAGTTATTATATTTATTTTTATTTCTTTGACCTCTTCATGATAGATCTTATCAGTACTGCATATTCATGAAATATCTTCTTTTCTTTTTATCTTCATCCTCTAGAGGGTCTTGGATCAGCATCGGGACCATTTGAATGATCACACAATATCTTCATTCTGTCATGGTCCAAGATTTGATTCATGTCTTCATGATAATTCTTCTTTTTATTTCTTCTCTGCGGGTGCTTCTTTATTTCTTATCCTTGAGATCTTCCTTGAGATCTTCCTTGAGCCTCTCCTTGTCATGTTGAGAAGTTTCTCCTTCCAATGAAGATCAATCATGACAAATAAAAATCAATCTTGAAAACATATATTCTATCTTTACCTAGCTCATGGAAGAAGTTGCTTGTGATAGAACTCTGTGAGGGATGAAAGAGGAAGGATTGATGACGAAAGCGCGGTTGAAGTAAAAGATGGCTTAGGAAAAAACCATTATTCACTATAACTCTGTCATGTGCTATGAGGAATTATTCAAGGTCTAATGAAGTGAGCAAGTGCAAGGAATAGTGTGATGAGCCTTGACTAAAACTGTGCCATGCGCTAGGGTGAAAAGTGTAGGAGACAGTGAAAGCGTAGTTGAACTAGACAGTGAGCAAGAGATGGCCCCATTTTCTACTAAAATTTTTCCATGCACTTAGGGGGAGAGAGAGAGAAACTGCTTGGGCACAGGGTGCAATCATAAGAGACAAGGAGGAACCATTGTTGCCTGATAATTCATTCTACTCGAGAGAGGATTAGTGAGAGTGCAGGGTGCAGAGGCAATGGAAAAGGGTGTCTGACTGTTGTTTCATAGTGTATCAGGTGATTTTAAAGAGACATAGGACCCATGTTATTCTGAATTCTACTTTGTTTTCCAAAAGTGCGCTCAAAGGGTCCTTGTTCTCCCAAAGTGCGCTTTTGAGGGGACAGAGGTTCCTTGTTTTCCCGAAGTGTGATTTTGAAGGGATAGAATTCTAATGGCCACAGTTTTATCCAATAGTGATTTATTTTTCATTAAATATGTGCTTTTTGCCTATGAGGTCTCATTGGAAGAGGATATTACACAGTTGGCTAAGGTAAGTAAAAAATATCACGTCACTTTGTCCAGGGAGAGACTTCATATACTGTGAGAGGGGAGAGACCTTGTATGGTGCAATTTTCTTTCGTAGATAACCACTAGAAGTGCTTCATGCACTATACAAGGTAGATTTTCTCAAAACACAGTGTAGTGAGTCAGTACATGCAAGAAGGGTTAAGTGACTATGCTTTGAAGGTTCTCAACGTGCAACCATAGGAGATGACAATGAAAAGGCTCAGTGCACAAATCTAGGAGGGAGATATTTGATCAATGATTATCATGAATATGTTATTCTCATCATCTGGTGAAGGATTGTAGCTTTCATAACTTGCACTAGGTAGTAGGACCAAGAAGGACTGCAAAATGGCTAAGTGTGGGACCAATAGAGTGATAGAGGGAAAATCATCCAAACAAAACCCAAACATGGATCACACACATGAATTCCATAAATACAATATATGGGAATTCACAAGAGTCATTAACAATAATCACACCTTGAAACAACAACAAAGCAACACTTATTTCTAAGTGTGACAGTTAAGGCGACACATTGTGACACTTAGAACATAAGTTGCGATATAAGTATCTATTGTGACCAAAAAGTACGCTAAGATATACGAAATGTGTCTAGAACATATTCTAATTATATATAAGATGATATAATACAGAAAAGTGTGCTAGAACTACCTCTAGTGATTTGCAAAGATGTGACATGTATAAGAGAGAAAATAGTAAGAAGAAACATTTACGACAGTAGGAAAATGTGCAATCGACACTTGCAAAAGCTAAGGAAATTGAATGAAACACATTTCAGAGTGAAGAGAACATGAAAATGAAACCTTTTAAAGTGAAATCAAGCAAAAGTGACAGCCACAAAAGTGAAAGTGACACTTTTGAACACATAGGTGCACAAAAACGATAGTTGGGAAAACTCATAGAAATAGACTCTACAATTGCAATCGAAGTGAGGGAAAATATCAATGAAAGTTCGTATAGACTATTGACATTGGTTGAACATCGTACAGGCATTTTTCCATGCTTGTTCAATCTGGCATAAAGTAAGTGTGCTTATGAATTCATTACGGACTAAGCATGTGTGATAAAGTGAGTTCTACAGTTAAAACTAGGAAGAAGACTTAAATACCTAGCACAACATCAATCGAAAATGAAGTGACCATAGATGATAGATCGTAAGATCCTCAGTGGCTCCAAAATTCAAGTGTAGGAAAAATTTTGGAGGGTGTTGATCGCAGTGTCAACTCTATAATGCACCAAAGGTTCTTTGTGTGACTGTGGTGAATTATCAACCATAAAAACGTTGCCCTCCTTCTAGCTCTAGAATTGTTGACGATGTTGGATGTCGACAAAAATTCAGGGGTATCCCCAATATTAAGTCCCAATTAAACTCCACACTATTTTGAGTGGGAGCATCATCCGGGAAATAAGCCTAGTTTCCATAATAGTAAAGATTTTCCTTGGTTACAATAAATAGCACAAGAGAAATGCATATACTTTTGAGATAAGAAAATTAGTTAGCCTTGTGATGTGTTCAATTGGAAAGCGTATAATGGTTTTTTCATGAAAGGGAAGAGAAAGTGAATATTTAAGAGAAATTTATAGCACTATCCTAATAAAGACACACACATATATCTGAAATAATCGTTATCAATCTTGCGAAATAGTTCACAAAGAAATAACGATCATGAAAACAAGAGACACATAGTTCAAAGATCCATACTAAATCCAATAAAATACTTCATTTTCATTAGTATGTAGATACATAAACATACACCACAAACAATGAAATAATAGTCTTACAATCATTCACGACATATGCATGAAAGAGTGTTGGTTGTCTGAAATGAAAAATTGAAGGTTTCTTGAAAATTTTGCCAGCTAGTTTTTGTCTTGTAGGAAATGGATCAAAATTGCAAAAGCATATAAACTTATTAACTTAGTAATTTTTTGCAAATTTTAACAATGTAAAAAATAGACAACATGCAGCATCACAAAACAACAATTTGATGATAGAGTTCACCCCTCCTAGGCTACGTCTCTGGTTCCAGCTTCTAATTTTGGCATTTTATATTATATTCTAAAATTTGAAATTACATCAGCATGCAATGGTCAAATTGAAAAAATAGCACTTCCATTGTGTCCATAACACCCAAAAACCCCTGTGTGGATCTTCTTGGGCTCAAAAAGGCTAAAAAATCGCTAAGTTAGGCCTCCTTCTTCATTTCCCTACTAAATTTCCTACAAAATTTACCCTCTATCAAAATTAACAACGAATTATGCCTTTGGTGTATCCACGAAGCAGTAAATTTGTGCGGGATCGACACCAATACCACCAAGAAAGGTGAAAATTTTCAGATGGTTAAGCGCGCCAATAGGGTTGCACCCATATCCTTCCAACCCTCTGTCACGTGGTAGTTAATGTGACTAGGGACTGAGCACGAGCAAGTTTCCATGAGCTCGTCCCTCCCGAACCTCTCATTCCAGGCCATATTACATTGAAAAAACCATAGGTTAGGTGTGGGAAGGGTGTGACGTGCCCGCCCCTCTCAGATTGTCCACCTTTGGTTTCGTTGTATTTAATGGGACCAGGGATGGGGGCCAGCTCCCTGCCCCTTCCACCTTGGAACATAGTCATGTCACATAACATATGACCCGAGGTTGGGATGGTCAGGCAAGCTCACCTACCCCCCCCCCCCAATTTTCCAACTATTATACAATAAATAAAACAAGCCATATATTTATAATAAGTAACATGATGTCACAACAGAAGAACGGATGGTTAGTTGAATAGAGGTTGCAGGGTTGATCCCCGCTGAGGTCGATCTGTCCATAACAAAAAAACTACTTGAACTTCGAGGGCTACATGGTGCCCTCTCATAGGGCCATGCGGTACCTTCTGATTGGCCAGAACCAAAACTTCACCAACCATTAGAAACACACCAACTGCCCCTATACAATCATGCCACGTGTCAACATAGGATTAACTCGTCTAAACATCGTACTGCACAATCACCCGGTAATGTCAGTGCCATGTCAGCATACGGTCTGCCCAGTCAGCGACCCAGTCAACCTTGTATGTTGACTTTTTAGTTGTTTGTTAAAAAATTTGGTACGTGATAACTTTTCATATGGTGTTGGATTGAGGCTATTCAAGTGTAGTTGGAATCAAAACAATGATATCTACAATTTGGCGCTAGTTTCGGGAGAATTTGAGAACTTGGATTTTTTAGCATATAACGAAACAATGCGAATTATGATGAAAAATCACAAAAGATCATGAAATATCGAGAAAGATCGTAAAAAATGATGAAAGATGACCAAATATTGTGAAAGATGATGAAACATAAAAAAATTCAGTGAAAAATCCTAAAAGATGATGAAACATCTTGAAAGATGATGAAACATCATGAAAGATGATGAAAAATCACAAAAGATCTTGAAAGACCAGGAAAGATCGCGAAAAATCACGAAAGATTATAAAACATCCTAAAAGATTATCAAAGATCTTTAAAATGATGAAATGTCAGGAAACATAATTAAAAATCGTGAAGGATTACGAAATACCATGAAAAATCATGAAATATTGCAAAACATTCTGAAAGATGATGAATACGATGAAAGATTATGGAAAATCATGAAAGATGATGAACAACCATAAAAGATCGCAAAAAATCATGAAAGATGAAGAAATATCACATTTCTTTTGAAAGATCACGAAATATCATGAAAGATGACAAAACAATAACAAAAACTGCAAAAATTCCTAAAATATAACAAAATATCATGAAATATAATAGAAGACCACAAAACATCCTAAAATATCACGAAAGATGATGAAACAATGCAAAATATGACGAAAAATCACAAAAGATCGCGAAAGAGCAAGAAAGATCATAAAAATTTATGAAAGATGACAAAATATTGTGAAATATTATGAAACATCAACAAATTCAATGAAACATCCTAAAATATGATGAAATATCTTGAAAGATGACGAAACATCGCGAAAGATGACGAAAAATCATGAAAGATCGTGAAAGACCATGAAATATTGCGAAAAATCATGAAAGATCGCAAAACATCCTAAAATATGATGAAAGATCTTGAAAAATGATGAAAAGTCATGAAATGCAATGAAAAATCACGAAGGATCACGAAATATAATGAAATATTGTGAAAGATGATGAAATATCACAAAACATCCTTAAAGATGATGAAATATGATGAACGGTGATGGAAAATCACGAAAGATGATGAAAAATCATAAAATATTGCAACAAATCATGAAAGATGAAGAAATATCACAAAAAAAAATGTGAATATCATGAAAGATGACGAAACAATAAAAAAAACCACAAAACATCCTAAAATATAACAAACGACCACGAAATATAACAAAATACTGCAAACTAGTGAGGGCCCTAGTTTCGGGAAAATTTGAGCACTTTGCCCAAATGTATGTTTTTACTTAGCAAGAAAGTGAGGGTATAGCGCCCTCACTTTACCGATCTCAATCCACCTTGATTTACTTGGATTGGTACCTTTGAGCCCCACTCGTAGATACTCCACATTTCCTCTGTGTGAAGTCATGATCCTCCTGTCAAGAATTGAGTCTTCCTACAAATCATTTAAATATTCAAGAGAAAAATATTCTATAGATGTAATTTGAACATTCTCTTCATGATCATCAATCATTGGAGGCTCATACAATCTCAAGTTTTCCACATTCACAACAGAATAAATTGGCATGTAAGGTGGAAAATCTAATTGAAAATCATTGTTACCAATATTATCCAAGATGTTAACTGGACCATATCTGATTGGCTTGATATTTTTACCTTCACCTTGTAGTCTTTCCTTGCTGATGTATAACCAAACTTGATCTCCCACTTGGAAATCATGATCAACCCAATGCTTTTCATGTCTTTCTTTGTACTTTGCTTTTATTTTCTCTAGTTGTTCTTGTACTCTTTGACGCACTAGCTGAATTTTTTCAATGAAGTGCTTGGATTTGTCCACATCATTATGTCCATCTACTACAATATATTTACCAAAGATGAAATCCAAATAAGACTTTGGAAAATAACCCAAACAAGCTTCAAATGGAGATACTTGTGTAGATGAATGCTTGGCACGATTGTAGGCATGCTGGATGTAATGAAAATGCTCATCCCAAAATCTAGGATGCTTACCACAATATCCTCAAAGGAGATGCTCTATTGTTATGTTCACTACTTCTATTTGTCCATTAGTTTGTGGATGAAATGTGGTGCTCTTCTTCAACTTGTGTCTTTGAGTTCCCATAAACTTGATCAAAACTTCCCGAAAAATCGAGAATCTTGATCAGAAATAATAGAAGTGGGTAACCCAAAATAAACCCATACATTTTGGAAGAACATCTTTGCAGTTTGTTCAGTTGTAACTAGTTTCTTGCATGGCATCAACACACACATTTTTCTAAGACAATCCACAACAACATATAGATAATCATGACCTTTCCTAGAAATTGGTAGTTCCCCAACAAAATCCATAGAAATGCTTTCCCACAAATGAGAAGGAATAGGAAGTGGAGTGTACAAACCCAATTTCCTATTGCTTGGATTTCTAGTAGCACACATGGAACATCCTTTTACATGTCTTGAAACAGTTTCATTCATGCGAGGCCAATAAAAATACCTCAGAATTTGAGAAACTATTTTGCCTACACCAAAGTGGCCAGCGATAACAGAAGTGTGGGCTTCCCTTATGACATTGCCTCTTTCACACTGTGGAACACATCACTTGCCAATATGATACAAAAACTTGTTATGAACATGATCATACAACTCTTCAACATGATTCCCTTGACTCAAAGTTGCATAAACATCTTTGAAATTATCATCTTAACATACTACTCAATATAACTTTCATGCATGATTGATTTATTCTTTAGAATGATAGATGCATTAACAATAGGCCTTGATAACATATTTGAAAGTTTGTTGTATATACCTTTCTTGTAACTTATTACCAAATGAAATTGTTGTAGGAATCCTATCTGTGGAGCGATAAAAAGGTGTCTTTTTAACTCCTAATTACCTTCACATTAATTATCAACCCAGGGACGACTTCTTATTTCAAGAGTGTACTCAGTCTGAGGCGGCTATTTACTCAAGAGTAATGTTTGTGAAGATGTAGTATAGAAATACAAATGCAGAAATAATAAATGCTTGAAAAGAAATCTAATTACAAATGACAGAAATGTAAAGACTACACTACGGCAACCTTGCTAGACATCGATTAGGGATGCAGTAGTAATAACTCTTTCCCCTAGAAGTCGATGTGAGATGACCAAATCTGGGGACCTGGAATGATTAGCTCTGCCCTCTACAGTTTAGAGATCTCAAAGCAAGTGAAAACAACTCAAAGGAAATGAAATCTAAAACACAAACTGGAAAGGAACATCAATCTAAAAGCAATGAACAGGAATTGAATAGCAGCGTAAAATAAATAGTGAATTCAATTCATAACCAAGAAAACTAGATTTCTACTCTTTAATCCTGTCGACAGCCACGCAACAATCAACTATCGTAATCCATAAACAAAAGGAACAACAACTGGAATTAGATACAGAAAAAACAACATTTTATAACAATTGAATCATGAATCATGCTTCTTGTAAAGAATGGAATAACAATGACTCTGTATTTGATCCAATTAGCAATAACTCAATTCTTTAATTGTAATAAACGAACTTCACACAACAGAAATAAACTAATAGAAATACAAACAGTAGATCGCTCCACCAGGGCCGGGCCCTCAACCACCGGTGAAGCGTTGCTGTGCTTTACTCCAGCGCTTGAGAAATGGAACAACAGTGAATTCTTTTATTAATCAGGCATTAGTAATGTTTACAAACAGCTCACACTCTCTTAACAAGAGCCGATGCACAATTCTGCAAATTACAATAAGAAAAGTCTCTCCCTCCTCATACACAATGCATGCTTCTCCTTTTATAATCAGAAGGAGGAGAAATTAAATAGCAAATAGGATCTCTAATAATAATATTGAATTTCTTCCAACCAATTGATCAACAATAAAATAGATTTACATCCCTTTTCCAACAACAGCAAGTCGAATTTGGCTTTGTAGCTAAGATTTGGAGGACGGCCGCAACCACAGATCTGAGAAAATCGTGCTCAAAGAACCCTGCGTTTCTCTCAGTACAAGCCGAATTTGGGCAAACCATTCTTTGATAAAATTAATTGGGTCCGTTCTGAACAAAACCCATGTTCCGGATTTTCCAGATTCATCTTCATTTGCTCAGAATCTCAACCGCAAAACTGTCACTCCTTATTCCAGCGCATTTCTGAGTTGGCACTTTTAATGATCAAATCTTCAATCTGGAAATTACCTTGGAGGCTAAAAATGGTGAATAATGTTATAACCAATTTATTAAAACTATCATTGATAAAATAATTCATAATCATCAATTTGTTAGAAATAAAGGAGAATAAATAACATTCATTCATAGAAGCATAAATCATCATAAAATGGATTTAAATAATAAATTATAATAAATGACGTGATGAAGAATGGTAGAAATGGGTGGAATAAGCGTTCACAAGTGATAATAATAATGTCATATTAACGGCCCAACATACCCCCACACTTAATATGTTGCATGTCCTCATGCAACGAAAACCTAAATATATTGCATGTCTTCATGCAACCCCAAGACAAAACCCATGTGTTAACCAAGTAATAAAAATTTGAGAACAAATGAATGCTTCCTTAATTTATGAATATTCAATTTCAGCAATCTTGATGAAGGCATAACAATTTTTACATTGACATTCAACTATATGTATGAAGTTGCAGCAAAATATGATATAAGTAACAGCAAACTTCATTAACCATTTTCTCAAAAACTACAAACCAGCTTTTGTTGAAATTTGGCAAGTAAATTTATAATATATGAATGCCTTTATGATCCAAAAATCGGATCGTTTTGATGCACGGATCATGAGATATAAACAAAATGGCTGTAGGTGAGAGTGCATGATTTCCGAAATTTTATGAACCAATTTATCTTGAAATTATCTGGGTTTGTATTAATGATACGTCTATGTTTTCCAGAAATCACAAGAATTGAGTTCATGGTTTTTTAAAAATATTATGGAAATCAGTTTCTTCATTGTGTAAAAATGAAATTGTATGCCTTAAATGAGAAAGAAAATTGAAAACATCCATCATGCGTAGCAATTCCTCCCCCTCTCTGAAAAATTAGCATGCCCTCATGCGATGCTAGAAAAAAAAAATTGAGGTGGTTGCTACCAGCTGTTGAATTCTATGCTTGGTGTAAAACAACATGGAATAAGGGAGGTGGTGAGAGTGAATAAGAATAGCAATGGATGATAAAGAAGATGAATAACATGGTCATAAGAAAGAAATGAATGAAAGGAACATTCCCCCATACTCGAAAATGATATGCTGCTGAAAAAGGGAAAGTGGTAAAGATGTGGAATGAAGGATGATAAATAATGCTCAAAATGGATTTTTATGAAATTCTCCTAAATTCGTAATAAATCAGAAAATTATGCTATTTTACCTCAAGTTTTACCTCCAAAAAGAAAAATGTGGAATGACATATATGGACTGGCATTTGTTGAAGCTGATGTAGGCAGAGTTGGTGCTGAAAGTGATACAAAAGGTGGAATCCATGTAAGCACATCATGTCTGAAGAATTGTTCACGTGCGCGAGCCTCTTCTGTTAAGTGCAATAGTGTGGTCATGCTATGAATAGAATTCTGCCTATACTTGTTGTTTTCCTGCAAACAAAGCACTATTTGGCATACAATGTTCTTGAATCCATAGTGTAAGCAATAGATAAGATGCATGCAAAACTTTCAATCAGAAAAACTTTTGTCAAATCAACAAGTTATGGCAGAGTGCAGTAATCATATCGCATGTAATCCCATAATGCATACATTCCCCCCTCCAATTGAAAAAGGAATTCCATGACCATAAAACATATGAGAGGTGTTGTGCTGATGGCAAGGCAAGGGAATGAACAATACAATAGTAAATGAAACAGAGTACACATATCAATGATAGGACAACGAGAGTTATGATTATAATGAGAGCAGAGTGTGTAAAGATAGTTATGAATAAGAGATAGGACGCTTTGAATTGATGATAGGTGATGAAAAAGAGAAAAAGAACAACAATATGCCAAAAAGATGCTTTACTGATAGTATGCTCGCTGAAAATGATGCGATTGATCATAAAACAATTTCTCATGCATAAAGGTTCAAAACAAGGAAAAAGTTAAGGAAATAACTTCTCTGATAAAAAGAAAAAATAAGAAAAGGGTATTATAATAATAATTGACGATAAGATATAACTTCAATACCATAAGCAGAGCCGCTGCTACCAGCAGGCGTCCATAGCCTCGGTAGGGTTGCTTTTTAACCCATATGAGCCAGAATCCTCAATTTATAACTAGAGAGTTACATTGTTGTTCTACAGAAGAGATCAATGTGCTGGCGTGGTAACCAGATAACCACACTGCCATTCACTGAGATGTAGCAAAAGTGATCAGGCCGGCTCGTGATGAGACCTCCTGTTCCAAGGATAATTGGGCTATCCAATGGATCATAACCCTGGTGTGGTGGCCATAATGGGAATGTCACTTTGTTACATCCTTATGAACATGGTAGGCTGGCTCGTAATGAGACCCCCTATCCTCCATCTGCGAACAAAATTTTGTTATTATTACACATTTTTATGATAAAAAGAGGGAGGCTCAGCACTCCTTAAGAGCAGGGATGGTGGAAGAAGTTGAACATGTCAATAGAAAAAAAATATACCCATAATCTCATTTATTACAGACAGAGAAGATTATAATCCAAAAGGGTGGAACCAGCATGGTATTAAGATAATCAATCAACATCATGTTCAATAGAAAACAATGCAGTAAAGTTGTATATAAATAATTGTGTCCCTTTTGAAAATAAGATATCATCAAGGAGCTGTCCTGTTAAAGATCATAACGTGAATGATATTAACTTGCTTCAATAGAATCCATAATTCTTGTCTTCATAAAAGTAGTGTACTTCATGCCATGAAGGGGAATCAGTAAAATGTGGTTGAGATGAACTAAAAATAATTCCACAAGAGGAAGGAAGGGTTGCTCCCAAAGTGTTGCTTCTTTGAAGGAACAGCAAAAACACTCGAAAAAAGTGTTGTTCATTGTAGGGAACAACAAAGGAAATGCACACAAAAAAGCAAAAATACACACAAAAAAAGTGTGAAAATGCAAATGTCGTTCCTTTGGAAAAAGGAACAGCAAAAACACTCAAAAAAAGTGTTGTTCCTTTGGAAAAGGAAAAGCAAAATGGACAGTCATACAATGCAAACATGCAAAAAAAACAAATTAGCTGTTCACGGTATTGATGCTGAGGATGAGTTACACTTTGAATGAAGCAATACCTGAAACACAAAATATAAGAGAAATTAGAAAAAAAAAAACAACAAAAACAGTATGTAAATAAATAAATTAAGTTACAACAGCTATGATGTTATGTAAAAAAAAAATGATCTCTTTGAAAAATGTTTTGGCAGTAGTGATAAGACATGAATCTTCAAATTGAAATCAATTCTTCATTTCTTCTATTACGAATCCGTTGGGTAATGAGTTAGATGAAATTCCTTTGTTTCATAAAATTTCTTTCAAAAATCACTCGTCCATAAATTGACCTTCTTTATTTTCCCAAGACCTGCAAAAAATGAGTGTCTACCTGCAAGAAAACATTAAATCATGGAGAAAGAGAGGTGCACGGGCTCCCCTAATCCAAGAATTATGCAAAAAACTAACAAGTAGTTACTCTGTAGAACAAATCCACGGAGAAAATAACAAAGTAAAATTTATTTGTTACCTGCGGGAGAGCAGTGGCCAATCATGCTAACCTGCAGTGTTTTAGTCACAACTTCTTTGTTTTTCGTCCAAATTGAGTGATTCCAAATCCAAATGAGAGCTAATTCAAATTTTAATCTCCAATAGCAACAGGTTTTGAAGAAAAGAAGAATTGATAGGTGAAATACTGTAAGGAACATCCGGAAAAACAGAGTTTTAAGGGTGCTGATTTACGATAGACAGTCAGTATTTTGATCATAACTTCCCCATACGATATCAAAAATGAGTGATTCCAATTGCATTGTAAACTAGATTCATAGGGGAATCTACCATAGAAACAGGTTTTAAAAATATGGTCATTTAGGCCTCAAAAAACTGACTGTCCCAACTCTGTTCCTGAGCTGCCCGCTAGACATCCGGTCAATGTTTTGGTTCTAACTTTTTCGTTTCAAATCCAAATTGACTGATTAAAATTGGGTTAGAAAGTAGACATCAAGGGCTACCTAGGGTAGAAACAGGTTTTAAAAATATTCATTTTTGGTCCCTCAAAACATGATTGTCCCGACTGTTTGTCCAGAAAGTTCATCAAGCCCGCAAGCCAAAAAAAT